>OX451736.1:498747682-499947682 GCA_948472305.1 Vicia faba
TCTTGCTAGCAAGTTAATGAACAAAAGTTCATTGCTTTACAAAATTTTACAAAAGATTTACAATGAAAGTTCAACAGCGTTTTAGAAGAATGATTCAGTGCAAAATTTCTTTCAAATTATTCTTCAAAGCGTTAGACATTCCAATTCTTCCAAGTCTTTCTTTTATAGCCAAAAAGAAATCAATTGAATGGTAGAATAGGGATATCAGAATTCCATCTATCTTCTTGCATAACGATCAGTGTGAGTGGTAGACAATATCGTACCAATAGTACAATCCTTTTGCCACAAAATCAGAATAGTGGAAGGAGGTGATCTTGTATTATTTTTCACGTAAAAACTTTTGATCTTATCTTTTAATCTTCAGAGGCTTCAGAATATGTATGAGTTGAAGCATGTTTTAAAAGGATCAAAACTTGTCTTTGGAGTCTTCAGAACTTGTTCATCAAAACCTTGTCTACAGAGTCTTCAGCACGTTGGTCTTCAGAACCATTGGTCTTCAGAGTGTTCAGAACTTGTTCAACAGAATCTTGTCTTCAGAACCTTGGAGCAAGAAATCCTAGAATCTTCAGAGCTTGAGAAGCCTTCAGAAGCTCTACCATCATAGTCACAGACAGAAGCTTTAAAAGTTAATGTCACATAACCGTTATTTTAAAAACATTCTTATCCTTGTAATACGCACTTGTATCACTTAGTGTTTTGAGTCCAGAGTCAGAACCTATTGGCAAAAACTAAACACTAGATAAAACCATTAAGGTACTAAATTGTTATCTAATCACCCATGTATTGTTATCATCAAAACTAAAGACCAGATGCATAATCAAATTTTGTTCTTACAGAGTGGTCAATGTTGAATATCTTCTTCCGTCAATCAACGATGATGAACATGTTCAGTTCACCAACATGCAATTTCAAAATGCGGTCAGTAATAATTTACAGAACCAGACAAGTTAAACGTTACATTAGTCAGATATGTCTATGTTACTTTTTGATACATCCTAAAACATTTTATAAAATCACAACATACATGATCGAACCTATGAAAAAAAAACTAATTTCTCTCTTTCACAATTTTGTTTGTGTTCAATTGATATATTTAATTTATGTTAATGAATTGTTGGTACATCTATACTTAAATTTAATTTAATGAAAAATTTATGTTCATTATATTAGTTTATCAGACTTACTATATTCGAATTCTAGAATTCAAATACTTTCAAAAAGACACTCAATATTAGAGAGAAGCCGTGATATTAGAGAGAAAAGGAAAATTTCACAAAAGTACAATTGATATTTATGATAATTAAAGTTCGACTCATTCTAAAATATAAGACCAGTAAGTTAAACTCATTTTGACAACTCTAACTCTAGGTTCAAGACACTATTTGAATTGAGTCATTACTAACAGCAACAACAGAAATCAAATTTTCAATTTTTTCCAAATTTTATACACTAAAACTAATTTTTAGAAATTCCACACTCTAAAATAGTTTTTAGAAAATAAATCACATATCATTAATCTATTATAATAAGAAAACCAAAAAGAGAACTTTTTTCGAGCTGGTGCCTTTATTAGAAGATTATTAAATCATAAATCTCAAAAATCTGGTAAAAAATAGTCTTTATTCTAAGTAGCATAGGACATCTACCAAATTTGAGTAAAAGGTCAATACTTAATAAATTTGTGACAAGTATTCTTAATAGTAAAAACCAAAATGGAGGTGTAAAGTAGCATTGAAGTAAAATCAAAATGGAGGTGCTGCCTTCATGTATTGATAGAGCTTCTCATAATTTTCCAAATCGGCTTGAGCCTCCGGAATCTTATCTTCAACATTTTTAACCTTGATGTGATCGTCTACAAGGAGATGGAAGATGGATTTAACTTCTTTATTCAAAGATGTGATCTTATCTTTCTCTTGATCTTGAATCTCAGCAATATTATCCCTGTCTACTTGTAGTTTTTCAAGTTTGGCTTTAAGATCAGCAATCTCACCATCAAGAGAGTTGAGTTGTGTCTGATGGTTTGTGAAAGAAGTTTGTGAGGTCATTATTTTCTCTCTTGTCTTCTTCAATGCTTCATTGTGTTTGTCCGTGCTTTTCTTAGCCGAGTCTTGCTTTATTTTTAAATATTCCATCTTTTCAAATATCCTCACAAGGTTGTTGAGAAGGTTTTTAACACCACCGAGTTGTTCTAATTGGTGAGAGGAAAAGAGGTCGGCATAGGCGTCAATTTTATCCATGATTAAGTTGAAGTCAATTTCAGGAGTGAGACCTTTTTTAAATTTTTCAACCAAATCTTGTTTAAACACACTATCACTCAATTCCTGAAGAAGTTGCTCAGGGAGTGAGAGTGAGACTTCTTGTCCTCGGACAGAATGCTGAGATTGTACTGAAATGGTAATCCCTTCTGATAAAACTCTGTCAATTGCAGCAATGACATTCTCATCTATCATAGCATTCATTTCTTCAGCTATAATGTTCTTGTTTTGCTTCTCCAACCATTTTTCATATTCAGATTCTTCGGCCGAGGGAACAAAAGACAACTGAAAAGAAAAATAAAAATGTTCAATTTGAGTTAAGCCTAGAAAAAATCTCAAAAAGAAAATACCTGAAGACGGTACACATATTCCAAATATGAAAGCACGTCAGGATAACGGATATGTTTCCCCTTATTCATTGCAGAAGCTTTCTGAAAGCATATGATATCACCATTTTCTAACTGCATTCAAGGAAAAACAAATCAATAGGAAAATCAATGATAGAATAACTTAGTGTGCACCAACTTGTTATGTACTATACCCGGTTTTCTAGAAATGTAAGATTCTTGTCTACAGGCTTCCACTGAATTTCCTGCACAGCAATAGGCACAATTAACTCAGTAACCACTACGTGATCAAAGTCATTGGTAGGGAGCAGACGATTGAGAACATGAATACGCCATTAGAAAATCTGACAACAAACCAACCTCATAAAGTTCAATCTCTTCATCCGGATCATAACCAGCCAATTTATTTAACCTTGTTAAGATTTCTGATAGCTTAACAGATGGGTTCACAAAAAGCCTTCCAACATATCTGCCATCAAAGGAAAATACATTTGGTGACAATTAAGGTCTGCCATTTACCCAACATTTGTTAAAATCACAAAAGAAATTATTCAGTACCGTAGCTCCTCTTTTTCAGGATCATATAACTTGAAAAAAAGTAATAAATCATCGTCTCCCTTCTTGAGTGGTGCAATGGGGCGTAAATCCTAAACAATAATGTAGTTTGTCAACAGGACTATGCTTGAATGATTTGTTTGATGCCATCGAAATAATATACAACTTCATAATATAAATAAATCTTACCAGCCCACGCTCCACCTCCAAAAACAATTTTAATTCTGCTTCTTTAACCTCTTTTAGTTCTCTCAATTGTCCAACCTGCAGTTTTTGAATCAGAAGGAAGAAAAAAAATGAACTTCAGATCATAGAGACACTGGTGTGCTGCACAGCACAGACAATGGATCTCCAAGAAAACTAAATACCCCTTTGCAATCATTACAAAAAAAAAAAGAGATCCAAAACAATTCATCCGGAAACCACTTGCATGTGTTGCGTATACGTTATGAAATTTGAAGAAATAAAAAGGTGGTGGCAAAGATGGAGTGAAAGATAAATAAAGGTAACACTGGTATAAGTAACTGTTGAACTGGCCCAAAAACTGAAATCTAATGCAATCAGCCATGGCGAACAATATACTAGCAGGTCGATATCAAATGTCATGAATAGATTCAACAGAAAACATAAATGAGGGGGAAAAGAGGCCGAGTATTTTCATACAAAACCAACATTTGCCTAAAAGCCAGCAATTGGAATTGAGAAAGTCATAAAATAAGAAGCTTGAAGGGGGTATATGAGCAAAATAATGTTGAAAAGCTTCATAAGATCTCAAGAATTTACCGGTCCAGCTTCCTCAATTTGAGTCAATGGCCGAAGTGAACGATATGCATGGCTTTTACTCTTTTCCCATAGCCAAAAGCGCTGGAATTGAACTGGTATGCCAAGCTCTTTAGCAACCTCTTCCTACATATCAGAGTTATAGCAATCAAACGTACAAATATAACACATATGTTGAATAATTATCAAGACTTCATAAACTATATTATAAATTACAATATCAAAAGCATTAAAAGCACAGAGGTTCATATGACATTTTTTTTCTCCTTCCAACTACATGGTTTTAATACTTTAGTATTATTTAAAAAAAACTGTTTTCTATGAGGATGCATAGAAAAATAATGATTTTATCTCTTTAGCAGTTCACAAACTACATTTTCCTGACTTCCACTATTCTTATTTTCTCCGTTCTATTTTTATATCATTCAGGATGGTATCAGAGCTTACAACTATTGGGCCATTAAGGGAGAAACTACACTGCAGTTTGAAATTGAGGACTTGGAAAATAAATATAAGTTTACACATAAAAAAATTTATAATTATGAAAATAAATTTATAATTTGATACATAAAATTATATATTATAATTTTATCTAAATCTAAAGAATAAAGAATAATATACGTAAAATTGTATTTTTAAATAAATATTATATAAAGAATACAATAAAATATATTTTATGAAAATAGTATAAATAAATAATATTTTATTTTTTTACATATTGATTTATAAAATTAAAATAAATATCATACAAAGAATATGATAAAATATACATATAATACATGTTGATTTCTCTAAAGAATTAAAGAAATATATATTGGTTAGTAAAATCTAACAAAATACACATTGCAAATTAAACCAAATCGCTTGGTTCCATTAGAAAATGACCCAAACACATCCAAATCAAATACGAATTTTTATAATTTCAATTTGATTTTACAGTTTTTTATTTGGCCGATTTAGTTTTGAACACCCTTACTTGATACATATTTAGACATAACTGTATTATTTGGACAAATTTGATTCCCGTTTTTCTCGATTATGATTAATTAGGCTAAGTCTACATAATCGAATAGTGTTTCATTTAGGGCTATTAAAAAAACCGCAGTTCAGTAAACCCAAACAGTCATAAGCAAACCGTAAAACACACAATCACACTGACGATTCAAGGACTCGGAAACCCAAAATTATTGCGAACAGCAAATCACATTCACCAGTCCCAAATCTCACTATACCCCGATGACATAAACCCCTAACCAGAATCATCAAATTACTGCAAACTGTTATTCATCTATTTCGGTTTGGAAAGGAAAACAGTTAGTTTCTTTCAAAGATAAACTGGTTCTTAACAGACTGCTACTGGTTCAGTTTGGTTTTATTAAACTGTTTTGACAGTTTGGGTCGGTTTGGTTTAATCAGAAAACTGAACCAATGAAGAGTCCTTCATGTACTTCAATCCTCAAATAACAAAATTCAGTTAAGAAAGTGTAACTGATGATGATACCTTGAAAAGGTTAAATGATGTGTCATTTGGAACACGGAAACTCTTCACTCTGTCAGGGTCTACAAAATATATATCATTTCCAATCTCTTCTGCAAGGTCTTCATCTTGTACCACCTAAAAAGTGTTATATATTATCAGTATAAAATAATATAAATACAATCTGATTGAGTAATTAACAACATTTTTGTAAAGACATAAACAATACTAGTTTCTAAGCAAGCTTAGAACACCTTCATAATAGTGCACAGGTCTTCCTGTTCTTCCTTCAAACACTCTTGCACAAACTCATCGGACAAATTCTGTGCAGATTTTTTAATAATTGTGCACAGCTCTTGTTGTTCTTTCTTCAACCTCTCTTGCACAAACCCTTCTGACAAATTCTGTGGAGAATTTTCAATAATAGTGCAGAGGT
This sequence comes from Vicia faba, assembly GCA_948472305.1. NCBI lineage: Eukaryota > Viridiplantae > Streptophyta > Magnoliopsida > Fabales > Fabaceae > Vicia > Vicia faba. The sequence goes on from OX451736.1 coordinate 498,753,533, forward strand.
CTTCCTGTAATTTCTTCAACCTCTCTTGCACAAACCCATCGGACAAATTCTGTGCAGATTTTTCGGTAATAGTGCAGAGGTCTTCCTGTTCTTTTTCCAAACTTTCCTGCACAAACTCAGCGGAAAAATTCTGTGAAGATTTTTTGATAATAGTGCAGAGGTCTTCCTGTTCTTTCTTCGACCTCTTCTGCACAAACCCATCCGTCAAATTCTGTGCAGATTTTTTAGAATAAACCAAATTATAAGAATGACAGACATTGTTTCGATCAAGAACAATCATAAAATAAGTTATCCCTCCGAATTTGTAAAAAGTTAAACTTACAATAGATTCCTACATGGCTAGATTTACTTTGGACTCTAAAGTACATAAGAATATCTACTTACCCTTAAATGCTCAGCAGTGTCATTTTCATAAGCATCGCATATTACTAATACTTCAACCACAAGAGTATCATTCACAAGATACCCTCTTGAGGGATCATAAACCTCATCGAAAGGCATGAAGGACGTGAAACCCCAATCCCTCTGATGTTTGGTGAATTGCTGCTTCGTGACTACATAGAGCAAACAAAGTTAAGAAAACAACACAGCTATGAATATAATGTTAGAGGATCTATTTCCATTTTGTAACAACGGTAAGGAACAAACTGAACATGTCACGTTACCTTTTCTCCAAGAGAACATAGTATGGGTTTGACTTTCTACTGCCAGGCTAAACCGTGCAAATCTAGTCCAACCTTCGGGCAAACTAGATGAATCTGCAGCATGCAAATATATGGACAAACAGTTCACGTTGTTCCCTTTCGGGAAAATTAGCACACGCCTGTTCAGAGTGAAAATAAAAAACATCAAACGGAAGATATATAAACAAGAACAAATATAACAACAACTAATATATCATGTCTACTTATATTGAAATATGAACATCATGAATTGATTCGGAGGCATGTTTAAGCACAATACCATTTATAACCCCCAACTTCAAATACATCTGAATAGAGCTTTTTCGCAGTCATCTGAGAAAACCAGCCAATTCTCCATGTGAACCGGAAGGGCGTAGTTTTACTTCCATTTATGCTAGCTCCTGCCATCCAGCCTGTGATATTTTTCATGTTTAAATAAGAGAACCAACAGAACCAACAAGAACTTACAGGTTGAAAACCAACAAGGAATTATAGCCTGTTTGGGTTTAGGGGAAAAAATTGCTTTTCTTCTCAGGTTTCACTATTAACTAGAAAAAAATACCACTTGATTTACTACTTTATATTAGGGTTTAGGATTTAATACTTCCAAATATTAACAAGCGAATTTTCCCTAAACCCTAAAGTTGTTAGAGTTAGTTATTGCCGGGGAAAACAATAATCAAAATTTTAAAAAAGCTAACGTGAAAAAAACTTCACCAAAACGATAAAGAACAAATTGTGGTTAATTGACACCCTAACCCTACCGATTGAAATCGCAAAATTTTTTATGAGATCACTATTTAAAACCTTCACATAATAACTAACTTCATAAACCCTAAAGTTGTTAGAGTTAGTTATTGCCGAGAAGCCGAACAATAACTAATTCTAGCGTTCTAGAGTTAAAGCTTAACAGCACAGTTAAATACTACTGCTAACTAGTTATTACTCTGACAAACCCTAATTTGATAATATAATCGGAGAAAGCAGTAAATAGTACCTTCTTCTTCGCAATAGTTAATCTGTTTTCCAATTTTGGAAAAACTCTATGCATGCGATTATGGGGATACTATGGGGATACGTGGGATTGCTGCAACTATAAATATAAATAATCTCTCACTGTTTCTAATAATAAATATTAATAACTTGTTTCCTAAGATATCGTAACACTTTTGATTATTATAATATTTATATTAAATATTAATAACTGTCTCTCTGATTTTACGCAACAAGAATAAACCTATTTTCAAAGCCCAAATCTAAATGTTCAAATTTAAACAACATTAGTACTAATTTGTAGTTAAGAGTGTGAACTGAGTTTAGCTTAACATGTTGGTTATTCATCTATTCTATTGGTTTTGGATTCATCCTTCGGCTCCAATTTCGTTATTAAAATCCAAATCAACCAATTTGATTATTTATGGATCGGATTGAAGTTCATTTTTTAACGCACAAATTGTTTTAATTAACATCAAATTGAATCAATTCAATTTTTACGAATTAAGTTCGATTTCCAAATTATATATAAAATAAAACAAATATTTTTATAATTATTATTTTTTAATTATAAAAAGTTTGTAACACAATTTAATATAATTGTATAAATTTTTAAGCATTTAAAATGGATGAAATATATTATATAATATCTAATAAAATTTATAAATTGAATAAATTTTCAAATATTTAAATTGAATGAAACATATTATATAGTATCAGTTAAAATTTATTTCATATATCATAATTATCAAGTGCATCCCATAAAACACACGGTGTCTATTAAATGCAAAAGTTGGACGATATTTAAAACTAAAATTATATAAATTTATTGATGGAATATTAGTTAAATAAAAGTATTTCCGATGAATGAAAAATTAAGACAAAAAAAGTAATTTGTAATCTTATACTATTTTTTTTTTATAATGAATAAAATATTTTAATTTTACGTCAACGAGTTAAAAAACTCAAACCCAACATCAAAACCAAAAATATGAATTGTTTTACGAATTGAGTCGGATATATTTGTCAATAAAAAGATTCGGATAATTAATGAATTGATTCAATTTAGGTCGTGGATTCGCGAGTCCAACCCCATTCAAGAATACACCTTACTTGTAATAGTATTTATTTTACGTGTCAATTCTTATGAATTGTTATTGACAATTACAACAAAGACTGTATTCTTTTCTTTTTCTAATATTTTTTTTAATCACTTTTATGTAAAATTTAGTAATTTGTTTTTATATTTTTTTATCAAACAATGTAGTGATTGAAATCTTTATTTTATATATATATATATATATATATATATATATATATATATATATATATATATATATATATATATAGATTAAACAATGTAGTGATAGCAAAATATTCTTATATCAGTAAATTAATAATTAGCAGGCAGTGTAATAAAAATTGTTGGTAGCAGTGATATATGGAAGTAATAGCAATAGATACTTAGCAAGGATAATTAGTAAATTGCAGAATTAATAACTGATATAGTTTTAGTTGCAGAACTAGCAGTAAATAACAGTAGTATTAGTATCCGAAATGTATTAACAGTAGAGATAACTTAAGTAACAGGAAAATAACAGTTTCATTAATTTAGCGGAAAACTATTAATGAGGATTAACAACAGGATAATTTAGTGGGAGTACTTTGGTAGGAACGTGTTAATAACATTATTGGCATGTGTAAGCTGTTGTGTTGTTGTTACTAATTATTGAAGTTGCAGGTGATGAATCGTGTTACCTCTATTGATTGACATTTATTGAGTTGTAGGCCTATGACCAACATTGATGTATGTTGAATTTTTATTGGTTGTCGTTGTTACCTTAATAATATTGTCGCATACATGGCATATCATGTTGGAGCTGATGCTCATTAAGTTGGCCTGGATTGGCAAAAACAAAAATATTAAGTTGAAGGCTTATGCCTTGTTGATGCCTCTATTAATTGGCAAGATTTCTAAGTTGGGAGTTCTGCTTCATTGGTACCACATGCATGTGCATAGTAATGAGTTGCATTCCACGTTGCATATTCGAGTTGTTGTGTTGATAAACTATTTAATTATGTTTCATGGATCTTCTGTTGTGATTGAAGTTGTTCAAAGTTGTGAATAGGTGATTTTGCATAGACTAATTCTAATGTAATATTTATCATATATTCGATTATATTGTTTGATATTTCACCCCCTTCTATTTGAATGTTACCCCGATGTTGGTAACGTGCAGGTAATCCAGAGTAAAGTTGGTTTACCTTCAGTAGTTTGAGTCGGTGTCATTGCTCTGATACATAACACTCGGGGGGGGGGGGGGGGGGGGGGATGAACGCTTGTTATTTTATTGTTGATTATTTCAGTTGATTGAACTTAAAGTTGTTGTTCGTTAGATATTTGTTATTTGAAGTTATTTCAGTTGGATAAAGATGTTATATCATTTTTAAGTCAAATATTATGATTTTGCTGCGTAGTTATGACAGTTGGTGGTTTAAAAGATTAAAATATGTTATTGTTGGTTCATTCCAGTTTAATGTGTTATGAATCTGCAATGAATGTCGTTGTTTTATGTTGTAATTGTAGCATCCTGATTCAGTTGTCGGAAATTTTATAACTCCGATTTTTATATTAATTGTCGGGTAGAATTGGGGTGTTACAGTATCAATAACCATACTTCCATTCATATCATATAACTTGATATTTAATCTCTTAACACAATCAAAATCAATGAAAGAATGTGTCGTTCCAGTATCAATTATAGAAATCAAAGGTGTACTATTAATGAAGCACATACCTCTGTTTAATTTATCTTCAATAGTAGTAGTCTCAGAACCTGACAGAGCAAACACCTTCCCTCTAAATGGAGTCTTCTTTGGTTTATCATATTTGGTACTAATGTTCCCTTGCTTGCATTGTTGTAGCAAGTCACATTTGTAACGCCCCAATATTTAATTATTTATTTAATTAAATATTTTTTTGAATATTTTATTTTAATTCAAATTTTTATCGTTAAAGTCGGGATTATTTTATTAAGTTGGAATAATAATTAATCAGGTTTATATAGGTATAAATAAGTTGAAGTAGCATTTTACTAATAAGCTTAGAATTGATGTTGGGCTTAAGTATGGTGTCGCGAAGTAATAAGGGAGGTGTATTGATTAGGCCCATTTAAGTTACTAAGAATTAAATAATAGTATTTTATTAGAAAATAGAAGAAAAGAGAGAAAGTAGTGTTATCAGGAAAAAAAGAAAAGAGAATAGGGTTTTGTGAGAAGAGAAGATGAACGAGAAAGTTGCTGCTAGGGCAAATCTCAGAAATTCCATTGAACCTCCTTGAGTGCTTTCAAAATCAAACCAGGTAAGTGTGGGTTTCTTATCCTATAATGGAGTATATGATATTTGTATGCGGGAGTTTGTATGTGGAATCTTTAGTGTTTCATTGATTTGTGTTGGTTTATGTTGTTGTGGTAAGCATGATCAATATTGTTTTAGTTATAGAAATGTCAAAGAAGTATGTGGGTTGTTGTGTTAAGCGCTTGTCTTGTTTGGGTTTGGATTAGGAGACAGGAGAATTATTGAAGCAGTGTAGAAACTACGCATAGAAAATAAGTATAGGAAATAAGAAAAAAGGAAATGAAAATGAAACTGGAAGTGGAAGTGTTGTCCGGAACTTGTTGTGCCATGGGGGTTGCCGTTCGGCAACCTTGGGAGAATGAGAGAAGTGTCGATCGGCACTAGGGCAATGGTGGGAGAAAAAGTGCCACTTTGGCACTGTGAGGCAGGGGCACTTGCTTCTGTCTCTATTTCTCTGTTTTGTCTTTCTATGGCACTATGCTGCATAATTTTTAAATGATATCAGTAATTGCTAATAGCAGTATATATGAATGTCACTGTTTTCTGTAGCAGTAAATTAAATTTAGTTGCTAGAAGCTAGTTTTATGTGGAAGAATGGCACATCCATTAGTTGTATAATAAATTAGTAATTTTAGGGAAAACAATTAACAGTGGACTATATATATTTTAAATGGCTGAATTAGTATTTTATTAGTGATGAAATAATTTAGTAGTGGAATTAATTTAATTAAGTTGGCAAATAATTGGAAACGAGTCGATTAATTCGGTATGTTGGTGTATTGATGTATTTTGCGAATTGACCGAAATGTCGTTTTGTTTCGATATCTCCGTGGTGAATAAATGTTGCGATTTACAAAATTGTTATGATAAAGATTTACCTTGATTAATTGGTAATAACTGTGATATAGGCCTTTGGTCAATGTTAAAGGTGTGAATTGTTGTTATGTCGACCTTTATTATGTTATTGTCGTTGTTGTGTTGCCAAGTTGTGGTTGTTTATACCATCGCATAGCATAACATAACATTAAAGTTGGCCTGAATTGGCATGTTCTAAGTTGGAGCGAATGCTCACCATGTTGGCCTTTATTGGCAAGATTTTATGTTGAGGGATTATGCCTTATGCCTCGATAAATTGGCATTTTCTAAGTTGGGAATTCTTCCCCAACGGTACCACATGCATTTGCATAATTGAGTCGCATTTGAAATCGTTGATTTGTTGCTTATTTGAAGTGTTGTTTACGCACGGTAATGTTATAAGTTGAATTGAGGTGTTGGTTAATGGTATGGATTTATGTTGATTTGGTATGAAGTGGTGATTTTACATAAACTGATTTCGGTATATTATTTATTATATGTTCTATTATAGTATTCGATATTTCACCCCTTCTGTTTGAATGTTACTCTTTGTTGGTAACGTGCAGGTAACCAAGAGGAGTAGTCGTTAGCGTTGTTAGTTCGAGTTTGGTGTCATTTTCTCTGATACGTAGCACTCGGGGGGAAATGAACGCTTGTTTTATTTTGTTGTTTATTTATCGAACCTTATGTTGTTATTTGAGGAATTATCGTATTGATGTTGTTTTATGATTCAAAAGATGCTATGTCTCATATGGAGAATTATTATGAACCTGCCACGTGATCAATCAAAGTTGGTTTATGTTATGAAGACTATATTCATGGGTTGTGTTCATTTCACTTCTTTAAGTGTTATGTATCTATTCTAAAAGCATGACAGGTTTATGTGTCTCTATTGAATGTGTAGCATCTTGATTATTTTGGAAATTTTTATACTCTGATTTTCCGTAAATTGCTTGGGGTAGAATTGGGGTGTTACAACATTCGCACCTCCCTTGCACTCATAAGCCTTGTGATTTGGCTTGCCACACTTGAAACATTTATGTTTAGTACTTGTGCACTCAGGAGCATGATGTCCTTCAACACCACACCTAAAACACTTAACCAAAGTAAGAGATCCTCCCCGACTCGGCTTCTTGTCATCACTAACTTTATGTTTACCCTTATCACCAAGAGTCATATACGGCTTTCCTCTAAATTGACCTTTTCCCTTCTTCTTATTCAAACTTTTATAGTGAGTAGAATGAGGTCTATTATCTTCATCATAGATCCTACTCTTATTAATCAGTTCAGAAAATATTTTAATCTCCTGATAACCAATGGCTTGCTTGATCTCAGGCCTTAAACCATTCACAAACTTAATACATTTGGATCTCTCTGCATTAACAATGTTATAATAAGGTTAAGACTTAATCAGCTCTTCAAACCTTGCAGCAGACTCTACCACAATTGTATTATCCTGCTTCAGTTTAAGGAACTCAATTTCCTTCTTCCCACACATATCTTCTGGAAAATACTTCGCCAAAAATGCTTCTCTGAACATAGCCCAAGTAACCTCGGTTTCCTCTTCTTCAAAACTCTAACTAGTGTTACCCCACCAGTCCTCAGCTTCCTTTTCAAGCATATGGATGCCAAATTTCACCTTCTGCGCATCCGAACAGTTCATGACTCGAAATATTTTCTTAATCGCCTTCAGCCATATCTGTGCCTTTTTAAGTTCATGCGCTCCCTCGAAAATTGGCAGATTATTCCTCTGAAATTTCCCCAAAGCACGAAACTCATCATCATTGTTGTTCCCATCATTCACGTTGACTTGCTGATTCTGTCTAATTTCTCTAGCCAGCATTGCTAAAGCTTCGGTAATAGCCTCGTAATTCCTTCCTCCAACCATTGTTCTAAGAATTTCAACCAACAAATCCTCGTTAGAACAAACAGTACCGATAGTGTTACATACACATATCGAGTATAAAAGGGAATAAACACATTAACAACTTGGTCAACTGACCGACTATGATGTGATAACACTAATGTAACACCCTCTAAAACCCCACAGAATAATACGACATAAATTAGAGTAATATAATCATGGTAAAATACCCTTTTTAGTCCTTTAACTTTACCCCAAGGTCCATTTTGGTCCTTTATCTAAAAAAAGTGTCAAACTGGTCCTATAATTCTTTCAAAAGGACCATAGGAATCCTTTCCGTCCAAAAGGCCCAAACGGACGTTTGGTTTGCATGCGTGGCAGGTGACATGGAATGTTATCATCTTCAAGCTGGTTCTAGAAATCCTCAAATTCTAGGGTTCAAGAAATCCTCAATTTTCCCATTTTGAATTTGAAATTCCCTCAATATGATGAAGGAAGCATCATCAGAGATCCGGTCTTCGTACGATTGCAATAGAGATGGAAGCTTAGATGGAAAGTTGCGATGGAGACCTATATGTGGTTGTGGAGAATCTGCGGTTCTTCGAAGGGATACCACCGTCACAAACTTTGGGAAGCAATTCTGGGGTTGTCGTCATTACAAGGTAAGCATGAAATTAAAATGGGTTTTCATATATTCTTGTTCTGATAGTTCCTGCAATAGCTGAGATGAATCTGGATGTCACCATTACAGGGTTCATCTGAATCTGGGTGTGGATACTTTCAATGGTTCTTTGATGATGTGGTGGATGAGAAGGATCAGTTTATAAAGAAGCAGAATAATAGGTTGGAGAAGCTGCAAAATGAGCTTGATGGAGCAAAGATGGAGATACATCATCTAAAGGAAAGGAAGGATGGGCTGAAACATAAGATAATGGAGTTACAAATTGAAATGAAGAAGATGAAGAATTCTCAGAAAAAATGGAAAAGATTCTTCTTTATTATGTTAGTTGTGGTAATTTGGATGATGTTGTAATAGATTCATATGTAACACAGTCTCAATTTGAACATGGTATCATTATGAATTTGAATTTTTGTATCAACTTGAATTTTTGAACTAGTAGCATTTTGATCAATGTAACATACTGTAAAACATAATGTAGCAATTTTTGTATCAATGTAGCATTTTGATCAATGTAGCGTACTGTAAAACTAGTAGCATTTTTGTATCAATGTAAAACATAATGTAACATACTGTAACAATCCAAACATATAATTATAAGGTGGTGGATACCACTAAGTTGCATACAAAAGAACCTGATATTACAGGTCCAATCCAAACAGCCTGATATTACAGGTCAAAACAAAAACTTGTCCTTCTTGATATTACATGATCAAAACAACAGCCTGATATTACAGGTCAAAACAAAAACTTGTCCTTCTTGATATTACATGATCAAAACAACTTAACATAACCAATTCTAATATTCCAAGTTAACAAAACAACATAACAACTATAGGTCCAATCCTAATCCAAAACAGACATAAAAGTAAACTAAGGTTTCCACTTTGGTGCTGCTCTTTTAGTTGGTGTTGTCCTTCTTGTTGTTGGACCTACAACAGTTATTGATGCCTTTAACCTCGTTGTTGGACCTGGTGGGACAAAGGGTGCATTTGGCCTTCGAACTGACAACTTTTTGGATGATTTAGATTGAGATGGCTGAGAATCTTGACCAGGAACTGACTTAGATGCTTGAGATGGGACAAATGGTGCATTTGGCCTTCTAACTGACAACTTTTTGGATGATTTAGATTAAGATGCCTGAGAACCTTGACCAGGAACTGACTTAGATGCTTGAGATGCCACTGGTACAGATGCCACTGGTATAGATGATGCCACTGGTACAGATGCTTGAGATGGTTGAGAAGGCACTGGTACAGATGCTTGAGATGGTTGAGAAGGAACTGGTACAGATGCTTGAGATGGTTGAGAAGGCACTGGTACAGATGCTTGAGATGGTTGAGAAGGCACTGGTACAGATGCTTGAGATGGTTGAGAAGGCATTGGTGCTTGTGGTACAGATGGTGCTTGTGGTACAGATGGTTGAGCTACATGTGTCTGACTAGTAGAAGGCACCTTACAAGTAAGCTTGTTGTGACCTACCTGCTTACACCTGCTACACTTTATAATGAATCCTGTTCTTCTCATCTTTTTATCAGTACCATCTAGCTCACCTTGCTCTAAATTCCTCCTTTTCTTTGGCCTTCCAGGCATTTTCCTGAATTTGGGTGGCATAACATCAGGGTACTCAGTTGTAACCCATAGGTTTGAGCCATTAACAGGGAATATGACAGGTTTGTACACTTGCAAATATCTAGATTTCCTGTAATAATCAGGAATGTATTCATCAATCCTATGGTTCCTATTCTTGATTGCTGCAAGTGAATGAACACATGGTAGGCCTGTTAGCTCCCATCTTCTGCATGAACATATTTTTTCCTTCAAGTTTACAGTGAATTTTTCAGCAGAATTTTCCAGATGCCTCACTTCAAACATATGCTCATCAGACATCCTAATACAGAAAAATGGACATTCCAAATTAAGATGAGAATGGACATTCCAAAGTCAGACATTCTAACACAGAAAAAATGCTTGTTTTAATAATTTTACCTGGGAAGCCACATGTTTGTGAATGAACTTGTTTTCTCAACCTTTTTCATAATGTTTGGCAACACTTCTACATCTGTCAATTTCTGAAACCTCATCCTGTTTGTAGCCCATCTCTCCATCATGTATATCCTAATTTCTTCCACCATGGTTATTAATGGCTTGGCCCTTGACTCCAAAATAACACTATTAAAGGATTCTGACATATTATTGAGAACTGCATCGCATTTGTTATGAGTCTTGAAGTATGATCTGCTCCAAAACCTTGGAGGGGTAGACATCATGTGCTTGTATGCTTCTCCATTGATATGTTTCATAACTTTCATCTCTCTTTCCCAAGCTTGGTAGTAAGTTGATTTGGATGCCTTCCATATAATTTCCTTTAGTTTTTTTCCTGGAAATCTCTCCCTAAAGTTGTTGTAGAGATGCCTAACACAGAATCTTTGTTCAACTGTAGGCAGTAGTTCCTCCATTGCAGGCAATAATCCCTGGGTCATGATATGTATATAACTTAATTATTAAACATGAGAATACCAAGATAAACATGAGAATTTAATTATTAAAAATACTAATCAATTGAGAATTAACAATAGAGTCATACCTTTTGTTGATCAGAAATAAAAGTGTATGTGAGACACTCTTCTCTTCCACCTAGATCACCAATAAGCAGCTCCAAGAACCATGTCCAACTTTCCTTGTTTTCACTCTCCACTACTGCATATGCTATTGGTAGCATTTGATCATTGGGATCTCTGCCTATGGCTGACAGGATTTGACCTCCACAAAGCCCTTTCAAAAAACATCCATCAAGCCCTATGAAATGTCTACTTAACCTGAAGCTTTCCTTACAAGCTGCCAAGCATATGTAAATCCTTTTGAAGTGTAATTTCTGAACACCACTACCTTCTTGAGCTGGTTGGACATGTACTTTCACAGTTGACCCTGGGTTAGATCTTAACAACTCATGTGCATAGTCATAAATCCTTGTATAATCCCCTAAGAATGACCCATCAACCATGTCTCTTGCTGCAAACCTATCCCTTATAGCCTTGGTTTTGTTGACCCCCACATTCCACTTCCTCTGCACCTTTTCCTTAATGTCCTTAAGCTTCAATCTAGGGTTGGTTTTAAGTGCATTCTGCAACCTCTTGCTAAGCCATTTAGTCTTCAACAACTTCACATGATATTCTCTACTACAACTATGGGTGTCTATCACCTTTCTTAGTTGCCAAGTATCCTCAACATCCAACTTAGCCCAATAACCTTCCCATTCACATCCATCCTTACACCTAACCCTAACCCTTATCTTGTCATTTTTGATGTACTTTAAATTTCTGCCAGATTGGACTGCATAAGAGGTAACTGCTTCCTTGATATCTTCTTTTGTACTAAAATATGTACCCACTTCCCATTTGTAATTGGACATATCCTTTAGAAGCTTGAAAATGGGATACTTCTTTCTCTTGGTAGTATTGCTATCTTCACTATCACAATCACTTACAAGATCCTCACTTTCATTATCACTTCCTTTATCACTTCCTTTATAACTTCCTTTACTATCTTCTTTATTTGGTTCAGTTTCACAGAGATCAGTTACTTCTGCCATACCTTCTTCCTCTTCCAAGTCAGTATCACAGTCATCAGTTTCATCATCAAATACAACCTCCTTTGCACTATCATACGAAAAGCTACTATCATCAGAGCTATCATCATCAGAACTATCATCATCGTTCTGCCCAACAGCATTTTCACTTGCCTCCTTCTGTCCAACATCATCTTCACTTGCCTCATTCTATATAACAACATCTTCACTTGCCTCCTTCTGTCCAACAACATCTTCAATTGCCTCCTTCTGTATAACAACATCTTCACTTGCCTCCTTCTGTCCAACAACATCCTCACTTACCTCATTTTGTCTAACTGCATCATCTTCCATTACATTCAGGGGTATCTCATCTAAAATAACTTCACTCTCATCAACATACTCAGGCTGTGACAATGGGTATTGAATAAAGACTTCAACACGTAAATGAACCCTATATAGATCAGCAATCTCTAAGGCCCCTTTGTCATCAAAGAACAGATTCATTCCAGCAGTTGGATCCTTATAGTATATCTTCTCTATGGCTGGGTAACCTAGTTCCTTAATAGCACCCAATAACTCAAAATAACCCCACATATCAGCATCTACTCTCAAATCAGCAATCTCACCTCCTTCGTACACACTCAAGTCCTCACTAACAAATTGACCACTGTGGTGTATCGTAATATTAAGAATTTCCTCCATTACACACAATGCCCTAAATAGAGAGATGAATTTCAGAGAAGGGAGACGAATTTCATGGAAACCCTAACTATGAAAATAGAATTCTTGCAGAAAGCAGAAACTTACCTCTGATGAGAAGTCTGGTTTCACCTTCAAGGAAACATGCAATGGATGAGTGGTAATGCCACATAAGAGTGTCAAACTGACTTTTAAGTGGAATTGCCACATGCAATTTTTCTAAACCCACGTGTAATGCCACATAAGCGCTGCCATTAAACATGACTAACGGAGTGGATGGAAAGGACAAACATGGTCCTTTTGAAAGAATTATAGGACCAGTTTGACACTTTTTTTAGATAAAGGACCAAAATGGACCTTGGGGTAAAGTTAAAGGACTAAAAAGGGTATTTTGCCTATAATCATGCATATCAATAAAGAGTGTCACACATAATTCAAACATCACATACACCTGTCATGCTCAATAACACTTAATTAAAATTCATGCTTTTCATATACTTGCACATATGCACTTCTCAACGGAAATAAATTTATTCAAGTAAACACAATATCTGTGTCTCATAACAAACTCCTTCATTGAATAACTTATGAATTCAAAGCCAATTCACCATATAATTCCATTAGGGATAACAAAATAAACGAGTATACAAAGTATCTCTCAAAACATGAATTCAAAATGTTCCCCAATGTTACATAATATCAGAGCATGACTAAACCCAAAATGTGGAAAGAAAATAAAGATAGCTTCTCCAGCCACACTCTTGCTAGAATAAACTCTAATCTTCGGTACCTGAGCGATACCGTTATAAAACATCATTCCAACAGAAGGGTGAGAATTCACATAATTATCGAAATCATATAATAACATATAATGCAATAACATACATGTATAAAGATGAATCCGCTCACACTTCATATGTTTTACATACATAGAATCACCCAATTATTCTTACTATTCACAAGTATACACTCACAATCCACAACTTCACAAATTCATCATCTTCACATAATGCACATAACATCATATTATGACATCAACATAATGTGACTCAATGCAGGACTCAAATGAAATGTTCATGCATGTGGTACCAATCACTATTATTTTTATTCGGTTTTTATTTTAAACCGGGTGTGTTTCCTAGACCAGTAACACACAAAAACCGTGTTCCTTAAGATTTTAAACCCCGCTCTAGGTTTGGAACAAGTCACTAGCTCCCAAGGAACTAACAAGAATTGCCTCTTGAGAACAATGATGCATGTGCAATTTCAACAACCATATGCAATTAAGATCATCCCTCAATCTTAACATCCACGCATATCTTCAATAATTCATTACAATTGAATTACCACACAATTACACATACATGCGCATACTCATAAATTATCCACATATAATTCATATTCATAGTATCACTGCTCCAAAACATCATAGCAACACATGGCAAGAAATGTATAAAGTATCATTACAATCCAACACCAGCCACATACTCGCACATAAAACATATAAACAAAGTTTCATGTTTGATCAAATAGGCCTTCAAAAAACCATCCAACGTGTAGTTTTAAATTCCCAAAAATCAAGTATAAATGAGCATAAAATATAAGTATACATAATCTCAAGGAAATTTAAGAAAATAAAAATATTTCAACTCCCATGTGACTGCGCTAAGTGAGCTCCCAAGTGCTAAGCGCCAAACTCACTATCGCGACCCGCGTTAAGTGTGATATATAGCGCTAAGCGCCCTCTGGGATTTACTGAAAAATTCTGTGATGACAACATTATTCCTTGTGCGATTTTGACCCCAAAACACATTTTTAACATCCAATTGCTACGATTTAAAGCATTATAACATATACCTAACATGTATTTATCGACCTAAAACATCTCAACACAATCAATCATCATATTCAAGGATTCCTCATTCAAACCTAGCAATCTCAAAATCTAAGAAAATGGGATTTTCATCCTAAGCATACAACTATCCATTACATATTATTATACAATTCCCGTAACGATATAAAAACCCACCCTTACCTTGATTTCAATGTACTCTTGAGTTTCTCATTAGGGTTCTTCTCCTCTTTCTCCCTTTTCCTTTGTGTCTACTTTGACCTCTTTTCTCTTTTTCCTTTACTAACCTTATTTTCTCTTTTTCTTAGACCTTTAAAAAAATAGTACTAAACCAACAACCAAGCTAATGGGTTCACTATAACACCCCCAATACTCTTCACATTTCCACATATTAGGCCCGTTTACCAATATTTTACTATTTCTCTACAATCCTTACTAATTAAATAATCTTTTACTAACCGACATCATCTCCTAATGATAACTCAACGGCTCGATAGTCTCACCCCGACTACCCTGTCACGTAGAATATACATCAAATAATTTCAATTAAGTCAATTACTCACAAAATCAAACAAATAACTAATTAATCAAATATATAACTAATTAATAAAATTTGGGTGTTACACAGGCTGAATTTAGTAATGCTAGGCATAACTATAATGTGTGTCCTTAAGTTACTCTTGGGGCGTATGAAGCTAACTTGTGTGGAAAATCCTATTGTATGAATGTTGCTTTGTAGTGTTATTTTGGGTTGTTAAGCCCTCCCTCTTCCAAAAAAAATCTACCATATAAGAACACAATATATTCTGGTTAATACAATTATGTCATTTTCTCTGATTAGTCAATGACCTCTTTTTGGAGGTAAAACAAGTTCTACAATATGTTACCCCTACTAATTAACTTTTTTATACAGCTATTAAATGCATCATTTGTTTTTATTGTACCAGTTCATTTTCCATGCTCAAATGCAACATATCATTTGATTTTCCAACAAACATAAACCATTATAATGTTTTTGATGATTTCAAATAGCACACATCTCCTCAAAACCCCTATATCTTCTGATTCCACACCATGAAGATTTTATCATGTCCTTTGGCTACTATCATACTCAATGATTGATCTTCCTCTTATCACACAATTTCTCATCTTCTTTCCAACATTATGTACAACTTTCATCTTTGGTTCTCAACGATTCTTGCTTTCTGCATATCATGGCAAGACTGTTTGAGAACGTCAAGGACATTAGCGACAAACAAGCGAAAAACTGCGACATCCGTAACAAAACCCTAAAATATGTCACATCGTATCTTCTAAAAGCTATGGTTTTAGATCTTGAAGGTAAAACATATTATCTTCGTAACACCATAACAAATAACATTTTGTGACGAAGCTTACACCTCGAACAATAAAAAACGAGGGTATAGATCCTGGGAGCACCATGTTTTATTTTTTATTTAAAATAAACAACATTTTCCCTAAGTTTGTAAGAAAACCAAGGTAACATAGCTATAAGTGAGCACCATTTTTTATCCATAAAAAATAATAAACCCACTCTCAGTTTTTTGAAAAACCGGGGGAGTATAGTTATGAGGGATCTCGCTTCGAAATCCTGTTACTGCATTTAAAGTTTTTTCAACAATTTATCACTTGACGTCTTTCCAAATTCTATGTTTTTCTTTATTAATTAGTAATTCTCAAAATATTTGTTATAAATAAACAAGAATAGGAAATAATAGAAAAATGAAACATTTCATTGATAATAAAAAAATAAGACAACAGAGATAAATATTCCTCATATTCAAACTTCTCAGTTTATTCAACTTCAACATTATTCTTAACTATCCCTAACTTAGAGAAAAATTCAGAAAGAACTCTTCCATATGGTATGAGGAAAGTCATTTTCTCTTGAGAGATGCTTATCATTTCCTTTAAGAAGTTAAAAATGGAAAGAGGAAGATTAACTATGATGTTGTAGGTAAAGAATAACAAGAGATGTTTGTCATAACAAGTAAGCGTTTCCACTTGTTTCTCTCCTGGATGGAGATTTGACACTAGAAGTTAAAACCAAAATTTTTCAATTGAGACTAGAGAAGCAGGATTGGTGGGCTTATCTTTGTTTGCATAAATTCGGTGAAGTTGGATTGAGTAGACATTGTTGAATCAGCCATGTTCAATACAACTATCAAACTCTTCACAATTTATTGTCATAACAATAAGTGATGGAGTATGGAAGAAATGAGATTCATTGACATTGGACTGGATGATTTCATTTCCACCAACTGACACTACAGAGACATTCATCCATAAATATTTAACGAGATTAGTGTAGATGAGACCATTTAGAATGTGAAACTAACCATTCGACTTTTGCCTGTTAACAACTTTCCTTAGATAAAAAATCATTGAAGTCCATAAACTTTTCATTGATAACGAATAAAATATTTGCATCCATTTTTTATTAAAAAAAGAAGACTTTGAAATAAGGAAACAATACACAGAGAGTTGGAAATGAGACGTTAAAAATAGGAAAAAACTTTGAAACAAGGAAATAATACACAGAGAGTTGGAATTGAAACGTTTAAATAGCTCAAAAGCCAAAAGATATGTTACAATTCGAATATATATGATCATTGTTATTCTAGTGATATGATTCAAATGCACGTGCGTCACGTTTTAGTTTTAAAACAACATCTTACCTCAGTGTTTAACATAACCGATGGGAAAAACAATACCATAACCTCTCTTTTTATTATATTTTTTATTTGTAAATTAAATGGTCTATCACGTCAGTTTTCATAATAACCGGTGGATAATTTAGCGTTAAAATTAAAGATATTTATCACCGTTCTTAATCAAATTCTCATCTTCTATTTTATGACTATCAACACTCAAGACTCTACGATTAGTGATCCGTGTGAAACATAAATAACTTTCACTATAAGAGCATTCTAAATATAAAAAATTGATAATGAAACATAATGAAACGCTTGAAACTATCCTCCATTTTAAGGATTGCAAGATTGTTTACCATGAAGAGTTCTATATGATGGATTGCAATAGATAAAAATTACTTGGATTTAAGGTTTGTGTTCTTAAATATTTATTTGAGCAGAAAATCATTTTATTATCTAACCTTTTTTTTCTAACCTTTTTTTTTGTTCATATCAGAAACAAATGCAAGCAAAAATCATTGAAAATATACTTGCACCTAACATTTGATCTTCTCAAGGATATCAAGGATTTGAAGATCCAACATATAATCTTCATGGACAAATTAATTTTTATTTTATTATTTTGTGTAAACAATGTAATATTCTGGGTAAACATTGTAGTTTGTAAACAAATTATTTTATTAATTTTTTGTGTAAACAATATAACATGTTTAAATTTTAAATAAATAAAAAATTAACTTACCCCTCGATTTTATTGCGTAATCGAGATGGTTGAGACGCTAGTTTTGTAAATAATAAAAGTGCAGATGATGGGGTTCGAACCCATGCGTAAATAAATTCATCTCTCGATATTTAAAACACTGAGATGATAAGTGGCAATTTTTCATGACGTCCTTCGTTACCCTACTTCTTTAGCCGAGGTAAAACACGTTTCACGTCCAACGTTAACGTTAAAAGTGCTTTTTATAGTAGTATAACTTTATTTCTTTTTTGTTTCGAAGTTTTTTCAATTTTCATGATTGTTGCAATCGCAACAGGATGTGATTGTGAACTTCATTTTTTTGTTTCATTAGTGCTTATTTTCTTATTAGCTTAAAAGTTTAAAAGTTGATCATTCTTGAGATTAGATTTTGGTGTCTAAATGCTTTTATTTCGTGACTATTTGATTTGTGGAAAGGTTTATACACATGGTGGGAATGATACACAATTGGAGATGCATATGAAATTATCAAGTAAGCTACTTTGTGTTACGTCTTTCAGTTGGCTTTCTCAATCTATGGCTGACTAACACTGTTCTCTTGTCATGTTTTACTTTGTTGTGATATAAAGCTTTTCCAAATTGAGAGGTAAGGTATCTCGAAATTCTTTTTAAGTTTTTATTTCGTATTATTCACAGCACTTTGCAGTTTTGATCTTGCAAGATAATTCAATTTTTTTCTTTAGAATAAGATAATGATTTTATATTTGCATTGTTTATCACAGGTATAAATGTGATGGCATAAGTGGATGTCCCTGATCATGCAAAGTCATGGTAAAGCTTATGCAATACTCAATTTTCTCTTAAGCGGACAGTCTTTTTGATTTATACGAAGCCTTATATTACCTTAGTAATAGTTTAAGGTTCTTATTTTTTGTTAGGGGTATTTTGATATCCAGATGTTTGGCCATCGCCCTCGTGTAAGACCTCACTCGATGTTTCAAATAATTCTACCTTTGATGTACTTTCTGGCATTATGACAAGTTAGGTTCCTATAAAACATGTATCAATTTTCTAATGTGTATACTTACCTTACTATGTACACTTTATAAATGATTTTTTTGTCGTTTTACTTTTTGAACTATTTTCTTCTAAATTTATAGATATGAGAAAAATATTCCCCTTTGAACTATTTCACTTGGGTGGTGATGAAGTGTATACAGGTTGGTATGCATGGCTTTCTTGACATAAAATCTGAGGAGAAAATGAGAGTGGACTTAAACTTGTTTTCTTTTATGAAATATCCAACTGACTTCTAATATGAACACAAAGTGATTTATATAGAGATCACAAGATAGAATATTAAATGTTACAGCATTAACTATTACTAGGTCCCTAAAGAATAAACTTCTCACTGTCCAAAGAGAATCTGTCTTTTGCACTACTCAATGCAGATTTGAATTTGACCAACAAAACTCCCCCATAAATTCAAATATTTTTTCGATCCATCATGCCTAGCATTTTCTTGCTTCTGTCGAATAGCTCCTTCGACAATGGTTTTATAAGAATGTCTACTGCTTTATCCTTGCTTGCAACGTGCTTTAGTTCGATGCTTCCATCCTTCACATTTTCTCGAATAAAATGGAATCGAACATCAATGTGTTTTCTTCTTTCATGGTTGACTGGATTCTTCGCCAGTTCGATTGCAGATTTGTTGTCGGCTTGAATTATTGTTGCATCTTCCTGTTTCGACTCCATCCTGCTTAGCAATCTTCTTAGCCATATTGCATGGCATACACAACAAGATGCTACCACGTACTCTACTTCACATGTCAAAAGAGTTACTATGGGTTGCTTCTATGACAACCAGGTGAATGTTGTGTTTCCCATGAAGAACACATATCCTGAAGTTCTTTTTCGATCATCTATATGACCACACCAATCGTTGTCAGAGTAGCCAGTCGACTTGTATTCTTCTGCTTTTGAATAAAACATTCCAAGTGACACAGTTCCTTGGACATATCGAAGGATTCTGTTCAGAGCTTTCCAGTGTGTAAAAATTGGTTCTTCCATGAAACGACTCACAATTCCAACACTCAGCGAAAGACCTGGCCTTGTGCATGTGAGGTATCGAAGACTTCCCACCAAGCTTCTAAATTTGTTTGCTTCGACACGCTCTCCTCCATCAAATTTCGAAAGCTTTGCTTCTGGTTCCGTTGGTGTCAGAATTGGATTGTAGCTTTCCATTTTAAATCTCTTCAGTATGTCTTTTACATATTTTTCTTGTGAGATGAAGATTCCTGTTTCTTCTTGTCGAACCTCCAGACCAAGAAAGTATTTCATCAGGCCTAAGTCAGTCATCTTAAATTCTTGTGTCATTGTGCCTTTTAATTCTTCTATCATCTAATTGTTATTGCACAAGAAAATTAAGTCATCGACATAGAGAGCATCAAGCAATATTTTCTCTTTTTTCTTCTTCACATATAGGGTATGTTCGTAGGGACATTGGTGAAATCCATTTTCTTTGAAGTATGTGTCAATTCGTGTATTCCATGCTCGTGGTGCCTGCTTCAGCCCATAAAGTTCCTTCTTTAGCTTTAGCACCTTTCCTTTATTTTCGACTTTCATGTATCTAGGTGGTTGTTCGACATAAACTTCTTCTTTAAGCACGCCATTCAAAAAAGCTGACTTGACATCCATCTGATTCATTTTCCATTTGTATTGAGCAGCTTGAGATATGAGCATTCGAATTGTCTCCATTCTCGAAACAGGTGCAAACACTTCATCATAGTCGATTCTTGCTTTCTGCTTGTATCCTTTCGCCACAAGTCGCGCTTTGTATCTTTCGATTTCACCTTGTGCATTTATCTTTTTCTTGAACACCCACTTCACACCAATTTGTTGACTTCCTTTTGGTAACTCTGCTAGTTCCCAAGTATCATTGCGTTCGATGGCCTTGATTTCTTCATTCATAGCATCCTTCCAATTTTTGTTTCTTACTGCTTCGTTGAAATTGACATCTTCAGTGTCTGCCAACAAACATATGAGATGCACTTCTTCTTTATTTTCATACAAGTCTTGTAAACTTCACAACCTGGGCTATAAGAGTCCATCTTCATCATCAGATTCTTTTGGTTCTGTCGAAGTGTTTTTCGATATAGCACCTTGTAATTCGACCATAACTTCAGTCGAGTTGTTCCAGTCCCACTTGCTTCCTTCGTTTACTTGAACATCTCTACTCACTATCACCTTTTTGTTTATTGGGTTAAAAAGTCTGTAACCTTTCGTTTTCTCATCATACCCAATGGATATGTATTTCTGACTCTTAACTTCCAACTTTGTTCTTCTTTGATCAGGTACATGTGCATAAGCCACACTTCCAAACACTTTGAAGTGAGACACAGTTGAATTTTGTCCGCTCCAAGCTTCTTGAGGTGTTAAATCTCCCAACTTCGAATGTGGACATCTATTCTGAACATAGATTGCATAGTGTACAACTTTTTCCCAAAATTCCTTTGACATGTTCTTGCTCTTAAGCATTGATCAAACCATGTTGAGGACTGTTCGATTCTTTCTTTCCGCCACACCATTTTGTTGAGGTGAGTATGCTGAAGTCAGAAATCTCCTTATGTCTTGATCTTTATAATACTTCATAAAGGATGTCGAAGTATACTCCCCACCTCTGTCTGATCGAAGAGCTTTGATGTGCCTGTCTGTTGCTTTCTCCACCATTATCTTAAATTTCTTGAATACTTTGAAGTCTTCTGACTTTTCTTTCAGAAAATACACCCAAGTTTTCCTTGAAAATCATCAATAAATAATATAAAGTACCTTTTGCCACAGAAGGATTCTGGGGTGATTGGTCCATGTATGTCAGTGCGAATCAATTCCAGAATTTGTTTAGCCTGATATTTTGCCTTCCTTTGAAATGAGGTTCTCGTCTGTTTACCAAACACACATTCTTCATAGAACTTTCCTTCGAATTCTACGTCTGGAAGTCCATGCACCATGTTTTTCTATGCTAACCTCCTTAGTCCAGCCTGATGTAGATGACCAAAACATAGATGCCACAGGGATGTTTCATCTTCGACATTGGCTTGCAAACACTTTCTCGAATGCTTCTCAAATTCAACTTGTACATTCGATTTCTCCCCATTTCGACTTGAGCAACCAAACGTCCTGACTTGTCTTTTAAGTGCAAGCTTCGATCTTTCATGAGTATCGAATAGCCCTTTTATGTGAGTTGTCGTAGACTCAAAAAATTTTCTTTGAGGTTTGGTATATAGTACACATCTTGGATTGATCCTATAAACTCATCCTTCTGCAAGAAACTGATTGTTCCTTTTCCTTCGATCCTTACTTTCGATGCATCTCCAAAGGAAACGTGACCATCCTCAATTTTCTTTATTTCTTTGAACAAGTGCTTATGACCACACATATGGTTACTTGCTCCTGAGTCCAGGTACCACATAGTGTCATTTTCTGCATCTGCTTCCTTTTGAGTCATTAACAAAAATCCTTCATTCAATTCTGTTTCTAGGGAAAGATTTATTGTTTTTTCTATCTTTCTTCTGAGTCGACAATCTTTTGCAAGATGTCCTACTTTACCACAGTTGTAACAACTGTAGGAGTTGCAATCTTTCGCATAGTGCCCATGTTTGTTACATTTGTAACATTCGATATTGTTATAATTCGACCTACCACCTTTCTGGCCACGTCCTCTGCCACGCTAGTTTTGTTGGCTTGACTGTCCTCTGTCGAAGTTGTTATTTTGGTAAATTCGACCACCATTACGTCCTCCACGGCCATGTCCTCTCCCACGCCAATTTTGAGAGAAAAGTGCCTTTTCGTCTCTGTTGGGTTCTACATCCTCAAGTGTCTCCCCCTTCTTCTTTATTTTGCTTTGTTCATGTGTTCAAGTGAACTAGCGACTTCTTCGACAGTGATTGTCGAAAGATCCTTCGCCTCTTCTATTGCACATACTATATTTTCAAACTTGTCTGTCAAAGATCTCAGAATCTTTTCGACAATACGAGTATCAGTCATTGCTTCTCCATTTTGATTGAGTTGATTTGCTACCATCTGCACACGAGTGATGTAGTCCGACACAGACTTTGTCTCCTTCATCTTCATTCTCTCCATTTCTCCTCGAAGAGTCTGCAAGCGAACTTGCTTGACTCTATTTGCTCCTTTGAAAGCCTTTTCTAGCGTATACCACGCTTCTTTCAACGTAGTCTGTGATACGGTGGCAGAACCGACTATTTAATACTTGTTTACGTTTTTCATTTTTTGTTCGCAAAATGTCGCGGTAAGCAAGAGTCGCCACCGAATTTTATTTCATCCAATCGGAAAGGAAAAAAGTACAGAAAAAATCCTTTTTCGAGATATTCTGAGTACGAGGGGTATATTATAGAAAGGGAAGGTGTTAGCACCCTTTCTATCCATGGTTTTCCATGGGCTCTTAGGTACTTGCTCATCTTTTTAAAATTGCTTGTGTATGTGCTTTGTTCTTAAAAAGAGTTTTAACTTCGTGATAACCCTTGTATCAGTCCTCAAAGGTGTGACGAAGTTTGTTTTGAAAGTTTGTTTGAAAAGTGTAAGTGTGAAAAGTTTTGATTTGAGCAAGTACCTACTAGCATCTACCTACTCGAAAAAGATCATTTCTATTCTTGTTTCCTTTAGACAACGCTATCCTACTATTGAGAAATAGGTAGCACCGTCGTTGGAGTTGTAAGGGTCAATTCGAAAGGGACGTACGATCACTAAAGCAATGTTAGGACAAATTAGTAATAACCCTAGAGTCTTAAGATAATATTCGAGACAACATTTCCGATGCAACATTTCTGGGGAAAAATTCGAATGGGACGTTTGATCTTTTTCAGATAGGAGGGCAACCACTAAGACACCCTATACTTAATGATCGTTTACCGAAGGCAACCTAAGTGAGAGTATACCCTAAGAGTGATATGTGCGAGTGATCTATTTTCAATTATTTAATCTTTGCACATTAGGGTTTTCTAACCGTATTAATTTGTCATGCATTCTTGTCATACAATCCTATTAGCATACATCTAAACAATTTAAATATTTGCGGGAATTAAAAATGTGAGAAAGTAAATCTACGCTATTACAAGGCTTCGGGGAGGGAGGATTAATTACATAGCCAAAAAAAACCCGGGAAAAAAGCGATAAGTAAAAAGCCCTAGATTAAACTATTACAAACCATGAACAGTTACAAAAATATTGGTAAAAATAATTAACACGCGCGCGATGAATTAAATACGAAGCGACTAGGGTTTTGACCCTTGACTAGACCTATTCGCTATTAAAAAAATGTTTTTGTCATGTTTTTGTTATTTTAAGAAAATAATGAAAAAATTAAATTAAAAAAAGAAAATCTTAAGTTCTAATTAATTTTAAAGGAAAATACATTAATTTATTCTAAAACCTATTTTTTGTATTTTTATGCATTTGAGAAAAAGACAAAATAAAATTAAATCAAGAATTTTAATCTAATTTCTATTTGATTTTATTTGCAAAAATAAATTACAATTTCCCTAAGTTAAACTAAATTAAATTAATTTTGATAATAATAAAAATAAACTAATCCTAAATTTTTTATGAATTATTGATTTTATGGTTTTAATGAAAAAAAGATTAATTTGTCAATTAAAAGATTAAAAGAAAATTAAAAAACAATTAAAGAAAAGAAGTAAATAAAAAAAGGTTAGAGATGGGCCTGATATCATTTAGCAATTGTGGGGGTGTGCTATTGAAATTCTGGGTCCAAATGAATCTGAGCCCGTTTTGACTTTGCCTGATTCAGTGCACATGGTGACTTGAGGCGCATGATGGACCTCTTGCTACTTGAGCGTTGGATCCAGATTGCTGATGGATCTGATGATGGAAATTGAATGGCCTATGGTGGACGTTGGGGGCTGGAGTGCATGAGATCTGCCTGAAATAAGCAAGAAAATAATAAAGTGCACACGCCTGGGATCGAACCCAGGACGTGTGCATCAAAGGCCTTCGCCCCAGCCATCTGAGCTATTGTGTTAACTTGTAAGTAATATAAAACAGAATATAATATGCAAAAACAGACTAGTGGAGCCAACCCAACGCGCGAAACTCAAATAAGAGAATCACACGTTGCCACGCCAGCTTCTTCTTCCTCTCTCTGTCGCCTTAGCAAATCAAGCTTTTACCTACAGACGCTTACTGTAGGTATAACCCTGTCCATCTCCAAAATTGCGTAGGCTCAAGATAAATGACCATGGCTGGTACCAATCCACTCGTATCATCCTCACGAGTATCATGGTACCAGAGTTAACGCCCAATTTTGCCTGCATAAAAAAGCCCTAAACAAGAACACGAAACCCTAACTATGGCATCTCTTGATTTCTATACTAAAAACACAATTAAACAATACCAAAAGCTTGCAAACTCAATGATAAACAAGAATATATGAACCAAACATGCTAATGATGCGTAAATCAATGAAAACGAAATCAAAATTTTAGGAAAAACCATGCCTTCTGTACCTATGATTCCAGGCGTGAGAAAGCTTACAATTGGTTGAAATCCCTTCTAGAGATGTCCAGGAATCAGTTGGTATTGTGAGAATGGCTCGAATTGGCCTCTAGGATGGAAATTGGATCACCACTTTTCCTTGAATTTTTTAGTTTTTCTCTTGCTCTGCACGACTGTTCAACCCCCTTTTTTGCTTTGGAAACATTCAATATATATTATAGAATGCATTAGGGTTGTAAAACTGATCACATCTTTGGAAGTTTTTCAAGATTTTATTTTGTTTTCATGGCATATGTAAACTTTCCAAATTTGGACTAATCATGCTCTTTTTGTTCCAATTACCATTGACTCGAATTGATCTTGCAAGCTCATCAAATCTTAGCTAACCTGTCAAAAAAACCAATCAAATCAAATCTTTGATAATTTTCATCATTTATTTGATTTAATTGAATTTTTAATTAATGAAAAATCAAAATAAATTGAAAAATGAAGCAAACAATTGGTGGATAAGCATTTGTGTCGTGGACCACATTATCATTGAGGTGCAAGCATAAAAAGTAGGGCCTATTTAGCAAAAAAATGCAAATTTGAGCACATTTGACTTTTGGCAATTTTGCAAAAAATGTCAACTTGGCCAATTCATTACTCTCTCAATTTTGACCCTAAAGAGGTGTTCTTTGAATTTTTAGAAATCTTAGTCTGTCCTCTAATCCACCCTTTTGGTCTTATCTCAATTGAATCTTCCATGATCATGTATGAAGCTTTGACCCAAAAGGTGTTTTTGTTGACTTTCCAAAATGGCCTATAATGTCAAAATTCATATCTTCTTGTGAGTGAATATTTTGAACTTGGGAGATGAATATTAATTGTAGGCAATTTCATCCTCTTCAAAATGAGCTTTTGATGGATCATTTCTGATAAAATATGAGAAAGTTATGCTTTGTCAAAGTTGAGTTGACTTTTCCTACAAAACCCTAATTTAGCAACTTTTGGGTTTTGATGAATTGTGAGCAATCCTTGATGAATCATGATCACCCCTTGATAAAATGATGAATGATACTCCAAAATTAGGATGTTAACCAAAAATCTTGATGTTTGATTGTATGTGGGCCACAATTGACTTTTGACCTAGCACAGTCGATTTTCAGGCTTTTGAGCAATTGACTGAGCAAACTTCTTCTGCAAGGCTTGAAACTTGACATGAATGATCTTGAGAACCTATTAGGACAATGGTGAGCATTTGATTCCTTTGTGATTCACATATCTTGATGAAGATGGAAACCCTAATTTGAGGTAGACTGCCTTAGGAGAGAGTTTGTCTGGTCAACTCTTGAATTTCCTTGAGCAATTTGGGGACCTTACTTGCCATGTGTTAAGAAATATGGGAGGGGAAATTTTGGGGTACAACAGCTGCCCCTGTTCAATCTTCTTAAACCTGAGGATGTAGATTGGTCTGTCTGCCTTTCGTGATCTGAAGGTGGAAGATGATTGAACACTAGAGTGCCTAGAAATTTGCACTCGCATGAAGTGATACTTGACTTGTGATATCGGGAATGGGCTTATAGATGCCATTTGGTAGTTGCTAGAGAATTGTCAGAGATGGGCTTAACGATGCCATCCGAAGAAGTGTCGATCGCATAAGAGATTCCTTTGCGAGATCCTGTATACCTGTTGTTGAGGAGGACTTCGCTAGGGAATGCTGGTCTCTGTCTTGAGAGAAATAGAGTTTTAGGAGCTTCAGTTGTCTGTTACTCTACTGGGGAATAATTCCAGTTTAGGAAGAGGAAGTGAACTGTGTGTTTGTTCGGGGTATATGCTGCACCGCGACTTTCTGGGGAAATATGAAATCAATTGTGTTTGATCGGGTCCCGGTCTTACAGTGTTGTGGACTGCTGTCTGGGGATGAAAGAGGAAGAACCCGGATAGTAAGGTTATAAGAAGGAACCTAGATAGTAGGGTTGCTTCGAGATGAAATCTTGGATGGTAGAGCTGTGAGAAGGAACCTGGATAGTAGGGTTACTTCGATATGAAAGCCTGGATAGTAGGGCTGCGAGAAGGAACCTGGATAGTAGGGTTACCTTGATATGAAAGTCGGGATAGTAGGGCTGTGAGAAGGAACCTGGATAGTGGGGTTACTTCTATATGAAATCCTGGATAGTAGGGCTGCGAGAAGGAATCTGGATA
Source organism: Vicia faba (assembly GCA_948472305.1). NCBI lineage: Eukaryota > Viridiplantae > Streptophyta > Magnoliopsida > Fabales > Fabaceae > Vicia > Vicia faba. The sequence continues at coordinate 498,781,173 of OX451736.1, forward strand.
GTAGGGTTACCTTGATATGAAAGACGGGATAGTTGGGCTGTGAGAAGGAACCTGGATAGTAGGGTTACCTTGATATGAAAGCTTGGATAGTAGGGCTATGAGAAGGAACCTGGATAGTAGGGTTACCTTGATATGAAAGCCTGGATAGTATGGCTGTGAGAAGGAACCTGGATAGTAGGGTTACTTCGAGATGAAAGCTTGGATAGTAGGGCTGTGAGAAGGAACCTGGATAGTAGGGTTACCTTGATATGAAAGTCGGGATAGTAGGGCTATGAGAAGGAACCTGGATAGTAGGGTTACTTCGAGATGAAAGCCTGGATAGTAAGGCTGCAAGAAGGAACCTGGATGGTAGGGTTACTTCGATATGAAAGCCTGGATGGTAGGGTTGTAAGAAGGAACCTGGATAGTAGGGTTACTTCGAGATGAAAGCCTGGATAGTAGGGTTGCAAGAAGGAACCTGGATGGTAGGGTTACTTCGATATGAAAGCCTGGATGGTAGGGCTGTAAGAAGGAACCTGGATAGTAGGGTTACTTCGAGATGAAAGCCTGGATAGTAGGGCTGCGGGAAGGAACCTGGATGGTAGGGTTATGAGAAGGAACCTGGCTGGTAGGGTTACTTCGATATGAGTTTGGGTAAAACTGCAGAGGGAACTTGGGTAAGGTTGCTTTTGTCACACCGATGATTACTCTGTTTAGCTTCGAGTGTTGATCATGGACTTGTCGGGAATTGTTGATAATAACTCTCTTTCCTGAAAGAAATACAGGGTTAGTTATGCGTGATGCATGAGATGCATTGTATGATGATGTTCTCAAAATAACTGAGATTATGTTATATGTAATGTATGCACATGTCATGATGTATGAACATGAAATGCTGACGTAATAATCTGAGTCCGGGAAAATAAATCCCTGAATGCTGTTTGGAGAGTATGAGAAAATGGTATTCTTAACTGCTCATAAAGAATCATAGTTCCTCTGCTTCTGTTGGGGATGGTGAACAACGATGACTATGCTGGGGATTTACCTCTTGGTTGGTAAATATTCTGCCGGAAGAGACCTTGTCTGAGGACAACTCTACGGGGAATAACTCTGTCGGAGAGGAGATACTCTGTTAATAGATCTATTGTCTTAGAGAAATAACTCAGCTGGGGATGAGTTTTCGTTGCTGGTGATAATGAATTCTGTTGGTGATTGAATTGCTGCTTGTGAGAGAAATAAACTCTTCTTGGGGGAAAATTTACTAACCCACTCGCGATTGTGAACCTCAACTAGGGAAAATTGTATCCTGTTTGGGGAAGCTAACATCACTGTCTTTGGAGACCTTTTACTCTGTGGGGAGTGTATGTACCACTACTCATGTTCTCAAGCTAGTTTTATCCCTGTACCTGGTGGGCAGAGTAACTGCAAGGTTTGGGGCATTTCTTGTTTTTCCCTGTTCTTGGAATTACGAGTAATCGTATTTCGTTTCTTATGTAAATATTTATGAGCAACCATTATTTTCAAATGCATATATCAAAAATGAATCATTGGACATTCTTGTGAAACAAAAAATAAAAAAGAAAAATAAATTGGAATTTCTTGTGAAAATGGATTGTATTGATTTTTCGAAGTTGGCCTGTAATAGACGTTTTATACAAAGAGGCTGACGTCCTAGCAAGAGAACACTGTCGAAAGACAGAAATTACACAATTTGTGTAAAAGAAAGAAAAACAGCTATGTGAAACAACCCCATTGGGTTCCAACTCTGCTATTGCCTTTATATCTTCAAGCGTCTCATCACTTTGCTACTTGGTCGAAGGTTGATCAGATTGATTAGCACCGTCTGAGCTTGATAGTCTATACCGAATCCTGGTTGCAAGATGATCCAATGAGACATAGTGTACGCTTTGTGATACGGTGGGAGAACTGACTTAGGTTTTGCGTTTGTTTTCGCAAATGTTTTGGTTGAGCAAGAGTCGCCACCGACTTTTTATTTTATCCTAAGGAAAGGTTAAAAAGCACAGCAAAAACCTTTTGAGATGTTTTCTTGGGTTCGGGGAGTAGATTATAGAAAGGGAAGGTATTAGCACCCTTTCTATCCATGGTTATCCATGGGCTCTTAGTTACTTGCTTAGATCACTTGCCTTTTGTTTTCAATTGTTTTAAATGGTGCTTGTGTGTGTGTGGGTTTTGAAAATTATTTTGAAAAGAGGCCAATGTGGTGGCAATCTTTGTAATGATCCATGTGGGGATGTATACAAAGATGTACGTCTTTTGAAAAGGTTTTCATTTGTTTTTGAAAGTGTTTGTGAGGTGTGGTTTTAGAAAATAGGCAAGTGTTTTGTTTTGCAAGTTTGACTCAAGTAACTAAGAGGTTTATCTACTCCTAAATTTCTCAAAGATTATTGCTATGTTTTAACCCTTTTAACAAGTTTGTTCCACCATTGTATTTGGTGGGCAATCTCATTTTAGGATGTGAAAGGGACGGGCGCGGGTCATCGTTCGGACCATAATTGCAATGGTGCCAAGTATCTTTGGGCATTTTCTTTAAGGGACTTGATCATTTATTTGGCAATATTTTGAAAAGTGTTATCGAGGGACTATGATCATTCAATTTGTTTGTTTTGCCCAAAGAGACCTAACATGCAATATGGCCCAATTTTGAAAGGCGACAAGTGGAATACCCTAGGGGGTGCAAGTGTGATTTGTGTGTCCATTTTCATGCTTGTTTGTCTTGAGATTAGGTCATAACTATTTTATTTATTTTATTCGCATATAAACCCTAATTCTAGCATTGTATATTTAGAAAGCGATAAAGTGCGAAATTTAAACTCCTACGCTATTACAACACAATAATATAGGGAGGGGGTACAAATGTTCAAATGGGGATTTTGACAAGGAATTTAAACCTAAAACTATTACATCAAGATTTGAATTATTTACAATTTAATTAATATACAATAATTAAATAAAAATGAAATAAATATGCAAGATGCAAAAATGTTTTGTATATGTATGAAAAAAAAGTATTATTTGTGTAAAAATAAAAGGAAAATAAAAAGATATTATTTATTATTATTTTTGGAGTATTTTTGAATTTAGGGTAAAACCCTAATTTTATTATATGAAATGCATTAATTATTTAATATGTGCAAGTATTTATTTTATTATGTACAAAATAAAATAAAGTGAAGTATTTGTCAAAAATGTATTTTTATATTAAATATTAATAATAAAAATAAAAGGGTATATATTTTGTATTTATCCTAAATATATTAATAAATATATGTATATTTGTATTATTTTAAATATGTGTTATATATATAAATAATAATTTTTTTAATGTTTGCAAAAAAAGGTATTTTTTATGTAAAATATTTTCAGAGGGTATAATAAAATAAAAAATGAAAATAACAGTATTTTTACCTATTTCTCAATATTTTAATGAAATGTATATATTTATTTATCTAAGTATTAATCAAAAGAAAATCATATAAATACCTAATAAATTAAAAAATGGTGAGAAAAAATATTTTTATATTTTTTATGTCATGAGAAAAAATAAACAAAGTCAATCAAAAAAGAAAAAAGTCAAAAAGTCAAAGAAATAAGCAAATGGGCCTTGGGGGTGTAAAAGCAATTATGTGGTGCAAATAAGAAAAATGTTCCAGGCCCAGCCCAGAAGACCTGTCTTCAACCTCCAGCAAACAATGTTTGAAAATACGCGCGCCTTGTTCCTCATCTTCCAACTCTTGATTCCTGGCTTTTCAATGCAAACTCATAACATAAAAGATGTTCAGCATGAAGAGACGATTCTAACCATATGCATAACTTGATCTAACTCTCTAAGATGAGGGAGAATTTCTCCTTCCCCAAATCCTAACCTAGATTTTCTGCCATTTTCAAACCTCAAATTCTCACAGCTCAAGCAAAAGAAATGAAAAGTAAAAACATGTACATGTTCAGTGGCATGAGTAGAACCTTGTTTATTCACAAACTTAAAGCTAATGATGCATAATAAGAGAGATACGAGTTCACCAAGATACCTGTTCAGCTGAAGTTCTATCTGGAAATGTAGGAACTTTCAGTGCAAGGTGATGATTGGAAAAGCTTCCTTGAGGTCCAGGGATGCTATTCCAATGTTTACTTTGTCTTGAAAGCTTCTGAATCGAGCTAGAGAACTTCACCTGCAAGTCAGAAATGTGAAAATGGTGGAAGTGGTTAGAGTGATTACAGGTCGTGCTTTTGCTTTTGGTTAGCTTGCATATATGGTATGGAAGGTGTGTGAACTGGTTTGGGCAAGAGAGCTCGAGAGAAATGGGAGATAGCACTCAAACTGCAGGGCCTGCCCTGTTTTTGCAGTTTTAGAGTGATTCTGAGATGGAGGGTGTTTTGAAGGCTAAGGGCTCGTGTATTAGCTTGGTTGTGTTGTGTGAAAAGTGTTTGATAACTTTGTCTAAGTGTTCTTGAGCTGATATGGTAGTTGGTATTAGTTATGCAATGTTTCTTCACTCTTAAGCAAACAAAAGCAACTTGTGTTTCTAGGTCAGTAGAGGACCCCTAATCCTGCTGCAAAGCTTCTCTTGATCAGAGTAATTTGTTCATAATCTTGTGCCAATCAGATTTGCAATGTACTTGTTGGATTTTCAATTTGACATAAAGTGCAACTTTTCAAAAATGGCTATTTTGCTTTATCTAAAAATGGATTAAACCTTCATACAATGCTTTAGCTCAAAAAACATGGTCTTGGCACAAAGAATATGCATTAAATTATTGAGTGTAACTTGGTTTAAGGACCTGTAATCTAGCCTAAAGCATGCTGAGTTAAAATTGCAAGGTTATGGACATGTAACTTGGTCAAGAACAAAGTGAGTTTTTGCCATATTGTGAAATTCAATTCTCCCTAACCATGAGGTTGTTTGAGAAGTTCTTGGACATTTTGGAAAGCTTGGAATGTGTACTACAATCCATCTTTGAAATGCAATTTGAAATTCCAAGTGGAAGTGTATGGAAAATGGCCTTGAAGTGGGGTAGAAAACCTTGTCAAAATAGGTCAAAAATTCACTAAGTTAAGAATGGTTTAGTGCCCTTATTCAAAAATTTGTAACTTGAGATACAAGCTTCAAATGAGAAAACTTTGTGAATCAAAGTTGTATATTATGCAACAAGCTACAACTTTCATGTTTTGACTTTTGTTTGAATCCAAATGAATCATGGTGAAAAAGTGAGGCAAAGTTAGGAAAAAATTAGGGTTTTCCATAACTTAGAAAAATTCTAAGTTATGAAAAATTCCATTTCAAACCCTAATTTGCATTTCTTGGTTTCTTGGTGAACAAGTTTCATGATTTGGCATGTTTTGATGAAAAATGAATCTTGACTCTTGATTTTGACCAAAAAGTCAAAGTTTGACTTTTCAGTGTACAGTCAAAATTGATCAATTGACTGGGAAATTCAACTGTCAATCTTGTGTACTTGGGATCTTTTGAGTTTGTTGAGCATGTCAAGACAATTCCATGGGGTCCTTGAGTCTATATGTGATCTAGGTTTGCCATTGGCTAGGTCAAACAGTCAAAAATTGCCTTTGTGCAATCAAAACCCTAAAAATGACCATTTTGCCCTTTTGATGATCTGATCAAATTTCTTTTGGAATTGTGATCAAAACTTGATCAAATGGTCCATATGAGTTCATAATGTTGATGTGGGTCAAAAATCATGAGGTTTGACTGTCAATTGACCATAGTTGACTTTTTCCCCAATATAGTTGATTTCTAGGTCAACTGTCCAATTGACTGGGCAAAACTTGGAATCAAGACTTCAAACTTGGTATGGATAAACTTGGGAGTCCAATATAAAGCATGAAAGTCATCTTAGGCATTTTAGGTCAAAACATCTTTGTTCAAACACAAACCCTAATTTGGGTCCATCAGTGCAAGGAGAAATCTTGAGCAGAGGAAACCCTAATTGGATCTTGATCTTCAAAGGTCTGGTGATGAGAAAATGTTGAGGAAATGGGAGGGCAAATTTTGGGGTACAACAGTTGCCCCTGTTCAATCTTCTTGAACCTGAAGAGTTAGATTGGCAGGTTTTCCTTTCGTGACTCGAGGGTAAAAGGAGATTGGACACTAGAGTGCCCGGAAATTTGCACTCGCATGTTGGAGTCTCAACAATGTGATGTCGGGAATGGGATTATAGATGCCATTTGGAGAGATGGTGGATAGGGAGATGGGCTTATAGATGCCATCTGGAGATGTGACAGAACCTTGTCGGGAATGGGCTTATAGATGCCATTTGGAAGTATTGATCGCATAAGAGATTCCTTAGCGAAAACTTGTGTATTTGAGAAAGACAGATGTTTTCCTGGATCGTTACATGTGTTTGATCTTCAATCTCCTTATGTAGATATGCCCTGGCTAGATACAGGTATCGAATCTACAATCGGTTGTTCACAGATGTGCCCTGGCTGGATACAAGAATCGAATCTGGAAATGTGGTCAACAGATATGCCCTGGCTGGATACAGGCATCGAATCTTCGAACTCTTCAGACGTGCCCTGGCTAGATACAGGAATCGAGTCTGGAAATGTGGTCAACAGATATGCCCTGGCTGGATACAGGAATCGAATCTGGAAATGTTGTAGTTGATATGCCCTGGCTGGATACAGGAATCGAATCTTCGAACTCTTCAGACGTGCCCTGGCTAGATACAGGAATCGAGTCTGGAAACTGATCACTCTCAGATGTGCCCTGGCTAGATACAGGTATCGAATCTGGAATTGTGACAGTTGAAGGTAGTTGTCTTTGGGATTGCCTTTTCCCTGAAAAGGCAAAAACATAAGTTGTATGCAATGTCATGATGTATGATATGCATGGTGTCATGATGTTCAACATGAGATAGTGTTGTATGCACTTTATCATGTAGGTAAGCAAGATGTACGAAATGTGAAATGTTTATAAGTGTATTTTTGTCTTAGGAAAATAAATCCTTGACGACTGGCCGGGGAGTTGCTCTGTGGCAGGGATACTTTGCTGAAATTTGACGAGAGGCCTGCTGAGGATTTCAATGATGGATTTCGCTGGGGATAATGATGATAACCTCTGCTGGGGATGCCAAAAACTCCGTTGGGGATTGAAAGAACCTTTCCGAGGGCGATCTTCCATGGCAATTAGCTGAGGATAACCCAGTTATAAGCCCTTGTGAGGGATAACTCTAAATAAAGCTCGGGAGAGACGTCCGTATTCTGCAGGGGACAAGCTTCCAGAATCTACTAGGGATAAGCTTTTAGACCTGCCGGGGAAAGTTGGCGACTTCACTGGGGGAAATATTGCTGAATCTTGCCTTACTCTGTGGGGGGCTGGGATCATTTGGTCACATTCTTCAATCGAAACTACCTTGGTACCTTGGCAGACAAAGCAAACAGACTGCATCAGGCAATTTCACATTGCCCCTGTTTCTGATGTCACCTGTAACTAATCTTTTGTTTCTTATACAAACATTTATGAATCAGCAAATTAATGTCAAATGCATATATCAAAAATGAACATTGGACGTTCGTCGCAAGACAAAACAGAAAAAGGAAAAAACAATGGCAATTTGTATGGATAAGTGAATTCGTATTGATTTGAATTTTGCCTGTGAATAGGCGTTTTTTGTATAAGAGGCTGACATCCTAGTAAGAGGATGCCGCCGAATAACACAAAATTTATAATTTTGAAAAGAAAACAAAACAGCTATGTGAATAATCCTACTGGGTTCCAACTCTGCTATTGCCTTTATGTCTCCAAGCGTCTCATCGCTTTGCTGCCTAGTTGAAGATGAAGCTGATTGGTCGATGCCGAAGTCTGAGCCAGATAGTTGATGCCGAATTCCGGATGCGAAGTGATCCAATGAGACATAGTGTTACACTTTATCCCTAACTTTTGCCTGGACCGCCCTTTCGGGTTTTCAGTCCACCGGGATACCCATTTTTTGCCCAAGCCGCCTTTTCAGGTTTTCGACTTGCCGGGTGTACAGATTTTTTTCATTTCATCCCTTATTTTTGCCCGAACCCTTTTGATTCGCCGGGAAGCCCTAATTTTTGCCTAGGTATGTCAACCTAGCGGGTCTTTTATTTATGCGTAGTATCTTTTTACTATGTCTGCATTGGCGGGGTGAGGAAGGTCGTCACCATCCATGGTGGTTAGGATCATGGCTCCTCCTGAGAACACATGTTTAACCACAAATGGCCCTTCGTATGTAGGGGTCCATTTGCCCCGGGGATCACTTTGAGGAAGGATGATGCGTTTGATTACCAGGTCCCCGACTTGATATTCCTGTGGTCTGACCTTTTTGTTAAATGCCCTGATCATCCGTTTCTGATACGTCTGACCGTGACAGATAGCAGCAAGTCTCTTTTTGTCGATGAGGTTTAATTGGTCAAGTCGAGTCTGGATCCAGTCATCTTCGCTCAGATCTGCATCTTTCATTATTCGGAGAGAGGGTATCTGGACTTCAATTGGCAAGACTGCTTCCATGCCATAGACCAAGGAGAAAGGAGTTGCCCCGGTTGACGTCCTTGCCGAGGTACGGTACCCATGAAGAGCGAATGGTAACATCTCGTGCCAATCTTTATAGGTCACTGTCATCTTCTGCACAATTTTCTTAATATTCTTATTAGCTGCCTCTACAGCCCCATTCATCTTCGGCCGGTAGGGAGAAGAATTGTGGTGCTGTATCTTGAATTGTTCACAGAGTTCAGTGATCATCTTGTTGTTGAGATTGGTACCATTGTCCGTAATGATTCTTTCCGGGACGCCGTACCGACAGATCAGATTATGCCGGATAAAACGTGCCACGACGCTCTTGGTTACCGTGGCATAGGAAGCTGCCTCAACCCACTTCGTGAAATAATCGATCGCCACTAAGATGAAGCGATGCCCATTGGATGCCGTCGGTCGGATCTCACCGATCATATCAATCCCCCACATTGCAAAAGGCCAGGGTGCCGTCAGGACGTTCAGAGGAACTGGAGGAATATGCACCTTGTCAGCATAGATCTGGAATTTGTGACAAGTTCGAGAGTGTTGGTAACAATCGGCTTCCATTGTGGACCAGAAATATCCTGCCCGGAGTATTTTCTTTGCCATGGTGTGTCCACTGGAATGTGTTCCAAATGTACCTTCGTGCAATTCTATCATGATCTTCTCTGCTTCGGCCTTATCCACACAATGTAGTAGAGTTGAATCATGATTCCGTTTGTAGAGAATGCCGTTGCTGAGGAAGAATTTTGCCGCAAACCTCCTCATGAATTTCTTGTCATTGACAGATGCACCTTCAGGGTATTCCTGAGCTTCCAAGTACCTCTTCACCTCATGATACCAGGGTTTTTCAGTCACCTTTTCAGCCTCAAGTTCGCAGCAGTATGCCGGTTCATCCAACTTCCAGATAATGATCCGGGGAGCCTCATTGTCCCATTTAACTTTGAACATTGAAGACATCGTAGCCAGTGCGTCTGCTAGCTGATTCTCCTCTCTTGGGAAGTGCTCAAAAGTTATTTCTTCAAAGTGGGGAAGCAAGGTTGACACATACTCCTTGTAAGGAATAAGATTTGGGTGTTTCGTATCCCACTCTCCTTTGATCTGATTGATCACGAGAGCGGAATCTCCGAAGACACTCAGAAATTTGATCCTCAAGTCGATTGCAGCTTGTAACCCCATGATACATGCCTCATATTCTGCCATGTTGTTGGTGCAGTTGAAACACAATCGGGCGGTGAGTGGAGTATGAGTTCCTTTGGGAGATATGATTACAGCGCCGACACCGTTACCCAGAGCATTGGAGGCTCCGTCAAAATGCATAGACCATCGAGATCCTTCCTCAGGTCCTTCATCCGGTCCAGGTACTTCACAGTCAGTTACCACCATGATGTCTTCGTCCGGAAAATCAAAGTTCAATGATTGGTAATCGTCCACAGGTTGGTGTGCCAAATGATCTGCCAGTACACTTCCCTTAATGGCTTTCTGAGTTGTATACTGGATGTCATATTCTGTCAAGATCATTTGCCATCTCGCTATCCTTCCAGACAGAGTAGGCTTTTCAAATATGTACTTGATGGGATCCATCTTTGAAATTAATAGGGTAGTGTGAGTCAGCATATACTGTCTCAGCCGGCGAGCAGCCCATACTAGAGCGCAGCAAGTTTTCTCAAGCAGTGAGTAACGAGACTCACAGTCGGTAAACTTTTTGCTCAAGTAATAAATAGCGTGCTCTTTTCGGCCAGACTCGTCATGCTGCCCCAGCACACACCCCATTAAATTATCAAGTACTGTTAAGTATAATATTAGAGGTCTTCCTTCCACTGGTGGCATAAGAATGGGTGGCTCTTGGAGATATTCCTTTATCCTTTCAAAGGCAGCCTGGCATTCATCGTTCCAGCGTACTACTTGATCTTTCTTCAGTAATTTGAAGATTGGCTCACAAGTAGCAGTCAGATGTGAGATGAATCGGGCAATGTAATTCAGTCGCCCCAGGAAGCCTCTGACTTCTTTCTCTGTCTTAGGGACTGGCATCTCTTGAATGGCTTTAACCTTGGCAGGGTCCACTTGAATACCCTTATCACTTACAATGAAGCCTAGCAATTTTCCGGACCTCACCCCAAAGGTGCATTTGTTGGGATTCAATCTCAGCTTATATAACTTGAGCCGGTCAAACAGCTTTCTCAGATGGTCAAGATGCTCCTCCTCAGTTTGAGACCTTGCTATCATGTCGTCAACATATACCTCAATCTCATGATGGATCATATCATGAAATAAAGCAACCATGGCGCGTTGGTAGGTTGCCCCAGCATTTTTCAACCCGAATGGCATGACCTTGTAACAGAAGGTGCCCCACTGAGTCACAAAGGTAGTCTTTTCCACATCTTCCGGAGCCATCTTGATCTGATTATACCCTGAAAAACCATCCATGAAGGAGAAAACCTTGTGTTGAGCAGTATTGTCAACGAGGACGTCAATGTGAGGTAGAGGAAAATCATCCTTGGGGATGGCCTTGTTCAAATCCCTGTAGTCGACACACATCCTGACTTTACCGTCCTTCTTCGGTACTGGCACCACATTAGCAACCCATTGAGGGTAAGAAGTTACCGCAAGAAACCCGGCATCGAATTGCTTCATAACCTCAGCCTTGATCTTTTCAGACATCTCTGGGCGCATACGGCGGACCTTTTGCTTTACCGGAGGGCAGTCTTCCTTGGTTGGCAGGTGATGAACTACAATGTCGGCATCCAAACCAGGCATATCTTCATAGGACCAAGCAAAAATCTCCATGTAATCCTGTAGCATCTGGAACAATCGTTGCTTCACGCTGAGCTCTAGATTGGCACCAATCTTGACCTCCTTCCTATCTGTCTCAGTACCCAGGTTAATTGTTTCCACCGGCTCTTCATGTGGTTGAATAGCCCTCTCTTCCTGGAGTAGCAGTCTTGCGAGTTCACCAGGCACTTCGCAATCATCTTCGCCTTCGTCCTCGGCCAAGTTGATCGGATTCTCGAAGTCATAACTGGCGGTAGCAGAGCTGTTACCAGTGAGATCCAGAGTGGATTGAAACCTGTATAAGTGAGTGTGTGTAAATATAGCTGTTTTGCAATATATATAACACAGAAAGAAAAAGGAGCATAAGATTTGAAATGCAACAAGCGTCCAATGTTTTGATTGATGATATATGGAAATGTCATACAAAAAGCCCTCACAAATGGAGCTACGATGCCCCGGGTAGGACACCGAGCCAATAAAAGTTTTAACACATTGTTTGTTACAAATTGGAAATCAAAAGAAATTAATTACTGCGTGACAAATGTGATAGGTGTAAAATCCTTTGCCGTCCAGTTGCTTGGTCCGTTGCTGGTAGTCGGGTAGATCCAACTGTCAAACTCTGCTTCCTCCACATCCTCCTCAATAGCATTCACCCTTGGGTTGGAGATAAACACCGGAGCCTTTCTGATCTTTTCCTTGCGCACAGCCCTCTGAGCCTCTGCAGTAAAGCCCAGCCCAAACTTGTCATTCTTTTGAGTAAAGTCAGGAAGCTGACCCCAGTTTGCACAATTGCCTTTCTCGATTACAGCCCGGGCATCCTTCAAGGACGCCATCTTCAACGGAAAATCTTTTTCAACCACTGCCTCAGCCGATGCCAATACTGGAGGTACTTCCTCAAAATGCTGAAAGGGGGTTTCAATAAACTCCCCGTCCATCTCGATATATCAGAACGAATTCAAGTGACTCACCATGTATTCCTCCTCACCCTGCACAGTAACAATCTTCCCTTTGACAGAGTATTTGAGCTTTTGGTGTAAAGTGGATGTTACTGCCCCAGCTTTGTGAATCCAGGGTCGACCCAACAAGCAGGAGTAAGATGGACGAATATCCATTACATAGAACGTTGAGCCGAAAACTTGGGAACCCACACGAATAGGGATGTCTACCTCACCGTGCACCATCCTCTTAGAACCGTCGAAGGCTCTAACAATGATGTTACTAGGTTTCAACTCCAAACCCTCGCAATCTAAGCGATCCAATGCTTTCTTGGGTAAAACATTCAGGGAAGAGCCGGTATCCACTAACACATGTGCGAGAGTAGTGCCCCTGCATTCTATGGAAACATGCAGGGCATCATTGTGATTTTTCCCTTTGGCGGTAAGGTCAGCATCTGAGAACCCCAAGCCATTGTCAGCCGTCAAATTAGCCACACAGTCGGTGAATTGATCCGCAGAAGTCTCTTGCGGCACATGGGCCGTTTTCAGAAATGAAATCAGGGCTTTTGCATGGGCCTCTGAGCATAGCAGTAGTGATAGCATAGAGATTTTGGAGGGAGTATGCCCCAACTGTTCAACAACATTAAAGTCACTCTTTTTGATAATTTTAAGAATTTCCTCCATTTCTTGTTGGGAGGCTTCCACAGCAGTCTTCTTTGGTGCCTCCGTCCTGGCAGGCAAATCGGTAGCAACTTCTTTGCCCCGAGTATCAGAGGACTCGGCGGCAGTAGTAGACACAGGAACTTGAATTGGAACATGCACACTTGCGGGTGTGATGGTGAGAGGTTTTCGGATAGCTGGCGGTGCAATGTCAGGCGAGAAGAGCCTGCCACTGTGGGTAATCTTTGCAGGACCAGTGATGTTACTGATACTGGTATTGGTGTTGAACTCCTGCTTCACCCAAAGCACATATACGTCGGCTCCATAGTGCCATGGAACAGCTTTATCAGACTCATACGGGAGAGGCCCCGGGACAGTAATAGTGATGGGTGCAACAGACATAATCTGGACTGGTTTCTTCATAGGAGCTTTGGCAGGATTGTAGATTGTGACAACAGATATTTCTTCAATGGAAACAGACGGAACATCAGTTTTTTTAAATAGAATTTCCTTGCTATCCATCAGGCTTTGGATGCCTGACTTCAGCAGTGGACAACCGGTAGGGATTACAGCACACAGGAGGCAACCCTTACTACAACCCGGAAATAAAGCGGCTAGTAGTAAGTTCCTCTTAACAGTCAAAAGAGGGGTAACAACTTCATTCACCGAAACAGCATACAACTCTTCCTCAATGGCATTTACCCTATGCTGGGGCATAGGAGCAGTTACAACATTCGGCCTCTCAGGCGCTTCAAACTGAATTTCCTTCGCGTCGATAAGATCTTGCACTTTGTTTCTCAAGGCCCAGCAATCATCAGTAGTGTGCCCGGGACTATCAGAATGATAAGCACACCGGGCATTTGGGTTATACTTAGGAGACGCAGTGTTGACGACTTTAGGAGCTTCTTTGGTGGTCACCAAATTGGTTGACAACAGTTGAGGTAAAATTTGAGATAAGGTCATACTCAGCCGAGTATACTGCCTCTTGGGCCTTTCGCCTCTTTGTTGATTGTACTGCTGAGGAGCAGCAACAGGTTTTGAAATGACCAGAGCATTGACGGCTTGGCGATTTTCTGGCTTGACTTGTCTTCTAGGACCATAGACGGCACTTGCTTCTTTCTTAAAAGGCCTCTTCTCAGCACTTGCAGCAACACCCTTCTGAATCTTTCCTGACTTGATGCCAGCTTCTATTCTTTCGCCCGTTAAGATCAAATCGGTAAACCCCGCAGAAGAGTTACCAATTAGATGATTGAAAAATGGCCCAGATAGGGTCCCTAGAAACATATCAACCAGCTCACGATCGGTTAAAGGAGGTTGCACCCTGCCAGCCAAATCCCTCCATTTTTGTGCGTATTCTTTGAATCCTTCGCTTGTTCCTAACGACATACCCTGAAGTTGGGTACGAGTAGGGGCAAAGTCAGAATTGTATTGGTATTGTTTGTAGAAAGCGGTGGCCAAATCTTCCCAATTCCGGACACTGGTTCCTTCTAGCTGATAAAACCACTCCAACTGAGCTCCAGAAAGGCTGTCTTGAAAGAAATGAATCTAGAGGTTTTTATCTGCCGTATAGGGTTGGATCTTTCTCACGTAGGACCTAAGATGCATTTTGGGGCAGGACAGCCCATCATACCTTACAAACACTGGCACCTTGAATTTTGGGGGAATCACAATCCCGGAAACCAAACCCAAGTCTTCAAAATCCAAACCCGGAACTCTCTGTAGCTCCATGGCGGCTAATCTGTCTTCTAAACCCTTGTATTTATCATCAGCTGGAGGGTATTTCTGGTCAGAATAATCTTCATCCTCTTCAACCTCTTCTTCCTCCGCATCAGACTCGGAAGGCACCGCAACTCCATCTCTCTTACTAGTCCCTTCATCAGAAGTAGGAGGAAATTCAAGCATTCTCCGAGCTTCTCCGTCAAATCTTCTCCCCAAAGTAGCCACCCCGAGTCTCTTTTTCTTCTTTTTTACTGGGTCTTTATTCCCCAGCAAGGTCTTGAGATCCTCCTGACCTTTAGCCAAGGTTGTCAGGAGTTGCTGGAACTGTGCATTCTGAGCTTGTAGGTCTTTGACTGTTTGCTCGAGATCCATCCTACTGAAATAAACAGCAGACAGATAAGGAAACCTGGAATGAGACCTGCTTATGCACATGATGAATGGTATGCTGATGTATGCAATGCATTCAAGGATTTAGGACATTCAAAATTGTTTCAGACAAAGAAGAACGCACGTCATATTAATAAGAAGAAATTTGTTAGTACATAAATGCCCCATGGGCCAAATGTTACAAAATAAACTTCTCAAGGCAGAAAGACATTGCGCATCCTCTTTGGTGCGATGTAGGTATTGAGGGCCTCTTGCTCGTGGAGTCGGCGGGTAAGCTCTAGAACCTTCTTTTCACTGGCGTAGTAGCTAGCTTCAAAAGTGTTCCGTTCCTCCTTGAGTTGAATCCAACTTTTCTACATTTCCTCCCACGATGTAGGCATGTCTGGATGTAGGATGGTGTAGGGAACCTCTCCTTCATTGACGGGCTCTTTAATCACTGGGAGTACATGAGGATAAGGCATCATTAGACTTTGGGCTCGGGCTCGTACCCACTTGAGATAGGGCTCAAGAGGGATGGAGTTCTTGTGTCCCAGAGTCTTGCTATCAACCTTGTTGAGTTTTCCCCTAGCTCTGATGAATCTTTGGCGAAGTCCTTGCGCATCGTTGTCGAAGTCAAAAACCAGGTCAGGAATCAACATATCATGAGGGCCATCCCTCCGTGCATATCCAAATTGCCTCAAAGCTAGGCAAGGGTTGTAGGTGATACCCCCTCTAATTCCAAGTAAAGGAACATTAGGGAATTCTCCACAACGATCGACAATGATGACATTTTCTCTGGACCGAGAACACCAATGCACATCAGAATGAGTAAGAGTCATCAACCGTTGGGACCACCTTGTACCTTGGTCATTCTTCAAGATAGATTGTGGAAGGTGCGAAATAAACCACCTTGCAAGGATAGGAGTACAGCACATGAGAACACCCCTCTTTTTCATTGTTCGTGTGTAAAATGAGTGAAGAATGTCCCCAAGTAATGTCGGTATTGGATTTCTGGACAAGAAGATTTTGACAGCGTTGACATCTACCAATTGGTCAGGATTTGGGAACAAGACCAACCCATAGATAAGGAGTGCCACAATCTCTTCAAAGGCTTGTAGGTCCAATGAGTTCCAACATTCTTGTGCCTTCTCAAACAAGAATTTTGCTAAGAATCCTTTGACGCCGCTTCTGGTTTCCCAATGCCCCTTGATGTCGGATGGTTGAAGATGTAATGCTCGAGCAACATATTCCGGCTTTAGTTCCTTTTCCGTACCGTTGAAGGGTAGTTGATTAAGGATAGGGATTCTTAGGAGTTGAGAAAACTCCTCCAAAGTGGGTACCAACTGATAATCAGGGAAAGTGAAGTAGTGGTGAAGAGGGTCAAAGAACTGGAATAGCACTTTCATCATGTCTTCTTCAATGTTGGTGTTGACTAGGCTGAGCAGTCTACCATGTCTTTCACTGAAGGATGAATTTTCCGGAATTCTTGAGGTGATCTCCTTGAGTTGAGGAGAGATTCTCACAAGGTTGACTTGAATGGTGTTTCTGCGAGGAATTTCCATGTCCTACAAAACAAGAACAAAGATGAAGGTCCAAAACCCTTGAAATGGTTAGAGAATGCATATGATGCTTCATGATGTTTATGATGTATGCACAAAACATATGTACAAAGCAAATCACACCAAACCCTAATTTCAGGCTTGCATGGGGTTTCATAGGTAAGTACCCTCTTGAGTGTAGTTGGCTTAAAAACCTGTCCTATAAATAGTAACCGGGTTCTAAGGAGCTCAATATCACTGGATTGTCTTCATTGTTCATTGTTTTGGTTTAGCCACTTAACTAGCGACCAAAATATTCCAAGAAAACAACCCTCAATGAGTGTAGTATTGAGTATCTACCAACTTCGGACTGCACCAAAGCCGGTCATCTCACTACCCCTAATAAAAGGCCAAGATGGTCAAGTAAGGTTCTAGGTCATTAGTGCTTAGTGACATCACTCAGCGGCCCCGTACTCTTGATTGAACTCAAGGGTTGCCGGTACTCACAAATATGTCGCACTAATATAGCTATTGCTTCGACTGTGTCGGTATACCCCGCACAGTTTCCACAACGTATTGCTATCTATGAATGTTTCCCAAAATCCGGGTGGAGGATTGTAAACCCAAACAATAGAGCCAAAGTATAAAGCAAGCAAATCAAACAATTAGTCATGCAAGAGGGTGATCTAAGCCCTAAGGTTACTCCACTTTTAAAATAGTCCCCAGCAGAGTCGCCAGTTCTGTGATACGGTGGGAGAACTGACTTAGGTTTTGTGTTTGTTTTCGCAAATGTTTCGGTTGAGTAAGAGTCACCACCGACTTTTTATTTTATCCTAAGGAAAGGTTAAAAAGCACAGCAAAAACCTTTTGAGATGTTTTCTTGGGTTCGGGGAGTAGATTATAGAAAGGGAAGGTATTAGCATCCTTTCTATCCATGGTTATCCATGGGCTCTTAGTTACTTGCTTAGATCACTTGCCTTTTGTTTTCAATTGTTTTAAATGGTGCTTGTGTGTGTGTGGGTTTTGAAATTTATTTTGAAAAGAGGCCAATGTGGTGGCAATCTTTGTAATGATCCATGTGGGGATGTATACAAAGATGTACGTCTTTTGAAAAGGTTTTCATTTGTTTTTGAAAGTGTTTGTGAGGTGTGGTTTTAGAAAATAGGCAAGTGTTTTGTTTTGCAAGTTTGACTCAAGTAACTAAGAGGTTTATCTACTCCTAAATTTCTCAAAGATTATTGCTATGTTTTAACCCTTTTAACAAGTTTGTTCCACCATTGTATTTGGTGGGCAATCTCATTTTAGGATGTGAAAGGGACGGGCGCGGGTCATCGTTCGGACCATAATTGCAATGGTGCCAAGTATCTTTGGGCATTTTCTTTAAGGGACTTGATCATTTATTTGGCAATATTTTGAAAAGTGTTATCGAGGGACTACGATCATTCAATTTGTTTGTTTTGCCCAAAGAGACCTAACATGCAATATGGCCCAATTTTGAAAGGCGACAAGTGGAATACCCTAGGGGGTGCAAGTGTGATTTGTGTGTCCATTTTCATGCTTGTTTGTCTTGAGATTAGGTCATAACTATTTTATTTATTTTATTCGCATATAAACCCTAATTCTAGCATTGTATATTTAGAAAGCGATAAAGTGCGAAATTTAAACTCCTACGCTATTACAACACAATAATATAGGGAGGGGGGTACAAATGTTCAAATGGGGATTTTGACAAGGAATTTAAACCTAAAACTATTACATCAAGATTTGAATTATTTAAAATTTAATTAATATACAATAATTAAATAAAAATGAAATAAATATGCAAGATGCAAAAATGTTTTGTATATGTATGAAAAAAAAGTATTATTTGTGTAAAAATAAAAGGAAAATAAAAAGATATTATTTATTATTATTTTTGGAGTATTTTTGAATTTAGGGTAAAACCCTAATTTTATTATATGAAATGCATTAATTATTTAATATGTGCAAGTATTTATTTTATTATGTACAAAATAAAATAAAGTGAAGTATTTGTCAAAAATGTATTTTTATATTAAATATTAATAATAAAAATAAAAGGGTATATATTTTGTATTTATCCTAAATATATTAATAAATATATGTATATTTGTATTATTTTAAATATGTGTTATATATATAAATAATAATTTTTTTAATGTTTGCAAAAAAAGGTATTTTTTATGTAAAATATTTTCAGAGGGTATAATAAAATAAAAAATGAAAATAACAGTATTTTTACCTATTTCTCAATATTTTAATGAAATGTATATATTTATTTATCTAAGTATTAATCAAAAGAAAATCATATAAATACCTAATAAATTAAAAAATGGTGAGAAAAAATATTTTTATATTTTTTATGTCATGAGAAAAAATAAACAAAGTCAATCAAAAAAGAAAAAAGTCAAAAAGTCAAAGAAATAAGCAAATGGGCCTTGGGGGTGTAAAAGCAATTATGTGGTGCAAATAAGAAAAATGTTCCAGGCCCAGCCCAGAAGACCTGTCTTCAACCTCCAGCAAACAATGTTTGAAAATACGCGCGCCCTGTTCCTCATCTTCCAACTCTTGATTCCTGGCTTTTCAATGCAAACTCATAACATAAAAGATGTTCAGCATGAAGAGACGATTCTAACCATATGCATAACTTGATCTAACTCTCTAAGATGAGGGAGAATTTCTTCTTCCCCAAATCCTAACCTAGATTTTCTGCCATTTTCAAACCTCAAATTCTCACAGCTCAAGCAAAAGAAATGAAAAGTAAAAACATGTACATGTTCAGTGGTATGAGTAGAACCTTGTTTATTCACAAACTTAAAGCTAATGGTGCATAATAAGAGAGATACGAGTTCACCAAGATACCTGTTCAGCTGAAGTTCTATCTGGAAATGTAGGAACTTTCAGTGCAAGGTGATGATTGGAAAAGCTTCCTTGAGGTCCAGGGATGCTATTCCAATGTTTACTTTGTCTTGAAAGCTTCTGAATCGAGCTAGAGAACTTCACCTGCAAGTCAGAAATGTGAAAATGGTGGAAGTGGTTAGAGTGATTACAGGTCGTGCTTTTGCTTTTGGTTAGCTTGCATATATGGTATGGAAGGTGTGTGAACTGGTTTGGGCAAGAGAGCTCGAGAGAAATGGGAGATAGCACTCAAACTGCAGGGCTTGCCCTGTTTTTGCAGTTTTAGAGTGATTCTGAGATGGAGGGTGTTTTGAAGGCTAAGGGCTCGTGTATTAGCTTGGTTGTGTTGTGTGAAAAGTGTTTGATAACTTTGTCTAAGTGTTCTTGAGCTGATATGGTAGTTGGTATTAGTTATGCAATGTTTCTTCACTCTTAAGCAAACAAAAGCAACTTGTGTTTCTAGGTCAGTAGAGGACCCCTAATCCTGCTGCAAAGCTTCTCTTGATCAGAGTAATTTGTTCATAATCTTGTGCCAATCAGATTTGCAATGTACTTGTTGGATTTTCAATTTGACATAAAGTGCAACTTTTCAAAAATGGCTATTTTGCTTTATCTAAAAATGGATTAAACCTTCATACAATGCTTTAGCTCAAAAAACATGGTCTTGGCACAAAGAATATGCATTAAATTATTGAGTGTAACTTGGTTTAAGGACCTGTAATCTAGCCTAAAGCATGCTGAGTTAAAATTGCAAGGTTATGGACATGTAACTTGGTCAAGAACAAAGTGAGTTTTTGCCATATTGTGAAATTCGATTCTCCCTAACCATGAGGTTGTTTGAGAAGTTCTTGGACATTTTGGAAAGCTTGGAATGTGTACTACAATCCATATTTGAAATGCAATTTGAAATTCCAAGTGGAAGTGTATGGAAAATGGCCTTGAAGTGGGGTAGAAAACCTTGTCAAAATAGGTCAAAAATTCACTAAGTTAAGAATGGTTTAGTGCCCTTATTCAAAAATTTGTAACTTGATATACAAGCTTCAAATGAGAAAACTTTGTGAATCAAAGTTGTAGATTATGCAACAAGCTACAACTTTCATGTTTTGACTTTTGTTTGAATCCAAATGAATCATGGTGAAAAAGTGAGGAAAAGTTAGGAAAAAATTAGGGTTTTCCATAACTTAGAAAAATTCTAAGTTATGAAAAATTCCATTTCAAACCCTAATTTGCATTTCTTGGTTTCTTGGTGAACAAGTTTCATTATTTGGCATGTTTTGATGAAAAATGAATCTTGACTCTTGATTTTGACCAAAAAGTCAAAGTTTGACTTTTCAGTGTACAGTCAAAATTGATCAATTGACTGGGAAATTCAACTGTCAATCTTGTGTACTTGGGATCTTTTGAGTTTGTTGAGCATGTCAAGACAATTCCATGGGGTCCTTGAAGCTATATGTGATCTAGGTTTCCCATTGGCTAGGTCAAACAGTCAAAAATTGCCTTTGTGCAGTCAAAACCCTAAAAATGACCATTTTGCCCTTTTGATGATCTGATCAAATTTCTTGTGGAATTGTGATCCAAACTTGATCAAATGGTCCATATGAGTTCATAATGTTGATGTGGGTCAAAAATCATGAGGTTTGACTGTCAATTGACCATAGTTGACTTTTTCCCCAATACAGTTGATTTCTAGGTCAATTGTCCAATTGACTGGGCAAAACTTGGAATCAAGACTTGAAACTTGGTATGGATAAACTTGGGAGTCCAATATGAAGCATGAAAGTCATCTTAGGCATTTTAGGTCAAAACATCTTTGTTCAAACACAAACCCTAATTTGGGTCCATCAGTGCAAGGAGAAATCTTGAGCAGAGGAAACCCTAATTGGATCTTGATCTTCAAAGGTCTGGTGATGAGAAAATGTTGAGGAAATGGGAGGGCAAATTTTGGGGTACAACACGCTTCAATCCCTAATTTTTGCCTGGACCGCCCTTTCGGGTTTTCAGTCCACCAGGATACCCTTTTTTGTCCAAGTCGCCTTTTCAGGTTTTTGACTTGCCGGGTGTACAGTTTTTTTTTTAAATTTGCATCCCTTACTTTTGCCTGAACCCTTTTTGTTCGCCTGGAAGCCCTTATTTTTGCCTAGGCCAGTCAACCTAGCGGGTCTTTGATTATGCGTAGTATCTTTTCACTATGTCTACATTGACGGGGTGAGGAAGGTCGTCACCATCCATGGTGGTTAGAATCATAGCTCCTCCTGAGAAAATGTTCTTAACCACAAATGGCCATTCGTATGTGGGGGTCTATTTTCCCCTGGGATCACCTTGCGGTAGTATGATGCGTTTGATCACTAGATCCCCGACTTGATATTCTTGACATCTTTCTTGTTAAAAGCCTTGATCATTCTCTTTTGATACGTCTGACCATGACAGATAGTAGTAAGTCTCTTTTCATCGATTAGATTCAGTTGATCAAGTCGGGTTTGGATCCAGTCGTCTTCGTTCAAACCCGCATCCTTCATAATCCTGAGAGAGGGTATCTGGACTTCGATGGGTAGGACTGCCTCCATGCCATACACCAAAGAGTAGGGTGTTGCCCCTGTCGAGGTCCGTGCTGAGGTACGGTACCCGTGAAGAGCGAATGGTAACATCTCGTGCCAGTCTTTGTATGTCACCGTCATCTTCTACACAATTTTTTTGATGTTCTTGTTAGCTACTTCAATAGCCCCATTCATCTTCGGCTGGTAGGGAGAAGAGTTATGATGATGAATCTTGAACTGTTTGTAGAGCTCGGTGATCATTATGTTATTGAGATTTGTGCCATTATCGGTAATAATCCTCTCTAGTACACCATATCGACAGATCAGATTGTGTCGGATAAACCGCGCCATGACGTTCTTGGTTACTGTAGCAAAGGAAGTTGTCTCGACCCATTTTGTAAAGTAATCAATTGCTACCAAAATGAAACGGTGCCCGTTAGACGCAGTAGGTCTGATCTCGCCGATCATGTCGATGCCCCACATTGCAAAGGGCCACGGAGCTGTCAAGACATTTAGGGGAACCGGAGGTACATACACCTTATCAGCATAGACTTGGCACTTATGACAGGTTCGAGAATGCTGATAACAATCGGCTTCCATAGTGGACCAGTAATACCCTGCCCGTAGGATTTTCTTCTCCATGGTGTGTCCACTGGAATGAGTTCCGAAGGTGCCTTCATGTAACTCTGCCGTGATCTTTTCTTCCTCGCTCTTGTCTATGCATCACAGTAAAGTCGAATCATGGTTACGCTTATAGAGAATTCCATTACTGGTGAAGAACTTCGCAGCGAACCTTCTCAGAAACTTCTTATCATTAACAGATTCCCCCTCGGGGTATTCTCGAGCCTCAAGATACCTCTTTACCTCGTGAAACCAGGGTTTATATGCTACCTCTTCAGTCTCAATGTCACAGCAGTATGCGGGTTCGTCCAACCTCTCAATGGTAATCTGGGGAGCTTCATTGTCCCACCTGACTTTGAACATAGAAGACATGGTGGCTAGCGCGTTCGCCAACTGGTTCTCTTCTCGTGGGAAATGTTCAAAGCTTATATCCTCAAAGTGTGGGAGCAATGTCAGTACATACTCTTTGTAAGGAATAAGATTCGGGTGCTTCGTATACCACTCGCCTTTGATCTGACTTATCACCAGAGCGGAATCTCCGAATACACTCAAGAACTTAATCCTCAGGTCAATAGCAGCTCGAAGACCCATAATACATGCTTCATACTCCGCCATGTTGTTGGTGTAGTTAAAACATAATTGGGCGGTGAACGGAGTATGACATCCCTCAGGAGATATGATTACAGCGCCAATGCCATTTCCCAATGCGTTCGAGGCTCCACCAAAATACATAGACCATCGGGATCCCTCCTCGGGTCCTTCATCCGGTCCAGGTTATTCGCAGTCGGTTACCAACATGATATTCTCATTCGGGAACTCGAAATTCATGAACTGGTAGTCATCCACGGCCTGATGCGCCAAATGATCCGCCAATACACTCCCCTTGATTGCTTTTTGGGTTGTGTATTGGATGTCGTACTCGGTTAAGATCATCTGCCATCTTGCTATTTTTCCGGACAAGGCGGGCTTCTCGAAAATATACTTGATTGGATCCATCTTTGATATCAACAAGGTAGTGTGAGTCAGCATATACTGTCTCAGACGGCGAGCAGCCTATGCCAAAGCGCAGCAAGTTTTCTCGAGCAATGAGTATCGGGTCTCACAGTCGGTAAACTTTTTGCTAAGGTAGTAAATGGTGTGCTCTTTTTGGCCAGACTCGTCATGCTGCCCCAGCACACACCCCATTGAGTTGTCTAGCACTGTCAAGTATAATATCAAAGGTCTTCCTTCAACTGGAGGCATCAAAATTGGTGGTTCTTGAAGGTATTCTTTGATTCTTTCGAAAGCGGTATGGCATTCATCATTCCACTTTACCACTTGATATTTCTTCAATAGCTTGAAGATTGGCTCACAAGTAGCAGTCAGATGTGAAATGAACCTGGCGATGTAATTCAGACGTCCCAAGAAACCTCTAACTTCTTTTTCTGTATGGGGAGCCGGCATCTCTTGTATGGCTTTTACCTTTGCAGGGTCTACCTGAATTCCTTTGTTACTGACGATGAAACCCAAAAGCTTACCAGACCTTACCCCGAAGGTACACTTGTTCGGATTTAACCTTAGCTTGTACGTCTTCAACCTGTCAAACAATTTCTGGAGATGATCAAGGTGCTCTTCCTCAGTCTGGGACCTGGGTATCATGTCATCAACATAAACCTCGATCTCGTGGTGAATCATATCGTGGAACAAAGCGACCATGGCGCACTGATAAGTTGCCCCAACATTCTTCAACCCAAAAGGCATTACCTTGTAACAGAAGGTTCCCCACTGTGTAACAAAGGTTGTCTTCTCCATGTCCTCAAGAGCCATCTTGATCTGGTTGTAGCCATAAAAACCATCCATGAAGGAGAAGATCTTGTGTTGCACGGTGTTGTCGATTAAAACATCAATGTGAGGAAGTGGAAAGTCATCCTTGGGGCTTGCCCTGTTCAGATCTCTATAGTCCACACACATCTGTACCTTACCATCCTTCTTAGGTACCGGAACAACGTTGGCAACCCACAGCAGATAGGAAGCGACAGCTAAGAATCCTACGTCGAACTGTTTCATGACCTCTACCTTGATTTTCTATGACATTTCAGGGCGCATACGACAGACCTTCTACTTTACCGGAGGGCATTCTTCTTTAGTCGGCAGACGGTGTACCACAATATAAGTGTCCAAACCAGGCATGTCTTCATAGGACCAGGCGAAGATCTCAACATAGTCGTGTAGCATCTATATTAACCGTTGTTTGACACTAGGCTCCAGATTCGCACCTATTTTAACCTCTTTCATGTCTTCCTCCGTACCCAAATTTACGGACTCCACTGGCTCTTCATGAGGCTGTATGGCCCTTTCTTCCTGCTGTAACAGTCTAGCAAGTTCTCCAGGCACCTCACAATCATCCTCACCTTCGTCCTCGGCTTGGTTGATCGGATTTTCGAAGTTATAACTGGCAGTAGCATAGTTTTTATCGATGGGATCCAGAGTGGATATGGATCTGCAGTATGATACGTGAGTGTGTGTAAGAGAATAGCTGTTTTGATAAAGTGAGAGACAGAACAAGAAAAACAAGGAGCGCAAAATTTGTATGCAAGAAACGTCCAATGCTTTATTAGTGATATATGAAATGAAAAATAATAGCCCTCACAAGCAAAGCCAAGGTGCCTCTGGCAAGGCACCGGGCCGTAAAGTTTCAAACTGTTTATTATAAATCTTAAAACAAAAAGTCAATTAATACGGAATAAAAGAAATAGGTATGAAGTCCTTCGCCGTCCAGTTATTCGGTCCACGATTGGTCGTTGGGTAGATCCAGCTGTCGATGTCTGGATCCTCTTCATTGTCTTCAGTTGCATTAACTCCCCGATTGTTGATGTGTAGAGGAGGTCTTCCAATCCGCACGCGCCTAACAGCCCTTTGAGCCCCTGTAGTAAAGCCCAAACCAAATTTGTCAGTTTTGTGAGTGAAATTAGGGAGCTGACCCCAATTGGTACACCCACCTTTTTCAACCATAGCCCTAGCATCCTTGAGAGAAGCCATCTTCAATGGAGGTTTGCCGATAGTAACTTCAGTTGATGCCAAGACCTGGGGGACCTCTTCAAAATTCTAACAAGGAGTTTCTATGAATTCCCCGTCCATCTCTACATAGCGGAAGGAATTAAGGTGACTCACCATATACTCCTCTTCACCTTGCACTTTGACAATCTTCCCTTTCACCAGATATTTTAGTATTTGATGGAGTGTGGAATTAACTTTACCAGCCTTATGAATCCAAGGACGACCCAACAAGCAAGAATATGATGGCCTGATATCCATCACATAGAAGGTGGACCCAAAAGTCTGAGAACCCACTTTAACAGGGATGTACACCTCTCTGTGCACCATTCTTTTTGACCCATCAAAAGCCCTTACCACAATGTTACTCGACTTTAGAATCAAACCTTCACAATCCAGACGATCTAACGCTTTCTTTGGTAGAACATTCAGTGAGGACCCGATATCTACCAGCACATGGGCCATAGTGGTGCCCCTGCACTCGATCGAGACATGCAGAGCATCATTATGATTTCTTCCTTTCGGTGTCAGATCCGCATCTGAGAAACCCAGCCCATTGTCAGTAGTCAGGCTGGCCACACAATCTTTGAGCTGGTCTGCTGAAGTTTCCCACGACACATTCGCAGTCTTGAGAAATGCAATCAAAGCCTTCGCATAGGCTTCAGAACACAACAGCAGAGACAACATGGAGATCTTTGACGGGGTCTGCCCCAGCTGTTTGGCCACATTGTAGTCACTTTTCTTGATAATTTTCAGTATTTCCTCTATTTCTTGTTTAGAGGCTTCCACAACGATCTTCTTAGGTGCCTCCGTCCGGGAAGGCTCACCTATGATTTCCTTTCCCCAAGTCCCAGATGGCTTAGCAGCAGGGGTGACAACTGGAGTAAGAATAGGAATAGTTGCAGGTGTACTAACTGGAGTAGGAACAAGAGAAATGTCAGGAGTGCTGGTTGAAGTAGCAGTTGGAATAACGGTAGGCTTTATGATAATCTTCGGGGAAATCTCGGGAGAGAAGACCCTTCCAATTCGGGTAACTTTACTAGTCCCGACAATATTACTGACATCAGCATTAACTTCTTCATTCTTCAGATATTGCTTAATACCATGATAATACACGTCAACACCGTAATGCCATGGGACAGCCTTATCTGAGGTGTACAGGATGGGACCAGGAACAGTGATTATTAGCGGAGAAATTCTTGGAACAGGTGTAATCCTAACAGGTTTTCTCGAGGAAACCTTGGAAGGATTGACAGAAATGGTTATAATGGCGACGTCTTCAGTGGGAACAACGGGAATCATAGTCTTCTTGAACAAAATCTCTTTATTATCCATCAGGCGCTGAACACCTGACTTCAACAATCGGCAACCAGTAGGTATGATCGAATACATGCGGCAACCATCACCATAACCCAGAAATAAATCGGCCAACAGAAAATTCGTCTTAACAGTCATAAGAGGAGTGTAAATTTCTTCAATAGAGGTCACAAACAAATCGGTGTCAACAACATTAATTCCACGACCATGTTTGGGCATGGGAGCAGTTATAACATTTGACTTTTTTGGAGCATCAAACTATATCTCCTTGGCTTCAAGCAAATCTTGTACTTTGTTTCTCAGGGCCCAGCAATCATTTGTATCGTGGCCAGGACTCTCAGAATGGTAGGCGCACCACGCGTTGGGATTGTATCTGGGAGAAGTAGTGTTTGGGTTCTTGGGAGCCTCTCTCAAGGTCGCCAAGTTGGATTTTAACAAATGAGGCAGTACTTCAGCCAGTGTCATGTTGATGCGGGTAAACTGCTGTTGTGGTCTTTCCACTCTTTGTTGATTGTTGCATTGTGGAGCGACTGTGGGTCTTAGTATCACTACAGCATTTACCGTTTGACGGTGTTCATATTTGTTTTGGCCCCTCGGGCTATAGACTGCACTAGCTTCCTTCTTACCGGTGAAAGGCTTCTTTGCTGAACTTGACGAGACATCCTTCTGAATTTTACCATTTTGAATGCCAGCCTCCACTCTTTCTCCAGTCAAAATCAACTCAGTGAAACCAGATGATGAGCTGCCGATCAAGTGATTGAAAAACGGACCAGATAGCATCCCCAGAAACATGTCAACCAACTCCCTATCAGACAAAGGGGGTTGGACTCTTCCAGCCAAATCTCTCCACTTATGAGCATAGTCCTTAAAACCTTCACCTGCACCCATGCACATACCCTGGAGCTGAGTACAAGTGGGGACAAGGTCGGCATTGTACTAATACTGCTTGTAAAAAGCAGGAGCAAGATCTTCCCAGTTTCGGACACTGGCTCCCTCCAACTGATAGAACCATTCAAGTTGAGTCCCTGACAAACTATATTGAAAGAAATGCACCCACAAATTTCTATCAGCAGTGTGGGGTTGGATTTTCCTGACATAAGAGCGGAGATGGAGTTTTGGGCATGACACTCCATCATACTTGGCGAAAACCAGAGCTTTGAATTTATGAGGGATGACCACTCCCGATACCAGACCCAATTATTCGAAATCCAAACCAGGTATTTTCTGAATCTCCATAGCACTCAGACGGTCTTCTAGCTGTTTGTACCTATCCTCAGCAGGAGGATATTGCTCATCGTCGTAATCAGTATCATTATCAGAAACTGTAGGACTAGGGTCCTTTTCCCTTTCTTGGTTCTCCCCGTCCTTGGATGAGGAGGTCGGATCAATTTGTTGCCTCAATATTTCTATGAATCTTCTACCCATATTAAGAATTCCGACCTTCTTCTTCTTCTTCTTCTTCTCTTTCAGAATAAGGGTCTTCAAATCCTCCTGCCCCTTAGCCAGACTTATGAACATCTGTTGGAACTGGGCGTTTTGTGCCTGAAGATCTTTGATGGCTTGATCGGAAGACATTTCTGCTGAAATAAACAACGAAGAATATGAGAAACCTGTAGTGGTACCTATAATGATGTGTGTGATAATGGGATGCGCATGTAATGATTTAAAAGACTTTGGGAGATTTAAATTTGTAAATCAAAAATAAAACAAAAATTTATTAGCTTAACTTTAAAAGGTTCAACAATGCCTTTAAGGCGTTACAAAGTAAGTAAATAAAACAGAATCTAAAACTAGAGAAAGCAAAATCAAAATTCCCATGGTCGATTCCTCTTTGTGCTGATATAGTCATTGATCACTCTTTCTTCCTCGAGCTGCCTGGTGAGCTTCAAAACCTTCCTTTCTTGCTCATGGAACTGCTCCCGGTAAGTATCCCGCTCATTCCTCAACTGAATCCAAGACCTCTGTAACTCCCCAGGATCAATAGGCATGTAAGGATAGAGAACCGTGTAAGGAATTCCTTCTTCATTAGTGGGCTCCACAATCACTGGTAATACGGCCTCATAAGGCATCATGAGCTTCTGGGCACGAGCTCGGACCCATTGGAGGTAAGGCTACATAGGAAGGGATGTCTTTGGTCCCAACTTTTGGGGGTCAGATCTATTTACCATGCCCCAAACCCGTATGAACCTCCGGCGATGCTCCTTAACATCCTTCTTATAGTTAAATACAATTTCCTCAAGAAGTAACTCATGGGGATCATCTCTTCGAGCGCGACCAAATTGTCGCAAAGCTAAACAAGGATTGTAAGTTATACCCCCTCTGATTCCAAGCAATGGGACATTAGGGTATCCCCCACAGCGGTCAATAACAGCGGTGTCTTCCATAGCCCGGGAACACCAAAGAATATATGTATGAGCAAGTGACATTATTCTGTAGGACCAACTCAAACCTTCTTCATTCTTCAGCACAGACTTAGGGAGGTGCGAAATAAACCACCTCGACAGCAACGACATGCAGCACATGAGATTCCCTCTTCTCCTCATAGTACGATAACGGAGGGCATGCAAGATATCTCCAAGCAAGGTAGGCACATGATTGCGAGAAAGGAAAATCTTGATAGCATTCACATCTACAAAGGAATCCGGATTCGGGAAGAGAACCAAACCATAGATAAGAAGAGCCAAGACGTCTTCAAAAGCCTGAAAATCCAAATCATCCCAAAATAGTTGAGCCTGGTCCATCAGAAATTTGGCTAGAAAACCTTCGACCCCGCTTCGTGTTTCCCAATTGGATACTACATCAGCCCGTTTCAAATGCAGAGCTAAGGAAATGTCTTATGGTCTAGGAACTTCTTCCATACCTGTGAAGGGTACCTGTTAAAGAATGGATATGCCCAATAGATGAGAGAACTCTTCCAAGGTGGGTACCAGCTGGTAATCTGGAAAGGTGAAGCAATGATGTGCGGGATCAAAGAACTGAAATAGTACGCTCATCATTTATTCATCAAGATTTGAAGTAACCAGGCTGAGAAGTTGACCATGTCTCTTAATGAACATAGAAGTCTCAAAAACTCTTGAGGCTAGCTCTTTAAGTTGGGCAGGTATCTGCACAAAGTTGACTCGGATGGTATTTCTGCGCACGGAAGCCATGATCTGCAAAACAGAACAAAGATAAATTCCCTTGGTCTTTGAAATGGTTAGTGTAATGAAGCATGAATGCCATATTATGATGCATGATGTCATGATAAACTACAGGTATAGCAAACACAAGTATTGCACACACAGTTAAATCACACAAAGCCCTTAGGTTTAAGGCTTGCATGAGGCCAAAGGTAATACCCTCTTGAAGTTAAGTTGGTTTCAACCTGTCCTAGAAAAAGTAACCGGGTTCTGGAGGATCCCAATATCACTGACCATCCTCCATCGGTCATGGTTTCAACTCATGCAATCTTTTCTTGCAGCCGGAACTATTCCGAGAGTATAGTCTCAATGAGTGTAGCATCGAGTATCAACCAGTTCTCAGCTCTACACCGAGGCCGGCTATCTCACTACTTTCTAATGGCCAAGTTGGGCGATTAAAGGTTCTAAGGTTAGTTAATGCTTAACAACACTACGCAGCGGCCCCGTATTCTCCTCGTTTCTCCACAAGGGATACCGGTACCAACCAATGTGCCACATTAACGTAGCTACTGCTTCAACCGTATCGGTCTACGCCGTACTGTTCCCTCACAGTCTATTGCTACTTACCTAAAAGGTATCCCCAGATCCGGGTTAGGATCTATAGTAACCCCAAACAAAACCCTTAAAAGTAAAGCAAACAAAGTAATCAAGAGAAGAAATTATGATGAACTAGATCCTAAGGTATACCCCACTTATAAGTCCTCAGCAGATTCGTCAGTTCTGTGATACGGTGGAAGAACTGACTGTTTAATACTGGTTTGTGTTTTGCGTTTTTTGTTCGCAAAATGTCGCGGTAAGCAAGAGTCGCCACCGACTTTTACTTCATCCAATCGGAAAGGAAAAAAGTACAGAAAAATCCTTTTTCGAGATATTCTGAGTACGGCGGGTAGATTATAGAAAGGGAAGGTGTTAGCACCCTTTCTATCCATGGTTTTCCATGGGCTCTTAGGTACTTGCTCATCTTTTTAAAATTGCTTGTGTATGTGCTTTGTTCTTGAAAAGAGTTTTAACTTCGTGATAACCCTTGTATCAGTCCTCAAAGGTGTGACGAAGTTTGTTTTGAAAGTTTGTTTGAAAAGTGTAAGTGTGAAAAGTTTTGATTTGAGCAAGTACCTACTAGCATCTACCTACTCGAAAAAGATCGTTTCTATTCTTATTTCCTTTAGAGAGCGCTATCCTACTATTGAGAAATAGGTAGCACCGTTGTTGGAGTTGTAAGGGTCAATTAGAAAGGGACGTACGATCACTAAAGCAATATTAGGACAAATTAGTAATAACCCTAGAGTCTTAAGATCATATTCGAGGCAACATTTCCGAGGCAACATTCGAATGGGACGTTTGATCTTTTTTCAGACAGGAGGGAAACCACTAAGACACCTTATACTTAATGATCATTTACTGAAGGCAACCGAAGTGAGAGTATACCCTAAGAGTGATATGTGCGAGTGATCTGTTTTCAGTTATTTAATCTTTGCATATTAGGGTTTTCTAACCGTATTAATTTGTCATGCATTCTTGTCATACAATCCTATTAGCATACATCTAAACAGTTTAAATATTTGCGGGAATTAAAAATGCGAGAAAGTAAATCTACGCTATTACAAGGCTTCGGGGAGGGGGGATTAATTACATAGCCAAAAAAAAACCAGGAAAAAAGCGATAAGTAAAAAGCCCTAGATTAAACTATTATAAACCATGAACAGTTACAAAAGTATTGGTAAAAATAATTAACACGCGCACGATGAATTAAATACGAAGCGACTAGGGTTTTGACCCTTGACTAGACCTATTCGCCATTAAGCAGTTGTGGGGGTGTGCTATTGAAATTCTGGGCCCAAATGAATCTCAGCCCGTTTTGAGTTTGCCTGATTCAGTGCACATGTTGACTTGAGGCGCATGATGGACCTCTTGCTACTTGAGCGTTGGATCCAGATTGATGATGGATCTGATGATGGAAATTGAATGGCCTATGGTGGACGTCGGGGGCTGCAGTGCATGAGATCTTCCTGAAATAAGCAAGAAAATAATAAAATGCACAAGCCTGGGATCAAACACAGGACGTGTGCATCAAAGGCCTTTTCCCCAGCCATCTGAGCTATTGTGTTAACTTGTAAGTAATATAAAACAGAATATAATATGCAAAAACAGACTAGTGGAGCCAACCTAACGTGCGAAACTCAAATAAGAGAATCACACGTTGCCACGCCAGCTTCTTCTTCCTCTCTCCATCGCCTTAGAAAATCAAGCTTTTACCTACAGACGCTTGCTATAGGTATAACCCTGTCCATCTCAAAAATTTGGTAGGCTCAAGATAAATGACCATGACTGGTACTAATCCACTCGTATCATCCTCACGAATATCATGGTACCAGAGTTAACGCCCAATTTTTCCTGCATAAAAAAGCCCTAAATAAGAACACGAAACCCTAACTATGGCATCTCTTGATTCCTGTACTAAAAACGCAATTAAACAATACCAAAAGCTTGCAAACTCAATGATAAACAAGAATATATGAACCAAACATGCTAATGATGCATAAATCAATGAAAACGAAATCAAAATTTTAGGACAAACCGTGACTTCTGTACCTATGATTCCAGGCGTGAGAAAGTTTGCAATTGGTTGAAATCCCTTCTGGAGATGTCCAAGAATCTGTTGGTATTGTGAGAATGGCTCGAATTGGCCTTTAGGATGGAAATTGGATCACCAATTTTCCTTGAATTTTTTAGTTTTTCACTTGCTCTGCACGACTGTTCAACCCTCTTTTTTGCTTTGGAAACGTTCAATATATATTATAGAATGCATTAGGGTTGTAAAATTGATCACATCTTTGGAAGTTTTTCAAGATTTGATTTTGTTTTCATGGCATATGTAAACTTTCCAAATTTGGCCTAATCATGCTCTTTTTGTTCCAATTGAATCGAATTGATCTTGCAAGCTCATCAAATCTTAGTTGCTAACCTATCAAAAAAACCAATCAAATCAAATCTTTGATAATTTTCATCATTTATTTGATTTAATTGAATTTTTAATTAATGAAAAATCAAAATAAATTGAAAAATGAAGCAAACAATTGGTGGATAAGCATTTGTGTCGTGGACCACATTATCATTGAGGTGCAAGCATAAAAAGTTGGGCCCATTTAGCAAAAAAAATGCAAATTTGAGCACATTTGACTTTTGGCAATTTTGCAAAAAAGGTCAACTTGACCAATTTATAAATCTCTCAATTTTGACCCTAGAGAGGTGTTCTTGGACTTTTTAGAAATATTAGGCTGTCCTCTAAGCCACCCTTTTGATCTCATCTCAATTGAATCTTTCATGTTCATGTATGAAGCTCTGACCCAAAAGGTGTTTTTGTTGACTTTCCAAAATGACCTATAATGTCAAAATTCATATCTTCTTGTGAGTGCATATTTTGAACTTGGGAGATGAATATGAATTGTATATAATTAAATCCTATTAAAAATGAGCTTTGGATGGGTCATTTCTGATAAAATATGAGAAAGTTATGCTTGGTCAAAGTTGAGTTGACTTTTCCTACAAAACCCTAATTTAGCAACTTTTGGGTTTTGATGAATTGTGAGCAATCCTTGATGAATCATGATCAACCCTTGATAAAATGATGAATTATACTCCAAAATGAGGATGTTGACCAAAAATATTGAATTTTGACTGTATGTGGGCCACAATTGACTTTTGACCTAGCACAGTCGATTTTCAGGCTTTTGAGCAATTGACTGAGCAAAATTCTTCTGCAAGGCTTGAAACTTGACATGAATGATATTGAGAACCTATTAGGACAATGGTGAGCATTTTAGTCCTTTGTGGTTCACATATCTTGATGAAGATGGAAACCCTAATTTGAGGTAGACTGCCTTAGGATAGAGTTTGTCTGGTCAACTCTTGAATTTCCTTGAGCAATTTGGGGACCTCACTTGCCATGTGTTGAGAAATATGGGAGGGCAAATTTTGGGGTAAAACATAGTCGAACCAGAAATCTTTTTGAAAATTAATTTGTTGACTGCTCTGAACAGCATGTACAATGCTGTTTTGATGGTTTTTCAAACCCATTGTTAGTTATTCCCATACATCTAACGATCCCAAAAGCGCCTTCATCTGGATACTTCAGTTCTCATAATTCAACTTTGATAGTCATTGCAGTGGCATTTTACCCATCATATTTGCCACGCGCTCTGATACCAATTTGAGGAGAAAATGAGAGTGAACTTAAACTTGTTTTCTTTTATAAAATGTCCAACTGAATTCTAATATGAATACAAAGTGATTTATATAGATATCACGAGATAGAATATTAAATGTTACAAAATTAAATATTACTAGGTCCCTAAGGAATAAACTTCTCTTTGCCCAAAGAGAATCTGTCTTTTGCACTACCCAATACAGATTTGAATTTAACCAACAAAATCTTTAATCTTCTAACCAAAGTCCTATGAATAATTTTTGTTATTAGTACAATCTAAGTTTGTCACTATAGTCTATAGACTATATTTATAGTGTGTGTTGTACCCCAAAATTTACCCTCTCAATTCTCAAGGGTTTTCTTACAAAGATTCTCAGTATTCAAGCTGGCACAAGTGCATTAGGATCTTCCAGTACCAAAATTAAAAGGAATCTGTCAAAAAGGGAGAAAACAGATAAAAATAACATTTTTTTCACAAATTTGGAGGAAAATATGTCTCCTTTGATTCAGCACCTTTCGATTGACTCTTGGCCTCCTTCGATGCATCCTTTCGATTGGACAAGTGTGCTGCCTGCATGCTTGAAATCGAAGGCCATGACATGCTGGCCACATGTGCCCCCTGCAAGGTGAACCTTTCGATTCACCAAGTGTGCTTCCTGCAAGCCTTCTTCGATTTGGGCACATGCTGCTTGCAAGCTTGCTTCGATTGGGCATATAGTGCCTGCATGCAAGTCTTCGTTTGGGCACTCACCTTTTGCATGCCTGCATACAAGCTTCAGTTGAGCAAGAGCCTCCTTCGAATGCAACTTGGATTACATCCTTCATTTTGAACTTAAAGCCTCCTTCGAATGCAAGTTTAGGTACATCCTTTGTTTGGATTTGAAACCTCTTTTGAATTTGGGTATTTTGGCCTCCAGCATGTACCTTTCGTTTGGGCACATGAATCCTTCAGCACAAGGTTTTGGTCAAACCTTTCATTTGGACATTTTTTCCTGCACCTTTCGTTTGGCCACATGTGACCCCTGGAAAACAAGCCTTCGATTGGACAGAAGCAACCTACATACAAAGCTTCGATTGGAGCTTTGATTCCCTTTGAATCAGCTTCCTTCAAATCCAGTCTGAACCATTCGAAGCAAGCTTGTTCGAAGCAAGTCTAAACAAATCTCAAGACCAAATCTCACTTGTCAGGCTTACTTTGTTTCCAAATATTTATAATCAGAGGTTTATACAAATGTTTTGAACCTTGTCTTTTGGATAATACTATTCTTGGCAAAAGGCTACATACTCTTTCTTTTCATAGAGAATACTTTTATCACAAAAGCAGCTTTCCATCTGAATTTCGTCTGAACGAAAAATAGGGCCAGAGGCACAAGTCTAATCAACTGCCAACAACCACTTACTTGTACCTTTCACGTTTCATTACTTTATTATTCTTTGTAAGGCTGGCTTTGGAAGATATCCATTCTTTTTCTCTATAAATAGAGGAATTTTTGCGAAGCTGAGGGAGGACTTTTGGGGACCAGGCGAAAAGAATCTCCAATTTTTTCTCAAACACAAACACAAAACTCTCAAGTTCATCAACACTTGAGAAATCAAAAAACCCAAAAATCCCAAACATCTCCCTCTTTGGATTCTGAATATTCCCCACACTTTACATCCTTTTGAATCCAGTAGAAAGAAACATAACATTTGTTTATGTCCTCCTTCAAATCCAATATCTTAGGCCTTGTTTCAGGCCCCTCCCTTCGAATCCAGGAAACACTCAGGGCCTCCACTCAAGGTCCAGCTCCCATTCAAAACCTCCATCAAGGTAAGTCACTCTTACCCTTGCATCTTTCGTTTCCAGCACATGTAAATACAACTCCTTTTCGTTTTCAAGCATGTACATATTGTTGTTTTTTTTCTTTTTTCGTTTACACTCTTATAGTTTTGTTCTATTGCCTTTTGGTTTTTGCTTTTGGTTTCTTATAAATATTTTAAGGATTAACTTGGTCCTAAGGAAGTGCTAGCATGGCCTTAGGCCATGTTGTTATTTAACATTTAAAATGAAAGAAACAGGAGACATGAGTGTATGAAACAAAGCCTTTGGCTTCAACGCTGACTTCCAGGCCCAGCCAGAGGCACGCTCACACTGATTTCATTGGCCCAGTCGAAGAAGACAAAAAGGCAGGCTGCACCACACTGGTTTCCAGGCAGAATCGAAAGGCACAACATATTGCTTTCAAGCCCATCCAGAGGCACACTCACACTGATCTCACTGGCCCAATCGAAGAAGGTAACAAGGCAGAAAGGCAGAACCTTGGGTTTCACCATACACTGACTTCGAGGCCAATCGAAGGACAGGACCTCGCTGGTACCAGTGCCCAATTAAAGGATAGGACCTTGCTGCTGCCAAGGCCCAATCGAAAGACCTGACCTTACTGATGCCAGCCCCCAATTGAAGGAGGCCAATAGAATGCAAATTGAAGGTTGCTTCCCCCCAATCGAAAGACACTCATTTTTCTTACTTTTATCTTATTTTTGCCTTCATATTTTTATGCCTTTCGATATGGTTATAATTGTGTAGGTTTTATTTCTTGCATTCTTTATTGCTTTTGTATAAATGCTAGTAACTAGGATGTATGGCAAGATAAAACCAACAAGTAGATAACCCCTAATCAAGAAAAAATGCATGCAATCAAACACATTATTCACACATGCACCCTTAGGGTAATCTCACTTGTTGCCTATCGGAAAAATAGTCATGTCCCTCGAACATGGGCGTTTTAGCAAAGACCCTCGATAAAAGATCGTAGTCCCTTGATGACCCTCGATGTTTCCTTCGGTAAACAATATAGTCCCTAAAACGACATTGCTAAAACATCCCATAGGTTGCCTTCTATGACTATACAAATGTCCCACGCCCGTCCCTTCACATCCAACGATGGGGCTTCTTACCAAAACAATGGTAACATAGCAACATCTAAAGGAGGAAGAAAATAACATCTAAGACCTTTTGAGTAGGTAGATTTGCTCCTAGTTGCTCGCTTGCTCACAACAAAAACATTTTATACACCAACACTTTCACTTTGAAACATTTTCAAAAGACAAACACTTTGTACGGGTTCTTATAGAAACGAGAGCCATTACAAAGAAGACACCTTTTCAAAATCACTTTCAAAACACATCCCACAAACACCTCTTTGAACTATTTTCAAAATAACACTTTGTACGCATTTTTATATAAATGAGAACCATTACAAAGACATTTTCAAAATAATTTCAAAACTCACACAAGCACACATTCAAAAAAAAGAAAGTGATCTAGCAAGAAACTAAGAGCCCGTAGATAACTACGGATGAAAAGGGTGCTAATACCTTCCCTTTTCATAATCTACCCCCCGAACTCAGAAAACATCTCTAAAGGTCTTTCCTGTTCTTTTCAGCCTTTCCTTATTGGATAAAAGAAAAGTTGGTGGCGACTCTTTCTATCCGCAACAATTGCGATCAAACGCAAAACACCCAAGTCAGTTCTCCCACTGCAGCACAGAACTGGAAACTCTGTTGCGGAATAAAAAAGCAGGGTTACCTTAGGGTTAGATCACCTTTACTTGCTTTGCTTGCTTTACATTCTTTGGGTCCTTGTTTGGGTTACTGTTAAAGATCCTACACCCAGATTTGGGGCACCTTTTTAGGTAAGTATCAATAAATCATGGAAGTTGTATGGGGTATACTGATATGGACGAAGTGATAGCTAAGTTAGTGTGGTACTTTGGCTTGTGCTAATGTTGCTTGAGTTAGTCAAGGATACCATTAGGCTTCCTTAGTGTCATTAAGTGCTAACTGACCTTTAGAACCTTCTAATTGACTCATTCTTGGCCATTAGGAAGTAGTGAGATAGCCGGCTTTGGTTTTGACCGAAGATTGGTTGATACTCAATGCTACACTCATTGAGATTTGACTCTTGAGTTTTGTTTGGTTGTGAGTCAGTCGCCTATCGAAATGAAACTTGTGGGAAAGATCAGTGATATTGAGATCCCTTAGAACCCGGTTACTATTACTAGGATAGGTTGAGCCAACTAAACTTCAAGAGGGTACTTACCTATAAACCCCATGCAAGCCTAAACCTAAGGACTTGTCTACTTTGTGTGTATATGATTATTTGTATATAAACTTGCTTACTTTTCATACTTATACATAACATCATACTATAGCATTTTCAATAACCATTTCAAGGATCTCGAGGGCCTTTGATGCAGGGTTATGTTGAACCAGACATTTATCAAGAGGGAAGAGGATTTATTTTCCTCTAGACAAAATCCGTCAAAGATAAAGCACAACAACTTGAGTCAAGGGCTACAACCCACTAAACATGGTGAGCTTAATTCTCGTGGAAGGACATCCACCGATACAAAGTTCTCCAATCAAAGCTGTAAGTGACTACTAACATTTACCCCACGAGATCCTTGAAAACATGTATCCACATATCATGCATCATATCATGACACGTTTCTCCCATACATGTCTCCTTATCTTCCTACTGTTTATTTTAGTAAGATGGATATGGAACAAATAGTGAAAGATCTCCAAGCTCAAAACACTGAATTTCAACAAATGTTCCTGGCCATGGCTTAGGGGCAAGAGGACCTGAAGACTCTCCTTCTCAAAAACAAGAAGAAGAAGCCTAAGAAGTCAGTAAGCGTCTTGAACTCTGGAAGAAGACTTAGAGGACCAGTCAAGGGAGCTCTAGATCTTCCAACTCCATCCAACATGGGGGATAGTCATGAAGAAGACAACAGTCTGGAGATTGATGAAGTCGAAGCTGATTACTTTGAGGAACAATATCCTCCCACTGATGACAAGTACAAATAATTGGAGGATTGCCTCAATGCTATGGAGATTCAACAGATACATGGCTTGGATTTAGGAGACATGGGTTTGGTTTCTGGGGTGGTCATCCCGCCAAAGTCAAAATCCCTACCTTTGCCATGTACGATGGAGTCTCTTGCCCTAAGATGTGCTTAAAGTCTTATGTCCGCAAGATTCAACCATACACAACTGATCTGATGCTTTGGATCCATTTCTTCCAAGAGAGCCTAGTAGGGACTCAACTTGAATGGTTCTATCAATTAGAGAGTTCTCACATCCACACCTGGGAGGATCTAGCTGCTGATTTCTATAAGCAGTACCAATACAATGCTGATCTTGCACCAACTCGGGTGCAATTTCAGAACATGACCATGGGTTCCAACGAGAGCTTCAAAGGATATTATCGCACACTTTTTCTCGGTGCTCGATTGCCACAGTGATGATATAAAATAGAAATGTAGCGGTAAAGATTTGAGATTAAGCCATCAATTGACTTATCTCAACACAATGAAGTCGCCACTGCACTTTATTGTTTCCAAAGGGAAATGGGAAAAAAGCGAACAAAACCCAAAAAGATCAGAGATCGAGGTATGGGGGTCGATTATGCGAAGGGAAGGTATTAACACCCCAAGCATCTACGGCACTCCACGGGATCCACTTTGTTTAGTTTCTTTTAAAAAGAAGTGTTATGTAAAGGTTTACTTGCTAAAGGAAAGGAATGAATGAGTATTTATAAACAAAAGAAAAGGAAATGTTTTTTATTAGTTTTGCTCGCTTTGGGTCGTAAGACTTAATGCCTACGTACTCCCTCGTGCAATGGGAAAGTCAGAGCACCGTAGTTCGGCTAGAAAAGACTTGTATGTTGATTGATTTTAAACAAGGAGACAAGTCGTCATTGTTAGGAGAGAAATCTCGACTAACACCCACAAAGTGTGAGAAAGATGGACCCTGCGTCAACAAGAGTGAGGGTTTGAGAACGCCTCTGGTACTCAAGTGGAAAAGTCGACACCTTTATAACCATAGGGATAGGAGAATGTTGCTCGAATACCAATGAATCATGTCTCATCTTGAAAAAAGTTTTGAATGTAAAAGGTGCTCGAGCGTAGAAAAAGGTTTGAATGAGTTGAAGTGTTTTTGTTAATTTTGAAAGATGTCAACGTATGATTAAATGTATTGAAGTTTGTTTAAAGAAAAGAAGTTTTAAAAGAAAAGGAACTCGACAAAGCCGAGGTTTATTATGAAAGCGGTTTGAGTTTATAAACAAAGAAGGTTTTGAAAAAAAGATGAGAAGATTTTGAAAATTAAAGAGAACGGGAGGAGATGAAGGGACTATCCTAAAGCATAAGGTAAAACCTAAGGAAGAGAAACGTCTAACCAACAAGAAGCCAACACTTGACATTATGATCCAATGTAGAATTCCATTCTTTGGATTGAAATCAAGCAAGCAAAGATACTAGACCTCTTGAGAAAACCAAGCTTCAAGTGTATTAAGTCTTTGAAAAAATTGGGCAGAGTAACGACTGTATACGGGTGAATTCCAGATTACAAGAAAAGCATGTAATCACAATAACCTGCACACAAAACAAACAAACAACCCAATGTCTTGAGGTAAACCTCAAGAGCTCCAGACAAAATATCCATTAAGATCACAAGGTCTCCAATGTGAGCCAAGGTCTTTAATCCTAAGTCCAAGAAGTCCATCACTCCATAATGCCAAGGATAGTAACCAAGTAGTCCAAGTATCGTTAATGTTTTTTTATGGTTCATGTTGATTATTAAGTGTCTTTAAAAGGAAAAGAAAAGCTCAAGTGAGCAAAATAAAAATGATATAAAATTAAATGCTCAAGTGAGCAAAGAGGAAAATAGCATGAAATGTAAAATGCTAAAAGTAAATGGTACATAAAGCATAAAAATAAAAGCATAAAGTAAAGTCAATTGTTAGTAATTAGTGGTTAGTTGGATGACCATTTTGAAACTTGCATTTGTAACTCATTAGAGGATTGGTAGAACCAAAGACTCCACACAACAAGTTGCATTTGCTTTTTGTCAAGTATATCATCCATTTTGGAATCCTCAAAAAGTAACATGTAATGATCAATGATGTTTAAGTGATCCGCGTTGACCAAAGGTGTTTTAGATCCATTAGAGGATTGGTAGAACCAAAGCCTCCACACAATGAATCTCAAAGTTATTGGATAAAAGAGATCAAATTAACATACTTGGGCTTGCAATCATAAGTTTGGGCCATGAATGATCATTTATTCGAATTGGGACAAAATTTAGCACTATGTTAAGCAATCGTAAGTGGACTTATGTAGAAGTCACACCTATTTTGAGGCCGGTCAATATCAATCTATGTACTTCATGTTTGGATAAATGATATAGAGATCGTCATCCTTTAACATGTAGCACAATTAAAAAATAAAGGGATAAGATGAAGAGGCAGGGGAATGATAAGCTAATTTGGATTACCATTTCAAAATTCTTTCATCTTTAAATTCAACCACTCCTCTAGATGGATTAAAGCACTAAACATATCATTAATCCAAAGCACCAAAAATGAATTGAATAATTCACTCTTAGGTAGATTTGAATTGATGAACAGTTATCCAACTTCATCTACATCACAAAGTCCATTGAGTTTAAAGACAAATTAGACATTTAAAATTGCAATCCAAACCAACAATCAAAAGGAGTGAGTAGAAAAAGCATTTTGGATCAAAACAGCCCCAAAACAAGGCAAAAAAAACATTATGTACCTGTGTAAATCGATTGCACTATTGTGTAAATCAATTTACACAGTACAGTTTTCAAAAAATTATGCAAATTTGCTTCTGTGCAATCGATTGCACAGTTACTGCAATCGATTGCACACTGTTACAGGCAGCAAATCAGCATTTTAAAATGCCAATTTCTTGTTCAAACTTTCCATCAAACACCTTATGATCATGGATCCAATTGAGCACGAAAATTCCATCAAATTATGAGAAAATAGCACCAATGGAATCAAAAAATAATGCTCAAAGAATCGAACCCAAAGATCACCAAGAGATCACATTGTGAAAGATGAATTATCCAACTTACCAAAGGTAGATCTAGAGAATTATCAAAACAACTTCAAGAGTTTGCTTCAATTGAACCACAAAAATCAATTGCCAAGCTTGGATGTAGAGAATTGATGAAGAAAAAGTGTTTGGATGAAGGTTTAGTGATTGTGGGATTTGTACTTATGTATCCAATGATTCGGACTGCAAGTGCACAGTCTTGTCGAGTAGTTTTAAAAGATATCGAACCACAAAGACTAATGAATCGATCTACTGTTTTCTATTGTTACTATGTAAATCTAAAGCTAATGAATATTTGATTTGGGTTGTAGGGAAACTAATCACTAAATTAAGTTGTATTTTAATAATCAATGAACTAAATTACCAGTATGCATTAGTCTTACCTCGGGAACTAGCGACCTGTCGGGCGTCTTTATATTTTCAAAACAGTTTTCAGTAAAACCTATCTAGTTTAAAAACCCTCGTCTCACACTG
The DNA here is from genome assembly GCA_948472305.1 of Vicia faba. Classification (NCBI taxonomy): domain Eukaryota; kingdom Viridiplantae; phylum Streptophyta; class Magnoliopsida; order Fabales; family Fabaceae; genus Vicia; species Vicia faba. Next base: position 498,823,846 of record OX451736.1, read on the forward strand.
TCGTTTTGTTGATCTAGGCTATGCAGTTAAGTCCTAACGTACGCTTCCGCCATCCTGCAGGAGTTAAAAACACTTTTTGGAAACTAAACAAAATCTTAATTAACTTTAAAGTGCTTCCGCTGTATTTTAAGCCAATGCCTAATTACTACTGTCCAGTTAAAAGATCTCAAACTTCCGCTTTGTTGACCCTAACCTCTATCTGTTTTTTACTTCCGTAACAAAACAATTTAATGATTTGAAAAATAGCAACTTAGGCCAGTAAAGAAAGTTTCGTAGTAAAAATAGTCTCGACTAAGTTACTCATTCCCTCGGTTGATTGACTTTACATACCGGTATAAGATTTCTAGCCTGACATAATATTAAACCAAATCGCAGAATAATATAAAGGACAGATAAACATAATTATATTAATTAATAAGCAATAAGAATTTGTAAACATAAACCTGGTAATAACTCTGAAGATAGAAGCACTCCTGCACAAATTGTAGGCTTTGCTTCGATCGGGGAATATATTTAACGGTACAGAATGAAAATAATGCTGGAAGAATAATGCTGGAAAGAAATAACTGGGAAAAGAAAATAATGCTGAAAAGAAATAATGCTGAAAATAAATAATGCTGAAAATAATATTTGCTTAATGAAATCTCTAAACTTTCTCGCCAAAAAGGAAGAACCCTTTCTACTGTGGTCTCTTGCTCTATTTATAGTGCTTGCTTGATTCCTTGCTTTCGAAAATGTAGGAACAGTTGAATTCTTCCTTTGAGAAATAATAGGGCCATTAACTTGTCACGTTCGTTTCTCCTTTGACTGAGTGGGTGAGAGAATGTAGGGACTCGTTGGATTGTGCTTTGAACGTGTTTATGTCTGTTGGATGAGAGAAAAGTGGAGTTGTAAGCTGTGACGTTCGTCACACGTAAGTGACCATCGTCACTTGGTCTTCAAGGAGCGTGACGTTCGTCACGTCCTCTTGACGGTCGTCAGGGCGTTATTGCTTGTGGGCCATGTTCTCACACTTGTAATGGGCTTTTGGGCTGGTTGCTTCTCCTTAGGATCTTTTACTACTTTTTGCACCCTTTTTTCTTCATTTCTTCAAAAGTGTTCGGCTCAGTGCATATCTGCAAAAATAGAAAAATACCTGCATAATACTTATAAAATAATTTAATTTAAAATAAAGTATGAGAAATATTTGGTGTATATCAAGCCGGAAATATCACATATTTGTGTGTCATCAAACTCCCCCATACTTAGACTTTGCTTGTCCTCAAGAAAATGCCAAGTACGATGTTTTTCTAAACATGGTTATGATTCGGATCGACTGATACATAGCTGCGTTGTGTTTTTGTCAGAAAATCGGTGGTTTGATTTGTGCTCCATAACTACGTCGGTGATGCTAGACAATCCCATTTTACGTAAATTAGTTACAGGTCCTATCATAGCCTACCTCGAGTATTGTCTTGTTTTGCCCTTTTCATTCTAGCGCAATCACATTAAGCCCTTTATTTTCACACGCACATAGCAGAACAGTCGGTTAGTGGTTATGATCCTTTTAAACTTTTAGAGGTTTCTGGCACATTAATGTGGCAACCTTTAATTCAAATGTTGGATGCGGGGGATCAGACCGTAATCTGCCCTACCGAGTTCAGTACTAGATGCTCCTGAACCATCCAACAAATGAAATTTCATGTTACTTTGTAAGGTTTACATCCTTTGGATTAGGCGATCGGATGAGGATCGTCCAATTTAATCAGTGTTTTTCCTTGCAACATTTTGCTGAAATATTCTATCATCCACTTATATTCATCGACTTCCTGCGTAGTTTGTGTTTAAGACGGTGCTGACTGCTAATATAAACTACTCAAGGTTACTATAAAGACTAAACTCAAGGTGTTGGAAACAATGGGTACTTGAACTGATCTATCATACTCTGGGGTTGTAGAGTGTCTAAACGGTAGAAATTTCGCTTAATCTCGCCCCAATTCTTGATGATTGAAGATTTTTGCAGTCTATATACTTGTCGAGTGAGGAAACAAAATTTTATGAAAAAGATAGGGGAGTCTAAAAGAACAACACAAATTGCTGCAATAGATGACTTGAAAAAGTTTTTTATTGAATTTAAGATAACAGAAGGGAAATTACAATTAAAGATAAAAATTACTAGAAAAAGGGAAATACTTCCTCCCCCATACTTGAATCATACATTGTCCTCAATGTATTGATAGAAGAGGGAAAGGGGGAAAGATAATAACATAATCATTCTTCCTCATCTTGTCTTTGGTATCGGCCACGTGTCCTTGCTCTTCGACGTGCTTGCCAGCCATGTCTGGAAGATTCGCTGCCATCTCTTTGGGATATGATATTATGCAAGTCGTCAGCACGGAGTGTTAAGGCTCGCATATCCGCTGTTATTCCTGTGGTGAATTCCAGCATACTTTGATCGTGCCTGCGAGCGTAGTCATTTTGGTCTCTCTGCATTTGTTGCATGAGAGTCATCATCTCGATTTGGCGCGTCTCGATACTCTGGTGGCGTTAAGTGGACAGCTGGTTTTGTTGCATTATCGCGACATATATTGCGTCGATAATGGTGGGATTGTTGGCTTGTTGTTGTTGAGGCTCTTGCTGCTCTAATTCTTCTTCGATTTCATCAGCGGCAGCGTTGTTAGCCTGACCTTGATTTCCTTGCACATTTTCTCTGGGTTCAGGGGCGTTCAGGTTGTAAAGCCAGTTATCCGGATTACCCAAGTAAGTACGATTATGATTTGGCATGATCACACTGCGAACTCTTGCATTCTTAACCATGAGATAGTATCTTCCAGCTTCTCGTACTTTAATCAGGCGGCCAGCTCTACAGTTATCAATGTCCATAAAAACTGCTGGCAGCGGAGGTAGGAGTTGGATCCTTTCCCCCAGTTCAAGTGAACTGCGATGGCGGTGACGATGCCTCCGATGCAAAAAGGTGTGGTGCCTTCTCTTGCAACGAGGTTTTGAATATGGGCCATCATTAAAGTTACGGGATTAAGACGGATATTTTGCGAAAAGGTACAGTGGAGAGCATATAATTCTTTAGTGTTTACCTTGTTGTTGTTTGCTCTTCCGAATATTGTGTTTGCCATAACACGGTGTAAGAAGCGGATGTTCGGGTTGTGGATGTGAGAGGCGTACCGTGCTTTGGGTGTGACATTTGGTTCGCCGGTTATTCTCTCCCATAGTGCGTATGCACTTCCATTCCAATCCAATTCTGGGGGTATGCAGTATTGCACGTTATTCCCTCGGGGAAAATGAAATATGTCGCTCAAAATCTCATGGTTGAGTTGGTACTCTTGGTTGAACATCCGAAAATGAGTGGCTCCCGTTAGGTGTGCGTCTGCGTCTTCTCGGGTGTGATATGCGTAGGAACTCAAGAATTCCAATGTGAGAGCTTCGTAAGTTGGCGTGTTCATCGTGCTAATAAAGCTTAGGCCAGCTTTATTCAGCAAGCCTTCCATATGAGGTAGCAGGCCTAATTCTTGTAAGCAAGTGTTGTCGACGAACCGTGTGGGTGTTAGCCCTCGGTGATGGAACTTTATATACCTCTCTTTTTGAAGCTCACCGGCTTCTCCTTGTCGGAGCATGAGATGTCGCATGTCAGGTTCAGGTTGGTTGGCCATGAGTATTGAACTTGATAGAAAGAAAAGAAAATATATATGTGGTAGAGAGATGGAAAGGAAGTGGTAGTGATGAAAGTAGGGATGGAAGGGGAGGGTTTATATAGATGGTTTATGGAGTAAGAAATTTAATGGTGTTTATGGGAGAATTTTGAAATTTGGGAGGTTATGGTGGTTATGGGTGAGTGGAGTAAATGGGGTGGTGGGATTTTAAAACAAATTTTTCCTTCATCAATGCTGGTCAATGGTCACGGTTTTGAAAGGCGTGGGGGACAATGCCTGTCGCCCGTCATGTTCCCTCTGACGCTCGTCAGGGTCAAAGACACTCCCTGACGTTCGTCACATGCACTCTGACGTTCGTCAGGGTCAGGTTATGTTGGTTTGACTGCTTTGAACGCATGCTCCACTAAAGTAATTAATTAATTAATTTCAATTTTTGAGAAGTGTATTGCAAGGGATTGGTGGCATATTGTATAGTTGGAAAAATGATATGGTAAATATGAAGCAAATAAAGATGGTAACGAAAATAAAATAGCACATGATAATGGTAAAAATAAAACATGATAATTATAATAGAAATTAAGAACAAGTGATAATAACAGAAATTGCAGAAAATGAATGCATACTTTGTAAATAGAAATAAATAAAATGGATATGAATAAAATTTTAGGACCGAAAATTAAAATATTATTCGAAAACAATTAAAACCATAATGAGTTTTGAGAATAATAATAATTAAAAACAATGAACCCCCCCCCCCCCCAATACTAAGAACAAACAGTGTCCTTACTGGGGCGGTACAGAAAAACTATCAAGCATGAGGGCCTCCAGGAGGTGGTGCAGAAGCGTGCAGATGTTGATAAATGTGGTCAAACTGCTCAGTGACAACGTCCATGAAATGAAAGAAGTCACGCCGAAGTGTGCTGACATTCTCTTTAACAGTGTCGAGCTCTCTGCGGAGTGTGGTAACATCTGTCTGCAGAGTCTTGATCGTATGTGCATGATCAAGCATGGGTATGTCATCAGCTGTAGGAACAAGGGGTAGTGTAGGATAATCCAAAGGTGTATAATCGTGGTAACCTGGGAGTGTAGATGGGTCGCTCTCCTCCCTCTTAGGGTCGTGTTCGTCTATCTTCTCTAGGGGATATAGCCAATTTATCTTGGTATAGACACTGGTATGCTCGGGGCTAGGCAATTTGAAACAATAGACAGGGTTACGTTGGACAAGCAGCTGAAAGTGAGGTGGGCTGAGGTTACCAATCAAAGAAATGTTAAAGCAAAAAGGGATGTCCATGGTATAATATATGGCGTACGGTGTAAGGCGCGACAGAGATGACCGTAGGGATAGGGCCTCGGCTATCATAGTGACTAGCCTGCCGACACAGATGGGGCCATGGGTACACTGAGCTATGGCGGACATGTTGGCTATCATGAATGATGCGCCAATGACTGGTCTGTTCTGAAAAGCACAGTAAATGATAAACAGCTCATCCCTAGAAACCGAGAGCTGATTAATATGTTTTCCAAAAAATGTGAAAGCTAAAATGTGATGGAAATACCTAATAGCCGAGTTATGAATCTCGGTGGCATCAAGGTGGTCGGGGTCCTCGGGATACTGGCCCGCTATGTCTCTCCAAAAGTGATTAAGCTCAAAGTTGAGGTACTCATCCGCCTGGGTTTCCATGTGGGCGTCTAAAGAGCTAGGGAATCCTAGCAGTTGAGCTAGACTGCGAACTGTAAACTGGTGGGTGAAACCAAATAATCTAAAGGACATCTGACCTCTACTACGACCTAAGCCCTGTGTGGGTTTATAGATGAGGGAGCTCAATAACTCCAAGGTGAGGCGTTGGTGTGTAGGGTGTTTATGGGCTAGGAACCCTTCCCATCCTATCTGGTTAAACATGAAATAGACACTTTCCCTGATTCCTAAGGATGTCAAGGTGGGATCATGCACATACGTGGTCATACTCATCTGGCGTTGAGCCAGAATCTCATATCGTCTCTGCTGAGTCTCCGAGGCAAAAATTATAGTATCCATGAATTTTAGCTTGTAGGTTCCTGTGAATCGGTACTAAAATTTGGAAAATAGAAATGCAAATAAGTAAAATATGTTGTGGGAGAAAGAAAGAAAAGGAAAAAAATCGGAAAGTAAAAATCAGAATGCAGAAATGAAAAAAAAATAAAAAATAAAAATAAAAAATAGAAGATAAAGATATTTGAGAGATAATGAATAAATAAAAAAATTGTGGGTTGCCTCTCACACAGCGCTTGTTTAATGTCGTTAGCTTGACAAAGTTGTTAGACGTGAATTAGTTGTCAAGTTGGTGCGGTAACTCTAATAGCGTTAAGCTCGCGGTGTAATCCTTATTTTCGACGCTGTAATAATGCTTTAGGCGTTGGCCGTTCACTAAGAATGGATTCATGGATTTTCCTTTTATTTCTTTGGCACCACTGGGGAAAACTTTGGTTACTTCGAATGGTCCAGACCATCGTGAACGGAGTTTTCCAGGGAACAGTTTCAGACGAGAGTTGAATAGGAGTACGACATCTCCTTCATTGAATTATTTCCTTGAGATACGTTTGTCATGCCATTTTTTCGTCCTTTCTTTATAGATCCTTGCATTTTCATATGCATCTAATCTTAGTTCTTCTAATTCATTTATGTCGAGGATCCTTTTCTATCCTGCCGCAGTGTAGCTTAGGTTCAGAGTTTTAATCGCCCAGTAAGCTTTGTGTTCAATTTCCACTGGCAGGTGGCATGATTTTCCATATATGAGTTTGAAGGGTGTTGTACCTATTGGTGTCTTGAATTCCGTTCTGTAGGCCCATAATGCGTCAGGTAACTTAGCTGACCAATCCTCTCTTGAGGTGGCAACAGTTTTTTCTAGTATTTGTTTTATTTCTCGATTTGAGACTTCCACCTGTCCGCTTGTTTGGGGGTGGTATGGTGTTGCGACACGGTGCCTCACCCCATATTTGGTTAGGAGTTTATCAAAGATTCGTGATATGAAGTGGGAGCCTCCGTCGCTAATAACTTGTTTGGGTATACCAAACCTTGGGAATATGATGGTTTTGAAGAGTTTAATCACGACTCTAGTATCGTTTGTTGGAGAAGCTATTGCTTCAATCCATTTTGAAACGTAATCTACATCCACGAGTATATATTTGTTTCTGAATGAGGATGGAAATGGTCCTATGAAGTCGATTCCCCATACATCAAAGACTTCCACTTGTAGGATGCCAGTCTGAGGCATCTCATCGCATCTGGATATATTATCGGTGCGTTGGCATCGGTCGCAGTTTAGGATGGCTATGTGCATATCTTTCCACAAATTTGGCCAGTAGAAGCCAGACTGCAAAATTTTGGCGCATGTCTTTGATGTGTTTGCATGACCTCCGTAAGGGGCATCATGACAATGAGAAATAATGCTTTCTATTTCGTTTTTCGGGACGCATCTTCGTAAAATATCGTCTGCACTCCTCTTAAATAATAAAGGTTCATCCCAAAAGTAATGTTTCAAATCGTGAAAGAATTTCTTCTTCTGTTGATAAGTCATATCAGGGGGTAGGATTTTGGCAGCTAAGTAATTTGCTATTCTGCATACCATGGTATGGTTTGGATAGAGACCACGGCTTCTTGTACATGGTTATTTATTTGGTTTTGGCTTTCTCGTGAATCACTGTTAACAGCTTGCATGTCAAGTCCTAAGAGCAGTTGATTTGGATTTGATTCAGGTGGTTCTTGTCTGGCTTCTCCTACGTCTATCTGAGCCATCAGACGTTCATACGGGAAGTCATCGTTAATAGGTACTTCTTCTGGTGTCAGCTGTTCCATTCGAGATAAATGGTCGGCTACTACGTTTTCGGTACCTTTTTTGTCTTTAATTTCTAGATCGAACTCTTGTAGAAGCAGAATCCATCTCAAAAGTCTCGGCTTTGAGTCTTGCTTGGTTGAGAGATATCTAATAGTCGCGTGGTCTGTATAGATGATTATTTTTGTGCCTACGAGGTAGGAGTGAAATTTGTCTAGTGCGAAGACTACGGCTAAAAGTTCTTTTTCCGTTGTTGCATAATTCATTTGTGCAGAGTCCAAGGTTCTACTAGCATAGTATATCGCATGAAGCTTCTTATCTCTTCGTTGTCCCAGGACTGCACCTACGGCGTAATCACTTGCATCACACATGATTTCAAATGGAAGTCTCCAATCGGGTGGTTGCATGATTGGTGCGGATACAAGAGCTGTTTTTAGTTGGTTAAATGCTTTTAGGCATTTGTCATCAAAATCAAATTCAATGTCTTTGATAAGGATGGTGGTTAGAGGTTTTGATATTTGCGAGAAATCTTTGATGAATCGTCGGTAGAAACCGGCGTGTCCTAAGAAACTGCGTATTTCTCTTACTGTTTTTGGGGGTTGAAAGTTTTCTATGACTTCGATCTTAGCTTTATCGACTTCAATCCCCTTTTCGGACACAACGTGTCCTAGTACGATTCCTTGTTTGACCATAAAGTGGCACTTTTCCCAATTCAGAATGAGGTTAACTGTTACGCATCTCTCCAAAACTTTCTCCAAATTCACCAGACAATCTTCAAAACTCTCTCCACATACAGAGAAGTCATCCATAAAGACCTCCATGATGTTGTCTATGAAATCAACAAATATTGCCATCATGCATCTCTGAAACGTGGCGGGAGCATTACATAACCCAAACGGCATTCGTCGGTAGGCGAATGTTCCATAAGGACATGTGAATGTTGTTTTCTCTTGGTCATCAGGGTGAATAGGGATTTGAAAGAATCCGGAGTAACCGTCTAGATAACAATAATGTGAGTGCTTAGCTAGTCGTTCAAGCATTTGATCAATGAATGGTAGAGGGAAATGGTCCTTTCGGGTGGCCTTGTTTAGCTTCCTATAGTCAATACACATTCTAGATCCACTTATAGTTTATTCCGCTATAGCTTCGCCTGCTTTGTTTGTTGTTACCGTTATACCACCTTTCTTTGGTACACAGTGGACTGGGCTTACCCATTGACTATCAGAGATGGGGTATATGATTCCAGCGTTCAAAAGTTTTTTAACTTCATCCTTAACTACGGTGCTCCATATTGGGTTAATTCTTCGTTGATGTTCTCTAAAAGATTTGCAGTTGTTCTCCAGCATAATACGATGCATGCATATGGAAGGGCTTATTCCTTTAAGATCTGTAATGTTGTATCCTAAGGCGGAGGGATATTTTCTTAAGACTTGTAATAATTTGTCTGTTTCATGTTGTCCTAAGTCCGCGTTGACAATTACAGGTCGTTTTAACTCGGTGTCAAGGAATTCATATCTGAGCGTCTTAGGTAATGGCTTAAGATCCAATGCCGGTTTTCTTGGACAAGGCATGTGATCGGGTGTCAGAGCTAAGCATTCACTCAGATTATCGTCTCGGTATTCAAGACACCGTTCGTTATCTTCGAATATAAGAGGTGTGGGAATCTTCATGGTTTCGGAACAAGGTATCGGTTCCCATTCAATTTCTCTTACGCATTCGTCAACGATGTCCACCAGATAGCATGTGTCATCTATGGCGGGCACTTGTAAGAATTGTGTTAGAATAAACTCGACTTTCTCTTCACCTACTTCAAAGGTTATTTTGCCCTTTTTTACATCTATGATAGCTCCAGCTGTGGCTAAGAATGGTCTTCCTAAGATGATAGGTGTGCTTTCGTCTTCTCTAATGTCCATGATTATGAAATTTGTAGGGATGTAGAATTGGCCTATTCGTACAGGAACATTTTCTAAGATTCCTACTGGGTATTTGAAGGAGCGATTCGCTAATTGAACTGACATCTTTGTCGGTCTTAGTTCACCCATTTCCAGTTTGTTTCATATGGATAAAGGCATAACGCTAATACTAGCGCCTAGATCACATAGGGCTTTGTCTATGACAAACTTACCTATATGGCATGGTATAGAGAAACTTCCAGGGTCTTTCAGCTTAGGAGACATCTTGTTCTGGATAATCGCGCTACATTCTACTGTAAGCGTTACCGTTTCATTATCTTCTAGCTTTTTCTTGTTAGATAAGATTTCCTTGAGGAATTTGGCATAGGAGGGCATTTGAGTTATAGCTTCTGTGAAAGGAATTGTTATATTGAGTTGTTTCAGAAGTTCTACAAATTTTTTAAATTGCCCTACGTTCTTGGGTTTGGCTAATCTACCAGGAAAAGGGATTTGGGGTTTATAAGGCGGTGGAGGCACATAGGGTTTTTCTTTTTCTTTAGCCTCTCCTCCTTTGTCTTCTTCGTCTACCTCTGGTTTCTCTGATTGATTCTCCTTCTCAGTTGACGTTTCAGCCTTTTGATACATACTTTGATTTGATAGTCTTGGGTCAGGCGGTCCATCTAACTCGGTTCCACTTCTTAATATGATGGCATAAGCATGCCCCTTTGGGTTAGGTTGTGGTTGACCGGGAAACGTATCGGCCGGTGCGGCTGTAGGTGCTTGTTGTTGAGCCACTTGAGATATTTGGGTTTCTAACATTTTATTGTGGGTGGCAAAAGCATCTATTTTGTTTGCTAATTGTTTTATCTGCTCATTAGTGTGTATGTTTTGATTTTGGACGTCTTTATTTGTTTGCGCTTGAGTAGCTATGAAGTTCTCCATCATCAGTTCTAAGTTTGATTTTTTTGGTGCACTAGGAGCATTTACAGGAGCTTTCTGATATCCAGGTGGTACGGCAGGTGCTTGATTTGGAGCATACAACGCATTGGGGTTTTTATATGAGAAATTTGGGTGATTTTTCCATCCAGGGTTGTACGTGTTTGAGTAAGGGTTTCCTTGAGCATAATTCACTTGGTCAGCTGGAGTTCCTGCCAAGATCTTACATTCTGTGACTAGATGTCCAGGTACTCCGCATATTTCGCAATTGGGAGTTACAGCAGCCATGGTGGCTGGAGGTATTGCAGTCAAATTATCAATCTTTAGGGTGAGGGCATCTACCTTAGCGTGGACACTGTCTAGGTCGCTTATCTCATACATTCCTCCTTTTGTCGGTGCTTTCTCTGTAGTACCTTTGTCTGCGTGTCCTCTTTCACTTCCCCACTGATAGTGGTTTTGGGCCATACTTTCAATTAGAGCATAGGCAGCGGTGTAGGATTTGTCCATAAGTGCGCCACCTGCGGCAGCGTCTATTGTTAATCTTGTATTGTAGAGGAGACCATTATAGTAGGTGTGGATAATCAACCATTATTCCAGGCCATGATGTGGGCATAGTCTCATCAGATCTTTGTATCTTTCCCAAGCATCGAAAAGGGATTCGTTCTCCTTTTGTCTAAAATCGCTTATCTGAGATCTTAGCATAGCTGTTTTGCTTGGTGGAAAATATCTCGCAAGAAAAACTTTCTTCAGCTCGTCCCATGTAGTGACTGAGTTTGTGGGTAGAGATTGGAGCCAAGCTCTTGCTCTGTCTCTTAGAGAGAAAGGGAAAAGACGAAGTCTTATTGCTTCTTGACTAACCCCATTGTTCTTGATTGTATCTGCGTACTGTAGAAATATTGATAGATGAAGATTAGGGTCTTCCATTAACCCACCAGAGAACTGGTTTTGTTGCACAGCGGATAACAAAGAGGGTTTCAGTTCAAAGTTGTTAGCCTCAATCGGAGGGGCAGCAATGCTATTATGTGGTTCATCTTGTGAGGGTATGGCATATGATTTGAGTGGGCGCGGAGCAGGATTTGCAGCCATTTCTTTGGTTGGTGGAGAAACAGGAGGTTCGAGTGATTGACGAGGTTGAGTGTTATGCAAGAGATGGTACTCTTGAATGCGGCGTCTAAGTCTGAGATAACGCTCGATATCATTGATTTGTATGTATAACGGCTCGTCTTGCGAACGAGTGTTTGGCATACAAAATTAGAAAAGAAAAGAAAAGAAATAGAGATAGAAAAGAAAGAAAGAAGTTTTTGCTCTAGTCTCTACTGCGTAACAAAAGAGTAGCGATATCGACTTAAATCAGTCCCCGGCAACGGCGCCAAAAACTTGATCATGGGATTTGTACTTACGTATCCAATGATTCGGACTGCAAGTGCACAGTCTTGTCGAGTAGTTTTAAAAGATATCGAACCACAAAGACTAATGAATCGATCTACCGTTTTCTATTGTTACTATGTAAATCTAAAGCTAATGAATATTTGATTTGGATTGTAGGGAAACTAATCACTAAATTAAGTTGTATTTTAATAATTAATGAACTAAATTACCAGTATGCATTAGTCTTACCTCGGGAACTAGCGACCTGTCGGGCGTCTTTATATTTTCAAAACAGTTTTCAGTAAAACCTATCTAGTTTAAAAACCCTCGTCTCACACTGTCGTTTTGTTGATCTAGGCTATGTAGTTAAGTCCTAACGTACGCTTCCGCCATCCCGCAGGAGTTAAAAACACTTTTTGGAAACTAAACAAAATCTTAATTAACTTTAAAGTGCTTCCGCTGTATTTTAAGTCAATGCCTAATTACTACTGTCCAGTTAAAAGATCTCAAACTTCCGCTTTGTTGACCCTAACCTCTATTTGTTTTTTACTTCCGTAACAAAACAATTTAATGATTTGAAAAATAGCAACTTAGGCCAGAAAAGAAAGTTTCGTAGTAAAAATAGTCCCGACTAAGTTACTTGTTCCCTCGGTTGATTGACTTTACATACCGGTATAAGATTTCTAGCCTGACATAATATTAAACCAAATCGCAGAATAATATAAAGGACAGATAAACATAATTATATTAATTAATAAGCAATAAGAATTTGTAAACATAAACCTGGTAATAACTCTGAAGATAGAAGCACTCCTGCATAAATTGTAGGCTTTGCTTCGACCGGGGAATATATTTAACGGTACAGAATGAAAATAATGCTGGAAGAATAATGCTGGAAAGAAATAACTGGGAAAAGAAAATAATGCTGAAAAGAAATAATGCTGAAAATAAAATTTGCTTAATGAAATCTCTAAACTTTCTCGCCAAAAAGGAAGAACCCTTTCTACTGTGGTCTCTTGCTCTATTTATAGTGCTTGCTTGATTCCTTGCTTTCGAAAATGTAGGAACAGTTGAATTCTTCCTTTGAGAAATAATAGGGCCATTAACTTGTCACGTTCGTTTCTCCTTTGACTGAGTGGGTGAGAGAATGTAGGGACTCATTGGATTGTGCTTTGAACGTGTTTCTGTCTGTTGGATGAGAGAAAAGTGGAGTTGTAAGTTGTGACGTTCGTCACACGTAAGTGACCATCGTCACTTGGTCTTCAAGGAGCGTGACGTTCGTCACATCCTCTTGACGATCGTCAGGGCGTTATTGCTTGTGGGCCACGTGCTCACACTTGTAATGGGCTTTTGGGCTGGTTGCTTCTCCTTAGGCTCTTTTACTACTTTTTGCACCCTTTTTTCTTCATTTCTTCAAAAGTGTTCGGCTCAGTGCATATCTGCAAAAATAGAAAAATACCTGCATAATACTTATAAAATAATTTAATTTAAACTAAAGTATGAGAAATATTTGGTGTATATCAAGTCGGAAATATCACATATTTGTGTGTCATCATTTAGCTCAAGGATTAGTAAGCTTCAATGAAAAGCTTACTAACTTTTCTTGAAGATGGAGCTTTGAGTGAATTTGGTAGATGGAGAGAATTGAGAGATTTTTTAGCAAAGTGATTTTGGCTATCAAAAGCTTGAAATTTGAAGGAAATGAGGGCTCTATTTATAGAGTTTAGGATTGGGATTAGTGGTAATTTGGTAATTGATTCTTGGAGCCAAAATTTGAATTAATGATAATTCTTTCAAAAATTAGAGCCAGATTGGAGCCAAAAATTTGACAAGCTTGAAATGCTGATTTTTTTTTTCAAATTTTCACGCTGTGCAAATCGATTTGCACAGTGTATTTTTTCAAAAATTGTGAAAAATTCACTTTGTGCAATCAATTGCACTCTAGGAGCAACCAATTGTACAGTGAAAAAAAATGAAAATTTTTTAATTCTTTTTCTTTGCAAATAGAGATTTTATGGAAATAATACCGGAAAACCTTATTTGCCATATGCTTCGACTCGGTACCTGCAAAACACAAATATGCAAAGACAAAGGCAAATATTTTTTGTATTTTTATTAGAAGTTAGTCAATAACACAAGAGCAAATTTAAAGTTAGGATGCAAATGTGATGAATGAAGCTATTTATTAATGATTGTGACTGAATGACAAAATATGGTAAGAAAGTGCGACTGAAAAAGTTAGGGGCAAAATTTAGGGTACAACAGATACGCCCAAAGGTGGAGAGATATGAATGGTAGGATGCAGCCCTCTTTAACTGATAGGGAGCTGATTGACATCTTCATGGGGACTTTGACAGGACCTTTCTTTAAACACCTAATTGGAAGCTCCTTGGTCGGGTTCACCGAGTTAATATTGACTGGAGAAAGAGTCGAAGTTGGCATCAAAAGCGGTAAAATCCAATAGGGTGCATCCTCGAGTACATGGAAACAACCTTTCATCGGGAAGAAAGAGTCTGATGTTGCGTACAGTCAAAAAGGTCGTAACCAGGGCAACCACGATCAACACGTATGAGCAATCCTGATCTCTAATCTTACACCTGCTCAACAAAGACAGGGGCATCAGCGTAAAGAGGTAGCGCCTAAAAGACCATTCACTAAGATCAACATGTCACTGGCTCAAGCGCTACAACACATGTTGAAGGCAGAGTTGATTACGTTAAAGGCTCCTCTCCAATGAAAGGTGTGCGTACCACTCTGATAGTCCGGAACACGACACGAATAGTTACTGGGATTTGAAGAACAAGATCCAAGACATGATTGATGCCAAGGAGATCAAGTTTGACCCTCCGGAGACTCCAAGCGTAATCACTGCTCCTATGAAGAATCATTGAAAGCTTTTGTTCATTTGAATTTTCAAGTTGTAATCTCTTTTGTTGTTCAAACACTTATCTATTAATGTTAAACTCTATTTCATTAATGCATTACATATGTTTGTCTTGAATTGATCCATTCGTTTTCATTACATTTAAACTATGTTTTTTACTCTCTTTATGACATTTAACTCTTGCTAAAAGTTACAAGCCTTTAGAGGGAGGATGACGAAAACAATGCCATAATCTCATACAGTATGCTTTTGGACAGACCTTGCTGACGATGTACAGACGTTCTTTCAAATCCTAAACACTTGATTTATAAGGAAGATAATCCCTAGTCAACCCCTTCGAGCCAAAGAAGTAGGAATTTTATTTTTTTTACACAAATTGAAACCTATAATCAAAACCTGGGGCAGGGAAGTCTTTCAGTTAATTCAAGTGCGTGACCTATCGTAAACTCTCATCTCGTAATACAACGAATGATATCAAAGAACATTCTTATGGAATTAAAAGACAATGATGGTTCCCTACCAAATAGGCATTCATTATCACTCAAAAAGAAAAGCCCACTAAGTCAAAACCTACAAAAGAGACTTAAGAAAACTGGGGCATCCCGCTGACTGTAATCTCAAAACAAGAACGGTCAGGCAAAATCAGGGATAACAAATCAAAAAGAGGTCACTACAAATCCTCAACAACATGAAAAATGTTGCAAAAATGACTTCTTTCCGATAAACTCAACTTGTTTGAACCATCACCAAAACGTCATTCCAGACTCAATTGGAGTTCAAACGCATAATTAACTGGGTTTAGGACTGAAGAACATCACGAAGAATGGGCGGGTATAAATATAATTTGAGCCTCTATCTTTTGTTTCTTACACCATGAACCAAGCCACATTACAACCCTTCAAAATTCCTAATCGAAGCATGGGTTAGTTCGAAAGCATACTGTTACAAAAGGTATCCTGACTCCTGTAAGGCTTTACTCTAAAATCTCGAGTTGAATTTTCTTACAAAATTTCCTGCTAAAAACGCATTTTCAAAATTTCAAGACAAGCATAAACTTTGCATTATTTGAATATCGATGTTTGCATATGGCTATTTTTTTTACAACAGAGAAATTCACACAACGAATATCTGATGAACGAAAGCTCTCTCAGTGAACAAAATCACTTCCAGTGGGATGACACTTCCATTGACAAATCTCCTATCAACAAGGGGGCATGACATGTCACTATCCAACACACTTGGGGCAGTCCAATCAAGATTCTAAGAAATATCTCAAGAAGTGTAGAATAACCAGGGGCAGGTCCCCATCTCCATCACTTAGGGCATTAAACGCAAATCCCAACAAAGGGTTATATACAGTCAATTAGTTCATGCAGTGCCACAAACACTCGCTACTAGGAGCAGTGACAAATCTCCCCTAACATCATGTTCATAGGATGGCCACCAGCCAGGGTTTCAATCTCTGAAAACTTATCACCAGCTGAGTCGACCTCAAGAATCCTCGAGGATTTCCCAGTGAAGAATACACCTCTCCAACAGACTGACGACAAGGTTTATTTCCCCAACAAACTATGGATTCCCCAGCTTGAGTTTACCTCTCCGGCTACTAAAAATCAAAGGACCACAACTCCTCTTCCCCAATAGACTACTCTACAATCCCTAGCAAGTTACTGTGAAACCTGGACCTGACCAGACATCAGTTCAACTTCGACTCCCCAGTAGAGCAACGGACAACTGGGACTCCTAAACTCTTTTACCCAAACAGGAATCAATACTCTCCACAAAGTTTTCAACATTCCCCAGCGGAGCTCTCCTCAAACAACAAAATAGGAATCCCTGGTGGAAACATTTTGAGCAAAGTTTGAAGACACACCTACTCTTCAACAGCAGTCCGGGATTTAATGACTCCCAAGCATTTGTCAGGGATTTATTTTCCCAGACAAAGATACACTTCAATAACGTTTCACATTTCATACATCCTATTTACATGCATACAAGTGCATACGACACAATCTCATTTATTATGAGAATATCATTGCACCATGCGTTTCATACATCATGACATTGCATACAGTTAACGTTTTACCTTTTTCAGGAAAAGGTTAATCATCAGATGGATATTGTCAACAATCTTCAAAAGGCCAGAAATTAATACCTGTAACAAGCCAGGGAAATTATCTACACAACCAGCTGAAGCAATCCTACACGGACTCCTTCTCATACACTCTTCTAGAAACAGTTTAGATGCGATCCATATACGGCTAGCATTCTGACACTTATTCCAGATCCTCTTCTAGAAACAGTTCAGATGCGATCCAGATATGGCTAACATTCTGATACTTACTCCAGATTCTCTTCTAGAAAAAGTTCAGATGCGATCCAGATACAACTGACATTCTGACACTTATTCCAGATCCTCTTCTAGAAACAGTTCAGATGCAATCCAAATATGGATGACATTATGATACTTACTCCAGATTCTCTTCTAGAAACAATTCTGATGCGATCCAGATACGGATAACATTCTGACACTTATTCCATATCCTCTTCTAGAAACAGTTCAGATGCGATCCAGATATGGCTGACATTCTGATACTTACTCCAGGTTCCTTTCAAATACAGTCTAGATATGATCCAGATTTGGATGTCATTCTGTCACTCATTTAAATACAGTCTAGATACGATCCAGATTCGGATGTCATTTTGTTACTCATTCAACATACGTTTCAAATACAGTCCAGATACGAATGTTATTTTGTCACTCATTCAACATACCTTTCAAATACAGTCCAAATACGATCTAGATTCGGATTTCATTTTGTCACTCATTCAAATACAGTCCAGATATGATCCAGATTCGGATGTCATTCTGCCCCTCATTCAACATACCTTTCAAATACAGTCCAAATACGATCCAGATACAGATGTCTTCTGACGCTCATTTAGTACATCTCTAAGATACGAGTCAGATACAATTCATTTATGGATATTATTCTGATCCTCATCCCAAGACCTCTACTTGTTCAGTTTAAATCTCTCAATGGTTTATCCTGATTCTTTCTGGTAGACATCTTCTCTGGTTCAGATAAATCGCTCCAATATTTACTCTGATTCTTTTCCAGTTGAAGTCAAGTTTAGACTTAGTCTAATTTCTATCAACAATCACCTTTAGATGGCATCTATAAGCCCATCTCCGACAACTCTCTATCATCTCTCCAAATGGCACCTTTAAGCTCATTCCCTACACAATAAACCACAATATCATCAAGTGCAAATTTCTGTGAACTCTAGTGTTCAATCATCTTCCACCTTCAAGTCACGAATGGCAGATTTTCCCATCTAACTCTTCAGGTGTAAGAAGATTGAACAGGGGAAGTTGTTGTACCCCAAAATTTTCCCTCTCAATTCTCAAGGGTTTTCTCACAAAGATTCTCAGAATTCAAGCTGGCACAAGTGCATTGGGATATTTCAGTACCAAAATTAAAAGGAAACTGTCAAAAAGGGAGAAAACGGATAAAAATAACATTTTGACAAATTTGGAGGAAAATATGTCTCCTTCAATTCAACACCTTCCGATTGACTCTTGGCCTCCTTTGATTCAACCTTTCGATTGGACAAGTGTGTTGCCTGCATGCTTGCAATCGAAGGCCATGACATGCTGGCCATACGTGCCCCCCTGCAAGGTGAACCTTTTGATTCACCAAGCGTGCTTCCTGCAAGCCTGCTTCGATTTGGGCATATGCTGCTTACAAGCTTGCTTCGATTGGGCATATAGTGCCTGCATGCAAGTCTTCGTTTGGGCACTCACCTTCTGCGTGCCTGCATGCAAACTTCAGTTGAGCAAGAGCCTCCTTCGAATGCAACTTGGATTACATCCTTCATTTTGAACTTAAAGCCTCCTTCGAGTGCAAGTTTAGGTACATCCTTCGTTTAGATTTGAAACCTCTTTCAAATTTGGGTATTTTGGCCTCCAGCATGTACCTTTCGTTTAGGCACATGAATCCTTCAGCAGAAGGTTTTGGTCAAACCTTTCGTTTGGACATTTTTGCCTGCACCTTTCGTTTGGCCACATGTGACTCCTGGAAAACAAACCTTCGGTTGGGCAGAAGCAACCTACATACAAAGCTTCGATTAGAGCTTTGATTCCATTCGAATCAACTTCCTTCGAATCCAGACTGAACCATTCGAAGCAAGCTTGTCTGAAGCAAGTTTGAACAAATCTCAAGACCAAATCTCACTTGTCAGGCTTACTTTGTTTCTAAATATTTATAATCAAAGGTTTGTACAAAGTTTTGAACCTTGTCTTTTGGATAATACTATTCTTGGCAAAAGGCTACATACTCTTTCTTTTCATAGAGAATACTTTTATCACAAAAGCAGCTTTCCACCTGAATTTCGTCTGAACGAAAAGCAGGGCCAGAGGCACAAGTCTAATCAATTGCCAACAGCCACCCACTTGTACCTTTCACGTTTCATTATTTTATTATTCTTTTTAAGGCTGGCTTTGGAACTCACCAAGCAACTTCATGAGGAGCGGAGTCTGAACGCCTACATCGCACCAAAGAGGATGCGTACAACTCTTTTATCTTAGAGTTTTTGTTATTTATTTGTAAGCCCAAAATAGGCATGATGTACTCAAAACTTTGATTTATTAATATGACATGTGTTCCTTTTTTGTCTAAAGCAAATTTAAATCTCTAATTTCCTTGAAATCATTGCATGTGCATCTCCATTCATCATAACATAAGAAGGTTTCTTACCATAGGTCTTCTTATCCTTCTACTGTTTATTTCAGTAAGATGGATCTCGAGCAGACAGTAAAAGACCTCCAGGCGCATAATGCTCAGTTTCAACATATGTTTTTGACTCTAGCCAAAGGACAAGAGGAGTTGAAAACTTTGCTGCTTGAAGAAAAGAAGAAGAAAGCAAAGAAAACAATCGGAGTTCTGAATCTAGGAAGAAGGTTCCAAGGACAAGCCAGACGGACCCTAGACTTCGCAACGTCATATGGTGAAAAGGATAATCAAGAAGGGAAAGGCAAGGAAGTGACTTCCCATCCAGGTATGAAGAGGAAGAAGAAAAGGATTACTCTAAAGAGAAATATCCCCCGGCTGA
Organism: Vicia faba; assembly: GCA_948472305.1. NCBI lineage: Eukaryota > Viridiplantae > Streptophyta > Magnoliopsida > Fabales > Fabaceae > Vicia > Vicia faba. The sequence continues at coordinate 498,843,494 of OX451736.1, forward strand.
CGACAAATACAAACATCTGGAAGAGCGTCTAAGTGCAATGGAGATTCAGAAAGTGCCCGGGTTGGACTTTGAAGAGCTGGGTTTGGTTTCTGGGATTGTTATTCCACAAAAATTCAAGGCACCAGTGTTCACTAAGTACGATTGGGTTTCGTGTCCCAAGATGTATCTTCGATCTTATGTGAGGAAGATACAGCCTCACACTGCTGACAGATATTTGTGGGTCCACTTCTTTCAAGACAGTCTATCCGGGACTCAGCTTGATTGGTTCTATCAACTAGAAAGGGCCAATATTCATAATTGGGAAGACCTTGTTGCTGCTTTTTATAAACAGTATCAGTATAACACAGACTTTTCTCCCACCCGTACTCAACTCCAGAGTATGACTATGGTCTCAAGTGAAGGTTTCAAAGACTACGCTCAGAAATGGAGGGACTTAGCAGGAAGAGTCCAGCCTCCCCTATCTAAAAGAGAACTAGTAGACATGTTTTTGGGTACCCTGTCTGGTCCTTTCTTCAATCATCTAATTGGAAGCTCCTCAGCAGGTTTCACTGAATTAATCTTGACCTGGGAACGAGTGGAAGTCGGGATTAAGAGTGGGAAGATCCAAAAAGACGCATCCTCCAGTGCCATGAGAAAACCATTTATTGTGAAGAAATAAGTTGGTGTTGTGTATCCTCAAAGGAATCAGGATAGAACTGAACACCGACCAATGGTAGGGGTTGTCATTATCCCTAAGCCTGCACCTACTCAACAAAGGAGCAATCAGCCTAGAACGGAAAGACCAGTAAGACAATTTACCCGAATTAATATGACATTGTCTCAAGTCTTTCCACATTTATTGAGATCTAATCTAGTAACTTTGAAGGAAGCCCCGAAGAATCCCAATACAGCCTCTCCTCAATACCATCCTAATGCTCACTGTGCTTGCCATTCAGAAAGTTCAGGCCATGATACCATCAACTGTTGGGCTTTGAAAAACAAGGTGCAAGACCTTATTGAAGCAAAAGAAATTAAATTCGATGCTCCTGAAATCCCAAATGTTATCACCGCTCCTATGCCCAAGCATGGCCATGATGTTAACGTTGTTGAAGATGATATGTTTGTTACTACTGTTGATGAACTTGTTACTCCTCCTCCTGACTGTCAAGAGGAACCTGTTGAAAGTCAATTTATTTTCGGGTTGTGGCGAAGGCTGCCACCTCTGTTTATCCTTACCAACTAGCTGTCATTTACTATAAGCAGGTGTCCAGTGCCTAATGGATGACAAAGAGATTTTGTTTGAAAAAACTCCAGTTCCAACCATTTCTTACAAGGATGTTTCAATAATAACCATTTCCGTCAATCCTTCCAGGGTCTCCACCAAAAGACCCGTTAGGATTACATCAATTCCTAAAGTGTCTCCACTAATAATTAGTATGCCAGGGTCGGTCTTGTACTCCTCGGATAAAGTTGTCCCCTGGAATTATGGGGGCGACGTCTACTATCACGGTGTCAAACAAGATTGGTCGGCTGATGAAGACTCAATTTTTGAGAAGGCTGACCCCGACATCGGCAACATTGCGGGAACCAGCAAGATAACTCGAAGTGGAAGAGTGTTCTCTCCCGAGATCGCTCCTCCGAAAACTGTTATCGGTCCTGTGATCATCCCTGCTTTTGTTCCTGCTACTACAGTTCCTATGGTTACTCCTACTGACACCCCTACCACCGAGTCGACCGAGACTCGGGGTAAAGGCATTCCGGTTGAGCCTGTCCGGATGAAGGCGCAATCAGTATCTATCCCGGAAGCCTCCCAAAAGGAGATGGAAGAAATTTTAAAAATTATAAAGAGAAGCGACTACAACATAGTCGAACAGCTAGGGCAGACTCCGTCAAAGATCTCTATGCTAGCTTTATTGTTGTGCTCTGAGGCTCATGCGAAGGCCTTGGTGAAATTTCTTAAAAATGCCCATGTGCCAAAAGAAACCTCTGTTGATCAGTTCCAAGACTGTGTGGCCAATTTGACCGCTGACAATGGTTTAGGCTTTTCTGATTCTAACTTGATACCTAGAGAGAGGAAGCACAACGAGGCATTGCATGTCTCTGTCGAATGTTGAGGCACAACTTTGGCCCATGTCTTGGTTGATACCGGTTCATCTTTGAATGTGCTACCTAAGAAGGCTCTTGATAGACTCGACTGTGAAGGTTTGACCTTAAAACCCAGCAACATAGTGGTAAGGCCCTTCGACGGTTCAAAGAGAATGATGCATGGGGAGGTGGACATCCCCATAAAAGTTAGAACTCAAACCTTTGATTCAACTTTTTACGTAATGGACATTCGCCCTTCATATTTGTGATACGGTGGCCAGAACCGGGATCGTGGTTTCCCTATTTTGTTAAGGAATTTTTGCTGGTTTGTGTTTTGCGTTTGTTTTTCGCAAAATGTCGCGGTTAGCAAGAGTCGCCACCGAATTTTATTTTATCCAACAAGGAAAGGAAAAAAGCACAGAAAAATTCATTTTTCGAGATATTTCTGAGTACGGGGGGTAGATTATAGAAAGGGAAGGTATTAGCACCCTTTCTATCTGTAGTTATCTACGGCCTCTTAGGTACTTGCTCATCATTTTCAAAATTGTTTTCTTTGTGTTTGTGGGTTTTGAAAAGTTTTTGTTTTAACTTTGATTTAACTCTTACTTCTGTCTTCAAGAGTGTAATGAAGTGTTTTTGAAAACTTTGTTTATAAAGGAGTGTAAGTGTGAAAATTTTGTTTGGAATGAGCAAGTACTTAAAAACTAATCTACCTACTCGAAAAAAGAATCGTTCTGTATTCGTTTCCTTTAGACAATGCTATCCCACTATTAGTGAGTAGGTAGCACCGTCGTTGGAGTTTTGAGGGTTAATTCGAAAGGAACGTACGGTCACTAAAGCAATGTTAGGACATCTTAGTAATAACCCTGATGTCTTAGACCAATTATGCGAGGCAACAATATCCGAGGCAACCTTTCTGAGGCAACTTTGATCTTTGGACAAAAGGACGACCACTAAAGCATCCTATACTCAATGACCGTTTACCGAAGGCAACCAAGTGGGAGTGTACCCTAGGAGTGCGCATGTGCGAATGATTCAGTTTCAGTTTATTTATCTTTGCACATTTAGGGTGATCTAATTATTTCAAAATTAATCATACATTCTTGTCATGCATCCTTATATCATACATCTAACAGTTAATAATTTGCGGAATTTAAAGTGCGGAATTTAAAATACGCTATTACAAGGCTTCGGTCATTTACATAGCCAAAAACAAACTCTTTGAAAATAAAGCAATAAATGTAAATAAACGTCCTAATTAAACTATTACAAATTGTAGGCAGTTACATCAATATGGTAAATAATAAAAATAAAGCGCGCGAGAAGAATTAAGATCGACGAGAATTTAAGGTTTTGACCCTTCTAACCTAATTAAAAGAAAAATTGTTTTTTTTTTGTTTTTAATAAAAGAAATAAGCTTTCTAAATTAAATATGCAATTAATTAGTTAATTAAATTAATTAATAAAAATAATTACATGACCTATTTTGGTTTCTTTGGTTATTTTAGGAAAAAATAAAATATAATTAAGTTAGTAATAAAATCTATTTATTCTAATTATTTTTAAGTTATTTGCAAAAAAAAATTAAAGTTTTACCTAAAATTAAAATTTAATTAAGAAAAAATCCTAAATCTATTTTTATGTGATTTTTTATATTTTTTTATTGATAAAAAATAAAAGGGATTAAAAGAAATAAATAAAACGAATAAAACATGAAAATAAAGATGGGCCTAGTAGCAAAAGTAAACAGGGGGGTGCAATCATCAGAAATCCCTAGGCCCGAATCTTCGAAAGCTTCATGCTCTAACTATGGTATTTTTTTTATTCTTGCGTGGAACCTATGATTCAACCATCCATAACTGTTCTATATAAACTCAAACAAACGTTAGCATACCATAAAATGTGATTAAAATTATAGATTCAAAGTTTAAAATTTTACCAAACCGGTGTTGTCAAATGGGGGGCGTGCTAGGCGTGTGATGGATTGCTCTTGGGTCTTGTAAGACTCTTGAGGACTTCAAGATAATGGTTTGAGGCTTGATGTCAATTGAGAGAGACCGGAACCTCGAGATATGACTTGCACCAATTCTTTGATTTTTGGAGAGCTTTTTGAAGAGCTTTTTAGAGAGGATTTTTCGTCCCTTTCAAGCTTGTATGGCTCTATATTTATAGAGGATAATAAGGAGACAAGAAAACATGGAAAGAATCTCCCTCATAATGTTGCATTTTAAGACCATGATCAAAATTTGAAAATAATGCCATTTTGATGATTTTATGCCATTTTCACATGTAGATGAACCTGGACATATTTGAAGAGTTATTGCATGAAATATATTGACATAAAATAGCATAAAACTTTCCCAAAATGGATTCACATCAAAATTTATATTATTTCTATTATTTATTTATTTAATTATGAATTTTAATGAATAAAATATCAAAATAAATAGCATAAATAGTAGAAAAATGTATGGTTGGGATTAGAGGTCGTGGACCATGTTAGGAATGAGTTTCAAACTTGAAAAGATAGGCCTATTTGGAAAAAATCCAAGTTTGGTCAATATTTGCTTCATGCATTTTTTCAAAAATTGTCCAACTTTGACAATGCATATCTCTCTCAATTTTAACCTTATGAGGGTGTTCTTGGACTTTTTAGAAAGCTTAGGATGTCCCCTAAGAGACCTCTTTGATTTCATCTCAATTTGATCTTCCATGTTCATGTAAGAAGCTTTAACTCAAAAGGTGTTTTTGTTGACTTTCCAAAATGACCTATAATGTCCAAATTCATAACTTCTTGTGAGTGCATATTTTGAACTTGGGAGATGAAGATGGATTGTAGGTAATTTCATCCTCTTAAAATGAGCTTTGTATGGTTCATTTATCATAAAGTATGAGAAACTTATGCTTGGTCAAAGTTGAGTTGACTTTTCCTACAAAACCCTAATTTAGCAACTTTTGAGTCTTGATGAATTATGAGCAATGCTTGATTAATCATGATTAACCCTTGATCAAATGATGAAATATACTTCAAAATGAGGATGTTGACCAAAAATCTTGAAGTTTGACTGTATGTGGGCCACAGTTGACTTTTGCCCTAGCACAGTCGACTTTCAGGCCTTTGAGCAGTTGACTGAGCAAACTTCCTTTGCAAGGCTTGAAACATGACATGGATGATCTTGAGAACATATTAGGATAATAGTGAGCATTTGGGACCCTTTGGACTCAAACATCTTGATGCAAAATAAAACCCTAATTTGAGGTAGACTGCCTTTAGGAGAGAGTTTGTCGGGTTAACTCTTGGACTTCCTTGGGCAATTTGAAGACCTTACTTGAAATGTTTTGAGAAATATGGGAGGGAAAATTTTGGGGTACAACAGCTGCCCCTGTTCAATCTTCTTAAACCTGAGGATGTAGATTGTCTTTCGTGCCTTTTGTGATCCGAAGGTGGAAGATGATTGAACACTAGAGTGCCCAGAAATTTTCACTCACATGATGTGGTACTTGTCTTGCGATATCGGGAATGGTCTTACATATTCCATTTGGAAATTTCCGACGAGGGGATGGGCTTAAAGATGCCATCTTAAGGAGTGTTGATCGCATAAGAGATTCCTTAGCAAGAGCTTGTATACCTGTCGTTGAGGAAGATTCCGCTGGGGAGGGCTGATCTTTGTTGAGAGAAGTAGAATTTTAGGAGCTTAGGTCGTCCGTATTCTACTGAGGAATCATCTCAATTTGAATTTTAGGAACTTCGATCGTCCGTATTCTACTGAGGAAACATCTATGTTGAATTTTAGGAACTTCGATCGTACGTATTCTAATGAGGAAACATCTCTGTTGAATTTTAGGAACTTCGATCGTCCGTATTCCAATGAGGAAACATCTCTGTTGAATTTTAGGAACTTCGGTCGTCCGTATTCCAATGAGGAAACATCTCTGTTGAATTTTAGGAACTTCGGTCGTCCGTATTCTACTGAGGAATTATCTCTGCTGACATTTAGGAACTTCAGTCATCCGTTGTTCAACTAAGGAATCATCTCTATTGACATTTAGGAACTTTAGTCATCCATTGTTCAACTGAGGAATCATCTCTGCTGACATTTAGTAACTTCAGTCATCCGTTGTTCAACTGAGGAATCATCTCTACTGACATTTAGGAACTTCAGTCATCCGTTGTTCAACTGAGGAATCATCTCTGCTGACATTTAGGAGCTTCAGTCATCCGTTATTCAACTGAGGAATTAACTCCGGCTTAAGGAAGCGGAAGTGAACTGCGTATCTAGTTGTGTACAGGTTGAACCGCGACCTACTAGGGAAAGGTGAAACCGATCGTGTTTAATAGGTCTGGGTCTTACAGTGTTGTGGACTGCTGTCTGGAGATAAGAGAAAAGAAACCTGGATAGTAGGGTTATGAGAAGGAACCTGGGTAAGGTTGCTTCGTGAGGAGTTTAGATAACACTGCGTCTGAACCGAGAAGGAACCTGGGTAAGGTTGCTCTGTGAGGAGTTTGGGTAAAACTGCGTCTGAACCGAGAAGGAACCTGGGTAAGGTTGCTTTATGAGGAGTTTGGGTAAAACTACGTCTGAACCAAGAAGGAACCTGGGTAAGGTTGCTTTGTGAGGAGTTTGGATAAAATTGCGTCTGAACCGAGAAGGAACCTGGGTAAGGTTGCTTTGTGAGGAGTTTGGGTAAAACTGCGTCTGAACCGAGAAGGAACCTGGGTAAGGTTGCTTTATGAGGAGTGTGATACGGTGGGAGAACTGACTATGGTTTTGCGTTTGTTTTCGCAAATGTTTCGGTTGAGCAATAGTCGCCACCGACTTTTTATTTTATCCTAAGGAAAGGTTTAAAAAGCACAGCAAAAACCTTTGAGATGTTTTCTTGGGTTCGGGGAGTAGATTATAGAAAGGGAAGGTATTAGCACCCTTTCTATCCATGGTTATCCATGGGCTCTTAGTTACTTGCTTAGATCAACTTGCTTTAATTTTCAATTGTTTGAAATGGTGCTTTGTGTGTGTGGGTTTGAAAATGTTTTGAAAAGAAGCCAATGTGGTGGAAACCTTTGTAATGATCCATGTTGGGATGTATACAAAGGTGTATGTCTTTTGAAAAGGTTTTCATTTGTTTTTGAAAGTTGCTTTTTGAAAGTGTAGTGATGTGTGGTTTAGAAAATAGGCAAGTGTTTTGTTTTGCAAGTTGGCAAGTAACTAAGAGTTTGTCTACTCCTAAATTTCTCAAAGATCTTTGTTATGTTTTAACCCTTTTAACAATTTTGTTCCACCATTGCATTTGGTGGGCAATCTTGTGTTAGGATGTGAAAGGGACGGGCGCGGGTCATTGTTTAGACCATAGTTGCAATGGTGCCAAGTATCTTTGGGCAATTTTTCCTTTAAGGGACTTGATCATTTTTTAGGCAACTTTCGAAAGCGTCATCGAGGGACTATGATCATTCGATTGTTTTGTTTTGCCCAAAGAGACCTAACATGCAATATGGCCCATTTATTGAAGGCAACAAGTGGAATACCCTAGGGGTGCAAGTGTGATTAGTGTTGTCCATTTTCATGCTTGATTATCTTGAAATTAGGTCAAACTATTTTTGTTGTTTTTGATTCGCATACAAACCCTAATTCTAGCATGGTATAATTAGAAAGCATTAAAGTGCGAAAAATAAAGTTCCTAAGTTATTACAACACAATATATGAGAAGGGGGGGTACAAATGTTCAAATGGGGGTATTTTGACAAGGAATTTAAACCTAGACTATTACATCAAATTTAGAATTTACAAGATATTTAATATACAACAATTAAATAAAAATGGAATAAACATGCAAGATGCAAAAAATGTTCTTTATATGTATGCAAAAAAAGTATTTTTTATATGTCAAATAAACAAAATAAAAAGTATTATTTTTTTGGAGTTTTTATGTATTTAGGGCAAAACCCTAATTTATTAAATAAAAGGTATCAATTATTTAATATATACAATATTTAATAATTATGTACAAAAATAAAAAATAAAAAATGAAGTATATTTGTAAAAAAAGGTATTCTTAATATTAAATATTAATAAAAATAAACATGTGTATATTTTGTATTTTTTCTAAATATGCTAATATATATGTAAATATTTATATTATATGATAAATATATTAAACATGTATAAAAATAAAATATTTAATATTTACAAAAAAAGTATATTTTCATAAAATATTTTCACAAGATAAAATAAAATAAAATCAGAAAAAATAAAATATATTGGTATTAATTTTAGTATTTTTAAATAATAGTATTTAAGTATTTATTTATGTACAAATGTCAATTTAAACAAATAAAAGCCTAATAAATATAAAAATGGTGTAAAAATATTTTTTTATATTTTTAATATTATGAGAGAAAATAAATAAGTCAGAACAAAAAAGCAAAAGTCAAAAAATCATGAAAATAAACATAATGGGCCAAAGAGGTGTAAAAGTAAAAATAGGGTGCAAATAAGAAAAGATTGAACAAGCCCAGCCCAAAGGACCTTCTTCAACCTCTGGCCAGAAATTTTGTCAAAAACCGCGCGCTTGTACACTGGTTCAAACATCTGGATTCCTGGACTTTTAGCACAAACTTACAACATAAGAAATGTTAAGCATCAAGCCACGATTCTGGACATGTAAAGAACTCATCCTAACTCTCAAATGAGAGAGAATTTCTCCATTCCCAAATCTTAACCTAACTTTTTATCAATGTTCAGACCTCAAATTCTCATAGCACAGGCAAAATAAATGGAAAGTAAAGACATGTATAGTTTCAGGGACATGAGCATGACATTTTTCATTCACAAACTTAGAGCTAATAATGCCTACATTGAAAGATAGAGTTTCATGAATATACCTGTTCAGTTGGAATCGTGTCTGGCAATGGAGGAGCTTTCAGGGCAAGATGATGATTTGTACAGCTTGCTTGAAGTGTGAGGATGCTATTCCAATACTTGGTATGCTTTGAAACCTTCTATATCAAGCTGCAAAAGTCAACCTGCAAGAGGAAGAAATGAAAATGGCCAAACTGATTAGAGGAGTTACAGTCTACTTCTAATGCCTTGGATAGTTTGGATTGATGGTTAGGAAAGTGTTTGAACTGGTTTTGGCCAAGATGCACGATGGAAATGAACTATGCCACTCAAACTGCAGGGATGCCCTGTTTTTGTGCAGTTCAATGGTGATTCTGTGAATGAAGAGGTATTGGAGGTGATAGGCTTGTATTCTAGCTCGGAATGGATGTTTAGAATATGTTTGACAAGTTTTCTTAAGCCTTGGTTTACAGGAATGATAGTTGTGTTCTGTTATGCTAGCTTTCTTCACACTTAAGCAAGAGATGGCCACTTGAGTTTTTAGACAGGTAGAGGCCCCCCTAATGTGCTGCAAACCTTGGCATTGATCAGTGTAATTAGCTCATAAACTTGTGCCAAAGAGATTTGCACTGTACTTGCTTGGATTGTTAATTGACATAAAGTGCAACTTTTCTAAAATGGATATAATGCTTTATCTAAAAATGGCTTAATCTTGCATACAATGTCCAAACTCATAGAACAACACCTTGGCACAAAGGATTGGCATTAAATTATAGAGTGTAGATGAGATAAAAGACCTGTAATCTAGCTTAAGGTATGCTGAGTTCAAAAATGCAAGGTTATGGACATGTAACTTGGTCATGAACAAAGTGAGTTTTTCCCAACTTGCCAAATTCGATTCTCCCTAACCATGAGGTTGTTTGATGAGTTCTTGGACATTTTGGAAAGCTTGGAATGTGTACTACAATCCATCTTTGAAATGAAAATTGAAATTCCAAGTGGAAGTATGTGAAAAATGGTCTTGAAGTTAGGTAAAAACCTTGCCTAAAATAGGTCAAATTTTCTCTAAGTTAAGAATGGTTTGGTACCCTTGTTCCAAAAATTGTAACTTGAGCTACAAGCTTCTTTTGGGAAAACTTTGTGAATAAAAGTTGTAGATTTTGCAATAGGCTACAACTTTCATGTTTTGACTTTTGCTTGAATCCAAATGAATCTTGGTGAGAAAGTGGGGCAAAGTTAGGAAAAAATTAGGGTTTTTCATAACTTAGAAAAATTCTAAGTTATGAAAAATCTTCATTTCAAACCATAATTTGCAATCCTTGATTTCTTGATGAACAAGTTTCATGATTTGGCATGTTTTTATGAAAAATGAATCTTGACACTTGATTTTGACCAAAAAGTCAAAGTTTGACTTTTCAGTATACAGTCAAAATTGATCAATTGACTGGGAAATTCAACTGTCAATCTTGTGTATTTGGGATCTTTTGAACTTGTTGAGCATGTCAATATAATTCCATGGTGTCCTTGAGTACATATGTGAGTTTGGTTTGCCATTGGCTAGGTCAAACAGTCAAAAATTGCCTTTGTGCAGTCAAAACCCTAAAAATGACCATTTTGCCCTTTTAGTGATCTGATCAAATTTCTTGTGGAATTGTGATCCAAACTTGATCAAATGGTCCATGTGAGTTCATAATGTTGATGTGGGTCAATTTTCATGAGATTTGACTGTCAATTGGCCACAGTTGACTTTTTCCCCAATACAGTTAATTTCTAGGTCAACTGTCCAATTGACTGGCCAAAATTTGGAATCAAGACTTGAAACTTGGTATGGATAAACTTGGGAGTCCAACATGAAGCATGAAAGTCATCTTAGGCATTTTAGGTCAAAACATCTTTGTTCAAACACAAACCCTAATTTGGGTCAACAGTGCAAGGAGAAGTCTTGAGCAGAGGAAACCCTAACTGGATCTTGAGCTCCAAGGGTCTTGTGATGAGAAAATGTTGAGGAAATGGGAGGGCAAATTTTGGGGTACAACAGTTGCCCCTGTTCAATCTTCTTGAACCTGAAGAGTTAGATTGGCAAGTTTGCCTTTCGTGACTCGAAGGTAAAAGGAGATTGGACACTAGAGTGCCCGGAAATTTGCACTCGCATGTTGGAGTTTCAGCAATGTGATTTCGGGAATGGGCTTATAGATGCCATTTGGAGAGATGGTGGATAGGGAGATGGGCTTATTGATGCCATCTGGAGACGTGACAGAACCTTGTCAGGAATGGGCTTATAGATGCCATTTGGAGGTGTTGATCGCATAAGAGATTCCTTAGCGAGAACTTGTGTATTTTGAGAAAGACAGATGTTTTCCTGGCTTGTTACAGGTGTTTGATCTTCAATTTCCTCATGCAGATATGCCCGGGCTAGATACAGGTGTCGAATCTACAATCGGATGCTCACAGATATGCCCTGGCTGGATACAGGTATCGAATCTAGAAATAGTCGTCAACAGATATGCCCTGGCTGGGTACAGGAATTGAATCTTCGAACTCTTCAGACGTGCCCTGGCTAGATACAGGAATCGAGTCTAGAAATAGTCGTCAACAGATATGCCCTGGCTGGATACAGGAATCGAATCTTCGAACTCTTCAGACGTGCCCTGGCTAGATACAGGAATCGAGTCTGGAAATAGTCGTCAACAAATATGCCCTGGCTGGATACAGGAATCGAATCTGGAATCGGGATAGTTGATAGATATGCCCTGGCTGGATACAGGAATCGAATCTTCAAACTCTTCAGATGTGCCCTGGCTAGATACAGGAATCGAATCTGGAAACTGATCACTCACAGATGTGCCCTGGCTAGATAGAGGAATCGAATCTGGATACTGTGACAGTTGAAGGTAGTTGTCTTTTGGATTGTCTTTTTCCCTGAAAAGGCAAAACATTAGTTGTATGCAATGTCATGATGTATGAAATGCATGATGTCATGATGTTCAAAATGAGATAGTGTCGTATGCACTTTATCATGCATGTAAGCAAGATGTATGAAATGTGAAATGTTTATGAATGTATTTTTGTCTAGGAAAATAAATCCTTGACGACCGGCTGGGGAATTAAATCCTGGGATGACATTGAAGAGTAGAGTTCTTTGCTTCCGTTGGGGATGATGGTTGCAAGAATATACTGGTAGGAGAAGATGACTCCGTTGGGGAACAAATTTTTTGGAGAGATTACTCTGAGGGGAATCACTCTGCGGAAAGAGACACTTTGCTGAAGTTTTGACGAGAGCTCCACTGAGAATTTCAATGATGGACTCCGCTGGGGATGACAATGATAAACTCCTCTGGGGATTGTGTTGATAAGTTATGTTGGGGAACTTTGATGAACTCCGCTGGGGATATGAAGAACTTTGCCGAGGGCGATCTTCCGTGGTAATTAGCTGAGGATAACCCAGTTATAAGCCCTTGTGAGGAATAACTTTGAATAAAGCTCGGGAGAGACGTCCGTACTCTGCAGGGGATAAGCTTCAAGACCTGCCGGGGATAAGAATTCCACTTTCCTGGGGACACTTTTCAGACTGTACTGGGGTGTTGATATTCCGTCGGGGAACAATCTTAGGTCAAGACTGCCGGGGATGCTTGCTGATGAATGCCTATACTCCGCTGGGGAATGTTGATATCTTCTGGGGATACACAACTTCCTTCATGCTGACCGTAGACTAACTCTGTTGGAGGAGAGTATTGCTGACTTGCTAGGGGAATATTGTGCCTTTTCAGGATTGATAGGGAACCAACTCTACTTGGGGAAAGTATTGCTGAATCTTGTCTTACTCTGCGGGGAGTTGAGATAATTTGGTCACATTCTTCAGTTGAACCTACCTTGGTACTTCAGCAGACAAAGCAACCAGACTGCATCAGACAACTTTACATTGCCCCCTGTTTCTGATGTCACCTGTAATTAGTCTTTTGTTTCATATGCAAATATTTATGAATCAGCAATTTAATGTCAAATGCATATATCAAAAATGAACATTGGACGTTCTTCGCAAGATAAAACAGAAAAAAGGAAAAACAATTGGCAATTTGTTTGGAAAAGTGAACTTGTATTGATTTTGAAATTTGCCTGTGAATAGGCGTTTTTTATACAAGAGGCTGACGTCCTAGTAAGAGAACGCCGCCGAATAACATAGAGTTTATACAATTTTGAAAAGGAAACAAAACAGCTATGTGCACAATATTCCCACTGGGTTCCAACTCTGCTATCGCCTTTATGCCTTCAAGCGTCTCATCACTTTGCTGCTTAGTTGAAGATGAAGCTAATTGATCGATGCCGAAGTTTGAGCCAGATAGTTGATGCCGAATTCTGGATGCAAGGTGATCCAATGAGACATAGTGTTACGCTTTATCCCTAACTTTTGCATGGACCGCCCTTTCGGGTTTTCAGTCCACCGGGATACCCATTTTTGCCCAAGCCGCCTTTTCAGGTTTTCGACTTGCCGGGTGTACAGATTTTTTTCATTTCATCCCTTATTTTTGCCCGAACCCTTTTGGTTCGCCGGGAAGCCCTTATTTTTGCCTAGGTATGTCAACCTAGTGGGTCTTTTATTCATGCGTAGTATCTTTTTACTATGTCTGCATTGGCGGGGTGAGGAAGGTCGTCACCATCCATGGTGGTTAGAATCATGGCTCCTCCTGAGAACACATGTTTAACCACAAATGGCCCTTTGTATGTAGGGGTCCATTTGCCTCGGGGATCACTTTGAGGAAGGATGATGCGCTTGATTACCAGGTCCCCAACTTGATACTCTTGTGGCCTGACTTTCTTGTTAAATGCCCTGATCATCCGTTTTTGGTACGTCTGACCATGACAGATAGCGGTGAGTCTCTTTTCGTCAATCAAGTTTAATTGATCAAGTCGAGTCTGGATCCAGTCATCTTCACTCAAGTCTGCATCCTTCATTATCCGGAGAGAGGGTATTTGGACTTCAATCGGCAAGACTGCCTCCATGCCATAGACCAAGGAAAAGGGTGTTGCCCCGGTTGACGTCCTTACTGAGGTACGGTACCCATGAAGAGCAAACGGTAACATTTCGTGCCAATCTTTATAGGTCACTGTCATCTTCTGCACAATTTTCTTGATGTTCTTATTAGCTGCTTCTACAGCCCCATTCATCTTCGGCCGGTAAGGAGAAGAGTTATGGTGCTGTATCTTGAATTGCTCGCAGAGCTCAGTGATCATCTTGTTGTTAAGATTGGTACCATTGTCCGTAATGATCCTTTCCGGGACGCCGTACCGACAGATCAGGTTATGCCGAATGAAACGTGCCACGACGCTCTTGGTTACTGTAGCGTAGGAAGCTGCCTCAACCCACTTCGTGAAGTAATCAATTGCTACTATGATGAAACGATGCCCGTTGGATGCCATTGGTCGGATCTCACCGATCATATCGATGCCCCACATTGCAAAAGGCCAAGGTGCCGTCAGAACGTTCAGAGGAACCGAAGGGATATGCACTTTATCAGCATAGATCTGGCATTTGTGACAAGTTCGGGAATGTTGGTAACAGTCGGCTTCCATTGTGGACCAGAAATATCCTGCCCTGAGGATTTTCTTCGCCATGGTGTGTCCACTGGAATGTGTTCCGAATGTACCTTCATGCAGTTCTATCATGATCTTCTCTGCTTCAGCCTTATCCACACAACGCAGTAGAGTTGAATCATGATTCCGTTTGTAGAGAATACCGTTGCTGAGGAAGAATTTTGCCGCAAACCTTCTCATGAACTTCTTGTCGTTGACAGATGCACCTTCAGGGTATTCCTGAGTTTCCAAGTATCTCTTCACCTCATAATACCAGGGTTTTTCAGTCACCTTTTCGGCCTCAAGATCACAGCAGTATGCAGGTTCGTCCAACTTCCAGATAATGATCCGGGGAGCCTCATTGTCCCATTTGACTTTGAACATTGAAGACATTGTAGCTAGTGCGTCCGCTAGCTGATTCTCCTCTCTTGGGAAGTGTTCAAAAGTTATCTCTTCAAAGTGGGGAAGCAAAGTCAATACATACTCCTTGTAAGGAATAAGATTCGGGTGTTTCGTATCCCACTCGCCTTTGATCTGATTGATCACGAGAGCGGAATCTCCGAAGACACTCAGAAACTTGATCCTTAAGTCGATTGCGGCTTGAAGACCCATGATACATGCCTCATATTCTGCCATGTTGTTAGTGCAGTTGAAACACAGCCGGGCAGTAAGTGGAGTATGAGTTCCTTTGGGGGATATGATTACAGCGCCGATACCGTTACCCAAAGCGTTTGAGGCTCCGTCGAAATGCATAGACCATCGGGATCCTTCCTCAGGTCCTTCATCCGGTCTAGGTACTTCACAGTCAGTTACTACCATGATATCTTCGTCTGGAAATTCAAAGTTCAATGATTGGTAATCGTCCACAGGTTGGTGTGCCAAATGATCTGCCAATACACTTCCTTTGATTGCTTTTTGAGTTGTGTACTGGATATCATATTCTGTCAAGATCATTTGCCATCTTGCTATCCTTCCAGACAGAGCAGGCTTTTCGAATATGTACTTGATGGGATCCATCTTTGAAATCAACAAAGTGGTGTGAGTCAGCATATATTGTCTCAGCCGGCGAGCAGCCCATACTAGAGCGCAGCAAGTTTTCTCGAGCAGTGAGTACCGAGACTCACAGTCGGTAAACTTTTTGCTCAGGTAATAAATAGCGTGCTCTTTTCGGCCAGACTCGTCATGCTGCCCCAGCACACACCCCATTGAATTATCAAGCACTGTCAAGTATAGTATTAGAGGTCTCCCTTCCACTGGAGGCATAAGAATGGGTGGCTCTTGGAGATACTCCTTTATCTTTTCGAAAGCAGCCTGACATTCATCGTTCCAACGTACTACTTGATCTTTCTTCAGTAATTTGAAGATTGGCTCACAGGTAGCAGTTAGATGTGAGATGAATCGGGCTATGTAATTCAGTCATCCCAGAAAGCCTCTGACTTCTTTCTCTGTCTTGGGAGACGGAATCTCTTGTATGGCTTTCACCTTGGCAGGGTCCACCTGAATACCTTTATCGCTTACAATGAAACCTAGCAACTTTCCAGACCTCAGCCCAAAGGTGCATTTGTTTGGGTTCAACCTCAGCTTGTATAACTTCAGTCGGTCAAACAGCTTCCGCAGATGATCAAGGTGTTCCTCCTCAGTTTGAGACCTTGCAATCATGTCATCAACATATACCTCAATCTCATGATGGATCATATCATGAAATAAAGCAACCATGGCGCGTTGGTAGGTTGCCCCGGCATTTTTCAACCCGAATGGCATGACCTTGTAGCAGAAGGTGCCCCACTGAGTCACAAAGGTAGTCTTTTCCATATCTTCCGGAGCCATCTTGATCTGATTATACCCTGAAAAACCATCCATGAAGGAGAACACCTTGTGTTGAGCAGTATTGTCAACAAGAACGTCGATGTGAGGTAGAGGGAAATCATCTTTGGGGCTGGCCCTGTTCAAATCCCTGTAGTCGACACACATTCTGACTTTACCATCTTTCTTTGGCACCGGCACCACATTAGCAACCCACTGAGGGTAAGAGGTCACTGCAAGAAACCCGGCATCGAATTGCTTCATAACCTCAGCTTTGATCTTTTCGGACATCTCTGGACGCATACGGCGGACCTTTTGCTTTACCGGAGGGCAGTCTTCCTTGGTAGGCAGGTGATGGACCACAATGTCGGCATCCAAACCAGGCATGTCTTCATAAGACCAACCAAAGATTTCCATGTAGTCATGTAGCACCTGGATCAATCGTTGCTTCACACTGAGCTCTAGATTGGCACCGATCTTGACTTCTTTTCTATCTGTCTCAGTACCCAGGTTCACTGTTTCCACAGGCTCTTCATGCGGCTGAATGGCCCTCTCTTCCTGGAGTAGCAGTCTTGCGAGTTTACCAGGCACTTCGCAATCATCTTCACCTTCGTCTTCGGCCAAGTTGATCGGATTCTCGAAGTCATAACTGGCAGTAGCAGAGCTGTTACCAGTAAGATCCAGAGTGGATTGAAACCTGTATAAGTGAGTGTGTGTAAATATAGCTGTTTTGCAATATATAACACAGAAAGAAAAAGAGCACAAGATTTGAAATGCAACAAACGTCCAATATTTTGATTAATGATATATGGAAATGTCATACAAAAAGCCCTCACAAATGGAGCTACGATGCCCCGGGTAGGACACCGAGCCAATAAAAGTTTCAACATATTGTTTGTTACAAATTGAAAATCAAAAGAGTTCATTACTGCGTGACAAATGTAATAGGTGTAAAATCCTTTGCCGTCCAGTTGCTTGGTCCGTTGCTGGTGGTTGGATAGATCCAACTGTCAAACTCTGCTTCCTCTACGTCCTCCTCGATAGCATTCACCCTTGAGTTGGTGATAAACACCGAAGCCTTTCTGATCCTTTCTTTGCGCACAGTCCTCTGAGCCTCTGCAGTGAAGCCCAGCCCAAACTTGTCTGTCTTTTGAGTGAAGTCAGGAAGCTGACCCCAGTTTGCACATTTGCCTTTCTCGATCACTGCCCGGGCATCCTTCAGGGAAGCCATCTTCAAGGGAAAGTCTTCTTCAACCACTGTTTCAGCTGATGCCAACGTTGGAGGTACCTCCTCAAAATGCTGAAAGGGGGTTTCAATAAACTCCCCGTCCATCTCGATATACCGGAATGAATTCAAGTGACTAACCATGTATTCCTCCTCACCCTGCACAGTAACAATTTTCCCTTTGACAGGGTATTTAAGCTTCTGGTGTAGAGTGGATGTTACCGCCCCAGCCTTGTGAATCCAGGGTCGACCCAACAAGCAGAAATAAGATGGACGAATATCCATTACATAGAAAGTTGAGTCGAAGACTTGGGAACCCACACGAATAGGAATGTCTACCTCACCGTGCACCATCCTCTTAGACCCGTCGAAGGCTCTAACAATGATGTTACTAGGTTTCAATTCCAGGCCCTCACAATCCAACCGATCTAAGGCCTTCTTGGGCAAAACATTCAGGGAAGAACCGGTATCCACCAACACGTGTGCGAGAGTAGTGCCCCTGCACTCTATAGAGACGTGCAGGGCATCATTGTGATTTTTCCCTTTGGCGGTAAGGTCAGCATCTGAGAACCCCAAACCATTGTCAGCTGTCAAATTAGCCACACAGTCAGTGAATTGATCTGCAGAGGTCTCTTGCGGCACATGGGCCGTTTTCAGAAATGAAATCAGGGCCTTTGCATGGGCCTGAGCATAGCAGCAATGATAGCATATAGATTTTGGAGGGGGTATGCCCCAACTGTTCAACAACATTGAAGTCACTCTTTTTAATGATTTTAAGGATTTCCTCCATTTCTTGTTGGGAGGCTTCAACAGCAGTCTTTTTCGGTGCCTCCGTCCGGGCAGGCAAATCGGTAGCAACTTCTTTGCCCCGAGCATCAGAGGACTCGGCGGCAGTAGTAGACACAGGAACTTGATTTGGAACATGCACACTTGCGGGTGTGATGATAAGAGGTTTTCGGATAACTGGTGGTGCAATGTCAGGCGAGAAGAGCCTGCCACTGCGAGTAATCTTGGCGGGACCAGTGATGTTACTGATACTGGTACTGGTGTTGAACTCCTGCTTCACTCCAAGCACATACACGTCTGCCCCATAGTGCCATGGGACAGCCTTGTTAGATTCATAGGGGAGAGGCCCCGGAACAGTAATGGTAATGGGTGCAACAGACATAATTTGGACTGGCTTCCTCGGGGGAGCCTTGGTAGGATTGTTGAAAATTGTGACGACAGATACTTCTTCAGTGGAAACAAACGGAACAGCAGTTTTCTTAAACAGAATTTCTTTGCTATCCATCAGGCTTTGGATGCCTGATTTCAGCAGCGGACAACTGGTAGGGATAACAGCACACAGGAGGCAACCCTTGCTACAACCCGGAAATAAACCGGCTAGTAGTAAGTTCCTCTTAACAGTCAATAGAGGGGTAGCAACATCATTCACCGAAACAGCATACAAATCTTCCTCGACGGCATTTACTCTATGCTGGGGCATAGGAGCAGTTACAACATTTTGCCTCTCAGGTGCCTCAAACTGAATTTCCTTCGCATTGAGAAGGTCTTGCACCTTATTTCTCAGGGCCCAGCAATCATCAGTAGTATGCCCGGGGCTATCAAAATGATAAGCACAACGGGCATTTGGGTTATACTTAGGAGATGCAGTGTTCACGGCCTTCGGAGCCTCTTTGATGGTCACCAAGTTGGTTGATAACAGTTGCGGTAAGATTTGTGACAAGGTCATACTCAGCCGAGTATACTGCCTCTTGGGCCTTTCACCTCTTTGTTGATTGTACTGCTGAGGAGCAGCAACAGGTTTTGAAATGACCAAGGCATTGACGGCTTGGCGGCTTTCTGGCTTGACTTGTCTTCTAGGACCATAGACGGCACTTGCTTCTTTCTTGAAAGGCCTCTTCTCAGTACTTGTGGAGGCAGCTTTTTGTATCTTTCCTGACCTGATGCCAGCTTCTATCCTTTCACCCGTCAGAATCAAATCCGTAAACCCAGCTGAGGAATTGCCAACCAGATGATTGAAAAATGGACCAGACAAGGTCCCTAGAAACATATCAACCAGCTCACGATCAGTCAATGGAGGTTGCACCCTGCCAGCCAAATCTCTCCATTTTTGTGCATATTCTTTGAACCCTTCGCCCGTTCCTAGAGACATACCCTGAAGTTGGGTACGCGTAGGAGCGAGGTCAGAATTGTATTGATATTGTCTATAAAATGCGGTTGCCAAATCTTCCCAATGTCGGATACTAGTTCCATCTAGTTGATAGAACCACTCAAGCTGTGACCCCGAAAGGCTATCTTGGAAGAAGTGGATCCAAAGATTTTTGTCTTCCGTGTAAGGTTGGATCTTCCTTACGTACGACCTTAGATGCAGATTTGGACAGGAAGCCCCGTTGTATTTGGCGAAGGTAGGCGCCTTAAACTTGTGTGGGATTACCACCCCAGAAGATAACCCCAAATCTCCGAAATCTAGCCCCGGCACATTCTGAATCTCCATGGCACTCAAGCGGTCTTCTAATTGCTTGTATCTGTCAGCAGCAGGTGGGTATTGTTCGTCATTGTAGTCCGTCTCGTTGTCAGAGACTGCAGGACTAGGAGCTCCTCCCCCTTGGGGACTGTCTCGTTATGGAGTGTGTTCCCAAACCTGTGTCCAGTGTTGAATAACGCAGTCCTCTTTTTCTTCTTCTTCTTCAAGAGTAGAGCCTTCAACTCTTGCTGACCTTGGGCCAGGCTCAGGACCATTTCTTGAAACTGGGCACTTTGGGCCTGAAGGGCCTTGATTGCTTGCTCACTGGATGAGTCTGGATTCATGATGATTGTTCAAAATAAACAGCGAAGAGGATTAAGCAACCTGTAGAAAAAGGGGTGCCTGTTATGCGTATGATGCATGAGATGCTATTTATGCAATACATTCAAGGGTTTTAGAAATTCACAATTGTTGCAGACAAAAAGAACGCACGTCATATTAATAAGAAGCAATTTGTTAGTACATAAATGCCCCATGGGCCAAATATTACAAAAAACAACTTCTCAAGGTAAAAAGACGTTGCGCATCCTTTTTGGCGCAATGTAGGTGTTGAGGGCCTCTTGCTCATGGAGTCGGCGGGTGAGCTCTAAAACCTTCTTCTCACTGGCGTAGAAGCTGGCTTCAAAAGTGTTCCGTTCCTCCTTGAGTTGGATCCAACTCTTCTGCATCTCCTCCCACGATGTAGGCATGTCAGGATGTAGGATGGTGTAGGGAACCTCTCCTTCCTTGACGGGCTCTTTAATCACAGGGAGAACATGAGGATAAGGCATCATTAGACTCTGGGCTCGGGCTCGTACCCACTTGAGGTAAGGTTCAAGAGGGATGGAGTTCTTGTGCCCCAATGTCTTGCTATCAACCTTGTTGGGCATCCTCCAAGCTCTGATGAATCTTTGGCGAAGTCCTTGCGCATCGTTGTCGAAGTCAAAAACTAGGTCAGGAATCAACATGTCGTGAGGGCCATCTCTTCGTGCATATCCAAATTGCCTCAAAGCTAGGCAAGGGTTGTAGGTGATACCTCCTCTGATTCCAAGTAAAGGAACATTAGGAAACTCTCCACAATGATCGACGATGATGACATTTTCTCTGGACCGAGAACACCAATGTACATCAGAGTGAGTAAGAGTCATCAACCGTTGGGACCACCTTGAGCCTTGGTCATTCTTCAAGACAGATTGTGGAAGGTGCAAAATAAACCACCTTGCAAGGAGAGGAGTACAGCACATGAGAACACCCCTCTTTCTCATTGTTCGTGTGTAAAATGAGTGAAGAATGTCTCCAAGCAATGTTGGTATTGGATTTCTGGATAAGAAGATTTTGACGGCGTTGACATCTACCAATTGGTCAGAATTTGGGAACAAGACCAACCCATAGATAAGGAGTGCCACAATCTCTTCAAAGGCTTGTAGGTCCAATGAATTCCAACACTCTTGTGCCTTCTCAAACAAGAATTTTGCTAAGAAGCCTTTGACACCGCTTCTAGTTTCCCAATGCCCCTTGATGTCAGAAGGCTGTAGATGTAATGCTCGAGCAACATCTTCAGGCTTTGGTTCCTTTTCCGTACCGTTGAAAGGTAGTTGATTTAGGATAGGAATTCTCAGGAGTTGAGAAAATTCCTCCAAAGTGGGTACCAACTGGTAGTCAGGGAAAGTGAAACAGTGGTGAAGAGGGTCAAAGAACTGGAATAGCACTTTCATCATGTCTTCTTCAATGTTGGTGTTGACTAAGCTGAGAAGTCTACCATGTCTTTCACTGAAGGATGAGCTTTCCGGAATTCTTGAGGTGAGCTCCTTGAGTTGAGGAGAGATTCTCACAAGGTTGACTTGGATGGTTTTTCTGCGAGGAATTTCCATGACCTACAAAACAAGAACAAAGATGAAGATCCAAACCCTTGAAATGGTTAGTGAATGCATATGATGCTTTATGATGTTTATGATGTATGCACAAACATATGTACAAGCAAATCACACCAAACCCTAGTTTCAGGTTTGCATGGGGTTTCACAGGTAAGTACCCTCTTGAGTGTAGTTGGCTTAAAAACCTGTCCTGTAAATAGTAATCGGGTTCTAAGGAGCTCAATATCACTGGATTGTTTTCATTGTTCATTGTTTTGGTTTAGCCACTTAACTAGCGACCAAAATATTCCAAGAAAACAACCCTCAATGAGTGTAGTATCGAGTATCTACCAACTTCGGACTGCACTAAAGCCGGTCATCTCACTACCCCTAATAAAAGGCCAAGATGGTCAAGTAAGGTTCTAGGTCATTAGTGCTTAGTGACATCACTCAGCGGCCCCGTACTCTCCTTGATTGAACTCAAGGGTTACCGGTACTCACAAATATGTCGCACTAATATAGCTATTGCTTCGACCGTGTCGGTATACCCCGCACAGTTTCCACAACGTATTGCTATCTATGAATGTTTCCCAAAATCCGGGTGTAGGATTGCAAACCCAAACAAGAGAGCCAAAATGTAAAGCAATCAAGACAAACAATTAATCATGCAAGAGGGTGATCTAAGCCCTAAGGTTACTCCACTTTTAAATGAAATCCCCAGCAGAGTCGCCAGTTCTGTGATACGGTGGGAGAACTGACTATGGTTTTGCATTTGTTTTCGCAAATGTTTCGGTTGAGCAAGAGTCGCCACCGACTTTTTATTTTATCCTAAGGAAAGGTTTAAAAAGCACAGCAAAAACCTTTGAGATGTTTTCTTGGGTTCGGGGAGTAGATTATAGAAAGGGAAGGTATTAGCACCCTTTCTATCCATGGTTATCCATGGGCTCTTAGTTACTTGCTTAGATCAACTTGCTTTAATTTTCAATTGTTTGAAATGGTGCTTTGTGTGTGTGGGTTTGAAAATGTTTTGAAAAGAAGTCAATGTGGTGGCAACCTTTGTAATGATCCATGTTGGGATGTATACAAAGGTGTATGTCTTTTGAAAAGGTTTTCATTTGTTTTTGAAAGTTGCTTTTTGAAAGTGTAGTGATGTGTGGTTTAGAAAATAGGCAAGTGTTTTGTTTTGCAAGTTGGCAAGTAACTAAGAGTTTGTCTACTCCTAAATTTCTCAAAGATCTTTGTTATGTTTTAACTCTTTTAACAATTTTGTTCCACCATTGCATTTGGTGGGCAATCTTGTGTTAGGATGTGAAAGGGACGGGTGCGGGTCATCGTTTAGACCATAGTTGCAATGGTGCCAAGTATCTTTGGGCAATTTTTCCTTTAAGGGACTTGATCATTTTTTAGGCAACTTTCGAAAGCGTCATCGAGGGACTATGATCATTTGATTGTTTTGTTTTGCCCAAAGAGACCTAACATGCAATATGGCCCATTTATTGAAGGCAACAAGTGGAATACCCTAGGGGTGCAAGTGTGATTAGTGTTGTCCATTTTCATGCTTGATTATCTTGAAATTAGGTCAAACTATTTTTGTTGTTTTTGATTCGCATACAAACCCTAATTCTAGCATGGTATAATTAGAAAGCATTAAAGTGCGAAAAATAAAGTTCCTAAGTTATTACAACACAATATATGGGAAGGGGGGTACAAATGTTCAAATGGGGGTATTTTGACAAGGAATTTAAACCTAGACTATTACATCAAATTTAGAATTTACAAGATATTTAATATACAACAATTAAATAAAAATGGAATAAATATGCAAGATGCAAAAAATGTTTTTTATATGTATGAAAAAAAAAGTATTTTTTATATGTCAAATAAACAAAATAAAAAGTATTATTTTTTTGGAGTTTTTATGTATTTAGGGCAAAACCCTAATTTATTAAATAAAAGGTATCAATTATTTAATATATACAATATTTAATAATTATGTACAAAAATAAAAAATAAAAAATGAAGTATATTTGTAAAAAAAGGTATTCTTAATATTAAATATTAATAAAAATAAACATGTGTATATTTTGTATTTAGTTCTAAATATGCTAATATATATATATGTAAATATTTATATTATATGATAAATATATTAAACATGTATAAAAATAAAATATTTAATATTTACAAAAAAAGTATATTTTCATAAAATATTTTCACAAGATAAAATAAAATAAAATCAGAAAAAACAAAATGTATTGGTATTAATTTTAGTATTTTTAAATAATAGTATTTAAGTATTTATTTATGTACAAATGTCAATTTAAACAAATAAAAGCCTAATAAATATAAAAATGGTGTAAAAATATTTTTTTATATTTTTAATATTATGAGAGAAAATAAATAAGTCAGAACAAAAAAGAAAAAGTCAAAAAATCATGAAAATAATCATAATGGGCCAAAGAGGTGTAAAAGTAAAAATAGGGTGCAAATAAGAAAAGATTGAACAAGCCCAGCCCAAAGGACCTTCTTCAACCTCTGGCCAGAAATTTTGTCAAAAAACGCGCGCTTGTACACTGGTTCAAACATCTGGATTCCTGGACTTTTAGCACAAACTTACAACATAAGAAATGTTAAGCATCAAGCCACGATTCTGGACATGTAAAGAACTCATCCTAACTCTCAGAAATGAGAGAGAATTTCTCCATTCCCAAATCTTAACCTAACTTTTTATCAATGTTCAGACCTCAAATTCTCATAGTACAGGCAAAATAAATGGAAAGTAAAGACATGTATAGTTTCATGGACATGAGCATGACATTTTTCATTCACAAACTTAGAGCTAATAATGTCTACATTGAGAGATAGAGTTTCATGAATATACCTGTTCAGTTGGAATCGTGTCTGGCAATGGAGGAGCTTTCAGGGAAAGATGATGATTTGTACAGCTTGCTTGAAGTGTGAGGATGCTATTCCAATACTTGGTATGCTTTGAAACCTTCTATATCAAGCTGCAGAAGTCAACCTGCAAGAGGAAGAAATGAAAATGGCCAAACTGATTAGAGGAGTTACAGTCTACTTCTAATGCCTTGGATAGTTTGGATTGATGGTAAGGAAAGTGTTTGAACTGGTTTTGGCCAAGATGCACGATGGAAATGAACTATGCCACTCAAACTGCAGGGATGCCCTGTTTTTGTGCAGTTCAATGGTGATTCTGTGAATGGAGAGGTATTGGAGGTTGTGATCGGTGGATCTGGAACTGACTGTTTAACGCTGGTTCGCGAAATGTCGCGGAAGCAAGAGTCGCCACCGTCTTTTATTTTCTCCAAATGGAAAGGACAAAAGCACAGAAAAATTCCTTAAAGAGATTGCTCTCGGTTCGGGAGGTAGGTTATAGAAAGGGAAGGTGTTAGCATCCTTTCTATCCATGGTTATCCATGGGCTCTTAGATACTTGCTCATTTGTGTTTTCAAAAAGTGGTTTGTTTGCTTTTCAACTGTGGGTTTTAAAAAGTTTCTTTGAAAATTCCAGTTCGACTCTTGTATCGGTCCTCAAGAGTGTTTGAAAAATGCTTTCGAAAGCTTTCTGAAAATGTGTTGGTGTGAAAAGTATTTTTGATTTGTTTTGTTTTGAATTAGAGCAAGTATCCATGAGTCGTCTACCTACCCTAAGGAATTCGTCTGTGTAAATGTCCTTTAAAGTAACGCCATCCCACCATTGAGAGGTAGGTAGCACCACCGTTGGAGGTGTTCGGGTCAATTCGAGGTTCGGGACATGGTGATCACCAGAGCAATGGGAAGACACCTTAGAAGCTACCCTCATGCCAGGTTCCCGGATCATGAGGACTTACTAAGACATCCTCTACTCGACGATCACCTTTCGAGGCAAGGCATCAGTGAGGCGTACTCTAGGGGTGGTGTGTGCGATTCGTGTGTCATTTTCATTTGCATTTATCTTGTCATGTTATTGGTGTTCTACGCTTGTTTTTATTTTGTCCATACGTTCTTTCATGCTTTTGATTAACAGTTAAAAGTTGCGAGGAAAAGTAAATCTAAAGCTATTACAAATGGCGCGGGTCCACATCGCCAAAATTAACCAGGACCCGATTTGACAGAAAAAAGTAAAGAAATTAAAAGAATTAAAAGTGCGAGAGGTATTTACAAGGCTTCGGGAGAGATACATGAATATTTGAACGGAATAAAATAAATATGCGAAATTAATGAGAAATTAAGAACGTGGGCGTTGGACCCTTTTGCAAAATTAAATTAATGAGGAATCAATTAAAATTAAAAGAAAGCAAGAATTTGTTTTTTTGGTATTTTTGTATTTTATGATTTAATATAAAAAAGAAAGAATTAATTAAAATTAACTACTAACCCTAATTCTATTTTATTTTAATTTATTAAGAAAACATTAGAATTAAACCTAAATTAACCCTAATTTTTACATGCAAATTTAATTAAAGAAATAAGTATTTAATTATTTAATCATTATGAAAGAAAAATAAAAAGATGAAAAATTATTAATTAAACCCTAGTTCTACATTTTTTAGATTTATTATTAAAAGAATTAAAGTTAACACCTAATTTAAAACTAATTTTATTTACATGCAAATTTATTTATGAAAATACTACAAATAAAAATATTTATTATTTTAATTCTTTTTTCTGATTTTTTAGGATGTTTTTGTATTTTGTGAAAATATTTAATTAAATTGGACAAAACAATTATTAAAAGAAATAAAATTAAATTAAATAAAGAAAAGATATGGCAAACCTAGGGGGTGGTAGTCCCCAAAGTGGAGGTATGATTATGGAAATTCTGGCCCAACAACCTTGGCCTGTTTGACTTTTGCCAGATAGCATGTTGAAGCATTGACTGGGACTCACCGTGTCTCTCAATTCATAGCCTTTGATCTGATTCTGATGGACGCGTGGATGGCTTGGATAGAGGGACATATGATGGTCCTCAACGTTGAAGCTGCATAGGAGCGTTATATGAAGAAAAATATGAAAGAAAGTGAGGACCTGGGTCTCGAACCCAGGTCATGAGGATTGCCAATACACACACTTGCCACTGAACCACTACCACGCGTTTGTATACATAATTATCAACAATTAATATAAAGGAAAACGTGAGTTAGTGCTTTTTTCCGCGCCAGAATTCAAATAGACCAGTCAGCCTTCGCCACATAAGCGTCTTCTTCGTTGGTTTTATTTTCCTGAAAATATAAAGAAACAGGCAACGGTTTTGTTAGCGTTCTCCTAGGCCAGTTTTGAGAAAATAACGATTACGCCTAGGACACTCATAAATTAGGCGCGATAGTTCCATTATCTTCGTCCATATGCGCTGAGTTGAATGGTGGTGGTTTTGAGGGCTAATTTTTCCTCGTTTCAAAATCCCTAATCTGAAGCTCTGTAAACCCTAAAAATCAAACATGGCATAATCGCGTGTAGCACATAAAAATACAATTAAATATATTGGTTAGCTTCAGAACTTCATAATGAACATGAATCAAGTATTAAAAATTACAAAGGATGCGTAAATCATGATGCACGATTATGAATTTTTCTTGGTACATTTTGCATTCGTGTTACCAATTCCTTGAGTTTTGATGGTGGTCTTTGATTGGAATATGTTCAGTAATCTCCAAGGAAGCTAATGGAATAGGTTTCGTGCCTTGGAACCACCTATAAGTCAGTTTTCAGAATTGAGTTGCTTTGCAAAATTTTCAAGTTTGTCTTCCAACTTTCTCAGCAGCTGCGTGTGTTTTGATTAGGGTTGTATTCAGGCTTTTGTATTGAGTGCATTAGGTCAAAAAACTTGCTCCAAATCTCTTGCAATCATGGTTTTGAAGATTTGATTTTTCACCATGATTTCCATATCTTTTTCCATGTGTTTTTGGTTCAAATCATCTCCAATCTCTCCAAATATTTCCTTATTTGCATATGCACGAAATCTTGAGAATAAAACATGCACAAAAAGATTTAAAACTTTAGGTTAAGTATTTTTTATATATTTAATTTGATTTAAATGAATTAATATGAATAAAAATTCAAATAAATAAATAAAAAATGAGAAAATACTTCCCTTTGGGCCAAGTAGTCGTGCGCATGCCATGGATGATGAATTATGGAAGAAAAATGGGCCCATTAGCAATTTTAGGTCATTTGAAGTAATGTTGACTTTTCAAAATATCCAAAAATTTCCCAACTTCCACAAGGCATAACTTGCTCAAGTTTTAAGCTTTTCTCATGTTCTTGGACATTTTGGAAAGGTCTTTGAGTCCTCTAACCAATGCCTTTGGTCCCATGTCATTTTGATTTACCAATCTCAAGTTATGGCCTTTGACTTAAAGTCCCTTTTTGTTGACTTTTGAAAATGACCTATAATGTTGAAATTGATAACTTTTTGTGAGAGCATTTCTTGGACTTGAAGTATGAAGATGAGTTGTAGGAAATGTCTTTCTCTTCAAAATGAGCTTTGGATGGAATTTTTCTGATAATCCATGTGAAAGTTATGCCCTGGTCAATTTCAGTTGACTTTTTTCAGCTGTCCAAATAAGGAAACTTTTGCATCTTGATGATTTTTGAGCCAAACTTTGAGAATCATGATCAAGCATTGATCAAATGATGTTTGTGGCTTCAAAATGATATGTTGACCAAAAATTTGAACTTTTGACTGTCAAATGACCATTTTGCCCCTACAGTTGACTGTAGTGCAATTAGGGTTTTTGACTGTGCAATTTTGTGCTGAATGTCTTGAAACTTGATAGGAGGATGCTTGACCATATTTGCAAGCATGTGAGACTTGATTGAACTCTTGAAAACTTCATTTTCTTGATCAGAACACAAACCCTAATCTTGACTGTATATGAGATCTTTGACTGTGCAACCCTTGGGGAACTTTGCAGCTTGACTTTGCAATTTCTTGAAGAATATGGGAGGGCAAATTTTGGGGTACAACAGTTTCCCCTGTTCAATCTTCTTAGACCTGAGGATGCAGATTGGCTGACGTGCCTTTCGTAATCCGAGGGTAGAAGGTGATTGAACACTAGAGTGCCCAGAAATTTGCGCTCACATAGTAGCAGTGATGGTGGAATGGGCTTATAGATGCCATCTGGATGTTGATCTCGTAAGAGGTTCCTTGGCGAGAACCTGCATACCTGCAAAAGAAAAATGAGTACCTGACACGTTGCAGGAGCTGATTTCAGATGCTTGGCGGAGATATGTCCTGACTGGTTACAGGAGCTGAGTCTGGAGCTTCAAACGGCGATGAATGAACCAGGGATGGTTACTACCTTAGCATGAATGGTAAGAGAACCTTGGGTGACTTTAACTTCAACAACGCTCGTTGAGAAAAATCTTGGTGGGAATTACCATCTTCGCAGTATCGGGAAGAGAACCATAGGCAATTATAATCTGAAAGGAATTATCACCTCACTCACCGTCGGAGAGGGAATCATCTGAAAAGGAATTATCACCTCACTCACCGTCGGAGAGGGAACTATTAGAAAAGGAATTATCACCTCACTCACCGTCGGAGAGGGAACCATCTGAAAAAGGAATTATCACCTCACTCACCGTCGGAGAGGGAACCATCTGAAAGGGAATTATCACCTCACTCACCGTCGGAGAGGGAACCATTAGAAATTATAATCTGAAAGGAATTATCACCTCACTCACCGCCGGAGAGGGAACCCTAGGGAATTATAATCTGAAAGGAATTATCACCTCACTCACCGTCGGAGAGGGAACCATAGGAAAAGGACTTACCACCTCACTCACCGTCGAAGAGGGAACCATTAGGAAAGGAATTATCACCTCACTCACCATCGGAGAGGGAACCATAGGAAAAGGACTTACCACCTCACTCACCGTCGGAGAGGGAACCATTAGGAAAGGAATTATCACCTCACTCACCGTCGGAGAGGGAACCATTAGGAAGTTATAACAATGGAAATCTCATGCACCGTTGGAGAGAGAACCATAGGAAATTATCACCTGGGATAACTTCTACTGAGTCTTCATCAGAAAAATCTGTTATGAGTCGATTTAGCTGGACTAGAGAAGGCCTAGGACTGGATAAGAAATCTTTGGAGTCGATTAACTGACCCGGTCTAGGTCTTGAAATATGATTGAGAATTTTAACTGCATCTTTCCTGAAAGGTAAAGGTCAGTCATATGCAATGCATGATATGGATCAAGCAATGATGTTCTCAACATAAATGAGATTTGTATGATATGATGCGTCTATGCATGCTATAATGATGTATGTGATGTTTTATGAATGTATGTTTTCGTCTAGGAAAGTAAATCCTTGACGGGTGCCGGGAAGTCACTCCTGGGCTGCTGTTGGAGAATAGATTTCGCTTCCGCTGGGGATGATAACTGCAAGAATACCGGTAGGAGAAGATAACTCCGTTGGGGAATAAACTTGGCGAGTGGAAGATTCTGCGGGGAGAAAAATACTCTAGCGACCATGCTGGGGAGTGATACTCTGTGGGGATAAAGATATTTTGCTGAATTGTTGAGAATGACTTGCTAAGGATATCTTTGTTGTGTTGGAAGTGTGAGTAGACTTCGCTGGGGGTAAAGAGATTTCGTCGGGGACGCTCTTTCCGTGGCTTTTGGCTGAGGATAACCCAGTTATATCCTGTTAAGGAAATAACTCTTTAAATAAAGCCGGACGACGCGTTCGTGCTCTGCGAGGGTAAGCTTCCAGAATCTACTGGGGATAAGCTTACTGCTTGGGGAGATGAATTCCAACCTTCCTGGGGAACTGGGTTGGACTCTCCGGGGAAGTTTTGATATGTTGGGGAAGTGATTCCTTTGAATGTTGATATACCGCCGGGGAACAATCTTTAGACCAAGACTGCCGGGGATACTTGTTATGAATATGTGTATATTACTGCTGGGGAATGTTGAGGTCTGCTGGAGTATACTCAACTTCCTTGAGATTTGATAACTCTACTTGGAGAAGAATGTACTAGCTGCTGATTCACTCTCTGGGGGATTAAGATGTACTGGTCATGTTCTTTAGCTGAGCCTACCTTGGTACCTTGGAGGACAGAACAATTTGATTGCTTAGACAACTCTTTATTGCCCCTGTTTCTGCGGTGGAAGAGGAAGACCTAAGAGGTGCTGATAGCTTGTTGATGGACAAACTCTTCTTCTGATAGGCAGGTGACAAGATGTCGGGACATAGTCGTACGCTTAAATCCCTAACTTTTGCCTGGACCTCCCTTACGGGTTTTCAGCCCACCGGGATACCCATTTTTGCCCAAGCCGCCCTTTCGGGTTTTCAACTTGTCGGGTGTACAGATTTTTTTCATTTCATCCCCTCATTTTGCCCGAACCCTTTTGGTTCGCCGGGAAGCCCTTATTTTTGCCTAGGTGTGTCAACCTAGTGGGTCTTTGATTTTGCGTAGTATCTTTTCGACTATGTCCGTGCTTTCAGAATGTAGGGAGTTGCCCCTGTTAGAAGTGTTTTGTCATGCCACCAGAAGATTTCTGACCAGGCAAGATTTATTGTTGAAATGCCCCAGGTGACTCAGGCGGAGATTTGCCCCAAGCTTTTTGACCTTTGAGAGATTCTCCGAATCTTGATTGGATTGCCCCAGATGATGGACCATGATCATGTCATGCCCCTTGATTGGAAGTACTTTTGTTCACTAGGTATTCCTCGTGCGAATTTCCATGCTGTTCAAACAAAAAGTCATATGCAAACAAAGTTATGTTAAAAATGCAAAGCTCATGTCTGTCTTGAAGATTTAAAAATGCATTATTTTTCATAAAACAAGTGAATGTTTGTAAAACGTGATGTCAACTCCGTATTTTACCGCAGGCCTTAAGGAGTCAGGATACCTTTCGTGACAGTATGCTTTCGAACTAACCCATGCTTCAGCTAGGACTTTTAAGGGTTATAACGTGGCCTGGTTCATGGTTCAAGAAACAAAGGATAAAGGCTCAAATTATTTGTACCCACCCGCTCTTCGTGATGTTCTCCAAACCTAAACTCAGTTGATCATACGTGAGACCTTGTTTGAGTTTTTGCTCTGATTTTCCGGTGATGGTTCAGATATTGATGATTTATTTGGAATAGGCAGTCATTTCCCTTTTTTTTTGTTGAGGGTTTGTAGGCCCTCTTTTTTCTTTGATTTTTGTTATCCCTTTCTTTTTTTTTGCCTGAACTGTTTCCTTTTTTGGAATTACAGTCAGCGGGATGCCCCAGTTTTGTAAGTCTCCTTCATGGGTTTTGACTTATTGGGTGCTTATTTTGAAAGATAATGACCTCCTTTCTTTATTGATTATTCAGAACCATCACTGTCTTTCTTCGTTTTGTAAGGACCTCTTTGGTGCCATTCGTTATGCACTTGGATCAACTGAGAGAACTACCCTGCCCCAGGTTATGATAAAGGGTTTTAATTTTCGAAAAGAAAAACTCCTACTTCTTTGGCTCAGAGGGGTTGACGAGGGATTATCTTCCTTATAACTCCAGTGTTTAGGGATTGAAACAATGCCTGTACCTCATCAGCGGGGTCTGTTCAAAAGCATACTGTAATGATCGCGGTATCGTTTTCGTCATCCTCCCTCAAGAGGCTTTAGAATTTTAGATCAAGAGTTGACATCAGAAAAAATATGAAAATAAATTGCGTATAGTGAATACGAATATATTGCTTCAAAACAGACATATGCGATGCATTAATGAAATAACAACGTTTGATATGAATGGAATGTTCGAACAATCAAAAGAAAATTACAACTTGAAAGATTCTAATGAACAAAAATTTCTCAATCCTAGCCATGTTTTGACAAGGGAGCAATGATCACATTGGGAGTCTCGGCGGGCTCGAACTCGATCTCTTTAGCATCGATCATATTCTGAATCTTGTACTTCAGTGCCCAACAGTCCTCAATATCGTGCCCCGGGCTACCAGAATGGTAAGCGCACCTTGCTTCTGGGTTGTAATTTGGAGAGGAAGTCTTTGGATTTGCAGGAGGGTTGATCACCGCAATCAGGTTCTTCCTTAACATGTGCTGCAAAGCTCGTGACCATGACATGTTGATGTTGGTGAATTGTCTCTTAGGCTCGTCCGACCTGTTCTGATCAACCCGCTGTTCTTGGCGTGGTCGTTGTTGGACCTGTGAAGTAGTAGCAGCTCGGAGAGGCCCATTCATTAAACCGAACCTTTGACTTCTTGGAGGCTGATTAATGACTTGGTCTCTGACTTGGACTGGTTGCTTCATGCCTTGAGGAAGTTGGCTGATCATGGCTCTCATCTCTCCTTGCTCCTGAGCTAAACCTTGAATGAGGGCCCTTTGCCCCAGCATCTGGGTTTTCAATGTGTCTACCTCAGCTTGTAGACGTTTCAGTTGTTCGTCCTTGTCATCTTCAGGACTCTTTCTGATCAGATTCCCCATGAGGAGTGTCCTCAACTCTTCCTGCCCCTTGGATAGGCCTAGGAAGATCTCCTTGAACTGAGTCTCTTGAGTGTGAAGGTCCTGGTTATCTTGTTGTGAAGCCATTGCTGAAATAAACAGCGAGAAAGGTAAGTGACCTGCAACAAGGATACCTGTTATGATGATGTGTATGATATGCATGTAATGTTTTCAAGGACCTCGCGGGGTAAACAAGAAAATTTGTTAGAACTTGGGTCCGGTAGTTTGATTGAAGGAACTGCATGTTGTTGAGAGTCCTTCTTCAAAGGTTCAAAGGCTCACCATATCAAGTGGGTCATAGCCCCTGACTTTAGTCATCCTGTCTGGCTTTGATTTCCAAACAACCTTGGTTGGGGGGAACCTTCTTCAAGTGTCAAAGCTCACCATATCTAGCGGGTCATAGCCCTTGACAACTTTGTCTAGAGGAAAATAAATCCTCTTTGCCCCTTGCTGGACAGTTGGTTCATCATGACCTGCATCACAAACCCTTGAGATCCTTGAAATGGGTTAGGATGTATGCAATGGTATGATGTTATGGTATGCATGGGGTAATGTAAGTAACCCTGTTATGAGTCCCACTTAAGGACTGCAAACCAAAACCTGCAAGAAACTTGGTAAAACCTGTTATGAGTCCTAATTAAGGACTGCAAACCAAAACCTGTAAGAAACCTAGTATACCCTGTTATGAGTCCCTATTAAGGACTATAACCAAAACCTGCAAGTGGTTCATGTGTCAGATAACAAGCATGCAAGTAGTCAAGTAGGAAGGCACACAAGTCACACAAAAGAACCCTTAGAGTTTAGGCCAGCATGAGGTCTGGGTAGTACCCTCTTTCAGTTTGTTGGTTCATACCTGTCCTAATCAAAAGTAACCGGGTTCTTAGAGGATCCCAATATCATTGACTACCCTCAATCGGTCATAACTCCAGCATCGCAATCTTTTCTTGCGGCCAGAACCATCACGAGAGTTTAGCCTCAATGGGCGTAGCATACTGCTACAATTCTAAAGGCCAAGTTGTGTCAATTAAGGTTCTAAGGTTGTTGGTACTTAATGACTCCTTAGAAGACCCATATTCTCCTCGTTGCGACACAAGGGATATCGGTACAGACCAAGGTGCCACACCAATGTAGCCACTGCTTCACCTGTGTCGGTCTACGCCGGACAGGTCCCTCACAGCTTATGCTACCTAAACAGGGTATCCCCAGATCCGAGTTAGGACCTATGTAACTCCGATGCAACCCACAATAGTAAAGCAAGCAAATCAATACAATTGAAAACACAGTTATGAACTAGCCCTAAGGTACACCTCACTTTAAGTTTGGTCCCCAGCAGAGTCGCCAGTTCTGTGATCGGTGGATCTGGAACTGACTGTTTAACGCTGGTTCGCGAAATGTCGCGGAAGCAAGAGTCGCCACCGTCTTTTATTTTCTCCAAATGGAAAGGACAAAAGCACAGAAAAATTCCTTAAAGAGATTGCTCTCGGTTCGGGAGGTAGGTTATAGAAAGGGAAGGTGTTAGCATCCTTTCTATCCATGGTTATCCATGGGCTCTTAGATACTTGCTCATTTGTGTTTTCAAAAAGTGGTTTGTTTGCTTTTCAACTGTGGGTTTTAAAAAGTTTCTTTGAAAATTCCAGTTCGACTCTTGTATCGGTCCTCAAGAGTGTTTGAAAAATGCTTTCGAAAGCTTTCTGAAAATGTGTTGGTGTGAAAAGTATTTTTGATTTGTTTTGTTTTGAATTAGAGCAAGTATCCATGAGTCGTCTACCTACCCTAAGGAATTCGTCTGTGTAAATGTCCTTTAAAGTAACGCCATCCCACCATTGAGAGGTAGGTAGCACCACCGTTGGAGGTGTTCGGGTCAATTCGAGGTTCGGGACATGGTGATCACCAGAGCAATGGGAAGACACCTTAGAAGCTACCCTCATGCCAGGTTCCCGGATCATGAGGACTTACTAAGACATCCTCTACTCGACGATCACCTTTCGAGGCAAGGCATCAGTGAGGCGTACCCTAGGGGTGGTGTGTGCGATTCGTGTGTCGTTTTCATTTGCATTTATCTTGTCATGTTATTGGTGTTCTACGCTTGTTTTTATTTTGTCCATACGTTCTTTCATGCTTTTGATTAACAGTTAAAAGTTGCGAGGAAAAGTAAATCTAAAGCTATTACAAATGGCGCGGGTCCACATCGCCAAAATTAACCAGGACCCGATTTGACAGAAAAAAGTAAAGAAATTAAAAGAATTAAAAGTGCGAGAGGTATTTACAAGGCTTCGGGAGAGATACATGAATATTTGAACGGAATAAAATAAATATGCGAAATTAATGAGAAATTAAGAACGTGGGCGTTGGACCCTTTTGCAAAATTAAATTAATGAGGAATCAATTAAAATTAAAAGAAAGCAAGAATTTGTTTTTTTGGTATTTTTGTATTTTATG
The DNA here is from genome assembly GCA_948472305.1 of Vicia faba. Lineage (NCBI taxonomy): Eukaryota > Viridiplantae > Streptophyta > Magnoliopsida > Fabales > Fabaceae > Vicia > Vicia faba. The sequence goes on from OX451736.1 coordinate 498,879,223, forward strand.
ATTTAATATAAAAAAGAAAGAATTAATTAAAATTAACTACTAACCCTAATTCTATTTTATTTTAATTTATTAAGAAAACATTAGAATTAAACCTAAATTAACCCTAATTTTTACATGCAAATTTAATTAAAGAAATAAGTATTTAATTATTTAATCATTATGAAAGAAAAATAAAAAGATGAAAAATTATTAATTAAACCCTAGTTCTACATTTTTTAGATTTATTATTAAAAGAATTAAAGTTAACACCTAATTTAAAACTAATTTTATTTACATGCAAATTTATTTATGAAAATACTACAAATAAAAATATTTATTATTTTAATTCTTTTTTCTGATTTTTTAGGATGTTTTTGTATTTTGTGAAAATATTTAATTAAATTGGACAAAACAATTATTAAAAGAAATAAAATAAAATTAAATAAAGAAAAGATATGGCAAACCTAGGGGGTGGTAGTCCCCAAAGTGGAGGTATGATTATGGAAATTCTGGCCCAACAACCTTGGCCTGTTTGACTTTTGCCAGATAGCATGTTGAAGCATTGACTGGGACTCACCGTGTCTCTCAATTCATAGCCTTTGATCTGATTCTGATGGACGCGTGGATGGCTTGGATAGAGGGACATATGATGGTCCTCAACGTTGAAGCTGCATAGGAGTGTTATATGAAGTAAAATATGAAAGAAAGTGAGGACTTGGGTCTCGAACCAAGGTCATGAGGATTGCCAATACACACACTTGCCACTGAACCACTACCACGCGTTTGTATACATAATTATCAACAATTAATATAAAGGAAAATGTGAGTTAGTGCTTTTTTCCGCGCCAGAATTCAAATAGACCAGTCAGCCTTCGCCACATAAGCGTCTTCTTCGTTGGTTTTATTTTCCTGAAAATATAAAGAAACAGGCAACGTTTTTGTTAGCGTTCTCCTAGGCCAGTTTTGAGAAAATAACGATTAGGCCTAGGACACTCATAAATTAGGCGCGATAGTTCCATTATCTTCGTCCATATGCGCTGAGTTGAATGGTGGTGGTTTTGAGGGCTAATTTTTCCTCGTTTCAAAATCCCTAATCTGAAGCTCTGTAAACCCTAAAAATCAAACATGGCATAATCGCGTGTAGCACATAAAAATACAATTAAATATATTGGTTAGCTTCAGAACTTCATAATGAACATGAATCAAGTATTAAAAATTACAAAGGATGCGTAAATCATGATGCACGATTATGAATTTTTCTTGGTACAGTTTGCATTCGTGTTACCAATTCCTTGAGTTTTGATGGTGGTCTTTGATTGGAATATGTTCAGTAATCTCCAAGGAAGCTAATGGAATAGGTTTCGTGCCTTGGAACCACCTATAAGTCAGTTTTCAGAATTGAGTTGCTTTGCAAAATTTTCAAGTTTGTCTTCCAACTTTCTCAGCAGCTGCGTGTGTTTTGATTAGGGTTGTATTCAGGCTTTTGTATTGAGTGCATTAGGTCAAAAAACTTGCTCCAAATCTCTTGCAATCATGGTTTTGAAGATTTGATTTTTCACCATGATTTCCATATCTTTTTCCATGTGTTTTTGGTTCAAATCATCTCCAATCTCTCCAAATCTTTCCTTATTTGCATATGCACGAAATCTTGAGAATAAAACATGCACAAAAAGATTTAAAACTTTAGGTTAAGTATTTTTCATATATTTAATTTGATTTAAATGAATTAATATGAATAAAAATTCAAATAAATAAATAAAAAATGAGAAAATACTTCCCTTTGGGCCAAGTAGTCGTGCACATGCCATGGATGATGAATTATGGAAGAAAAATGGGCCCATTAGCAATTTTAGGTCATTTGAAGTAATGTTGACTTTTCAAAATATCCAAACATTTCCCAACTTCCACTAGGCACAACTTGCTCAATTTTTAAGCTTTTCTCATGTTCTTGGACATTTGGGAAAGGTCTTTGAGTCCTCTAACCAATGCCTTTGTTCCCATGTCATTTTGATTTACCAATCTCAAGTTATGGCCTTTGACTAAAAGTCCCTTTTTGTTGACTTTTGAAAATGACCTATAATGTTGAAATTGATAACTTTTTGTGAGAGCATTTCTTGGACTTGAAGTATGAAGATGAGTTGTAGGAAATGTCTTTCTCTTCAAAATGAGCTTTGGATGGAATTTTTCTGATAATCCATGTGAAAGTTATGCCCTGGTCAATTTCAGTTGACTTTTTTCAACTGTCCAAATAAGGAAACTTTTGCATCTTGATGATTTTTGAGCCAAACTTTGAGAATCATGATCAAGCATTGATCAAATGATGTTTGTGGCTTCAAAATGATATGTTGACCAAAAATTTGAACTTTTGACTGTCAAATGACCATTTTGCCCCTACAGTTGACTGTAGTGCAATTAGGGTTTTTGATTGTGCAATTTTGTGCTGAATGTCTTGAAACTTGATAGGAGGATGCTTGACCATATTTGCAAGCATGTGAGACTTGATTGAACTCTTGAAAACTTCATTTTCTTGATCAGAACACAAACCCTAATCTTGACTGTATAGGAGATCTTTGACTGTGCAACCCTTGGGGAACTTTGCAGCTTGACTTTGCAATTTCTTGAAGAATATGGGAGGGCAAATTTTGGGGTACAACAGAGGTGATAGGCTTGTGTTCTAGCTCAGAATGGATGTTTAGAATATGTTTGACAAGTTTTCTTAAGCCTTGGTTTACAGGAATGATAGTTGTGTTTTGTTATGCTAGCTTTCTTCACACTTAAGCAAGAGATGGCCACTTGAGTTTTTAGACAGGTAGAGGCCCCCCTAATGTGCTGCAAACCTTGGCATTGATCAGTTTAATTAGCTCATAAACTTGTGCCAAAGAGATTTGCACTGTACTTGCTTGGATTGTTAATTGACATAAAGTGCAACTTTTCTAAAATGGATATAATGCTTTATCTAAAAATGGCTTAATCTTGCATACAATGTCCAAACTCATAGAACAACACCTTGGCACAAAGGATTGGCATTAAATTATGGAGTGTAGATGAGATAAAAGACCTGTAATCTAGCTTAAGGCATGCTGAGTTCAAAAATGCAAGGTTATGGACATGTAACTTGGTCATGAACAAAGTGAGTTTTTCCCAACTTGCCAAATTCGATTCTCCCTAACCATGAGGTTGTTTGATGAGTTCTTGGACATTTTGGAAATCTTGGAATGTGTACTACAATCCATATTTGAAATGCAAATTGAAATTCCAAGTGGAAGTATGTGAAAAATGGTCTTGAAGTTAGGTAAAAACCTTGCCTAAAATAGGTCAAATTTTCTCTAAGTTAAGAATGGTTTGGTATCCTTGTTCCAAAAATTGTAACTTGAGCTACAAGCTTCTTTTGGGAAAACTTTGTGAATCAAAGTTGTATATTTTGCAATAGGCTACAACTTTCATGTTTTGACTTTTGCTTGAATCCAAATGAATCTTGGTGAGAAAGTGGAGCAAAGTTAGGAAAAAATTAGGGTTTTTCATAACTTAGAAAAATTCTATGTTATGAAAAATCTTCATTTCAAACCCTAATTTGCAATCCTTGATTTCTTGATGAACAAGTTTCATGATTTGGCATGTTTTGATGAAAAATGAATCTTGACACTTGATTTTGACCAAAAAGTCAAAGTTTGACTTTTCAGTATACAGTCAAAATTGATCAATTGACTGGGAAATTCAACTGTCAATCTTGTGCATTTGGGATCTTTTGAACTTGTTGAGCATGTCAAGATAATTCCATGGTGTCCTTGAGTCCATATGTGAGTTTGGTTTGCCATTGGCTAGGTCAAACAGTCAAAAATTGCCTTTGTGCAGTCAAAACCCTAAAAATGACCATTTTGCCCTTTTGGTGATCTGATCAAATTTCTTGTGGAATTGTCATCCAAACTTGATCAAATGGTCCATGTGAGTTCATATTGTTGATGTGTGTCAATTTTCATGAGATTTGACTGTCAATTGGCCACAGTTGACTTTTTCCCCAATACAGCTGATTTCTAGGTCAACTGTCCAATTGACTGGGCAAAATATGGAATCAAGACTTGAAACTTGGTATGGATAAACTTGGGAGTCCAACATGAAGCATGAAAGTCATCTTAGGCATTTTAGGTCAAAACATCTTTGTTCAAACACAAACCCTAATTTGGGTCAACAGTGCAAGGAGAAGTCTTGAGCAGAGGAAACCCTAACTGGATCTTGAGCTCCAAGGGTCTTGTGATGAGAAAATGTTAAGGAAATGGGAGGGAAAATTTTGGGGTACAACAAGGAGTTTGGGTAAAACTGTGTCTGAACCGAGAAGGAACCTGGGTAAGGTTGCTTTGTGAAGAGTTTGGGTAGAACTGCATCGGGACTGAGGAGGAACCTAGGTAAGGTTGCTTCAGGATGAGTCTAGGTGAAACTACATCAGGAAAGAGAAGGAACCTAAGTAAGGTTACTCCAGGATGAGTCTAGGTGAAACTACATCGGGAAAGAGAAGGAACCTAGGTAAGGTTGCTCCATGATGGGTTTAGGTGAAACTACATCTGAACTGAGAAGGAACCTAGGTAAGGTTGCTCCATGATGGGTTTAGGTAAAACTACATCTGAACTGAGAAGGAACCTAGGTAAGGTTGCTCCATGATGGGTTTAGGTAAAACTACATCTGAACTGAGAAGGAACCTAGGTAAGGTTGCTCCATGATGGGTTTAGGTAAAACTGCATCTGAACCGGGAAGAAACCTAGGTAAGGCTGCTTCATGAGGAGTTTAGGTAAAACTGCATCTGAACCGGGAAGAAACCGAGGTAAGGTTGCTTCAGGATGAGTCTGGGTAAAACTAAACCGGGACTGAGAAGGAACTTGGGTAAGGTTGCTTTGGGATAAGTCTGTGAAAAACTTCAGGAGGAACCTGGGTAAGGTCACCTTGTGATAAGTTAAGTTCATGTAAAACTTCAGGAGGAACCTGGGTAAGGTTACTTTGTGATAAGTTTGTGTAAAACTTCAGGAGGAATCTGGGTAAGGTTACTTTGTGACGAACCCGTGTAAAGCTGTATTTAGGAGAAACCCGTGTAAGATTGCTTCGTGACGAACCCGTGTAAAGTCTGTTTAGTTTCCGGAGTTAATCTTGAACTTGCAGGAAGTTGTTGATGATAACCATCTTTCCTGAAAAGGTACATGATTAATTGTATATGATGCATGACATGCATTGTATGATGATGTTCTCAAAATAAATGAAATTATGATGTATGAATATGTATGCGCATGTCATGATATATGAACATGAAATGCTATTATGGTACGTCGGATTTTGGGAAAATAAATCCCTGACTGTTGTTGGAGAATAAAGAGTTTCACTCGCTGGAGATAATGACCGAAGATGATTGGGAGAATAATCCTGTAGGAGAGAATAACTCCGCTGGGGAATGGACTGACGAGGAAATGACTGTGGGGAGTATATACTCTGCTAGAAGATCTGCTGATTTGGAGAAATAAAACTCAACTGTGGATGAATTACTGTTGTTGGTGACAGTGAACCTTGTTGGGGATTGAATTTCTGTCTGTGAAAGGAATGAACTCCACTGGGGATGATTTTCCAATGGCGACTTCACTGGGGATAATCTTTTAGACTCTACTGGGGATAATCTTCCAGACTCCACTAGGGATAATCTTCCAGTGCTGGTGATAGATAAACTCTGCTTGGAGAGAATCTTACCGACCCATTCGTGGTTGCGAGCCTCGGCTAGGGAGAATTAACACCACTGTCCTTTTCTTACTCTGCGGGGAGTGTAAATGTTACTGGGACGCGAGCTGAGGATATGACAATGACTTTGCATCGAGACTTTTCTGCCCCTGTATCTGCGGGAGAAGGTGCCTGCGGAGGCCTTGTGGATCGAGTATTATTTCAACCTATGAGGTGCTTGGTAATTGCTGATTGAAATGACAAATCTTCTTCTGGTAGGCAAGTGACGAGATGATGAGACATAGTCGTACGCTTTAATCTCTAAATTTTGCCTGGACTGTCTTTTCAGATTTTCAGTCCACCGAGATACCCTTTCTTGCCCTAGCCGCCTTTTCAGGTTTTCGACTTGCCGGGTGTACAAATCTTTTTTTGTTTTTATCCCTAATTTTTGCCCGAACCCTTTTGGTTCGTCGGGATGCCCTTATTTTTTCCTAGGTGTGTCAACCTAGCGGTTATTTGTTCATGCACAGTATTTTCTTACTATGTCCATGCTCTCATGATGTAGGGAGTTGTCATTGTCGGTAGTGTTGTGTTGCCATACTACCAGAAGATGTCTGTTTGATCATACAAGATTCGTTGTTGGAATTCATGTCCAATGCCCCAAGTGACTCAGATGGAGATCTGCCCCTGGCTATTTGGCATCTTTGAGAGACTCCTTGAATCTTGACTTGACTGCCCCAGATGATAGACAATGCTCATGCCGTGCCCTTTGGTTGGAAGTGTTTTTTCCACTTAAGGTGACCCTTTTTATTGAAAAGGTTTTTGATCACTAGATATTCGTTGTGCGAATTTCTCTGTTGTTGAACAAATAGTCATATGCAAAAAATGTTATTTTAAGAATGCAAAGCTTATGTCTGTTTTGAAGTTCTTTGAAAATGCAGTTTTCAATAAAACAAGCGAATTTTTGTAAAATGTGATGTCAACTCAGGATTTACAGCAAGCCTTACAGGAGTCAGGATACCTTTTGTAACAGTATGCTTTCAAACTAACCCATGCCTCAGCTAGGACTTTTAAGGGTTATAACGTGGTCTGGTTCATGGTTCAAGAAACAAAGGATAAAGGCTCAGATTTTATTTGTACCCACCCTTTCTTCGTGATGTTCTTCGATCCTAAACTCAGCTAATTGTGCATTTAGACCCCGTTTTGAGTCTTTGCTCTGATATTCCAGTGATGGTTCGGATACTGACAGATTATTTTGAACAGGCAGTCATTTTTGTTGAGAGTTTGTAGGATCTCTTTCTTTTTTATTTTGTTATCCCTGTCTTTTTGCCTGAACTGTTTCTTTCTTGTGATTACAGTCAGCGGGATGCCCCAGTTTTTTTCTTAAGTCCCTTTCATAGGTTTTAACTTAATTTTTATTTGGAGGGATAACGACTACCTGTCCTGACGATTATAGGGAACCATCACCATCTTTTAGTTTGGGAGAACGTCTTTGATACCATTCATTGTGCACCTGAATTAACTGAGAAAACTACCCTGCCCCAGGTTGTGATTAAGGGTTTTAATTTGTGTGAAAAGAAAAACTCCAACTTCTTTGGCTCAAAGGGGTTGACTAGGTATTATCTTCCTTATAACTCCACTGTTTAGGATTTGAAATAACGCCTGTACATCGTCAGCAGGGTCTGTTCAAAAGTATACTGTAGATATTGTGGTATCATTTTCGTTATCCTCCCTCTAAAGGCTTAGAGTTTTTTAATCGAGAGTTGAACATCACAAAAAGGAAATATGAAGCAATTTAAGCATAGTGAAAACAATTAATTCAAAACAGACACGTGTAATGCATTAATGAAATAAAAAAATTTGACATGACAATAATTGTTTGAATAAGCAAAGAAAAATACAACTTCAGAATTCAAATGAACAAAAGTGCTTTCAATCCTAGCCATATTTTGGCAAGGGAGCAGTGATCACATTCGGAGTCTCAGGAGGTTCAAATTCGATCTCCTTAGCGTCAATCATATTATGAATCTTGTATTTCAGCGCCCAACAATCGTTAGTATCATGCCCCAGGCTACCAGAATGATAAGCACACCTTGCATTTGGGTTGTAGTTAGGAGAAGAAGTCTTAGGGTTCGGATGAGGGTTTATCACCATAATCAGATTCATCTTCAACATGTGTTGCAATGCTTGTGACAATAGCATATTGATTTGGGTGAACTGCCTTTGAAGTATTTCCCCCTTTGGCTGATTATTTCGTTGTTGTGGTCGTTGTGTGCATGCCGAATTAGAGATCAACACTGCCCTCACATATTGGTGGTAGTATACCTGGCTATGCCTCTTCTGGCCGTGCACAGCATTGGCTTCCCTCTTGCCACCAAATGACTTCTTCTCTGTACTCGAAGAGGTATCTTTCTGGATCTTACCACTCAGGATCCCAGCTTCTACTCTTTCTCCAGTCAGAATCAGTTCGGTGAAACCCACTAACGAGTTGCCGATCAAATGATTGAAATAGGGACCAGACAAAGTCCCAAGAAACATATCCACCAACTCCCTATCAGACAGAGGGGGTTGGACTCTTCCAGCAAGATCTCTCCACTTCTAAGCGTAGTCCTTAAAGCCTTCGCATGTACCCATAGACATACCCTGAAGCTGAGTACGTGTGGGAGCAAGGTCGGCATTATACTGGTATTGCTTGTAAAAAGCAGCAGCAAGGTCCTCCCAGTTGCGGATGTTAGCTCCTTCCAGTTGACAGAACCATTCAAGTTGAATCCCTGACAGACTATCTTGAAATAAATGAACCCAGAGATTTCTATCAGCAGTATAGGGTTGAATCTTTCTGACGTATGAGTGGAGGTGTAGCTTCGGGTAGGAGTTTAAAGTGCGGAATTTAAACTACGCTATTACAAGGCTTCGGTTATTTACATAGCCAAAAACAAACTCTTTGAAAATAAAGCAATAAATGTAAATAAACGTCCTAATTAAACTATTACGAATTGTAGGCAGTTACATCAATATGGTAAATAATAAAAATAAAGCGCGCGAGAAGAATTAAGATCGACGAGAATTTAAGGTTTTGACCCTTCTAACCTAATTAAAAGAAAAAATTGTTTTTTTTTGTTTTTAATAAAAGAAATAAGTTTTCTAAATTAAATATGCAATTAATTAGTTAATTAAATTAATTAATAAAAATAATTACATGACCTATTTTGGTTTCTTTAGTTATTTTAGGAAAAAATAAAATATAATTAAGTTAGTAATAAAATCTATTTATTCTAATTATTTTTAAGTTATTTACAAAAAGAAATTAAAGTTTTACCTAAAATTAAAATTTAATTAAGAAAAAATCCTAAATCTATTTTTATGTGATTTTTATATTTGTTTATTGATAAAAAAATAAAAGGGATTAAAAGAAATAAATAAAACGAATAAAACATGAAAATAAAGATGGGCCTAGTAGCAAAAGTAAACAGGGGGGTGCAATCATCAGAAATCCCTAGGCCCGAATCTTCGAAAGCTTCATGCTCTAACTATGGTGTTTTTTTTATTCTTGCATGGAACCTATGATTCAACCATCCATAACTGTTCTATATAAACTCAAACAAACGTTAGCATACCATAAAATGTGATTAAAATTAGAGATTCAAAGTTTAAAATTTTACCAAACCGGTGTTGTCAAATGGGGGCGTGCTAGGCGTGTGATGGATTACTCTTGGGTCTTGTAAGACTCTTGAGGACTTCAAGAGAATGGTTTGAGGCTTGATGTCAATTGAGAGAGACCGGAACCTCGAGATATGACTTGCACCAATTCTTTGATTTTTGGAGAGCTTTTTGAAGAGCTTTTAGAGAGCTTTTTGAAGAGCTTTTTGAGAGCTTTTTAGAGAGGATTTTTCGTCCCTTTCAAGCTTGTATGGCTCTATATTTATAGAGGATAATAAGGAGACAAGAAAGCATGGAAAGAATCTCCCTCATAATGTTGTGTTTTAAGACCATGATCAAAATTTGAAAATAATGCCATTTTGATGATTTTATGCCATTTTCACATGTAGATGAACCTGGACATAATTGAAGAGTTATTGCACGAAATATATTGACATAAAACAGCATAAAACTTTTCCCAAAATGGATTCACATCAAAATTTATATTATTTCTATTATTTATTTATTTAATTTTGAATTTTAATGAATAAAATATCAAAATAAATAGCATAAATAGTAGAAAAATGTATGGGTGGGATTATAGGTCTTGGACCATGTTAGGAATGAGTTTCAAACTTGAAAAGATAGGCCCATTTGGAAAAAATCCAAGTTTGGTCAACATTTGCTTCATGCATTTTTTCAAAAATTGTCCAACTTTGACAATGCATATCTCTCTCAATTTTAACCTTATGAGGGTGTTCTTGGACTTTTTAGAAAGCTTAGGATGTCCCCTAAGAGACCTCTTTGATTTCATCTCAATTTGATCTTCCATATTCATGTAAGAATCTTTAACCCAAAAGGTGTTTTTGTTGACTTTCCAAAATGACCTATAATGTCCAAATTCATAACTTCTTGTGAGTGCATATTTTGAACTTGGGAGATGAAGATGGATTGTAGGTAATTGAATCCTCTTAAAAATGAGCTTTGTATGGGTCATTTATCATAAAGTATGAGAAACTTATGTTTGGTCAAAGTTGAGTTGACTTTTCCTGCAAAACCCTAATTTAGCAACTTTTGAGTCTTGATGAATTATGAGCAATGCTTGATGAATCATGATCAACCCTTGATAAAATTATGAAATATACTTCAAAATGAGGATGTTGACCAAAAATATTGAAGTTTGACTGTATGTGGGCCACATTTGACTTTTTCCCTAGCACAGTCGACTTTCAAGCCTTTGAGCAATTGACTGAGCAAACTTCCTCTGCAAGGCTTGAAACATGACATGGATGATCTTGAGAACATATTAGGATAATAGTGAGCATTTGGGACCCTTTGGACTCAAACATCTTGATGCAAAATAAAACCCTAATTTGAGGTAGACTGCCTTTAGGAGAGAGTTTGTCGGGTCAACTCTTGGACTTCCTTGGGAAATTTGAAGACCTTACTTGAAATGTTTTGAGAAATATGGGAGGGAAAATTTTGGGGTACAACAGCTGCCCCTGTTCAATCTTCTTAAACTTGAGGATGTAGATTGGCTTTCGTGCCTTTCGTGATCCGAAGGTGGAAGATGATTGAACACTAGAGTGCCCAGAAATTTTCACTCACATGATGTGGTACTTGTCTTGTGATATCGGGAATGGTCTTACAGATGCCATTTGGAAATTTTCAACGAGGGGATGGGCTTAAAGATGCCATCTTAAGGAGTGTTGATCGCATAAGAGATTCCTTAGCGAGAGCTTGTATACCTGTCGTTGAGGAAGATTCTGCTGGGGAGGGCTGATCTTTGTTGAGAGAAGTAGAATTTTAGGAGCTTCGGTCGTCCGTATTCTATTGAGGAATCATCTCAATTTGAATTTTTGGAACTTCGATCGTCAGTATTCTACTGAGGAAACATCTCTGTTGAATTTTAGGAACTTCGATCGTCCGTATTCTAATGAGGAAACATCTCTGTTGAATTTTAGGAACTTCGATCGTCCGTATTCCAATGAGGAAACATCTCTGTTGAATTTTAGGAACTTCGATCGTCCGTATTCCAATGAGGAAACACCTCTGTTGAATTTTAGGAACTTCGGTCGTCTGTATTCTACTGAGGAATTATCTCTGCTGACATTTAGGAACTTCAGTCATCCGTTGTTCAACTGAGGAATCATCTTTATTGACATTTAGGAACTTTAGTCATCCATTGTTCAACTGAGGAATCATCTCTGCTGACATTTAGTAACTTCAGTCATTCGTTGTTCAATTGAGGAATCATCTCTGCTGACATTTAGGAACTTCAGTCATCCGTTGTTCAACTGAGGAATCATCTCTGCTGACATTTAGGAGCTTTAGCCATCCGTTATTCAACTGAGGAATTAACTCCGGCTTGAGGAAGCGGAAGTGAACTGTGTATCTAGTTGTGTACAGGCTGAACCGCGACCTACTAGGGAAAGGTGAAACCAATCGTGTTTAATAGGTATGGGTCTTACAGTGTTATGGACTGCTGTCTGGAGATAAGAGAAAAGAAACCTGGATAGTAGGGTTATGAGAAGGAACCTGGGTAAGGTTGCTTTGTGAGGAGTTTGGATAACACTGCGTCTGAACCGAGAAGGAACCTGGGTAAGGTTGCTTTGTGAGGAGTTTGGGTAAAACCGCGTCTGAACCGAGAAGGAACCTGGGTAAGGTTGCTTTATGAGGAGTTTGGGTAAAACTATGTCTGAACCAAGAAGGAACCTGGGTAAGGTTGCTTTGTGAGGAGTTTGGGTAAAATTGCGTCTGAACCGAGAAGGAACCTGGGTAAGGTTTCTTTGTGAGGAGTTTGGGTAAAACTGCGTCTGAACCGAGAAGGAACCTGGGTAAGGTTGCTTTATGAGGAGTTTGGGTAAAACTGCGTCTGAACCGAGAAGGAACCTGGGTAAGGTTGCTTTGTGAAGAGTTTGGGTAGAACTGCATCGGGACTGAGGAGGAACCTAGGTAAGGTTGCTTCAGGATGAGTCTAGGTGAAACTACATCAGGAAAGAGAAGGAACCTAGGTAAGGTTACTCCAGGATGAGTCTAGGTGAAACTACATCGGGAAAGAGAAGGAACCTAGGTAAGGTTGCTCCATGATGGGTTTAGGTGAAACTACATCTGAACTGAGAAGGAACCTAGGTAAGGTTGCTCCATGATGGGTTTAGGTAAAACTACATCTGAACTGAGAAGGAACCTAGGTAAGGTTGCTCCATGATGGGTTTAGGTAAAACTACATCTGAACTGAGAAGGAACCTAGGTAAGGTTGCTCCGTGATGGGTTTAGGTAAAACTGCATCTGAACCGGGAAGAAACCTAGGTAAGGCTGCTTCATGGGGAGTTTAGGTAAAACTGCATCTGAATCGGGAAGAAACCTAGGTAAGGTTGCTTCAGGATGAGTCTGGGTGAAACTACATCGGGACCGAGAAGGAACCTGGGTAAGGTTGCTTCGGGATAAGTCTGTGTAAAACTTCAGGAGGAACCTGGGTAAGGTCACCTTGTGATAAGTTAAGTTCGTGTAAAACTTCAGGAGGAACCTGGGTAAGGTTACTTTGTGATAAGTTTGTGTAAAACTTCAGGAGGAACCTGGGTAAGGTTACTTTGTGACGAACCCGTGTAAAGCTGTATTTAGGAGAAACCCGTGTAAGATTGCTTCGTGACGAACCCGTGTAAAGTCTGTTTAGTTTCCAGAGTTAATCTTAAACTTGCAGGAAGTTGTTGATGATAACCATCTTTCCTGAAAAGGTACATGATTAATTGTATATGATGCATGACATGCATTGTATGATGATATTCTCAAAATAAATGAAATTATGTTGTATGAATATGTATGCGCATGTCATGATATATGAACATGAAATGCTATTATGGTATGTCCGAGTTTGGGAAAATAAATCTCTGACTGTTGTTGGAGAATAAAGAGTTTCGCTCGCTGGAGATAACGACCGAAGATGATTGGGAGAATAATCATGTAGGAGAGAATAACTTCGTTGGGGAATGGACTGACGAGGAAATGACTGTGGGGAGTATATACTCTGCTAGAAGATATGCTGATTTGGAGAAATAAAACTTAGCTGGGGATGAATTACTGTTGCTGGTGACAGTGAACCCTGTTGGGGATTGAATTTCTGTCTGTGAAAGGAATGAACTCCACTGGGGATGATTTTCCAATGGCGACTTCACTGGGGATAATCTTTTAGACTCTACTGGGGATAATCTTCCAGACTCCACTAGGGATAATCTTCCAGTGCTAGTGATAGATAAACTATGCTTGGAGAGAATCTTACCGACCCATTCTTGGTTGCGAGTCTCAGCTAGGGAGAATTAACACCACTGTCCTTTTCTTACTCTGCGGGGAGTGTAAATGTTACTGGGACGCGAGCTGAGGATATGACAATGACTTTGCATCGAGACTTTTCTGCCCCTGTATCTGCGGGAGAAGGTGCCTGCGGAGGCCTTGTGGATCGAGTATTATTTCAACCTATGAGGTGCTTGGTAATTGCTTATTGAAATGACAAATCTTCTTCTGGTAGGCATGTGACGAGATGACGAGACATAGTCGTACGCTTTAATCCCTAACTTTTGCCTGGACTGTCTTTTCAGATTTTCAGTCCACCGAGATACCATTTCTTGCCCAAGCCGCCTTTTCAGGTTTTCGACTTGCCGGGTGTACAAATCTTTTTTTGTTTTTATCCCTAATTTTTGCCCGAACCCTTTTGGTTCGTCGGGATGCCCTTATTTTTTCCTAGGCGTGTCAACCTAGCGGTTATTTATTCATGCACAGTATTTTCTTACTATGTCCATGCTCTCATGATGTAGGGAGTTGTCATTGTCGGTAGTGTTGTGTTGCCATACTACCAGAAGATGTCTGTTTGATCATACAAGATTCATTGTTGGAATTCATGTCCAATGCCCCAAGTGACTCAGATGGAGATCTGCCCCTGGCTATTTGGCATCTTTGAGAGACTCCTTGAATCTTGACTTGACTGCCCCAGATGATAGACAATGCTCATGCCGTGCCCTTTGGTTGGAAGTGTTTTTTCCACTTAAGGTGACCCTTTTTATTGAAAAGCTTTTTGATCACTAGATATTCGTTGTGCGAATTTCTCTGTTGTTGAACAAATAGTCATATGCAAAAAATGTTATTTTAAGAATGCAAAGCTTATGTCTGTTTTGAAGTTCTTTGAAAATGCAGTTTTCAATAAAACAAGCGAATTTTTGTAAAATGTGATGTCAACTCAGGATTTATAGCAAGCCTTACAGGAGTCAGGATACCTTTTGTAACAGTATGCTTTCAAACTAACCCATGCCTCAGCTAGGACTTTTAAGGGTTATAACGCGGTCTAGTTCATGGTTCAAGAAACAAAGGATAAAGGCTCAGATTTTATTTGTACCCACCCTTTCTTCGTGATGTTCTTCGATCCTAAACTCAGCTAATTGTGCATTTAGACCCCCTTTTGAGTCTTTGCTATGATATTCCAGTGATGGTTCGGATACTGACAGATTATTTTGAACAGGCAGTCATTTTTGTTGAGAGTTTGTAGGATCTCTTTCTTTTTTATTTTTTTATCCCTATCTTTTTGCCTGAACTGTTTCTTTCTTGTGATTACAGTCAGCGGGATGCCTCAGTTTTTTTCTTAAGTCCCTTTCATAGGTTTTAACTTAATTTTTATTTGGAGGGATAACGACTACCTGTCCTGACGATTATAGGGAACCATCACCGTCTTTTAGTTTGGGAGAACGTCTTTGATGCCATTCATTGTGCACCTGAATTAACTGAGAAAACTACCCTGCCCCAGGTTGTGATTAAGGGTTTTAATTTGTGTGAAAAGAAAAACTCCAACTTCTTTGGCTCAAAGGGGTTGACTAGGGATTATCTTCCTTATAACTCCACTGTTTAGGATTTGAAATAACGCCTGTACATCGTCAGCAGGGTCTGTTCAAAAGTATACTGTAGAGATTGTGGTATCATTTTCGTCATCCTCCCTCTAAAGGCTTAGAGTTTTTTAATCGAGAGTTGAACATCACAAAAAGGAAATATGAAGCAATTTAAGCATAGTGAAAACAATTAATTCAAAACAGACACGTGTAATGCATTAATGAAATAAAAAAATTTGACATGACAATAATTGTTTGAATATGCAAAGAAAAATACAATTTCAGAATTCAAATGAACAAAAGTGCTTTCAATCCTAGCCATATTTTGGCAAGGGAGCAATGATCACATTCGGAGTCTCAGGAGGGTCGAATTCGATCTCCTTAGCGTCAATCATATTATGAATCTTGTATTTCAGCGCCCAACAATCGTTAGTATCGTGCCCCGGGCTACCAGAATGATAAGCACACCTTGCATCTGGGTTGTAGTTAGGAGAAGAAGTCTTAGGGTTCGGATGAGGGTTTATCACCGTAATCAGATTCATCTTCAACATGTGTTGCAATGCTTGTGACAATGGCATGTTGATTTGGGTGAACTGCCTTTGAAGTATTTCCCCCTTTGGCTGATTATTTCGTTGTTGTGGTCGTTGTGTGCATGCCGAATTAGAGATCAACATTGCCCTCACATATTGGTGGTAGTATGCCTGGCTACGCCTCTTCTGGCCGTGCACAGCATTGGCTTCCCTCTTGCCACCAAATGACTTCTTCTCTGTACTCGAAGAGGTATCTTTCTGGATCTTACCACTCAGGATCCCAGCTTCTACTCTTTCTCCAGTCAGAATCAGTTCGGTGAAACCCACTGACAAGCTGCCGATCAAATGATTGAAATAGGGACCAGACAGAGTCCCAAGAAACATATCCACCAACTCCTTATCAGACAGAGGGTTTTGGACTCTTCCAGCAAGATCTCTCCACTTCTGAGCGTAGTCCTTAAAGCCTTCGCCTGTACCCATAGACATACCCTGAAGCTGAGTACGCGTGGGAGCAATGTCGGCATTATACTGGTATTGCTTGTAAAAAGCAGCAGCAAGGTCCTCCCAGTTGCGGATGTTAGCTCCTTCCAGTTGACAGAACCATTCAAGTTGAATCCCTGACAGACTATCTTGAAATAAATGAACCCAGAGATTTCTATCAGCAGTATAGGGTTGAATCTTTCTGATGTATGAGTGGAGGTGTAGCTTCGGGCAGGAGTTTAAAGTGCAGAATTTAAACTACGTTATTACAAGGCTTCGGTTATTTACATAGCCAAAAACAAACTCTTTGAAAATAAAGCAATAAATGTAAATAAACGTCCTAATTAAACTATTACAAATTGTAGGCAGTTACATCAATATGGTAAATAATAAAAATAAAGCGCGCGAGAAGAATTAAGATTGACGAGAATTTAAGGTTTTGACCCTTCTAACCTAATTAAAAGAAAAATTGTTTTTTTTTTTGTTTTTAATAAAAGAAATAAGTTATCTAAATTAAATATGCAATTGATTAGTTAATTAAATTAATTAATTAAAATAATTACATGACCTATTTTGGTTTCTTTGGTTATTTTAGGAAAAAATAAAATATAATTAAGTTAGTAATAAAATATATTTATTCTAATTATTTTTAAGTTATTTACAAAAAGAAATTAAAGTTTTACCTAAAATTAAAATTTAATTAAGAAAAAATCCTAAATCTATTTTTATGTGATTTTTATATTTGTTTATTGATAAAAAAATAAAAGGGATTAAAAGAAATAAATAAAACGAATAAAACATGAAAATAAAGATGGGCCTAGTAGCAAAAGTAAACAGGGGGGTGCAATCATCAGAAATCCCTAGGCCCGAATCTTCGAAAGCTTCATGCTCTAACTATGGTGTTTTTTTTATTCTTGCATGGAACCTATGATTCAACCATCCATAAATGTTCTATATAAACTCAAACAAACGTTAGCATACCATAAAATGTGATTAAAATTAGAGATTCAAAGTTTAAAATTTTACCAAACCGGTGTTGTCAAATGGGGGCGTGCTAGGCGTGTGATGGATTGCTCTTGGGTCTTGTAAGACTCTTGAGGACTTCAAGAGAATGGTTTGAGGATTGATGTCAATTGAGAGAGACCGGAACCTCGAGATATGACTTGCACCAATTCTTTGATTTTTGGAGAGCTTTTTGAAGAGCTTTTAGAGAGCTTTTTGAAGAGCTTTTTGAGAGCTTTTTAGTGAGGATTTTTCGTTCCTTTCAAGCTTGTATGGCTCTATATTTATAGAGGATAATAAGGAGACAAGAAAGCATGGAAAGAATCTCCCTCATAATGTTGTGTTTTAAGACCATGATCAAAATTTGAAAATAATGCCATTTTGATGATTTTATGCCATTTTCACATGTAGATGAACCTGGACATAATTGAATAGTTATTGCACGAAATATATTGACATAAAACAGCATAAAACTTTTCCCAAAATGGATTCACATCAAAATTTATATTATTTCTATTATTTATTTATTTAATTCTGAATTTTAATGAATAAAATATCAAAATAAATAGCATAAATAGTAGAAAAATGTATGGGTGGGATTAGAGGTCGTGGACCATGTTAGGAATGAGTTTCAAACTTGAAAATATAGGCCCATTTGGAAAAAATCCAAGTTTGGTCAATATTTGCTTCATGCATTATTTCAAAAATTGTCCAAATTTGACAATGCATATCTCTCTCAATTTTAACCTTATGAGGGTGTTCTTGGACTTTTTAGAAATCTTAGGATGTCCCATAAGAGTCCTCTTTGATTTCATCTCAATTGGATCTTCCATGTTCATGTAAGAAGCTTTGACCCAAAAAGTGTTTTTGTTGACTTTCCAAAATGACCTATAATGTCCAAATTCATTAATTCTTGTGCGTGCATATTTTGAACTTGGGAGAAGAAGATGAATTGTAGGTAATTGCATACTCTTCAAAATGAGCTTTGGATGGGTCATTTCTCATAAAGTATGAGAAAGTTATGCTTGGTCAAAGTTGAGTTGACTTTTCCTACAAAACCCCAATTTAGCAACTTTTGAGTCTTGATGAATTATGAGCAATGCTTGATGAATCATGATCAACCCTTGATCAAATGATGAAATATAATTCAAAATGAGGATGTTGACCAAAAATCTTGAAGTTTGACTGTATGTGGGCCACAATTGACTTTTGCCCTAGCATATTCGACTTTCAGGCCTTTGAGCAATTGACTGAGCAAACTTCCTCTGCAAGGCTTGAAACATGACATGGATGATATTGAAAACATATTAGGACAATAGTGAGAATTTGGGACCCTATGGACTCAAACATCTTGATGCAAAATGAAACCCTAATTTTAGGTAGACTGCCTTTAGGAGAGAGTTTGTCGGGTCAACTCTTGGACTTCCTTGGGAAATTTGAAGACCTTACTTGAAATGTTTTGAGAAATATGGGAGGGCAAATTTTGGGGTACAACAATATTCCTTCTTATTGGGCCGACCATGGATTCACAACGCTGGTTCCGTCACCTCTACATTACATCAAATGCTGAAATACCCAACCAAAGGGAAAATCATTATTGTCCATGGAGAAGAGGAATATATGGTCAGTCACTTGAACTCATTCAGATACGTGGAAATGGATGGTGAATTCATCGAAACTCTGTTTCAACATTTCGAGGAAGTCCCACAAAACGTGGCAGTAACCAAGACTGTTTCTCAAGTCCTAAAAATTACAAGACCACCGCTAAAGATGTCTTCATTGAAAGATGCCAAGGAGGTGGGTGTACTATTTGGGGCCAACTCCCGGATATCCCTTACAAATCTAAAAATTTTGGTTTGGGTTTCACTTTGGGAGCCCAGAAAGTTGTTTGTCGTGCTCGTGCCGCGGGACCACCTTTGAAGATTAGCAACCATGAAGTCAACATATTGGAGGATGATGATGATGACAGATGTGACCTAGAAGATTGGATTTTACCAACCATCAATGGAGGACTCAGCAACTGGGAAGCTGAGTATTTTGTCCCAATTACTTTTATCCAACAGTAATTGTCTTTAAATTTTTGTCGGACCTGTAATAATTAAACAATTCAGACTTTTAAAACCTTGTGTCTTACCCGAGGCACAACGGTCCATTTGTAAGGGTTTGTTACCTCATTTTCATATGTCATCAATGAATCATGGATGTTTTTGCATACAAACTTTATGCTCTTTCTCTTTCTTTTTCTACATTTTTATTTCTTTCAAAGATAGTTATACTCTTACACACACTCACATTCAAAATGCAGATATACATCCATTCGGGATCCCGTGGGTAACAATTCCGCTATGGCCTTTTGTGACTCTGAAAATCTAATCTACCAAGCCGAAGATGAAGGTGAGGAAGATTGTGAAGTGCCAGGGGAACTAGCCAGACTACTACAACAGGAAGAAAGGATCATACAGCCCCATGACGAACCAGTGGACACAATTAACCTAGGTACCAAAGAGGACAAGAAAGAAGTCAAGGTGGGTGCCAATCTGAAACCCAGTGTCAAGAAGTGTCTAACTCAATTGCTACATGATTATGTTGAGGTCTTTGCCTGGTCGTACGAAAACATGCCAGGACTTGATGCTGATATTGTGGTCCATCGTCTACCGACAAAAGAAGACTACCCTCCGATAAAACAAAAATTCCGTCGCATGCGGCCAGACATGTCAGAGAAGATCAAGGCCGAAGTTATGAAACAATTCAACGCTGGATTCTTAGTTGTTACCTCCTATCCACAATGGGTCGCCAATGTTGTTCCAGTGCCTAAAAAGGACGGTAAAGTATGAATGTGTGTGGATTATCGAGATTTGAATAGGGCAAACCCTAAGGATGATTTCCCACTTCCCCATATCGACATTTTGATCGAAAATACTGAACAGCATAAAGTGTTCTCATTCATGAATGGTTTCTCAGACTACAATCAAATCAAAATGGCACCTGAAGACATGGAAAAAACTACCTTTGCTACACAGTGAGGCACATTCTGTTACAAGGTTGTGCCATTCGGGTTGAAGAACACTGGGGAAACTAATCAACGTGCCATGGTAGCTCTATTTCACGACATGATCCATCACGAAATAGAAGTCTATGTGGACGACATGATAGCCAGATCTCAAACTGAAGAGAAACACCTTGACCATCTGCAGAAACTATTTGAAAGTCTAAAGAAATACAAGCTAAGGTTGAACCCAAGTAAATGTACATTTGGAGTAAGGTCCGGTAAACTCCTAGGCTTCATCGTCAGCGGTAAAGGTATCAAAGTGGATCCTGCAAAGGTAAAAGCAATACAAGAAATTCCTGCTCCTCGCACCGAGAAGGAAGTTAGAGGATTCTTAGGACGGCTTAACTACATTGCCAGATTCATTTCTCACATGACCGCTGCTTGTGAACCAATCTTCAAATTACTGAAGAAAGATCAAGTAGTCAAATGGAATGATGAATTCCAAGTTGCCTTCTGTGATACGGTGGCAGAACCGACTGTTAATATTGGTTTGCATTTTGTATTCGCAAATGTCGCGGTAAGCAAGATTCGCCACCGACTTTTATTTTATCCAACCGGAAAGGAAAAAAGCATAGAAAAATTCCTTTTTCGAGATATTCTGAGTATGGGGGGTAGATTATAGAAAGGGAAGGTATTAGCACCCTTTCTATCCGTAGTTTTCCATGGGCTCTTAGGTACTTGCTCATCATTTTGAAAATTGCTTCTGTGTTTGTGTAATTTGAAAAAGGTTTTTGACTTCGATTTAACTCTTGCTTCTGTCTTCAAGAGTGTTACGAAGTGTTTTTGAAAGCTTTGTTTAAAAGAAGAGTGTAAGTGTGAAAATTTTTGTTTGGATTGAGCAAGTACTTAAGAACTAATCTACCTACTCGGAAAAAAAAGAATTGTTCTATGTTTGTTTCCTTTAGACAACACTATCCTACTATTAGCGAGTAGGTAGCACCATCGTTGGAGTTTGTAAGGGTCAATTCGGAAGGGACATAATGGTCATTGAAGGCAACATGTAAGGATACCTTAGCATTACGAAGGGACTGTCATCATATATTCGTAGGCAACATCGAGGGAAAAGATCATATACCGTAGGCATGTTCGAGGGACATCGAGGGACCATGATCTTTATGATGATTTTAACCGAGGGTCTTTGTTAAGGGTATCCCTACGTTTGAGGGACATGACCATTGTTTTCCGAGGCAACCAAGTGAGGAGTACCCTAGGAGTGAATATGTGCGAGTGATTCAATTTCAAGTTATTTAATCTTTGCACATTAGGTGATCTACCGTTTTAATTTTCCAGACATTCTTGCCACACAATCCTATTAGCCATACATCTAAGCAGTTTATAGTTTGCGAAAATAAAATGCAGAAAGTAAGCTAAGCTATTACAAGGCTTCGGGTATTTACATAGCTAAAAACAAACCCTTAAAAAAAACGATAAATGAAAGTAAAAAGGTCATAATTAATCTATTACAACTTGTGAGCAATTACATTAATATGGTAAAATAAAATAACGCGCGCGAGAGGAAAGAACGAGAGAGAATTAGGGTTTTGACCCCATCTAACCTAATCGAAAGAAAAATTATTTTTTTGTTGTTTTTAATTATTTCTAAGAAAAAAGAATTAGGTTTTTTTTTAAATTAAATACAAAATTAATTAGTAATTAAATTAGTTTAAAAAATAAATAATTAAATGGCCTATTTTTGTGTTTTGTTATTTTAAGAAAAAAAGAAAATAGAATTAAGTTAGAAATAAAATCCTAATTGTTCTAATTAATTTTAATTTATTTACAAAACAATTAAAGTTACCTAAAATTAAATTAAAACCTAAAATTAATTATTCGAGTTTATTATAAAAAATCAAAGGTTTGTGAAAAATGTTAAATTTTATGAAAAAAGATTTTAAACGGAAAGAATAAAAATAGGTAAAAGGATAAATAGGAAGGAAGAAAATCAAAACCAATATGGGTGGTTGTTGAACCCACGCCCTTAACCTTCTCAGGATGTCTGCCTCGCCATGTATTGGTGTCATGTGTTAGTTGTTCTATTTTGGCCATTTGTGTTTTGGCCTCAACGTTCTGTAATGAGCCTGCATGAGATCCTGTCTAAATCTGCAGTGTTGAATCTCATGAACACATTAAATAAATTAATATATATCATGAAATACAAATAAAGCCAATATATGAAAAAATTTAATGTTAAAACTGATATGACATGTATGAATGATTATATCCTTTTTTGATCATGGAGATCAAATCAGCCTTACCCTTATTGGAGAAGTACTGAGATGAATGCTTTTATGCCCTTTTGATCATGGAGATCAAGCCAGCCTTACTTTTACTGGAGAAGTAGTGAGATGTGGGTTTGTAACAGGGATGGCTTGTTTGTAGTGAGATGGAGGTTTGTAATAAGGATTTCAAGGTTTTAGGGTTCTTGAAAGAATTTGATATTCTGACAGCGTTGTGGCAAGGGTTTTTTTGTCTCCTTTTTTTGTTTGTGTGAAAAGAATGAGATTATATAATAAAAAATTAGAGAGAAAAAAATGGGCTTTGAATGTGCAATTGGGCCTCCAATGTTCCCTTGAGTCCGTCACGTTCTAGGCAAAATCGCAGGGGCTTAAGTGCAATTTTTGAAGTTGAAATGTGAAAACAAAATTTATCCGACATCGAGAACTAACTTCTGTCCGAAGATGGGCTCAATTGGATAAATGGTGAATTAGTTATGAATTTTTGAAGTTTCAGCTCAGACAAACTTATTTTGGGCTCTAGTGTCGACTCTGACACGTTCTTCAATAAAAAACTGGTATTGATCGGAGCATAATTCGGTCTCGACTTTTGAAGCAAAGTTGTAGATCTCTGAGTCAGTGACCTTGTGTAAAAATATGGGCCCTATCCGATAAAAATTGACCGAGTTATGAATTTTCGAAGTTTCGACCCAGATAAAATAATATTCAGTATTCAGGATTTTCGGCGCGTCACGCATACTCTGAGCAAAAAATGAAGGCCTTTTGGATACCGTTCAAACTCAATACCTTCTGTGAAAACTTATCCAACTCAATTTGTGAAATTTTGGCGCCGGAACCAGCTCGATACGATGAAAATCGACCAAGTTATGATTTTCTGAACATGACGCAAATAAACTTCTGTCACAAATTTTCTGTTTGAAAATACTTGATAAATCCGCATTTTTGAAGACCTTCTGATCGAAATTGGCTTCCAGCTGTGAAAGATGAAAATGTAGATGACGTTAAGACGGAATTTTGGTCACCGGAACGGGTTCAAAACGAGCCACGATCTTCAAGTTATAAATTTTTTAGCGCATAAATATTGCACTTTCAGCACACTTTTTCACCATATTTCTTCGAGAAAACTCACACATTCGGATACCTTCTTTAAAGAATGGACTCTTGAGCCGAATCTGAATTTGAGAATACATTATCAGAGATATCTTGGTGAAAGAACACTTGAATATGACGCGCCGGGTTGGACTTGTGAATCTTTGAACCCCGAATCGTTGCAAAACGGCGAACCGATCTTCAGCACGGAAAATACTTTGAGAATATCCATTGACGAAATAAACGTCACTTGTAACCTGAAGAAGCTTGATAAATATACCTTTATTCCATAACCATAAAACCAATAATATGCGTGTATGAAAAGAGGGCAAATTTTGGGGTACAACACCTTCGACAAGATCAAGGAATACCTGCAAGAGCCTCCTGTTTTGATGCCGCCAGTCGAGGGAAGACCTTTGATCATGTATCTAACTGTCTTGGAAAATTCATTGGGGTGTGTATTAGGGTAGAATAACGAGTCTGGCCGAAAAGAGCATGCTATTTACTACTTGAGCAAAAATTTTACCGACTGTGAAACAAGATATTCACTGCTCGAGAAAACTTGCTGCGCTCTGGCATGGGTTGCTCGCCGGCTATGACAGTATATGTTGACCCATACTACCTTATTGATATCCAAGATGGATCCAATAAAATACATATTCGAGAAGCCTGCCCTCTCTGGGAGAATAGCAAGATGGCAGATGATCCTGACAGAATACGACATCCAATACACTACCCAAAAAGTAATAAAGGGAAGTGTGCTAGCCGATCATCTTGCTCATCAGGCTGTGGATGACTACCAGTCCATGAAATTCGAATTCCCAAATGAAGACATCATGATAGTGAACAACTGTGAAGAACTCAGACCATATGACATACCTAAACAAGGATCCCGATGGACCTTGGTTTTTGATGGATCGTCTAACGTACTCGGCAATGGCATATGTGTTGTAATCATATCCCCGGAAGGATGTCATACTCCCTTCGCCGCAAGACTTTGCTTCAACTGTACAAATAACATGGCAGAATACGAAGTGTGTATTTTTGGTCTCAAAGATGCCATAGATTTGGGAATCAAGTCCTTAAGTGTATTTGGAGATTCAGCCTTAGTCATCAGTCAGATCAAAGGAGAATGGGACACAAAGCACCCTAACCTCATCCCCCACAAAGAACATGTGTTGACATTAATCCCATATTTCAAGGAAATTACCTTTGAGCATTTTCCACGAGAGGAAAATCAACTAGCGGGCACTCTAGCCACCATGTCATCCATGTTTAAACTCAATTGGGGTAACGAGGCTCCCCAGATCACCATTGAACGGATTGACGAACCAGCTTACTGTCACGAGATCGATACTGAATAAGTAGTGGACCAGCCTTGGTTCCATGAAGTTAAGAGGTATCTCGAGGCACAAGAGTATCCGAAAGGAGCTTCAATCAATGATAAGAAGTTCTTAAGGAGATTCTCTACTAAGTTTTTCCTTAGTAATGGCATTCTCTACAAACGCAACCACGACTCTGTTTTGCTTCGTTGCATAGACAAGGTTGAGACCGAAAAGATCATGTCTGATCTACATGAAGGCACTTTTGGCACTCATTCCAGTGGACATACGATGGCTAAGAAGATCCTATGGGCAGGTTATTACTGGTCTACCATGGAAGCAGATTGCTATCGCATTCACGAACCTGTCACAAGTGTCAGGTCTATGCTAATAAAGTGCATGTGCCTCCGGTTCCTTTAAATGTCTTGACGGCTCCATGGCCCTTTGTTATGTGGGGCATGGATATGATTGGAGAAATCAAACCTACAGCTTCTAATGGACACCGCTTCATCTTGGTGGCCATTGACTATTTCACGAAGTGGGTTGAGGCAACTTCTTTCGCTTCCGTTACCAAAAATGTTGTGGCCCGTTTCATCAAACAGAATCTCATTTGTCGGTACAGTGTCTCAGAGAATCATCACAGACAATGGTATGAATCTCAACAATATTATGATCACCGCACTATGCGCGCGATTCAAGATCCAGGATCATAACTTCCCCTTACCGGCCGAAGATGAATGGCATTATAGAAGCTGCAAATAAGAACATCAAAAAGATCATACAAAAAATGACAGTAACCTACAAGGACTGGCATGAGATGCTACCATTCTCTCTTCACGGTTACCGTACCACGACGCGCACATCAACAGAGGCAACTCCCTTCTCCTTGGTATACGACATGGAAGTTGTTCTACCAATCAAAGTACAAATACCGTCTCTAAGAATCATAAAGGATGCATGGTTGAGTGAAGACGATTGGATCCAAACCCGACTTGACCAGTTAAACCTAATTGATGAGAGGAGGCTTACGACTGTCTATCATGGCCAGATGTACCAAAAACGTATGATCAAAGCTTTTAACAAAAAGGTCAGACGTCAAGTATATCAGGTTGGTGACTTGGTAATCAAGCGTATCATATTACCACAAGGTGGTCCCAGGGGCAAATGGACTCCTACATATGAAGGACTATTTGTAATCAAAAGCATAGTCTCTGGTGGAGCAATGATCCTAACCAATATGGATGGTGACGACCTCCCACACCCTGTGAACGCGGACATAGTAAAAAAATACTACGCATAAGAGACCCGCTAGGTTGACACACCTAGGAAAAACAAGGGCATCCCGGCGAACCAC
This sequence comes from Vicia faba, assembly GCA_948472305.1. Lineage (NCBI taxonomy): Eukaryota > Viridiplantae > Streptophyta > Magnoliopsida > Fabales > Fabaceae > Vicia > Vicia faba. The sequence goes on from OX451736.1 coordinate 498,905,453, forward strand.
AAAGGTTCGGGCAAAAATTAGGGATAAAATTAAAAGATCTGTACACCCGGAAAGCTGAAAACCCGAAAGGGCAGCTTGGGCAAAAAAGGGTATCCCGGTGGATTGAAAACCCGAAAGGGCGGTCCAGGAAAAAGTTAGGGAATTAAAGCGTATGACTATGTCTCGTTGGATCACCTTATAGACAAACTTTAGCATTGACTGACAAGCTCAAATCCAATTAACTTCGGACAAGGCAGTAAGTGGACAAGTCGCTCAGAGACACAAAGGCTATAACAGAATAAGAACCCCAGGGGATTATTTCACATAGCTATCTTTTCTTTGTATAAAATTTTCATTTTTCTACGACGACATTTTCTTACTAGGATGTTAGTCTCCTTGTATAAAAGTACTTATTCAAGTTAATACAAAGATATCCCTTTGGAAGTGCAAAACTATCTGTTTTTCTTTCTTTATGTGTTTTGTTTACAGAAACGTCCAATGATTTATTTTTGAACATATGTATTTGAATGTAACCACCATTTACAAATGAGCAAAAAGGGGAACATAAAATAGAAAGACAATCACTAATGGCTTTAAGAAATAGGATAATATCTTTAGAATATTCCATAGAATCCCCCGCAGATATTTTTCCAGCAAGAACGGAAAATGGGACATCCCACTACGGGATCGATAACGTATCTCCAATATGCAGCTTAATGACATCAAGCTCTCTCACATCCCAGACAGAACAAAACTTCCAATTACAGCTCCTAAGATTCCCCAGTGAAAGTCGCCCATTTTCTCAAGATTCCCCAGCAAGATTTCATGAAGTCCACAAGAAATGCATGGTGTTTCCCTTCCCCCAACATAGTTTATTTCTATAATTATGGAAACCCATCCATCAATGCTTCAACAAAATATGAAGGCTTACACCCCACATCCCAGCAACAGTCAGGGATTTATTTTCCCTAATCCAACAATGCTACAGCAGATCAGCTTACATGCGCATACATTACATTCATACATCACAAACATCGATGACAAAAATGCATTGCACTATGCATTTCATGCATCATGGAATTACATATCACTAACTCTTTACCTTTTTCAGCAAAGATCAATCAACAGAAAATTGTTATCCAATTTTCAACGAGACAAGACAAATATCTATGAATAAATCAATCATAGATCAATTCTTGAAATAGGACTAAATTGACTATCTACACGATAAATACTCCCCTTTAAGTCTCTGCTGGTTCAGTTTAAATCTCTCAATGATTTATCCTGATTCTTCCCCACAGATATCTTCTCTGGTTCAGATAAATCTCTCAATGATTTATTCTGATTCTTCTCCAGATCCCTGCCGGTTCAGCTTAAATATCTCAACGGTTTATTCTGATTCTTTCTCGCAGATGTTTCCTCTAGTTCAGATAAATCTCTCAATGATTTATTCTGATTCTTCTCCAGATCCCTGTCGGTTTAGCTTAAATCTCTCAACGGTTTATTCTGATTCTTTCTCGCAGATGTTTCCTCTGGTTCAGATAAATCTCTTAATGATTTATTCTTATTCTTCTCCAGATCCCTGCCGGTTCAGCTTAAATCTCTCAACAGTTTATTCTGATTCTTTCTCGCAGATGTTTCCTCTGGTTCAGATAAATCTCTCAATGATTTATTCTGAATCTTCTCCAGATCCCTTCCGGTTCAGCTTAAATCTCTCAACGGATTATTCTTATTCTTTCCCATAGATGCTTCCTCTGGTTCAGATAAATCACTCAAAGGTTTACTCTGATTCTTTCAAGTTAAAGAATATTCAAGATCTCTTTTGGTTCAGTCTAAACCCCTCAATGGTTTATCCTGATACTTTCCAAAGGAACACTTCTGGTTCAGATAAATCGCTCCAAGATTTATTTTGATTCTTCCCAGTCAAACGACATACAAGACTTCTTCTGGTTCAGATAAGTCGCTCCAAAGATTTATTCTGATTCTTTTCCATTGAAATTAAATTCAGACCTAGTCCATTTTCTTTCAACAGTCACCTCTGGATGGCATCTACAAGCCCATCTCTGGAAAATCTCCATCATTCATCCAAATGGCATCTATAAGCCCATTCACAATTCATCTTCGAGTGCAAATTTCTGGGCACTCTAGTGTTCAATAATCTTCCACCTTCAAGTCACGAATGGCGGACCCGCCAATCTAACTCTTTAGGTTTAAGAAGATTGAACAGGGGCAGTTGTTGTACCCCTAAAATTTGCCCTCTCATTTCTCAAATGATCATCCTGGACCCTCAGGTTTGCTTCTATCAAGTTTCAAGTCTTGAATTACAATTTTCCAAGAAAATCATTCACAAGGGCAAAATGGTCAAAAGCACACTGAAAAAGTCAAACTTTGACTTTTAGATCAAAAATCAAGTTTCAACAATTATATCTCATCAAGACATGAAATTGGTTCATCAAAAATCAGAAGTCAGAAATTAATTTGAAAATCTAAATTTCTAAACATTTAGAATTTTTTTTCTAAGTGTTAAGAGAATATGGTACTTCAGAACTTCTGAGTCAACCTCCACGCAAGTGCAGTTAGAATTTGCAAACACGGTTCAGAATATGATGCTTCAATTAGAACATGTGGAAGCAATGCTCTCCGGCCAGAACATGATTCTTCAGCATATGAAGGCTATGTTCAACGCTTCGGTCAGAACATCACCCTTCGAGTCTCATTCTAGTCTTCTACGATCAGAATATCATCAAATCCCAAAACCTCGTTTGAGCAACCTGCTGCACTGCTATAGCACGGTCCTTCCACCAGCTTCCACAACACTCCAAGGTGTTGCTGATCCAGTCCACGCCTGCGTTTTTCTCAAACCCCATAATTGCACCAAATTAGCCTACGAAAACTGTGTTTAAAAAGAAATGGAACAGTATGCCAAAAAGGTTTAAATCCCATCTGTTTCCCCCCCCCCCCCCCCAAACCACAACCAACTCACTTATAAATAAGTTTCTCCGCCACACTTTCAAGAGGCTGGCTTTTGGAGAGAGAGAAACATCAAAAGAAAGAAAAGAAAACTATAAAACCTTCATAAAAATCCAAAATTCCCAAAAAGAAAACCAAACCTTTGTTCTTCCCTTTGAATCGAAAAACTTAGCATTTTCTCTTCTACTGTTCTTGCTGACTCCAGAACATCTGAAGGCAGCAGTTCAAGTTCCAAGCATACGCTTCAGATTCAAGGTAAGTCTTTCTGACTTTGCATCTTTTCATTTAGAACATCATTAGAATATGTAAATATCATAGTATTGATGTTGTCCATCATATTGCATAAGTAGAAAAACTATGGATCAGAACTTCTTGATTAGGTCTAGGCTCAAATTTAGGATTAGAACTTCTATAAACTATTGTGCTTTATCCTTCTGATTTGTTGTTTGTGAAGAACTGAATAAATGCTGATGTGCTGATTAATATGAGGAAAGAGTTGAAATGTAGCACAGAACTTCTGATTTTCACTCACTATTTTAGCTTAGCACGGAACTTCTTAGTTCTCCTTACTGTTAAACACACTGAACTTCTGATGTTTTCACTCACTGTTTTAACACTCAGAACTTCTGATTTTCACTCGCTGATAACACACATTGAACTTCTGATATTCACTCACTGTCTTAGCATAATACAGAACTTCTGAGTTCTCCCTACTATTTTAACACATACAGAGCTTCTAAGATTTTCCCACTGTTCTCACATTCAGAACTTCAGCACGTAGTAACCCAGAACTTGTGTTTTTCCCTCTAACATTTCTAGCAGGACCTCAGAGTGTATCAACTCAGAACTTCTGATTTCCTCTGATGTTTCTTGCTGAACCACAGCGCGCCCGGCATCAGAACTTCTGATCCCCTTCGCTTCGCTTTCAGCAACATGCTGATTCTTTTCTCTCGTTATTTTCCTTTTTTTATCATTTTTAACGTTAACATCCTTTTTATTAATATAAAAAAACATACATAAAAATATTTTCTTTTTTAATTAATTTATTTCTCTTTTATTTATTCATTAAGACAAAAAAAAACCATTTTTAAAACAAATCCTTTTTCTTTCTTGCATTGTATTTTTCAATATGGTTGTAATAGTTGAATAGGGTTTAAATTCTTGTAACCCCCCATTTGTAAATTTGTACCCCCATCCCTAAATGATGTAATAGCGTAGGACTTTATATTTCTGCAATTTATCGCTTTTCAAATATAAATGCTAGTAATTAGAGTGTGTATGGCAAGACATGAAATCAACAAATAGATAATCCTAATCAAGACTAAATGCATGTAAATCAAACACACTTGCACACTAGCACCCTTAGGGTAATCCCACTTTGTTGCCTTTTGGAAAATAGTCATGTCTCTCGAGTATGGGCGTTTTAGAAAAGACCCTCGATAAAAGATCGTAGTCCCTCGATGACCCTTGATGTTGCCTTCGGTAAACGATCTAGTCCTTAAACGACATTGCTAAAACGTTCCATAAGTTGCCTTCTATGACTATACAAAATGTCTCACGCCCGTCCCTTTTACATCCAAAGATAGAGTTACTTACCAAAACAATGGTAAGATAACAATATCAAAGGAAAGAAGAAATAAACATGAAAGATTTTTGAGTAGGTAGATTGTTCTTAGTTGCTTGATAAATTTCAAAAACCAAAAACATCCTTGCTATTTTCAAAACAAACACAATCACTTCCAAAAAAACATCTTACAAATTTGAAAGCATTTTCAAAAAGTCGGTGGAGACTCTTGCTAACCGCAACATTTGCGATCAAACGCAAAACAACCAAGTCAGTTCTCCCACCATATTACAGGGTGAAATTTAGGGTACAACACCCACGATTATGAGAAAGGAGAATTCGCGTCATCTCAAAGTGGAGGATATAGCTTGGATTTTAAAATCAACAAAGCCTCACTCAACCCCCAAGTGGAAAATATCTCACTTCGCTACATATCATAGAAGTATAGTAGCTCGCATCACTACAAGGATTGACAAGAGTCTAATCTTTTGAGAAAATTTTAAAGTAAAAAGCCAAAGTGGTAAAATGGTTTGAATGAGATTGATTGACTTTTAATCTTCTCATAAAAAATGCCAAAGTATGATTAAGTTGGTTAAAGTTTAATTAAGAAAATATTTTTGAAAATGCATGGACCTAAGTCCAAGTTTATTATGAAAGCAATTCAAGTTAGAAAACAAGAAGAGTTTTGAAAAGGAGGGAGAAGATTTTTTAAATTAAAGAAGATGGGAGGAGATGAAAGGACTATCCTAAAGCATAAGATAAAAGTTAAGAAAAAGAACCGTCTAACCAACAAGAAGCCAACAATTGACATAAAGAGTCAATGTAGAATTCTCATCCTTTAGATTGAAACCATGCAAGCAAAGATACTAAACCTCTTAAGAATATCCAGTTTCAGATGCATTGAGTCTTCTCAAAAATTGGGAAGAGTAACAGTTGTATATTGAAAAATTCCCAATCACAGACAAAGCGTATAATCAGAATAACTTGCACACAAAGAAAAGCAACTCAATGTCTCGGGGTAAACCCCAAGAACTCCAGACAAAATAACAACAAAATCACAAGGTCCCAAGTGGTAATCAAAACATCTAATCTTAAATCCAAGAGGTCCATGACTCCATTATTCCAGGGATAGTAACAAAATAGTCCAAGTAACATTAAAGTTTTTTAGTGTTAAAGTTGGTTATTAAGTGTCTTCAAAAAGAAAATGAAAACTCAAGTGAGCAAAATAAAAATTACATAAAGATAAATGCTCAAGTGAGTAAAGATAAAAATAGTATGAAATGTAAATGCTAAAGTAAATGGTGCATAAAAGTAAAGGCGTAAAATAAAGGCATAAAGTAAAAGCACAAAGCAAAAGTCAATTATTAGTGAATTAGAAGTTAGAGGTTAGTTGAATGACCATCTTGGAAATTGCATTTGAAAATTTATTAGAAGATTGATAAGATCAAAGCTTCTCAACAACAAGTCTCATTTGCTTTTTGTCAAGTATATCATTCATTTCAAGTTCTCGAAGTGATAACATATGATCAACGATGTTTAAATGATTCGCTTAGACCAAAGTTTATGACGATTTATTAGAGGATTGATAAGATCAAAGCCTCCTAATAATGAACCTTAAGGTTGTTGCATCAAAGGTTTCAAATTAAACATACTTTGGTTTACAAACATAGGTTTGGGTCACGAATGATCATTTCTTGAATCAGGGCAAATTTAGTGTTATGTTAAACAATCGTAAGTGGACTTATGTAGAAGTCACACCTATTTTGAGGTCGATCAATAGCAATCTATGTACTATATGTTCAAAGAAATGATATGTAGATCATTCTCCAACAACATATAACACAAGTAAGAAATGGATAAGATGAAGAGGGAGGGGATGTATTAGATGAAATTAGGGTTTCAAATATCATCAACATCATTCATCCATTTTGGTGGATTTGGTTTTTCAACCTATCAACACCCAAGATTCAATGAGGTTGAGGAATTTGTCCCAAAATAACACCCAAGTCAGGACCAAATAAATAATAAAATAATATTTAAATGGTTAATAAAAGGGAAATAATTGGTAAATACACAAAGTATATTAAAACACCAAATAAAAAACACCAAATAAAAAATATAAAAAAAAAGTCAAAAGTCAAACATGAGTTAATAAGTGTTGACAATTTTTTTTTTAATTTTTTAAAGTCAGAAACTATTTTTTAAAATTTAAAGAAATATGCAAAATAAACCAAAAAATTGTGAAATAATATTAAAATTAGAAATGAAAATAAAATAAGGTCACCAATATTTGTCAAGAGGTCATTGGATCCTTCCATGATTTTTCCAGAATTTTAAAATCAAGAAAAGTATTTTTAATCAATTTAAAGAAGTCAAATAAAGTGAAAAAATCATAAAAAAAATATCAAATCATAAAATAAAATTGTGAAAAAATAAAAATCAGAAAGAGAAAAATCAAAAGTATTTTTGAGAATTTTTTTCCATAAATTTAGAAGATGAAATGATTTTTTAATGAAATTTTGAAGTTAAAAACAATTAAATCAAAAAAATCAGAAAATAAAAATAATGTTAAAATAATATGGACCATCTGATCATAGTCAAAATGTGTTAGTAAACAGATCCAAAGGACATGGCGCGTTGTGTGATCGTGGGATTTGTACTTATGTATCCAATGATTCGGACTGCAAGTGCACAGTCTTGTCGAGTAGTTTTAAAAGATATCGAACCACAGAGACTGATGAATCGATCTACTGTTTTCTATTGTTACTATGTAAATCTAAAGCTAATGAATATTTGATTTGGGTTATAGGGGAAACTAATTACTAAATTAAGTTGTATTTTAATAATCAATGAGCTTAATTACCAGCATGCAACAGTCGTACCTCGGGAACTAGCGACCTGTCGAGCGTCTTTATATTTTCAAAACAGTTTTCAGTAAAACCTATCTAGTTTAAAAACCCTCGTCTCACACTTTCGTTTTATTGATCTAGGCTATGCAGTTAAGTCCTAACGTACGCTTCCGCCATCCCGTAGGAGTTAAAAACACTTTTTGGAAACTAAACAAAATCTTAATTAACTTTAAAGTGTTTCCGCTGTATTTTAAGCCAATGCCTAGTTACTACTGTCCAGTTAAAAGATCTCAAACTTCCGCTTTGTTGACCCTAACCTCTATCTATTTTTTTACTTCCGTAACAAAACAATTTAATGATTTGAAAAATAGTAACTTAGGCCAGAAAAGAAAGTTTCGTAGTAAAAATAGTCCCGACTAAGTTACTCGTTCCCTCGGTTGATTGACTTTACATACCGGTATACGATTTCTAGCTTGACATAATATTAAACCAAATCGCAGAATAATTTAAAGGACAAACACAAATAAACATAATTATATTAATTAATAAGCAATAAGAATTTGTAAACATAAACCTGGTAATAACTCTGAAGACTGAAGCACTCCTGCATAATTTGTAGGCTTTGCTTCGATCAGAGAATATATTTAACCGTACAGAAGAAAATAATGTTGAAAGAATAATGCTGGAAAGAAATAATTGGGAAAAGAAAATAATGCTGAAAAGAAATAATGCTGAAAATAATATCTGCTTAATAAAATCTCTAAACTTTCTCGCCAAAAAGAAGAACCCCCTTTTCTACTGTGGTCTCAGGCTCTATTTATAGTGCTTGCTTGATTCGTTGCTCTCGAAAATGTAGGAACAGTTCACTTTTCTTCCTTGAGAAATAATAGGCCATTTAATTGTCACGTTCATTGCTCTCTTGACTGCGTGGGTGAGAGAATGTAGGAACTCGTTGGATTAACCCTTGAACGTGTTTCTGTCCGTTGGATGAGGAGAAAGTGGGGTGATAGGTTGTGACGTTCGTCACACGCAAGTGACTATCGTCACTTGGTCTTCATGGAGCGTGACGTTCGTCACGTCCCCTTGACGGTCGTCAGGGCTTGGTTGCTTGTGGGCCACGTGCTCACATGTGTAATGGGATTTTGGGCTGGTTTCTTCTCCTTAGGTTCTTTTACTACTTTTTGCACCCTTTTTTCTTCATTTCTTCAAAAGTGTTCGGCTCAGTGCATATCTGCAAAAATAGAAAAATACCTGCATAATACTTATAAAATAATTTAATTCAAACTAAAGTATGAGAAATATTTGGTGTATATCAAGCCAGAAATATCACATATTTGTGTGTCATCAAACTCCCCCATACTTAAACTTTGCTTTTCCTCAAGCAAATGCTGAGTACGATGTTTTTCTAAACATGGTTATGACTCGGATCGACTAATATATAGTTGCATTGTGTTTTTGTCAGAAAGGTGGTTTGATTCGTGCTCCATAACTACGTCGGCGACGCTAGACAATCCCATTTTATGTAAACTAGTTACAGGTCCTATCATAGCCTACCTCGAGCCTTTGTCTTGTTTTTCCATTTTCATTCTAGCGCAATCACATTAAGCCCTTTATCTTCACACGCACATAGCAGAACAGTCGGTTAGTGGTTATGATCCTTTTAAACTTTTATAGGTTTCTGGCACATTAATGTGGCAACCTTTAATTCAAATGTTGGATGCGGGGGATCAGACCGTAATCTGCCCTACCGAGTTCAGTACCAGATGCTCCTGAACCATCCATCAAATGAATTTTCATGTTACTTTGTAAGGTTTACATCCTTTGGATTAGGCGATCGGGTGAGGATCGTCCAATTTAATCAGTGTATTTCCTTGCAACATTTTGCTGAAATATTCTATCATCCACTTATATTCATCGACTTCCTGCGTAGTTTGTGTTTAAGACGGTGTTGACTGCTAATATAAACTACTCAAGGTTACTATAAAGACTAAACTCAGGGTGTTGGAAACAACGGGTACTTGAACTGATCTATCATACTCTGGGGTTGTAGAGTGTCTAAACGGTAGAAATTTCGCTTAATCTCGCCCCAATTCCTGATGATTAAAGATTTTGCAGTCTATTTACTTGTTGAGTGAGAGAAAAGAAAAAAAAATTTATGGGCTCAAAAAAAAGAAAGAGGAGTCTAAAAGAACAACACAAATTGCTTCAATAGATAACTTGATAAAAAAAATTTATTGAATTAAAGATAACTGTAGGTGTTTAGGTATTGGCTTGCATTTTTGGTAAATCCCAAGTGTATGTGTGAATGTCATGACTGATGTCATAACATTATAGTTCAGTTTGTACTGACTCATTAGGTACCTTTGCAGAAAAATATTGTAATTCAAATACTGATGTTTATAAGTGTGTATCTGAGCATTTTGCAAAATGATCACATTTTGCTAAATCAGTAGACAGGTTTTCTCAGATGTCATAACAGATGTTATGACATCCTGTTCTTAACTAACAGGATTGCAGGATTGGATAAGTCTGAGTTTTTTCAGGAAATAACTCAGTCCTTCCTGAACAGAATCCTGCGTTTTCTGAGGGGTAACCTAGCTCAACCCTAACCTGGTTAATAAAGTCCTGTGACCTGGTCTTTAGGTCAAACGGAATTAACCCTAGGTTTTTGGAAACCCTAACTGAAGTTGCAGCTGCTATATATTCAACAGAGCTGCTGTTTTTCATGGATGGCTTTTATTGATTAGAAGATCATTTGTAATCTGTATAGATTTGATTATTGTACTCCAAGCAATTATCATTGTGATAAGTGCCTTGGAATAGGTTTCTAATTGTAAGGGTTGTGTAGCACTCAAAGCTTTGAAGCAAGAGTGTTTGAATGTTCCTTGACTAAAGCTGTGAAGCAGAGTCAAGTTAGTTGTGTGCATCACTCAAAGCTGTGAAGCACGAGTGATTGTGTTGCTTGATTAAAAAGCTGTGAAGCTTAATCAAGTGTTTGTTTTTGAAGAGTGTCTTCATCAATTCTTAAGTCAAATTGGTTTATGTATCACTGCTGTGATTGAGGGGGAGTGAGTAGGAACTCAGGTTTAAGTTGTACTTAGATTGGAATTGCATTGGGTAGGTCTTAAGTGAAGGAGATAAACTGGTTGGTTTATTCCTGAATTAAAATCTCTTATAGTGGATTTCCTCCCTGGCTTGGTAGCCCCCAGAGTAGGTGTTGTTGCACACTGAACTGGGTAAACAATTGACTGTGTTCTTTATTGCTTTTGTATTTACTGTCATATAGTAAGTCAGATACGGTGTCATAACATTGAACGTGACATTGAGTATCTGCAGCCAGAATTACAATTGGCGTCAGAGCAGGAACCCTGCCTGTATTACTGGGTGAGATCTAGGGATATCACTTTCTGGCACTATGGACAAAGAAGGAGTTTTTGGAAATAGACCACCCATTCTGGACGGAACCAATTATGACTACTGGAAACCTCGTATGATTGCCTTCCTAAAATCTCTGGACAAAAAGGCTTGGAGAGCTGCTGACAAAGGATGGATTCATCCCACCATAACTAAGATAGATGGGACAATCAGTCTGAAGCCTGAGGAAGATTGGAGTAAAGAAGAAGATGAGTTAGCTCTGGGAAATTCAAAAGCTTTAAATGCCTTGTTCAATGGAATTGATAGAAACATTTTCAGACTAGTACATCAATATGAATTGGCCAAGGAAGTTTGGGACACTCTCAAAACTACTCATGAGGGCACTTCCAAAGTAAAAATGTCAAGGCTTCAGATGTTGACTACCAAATTTGAGAATCTAAAAATGATGGAAGATGAAACCATTCATGAGTTTCACATGAACATCTTGGAGATTGCCAACACCTCAGGAGCACTGGGAGAAAAGATGTCAGAAGAAAAACTGGTGAGGAAGATTTTCAGATCCTTGCCTAAAAGATTTGCAATGAAGGTAACTGCCATAGAGGAAGCCCAGGACATTAGCAAGTTGAAAGTGGATGAACTTATTGGGTCTCTTCAGACTTTTGAGATGGGGATCACTGATAATGGTGACAAGAAGAACAAAAGCATAGCACTTGTATCCAACACTGATGTTGAATACAAGGAGGATGAAGAAGAAAACATATCAGAAGTTATTGCCATGCTTGGAAGACAGTTCAACAGGCTCATCAAAAGAATGGACCCAAAGTCAAGGTCTAATGTTCATAACATTCCCTCTGACATTGACAGTTCCAGCAGAAGACCAAGGTCAGAAGATAAGGGAAACCAAGGCAGAGGTATTCAATGCCATGGATGTGAAGGATATGGACATATTCGAGCTGAATGTCCTACCTTTCTTAAGAAACAAAAGAAAGGAATGACTGTTACTTGGTCTGACTATGATTCAGAAAGTAATTCTGAAGAAGAATCTGCCAAACTAGTTACTGCCCTAACTAGTGTTTGTGCTTCTGAAAGTGACACTAGTGATGAAGAAGTGACATTTGAAGAACTGGCTGATACCTACAAGAAATTGTGTATCAGAAGTGCTGAAGTCTGTGTGCAGAATGAGAAACAATCAAAACTCATTATAAAGCTGGAGGCTGAAAAAGGGCAAATCTTGAAACTATAAGTCATCTAGAAGGAGAAGTTCAATTGCTGAACTCACAACTGAATCAAATGACCAAATCTGTCAAGATGTTGACCAATGGAACAGACAAATTGGAAGAGATCCTTCAGGTTGGACAAAATGTGGGAAATAAATCTGGACTGGGATTTATGGAAGCAAAGAAATCTGGTACTGGTAAGCAAATGTCAAAACGGATGTCTCAACACAACTCTCAACATCAGGAACAGAGACATATGAAGAAAAGGTACCAAAGATGGAAATGTCATCATTGTGGGAGATATGGTCACATAAAGCCCTTCTGCTTCAGACTACATGGATATCCTAATCAGAACTCAGGTGTCAAACCTAAGTCTAAAAAGGTACCACATGCTCCTAAATGGAAGAAAAAGGCTACTGCACTGATAGCTCACACTTCCCTGAGGGTCTCTGCAAAGGAAGATTGGTACTTTGACAGTGGATGTTCCAGACACATGACTGGATTCAAAAATCTCCTCAATAATGTTATGCCTCACACCACCAGTTTTGTGACCTTTGGAGATGGTGCTAAAGGTGAAGTCAAAGGAGTTGGTAATTTGGACTGCCCTGGAGTTCCAAGTCTGAATAAAGTACTGCTGGTAAAAGGGTTGACTGCTAATCTCATTAGTATCAGTCAATTATGTGATCTAGGATTCAAGGTCAACTTCTCAAGATCTGAATGTCTAGTAATTAATGAAAAACTAGAAGTTGTAATGAGAGGAATCAAATCCAAAGATAACTGTTACGTGTGGCAGCCTGAGAACACTGATATCTCCACTATGTGTCAAATCATCAAAGAAGAAAAAGAGATGAAACTGTGGCAGCATAAGCTTGGTCTCCTTCATCTAAGAAGAATGAAAAGAGCTATTTCTATGGAAGCTGTCAGAAGAACTCCAAAACTACAGGTTGATAATATCTGTGATGTGGCAAATAAACTTGAAGAAGGATGTGTTGTCAGAACCTTAAGTCATCTTGACAAGGATGTTGGAAATAACAAGTCTAATAAATTCTGTTCTCAAAACATCTGGTCAAAACAGATGCTCCCTGAGTACAATGTTACACAAGATGTTGTGACATTGTGTTGTGACAATCTGAAAACAATCAACATTTCCTTGAACCCTATTGACGCTTGAAGAGAAGAAGTCATTTAAACTGGAACATAGTTTCTCTAAGCTTCAGCTGACTGATTCTTCTACCAAGGCTCTTGTTGGAAATAAACTTGAAAATTTGAGGGGCAGGTTGGGTATTCACCAACATGAGAAATTATAGCAATTAATTTTGCTTAAAACAAGGGTTGAAGGGATTAATTTTATTAAGTCTATATTTAGTGGGTTAATCATATTCTTTCACAATTCCTTCAAAAGCTTTAAGAAGTTGAAGAGACTCCCTTTTATCCCCTACCTCTCTCATCCTTGCAACCTGTTTCCTCCTCCCAATCAAAGATTTTTCTTAAACTGCTACCATTACTCAAAGTCAATCAAAATGTCTCAGACATCGTCTTCAACCATGGCGACTTCGTCTTCCTCATCATCGTCATCATCTGACCAAGATTCTAGGGCAATCACTACATGCATAGAATCTGAAGTTCTTGAGGTCACTCCTCTCAGGGAGATGGCAACTGACCCAGCCAGAGTCAAAAAGCTCAGAACCAGACATGCAGGAAGAGCTCAAGCTACAGCCTCTGGTAATTCTTCTCATCCTTCGTCTTCTGTACCTAATGGAGAAGGATCGGTTCAAGTACACCAAGTTATTGCTAGGCTGGTTACTAGTATACTGAGTGGCAACCAATCTGTACCGGGGATTTCTATCCCTTTAAATCAATCAGAAAGTCCAAATGTGGAAGGTTCTGAAAATGTAGATGTCACTGAGAATGTTGTGACACCAAAAGACAACATTTAGAACCCCTCTGAAAAGGCTGCTGATCCACCTATCATTGATGTGGATGAAGATTACTCAGATAATGAACTGATTGCTAATGTGAACCCTAGCATAGCTAGGAGATTGATGAAAAGAAAGAGTAGTCAGAATGATAAACCTGATGCTAAGAAATCCAAGGCTGAAGGCATGGCTGAGAAAAGTATTCAGACAAAAGGGAAGAAGGCCCAGGTGCATACTGCTAGACAACCAATCTCTAAGAAGAGTAAAGAACCTGAAACTTCTGATTCTGATGAGGAATCAGAATTTGAGATTGATATTGAAGAAACTCCCATCAAAAGGAAGCTCCCCTCCAGCAAGATTGCTAGAGTGCCTGAAGTGCCAACAGACAACATCTCTTTTCATCATCCTGACAATGCAAACAGATGGAAGTATGTTTGCTTAAAGAGAATAGCCTTAGAGAGAGAACTCAACAATGATGCCTTGGAGTGCAAAGACATCATGGATCTGATCAAGAATGTTGGGCTAATGAAGACAGTGATAAAGTTTAACAAATGTTATGAAAATCTGGTCAAGGAGTTTGTAGTGAACTTGTCAAATGATTGTGCTGATGGAAGGTCAGCTGACTTTGAAAGTGTTTTTGTTAGAGGAAGAAGGGTCAAGTTCTCTCCATCAGAAATCAACAAGTTTCTTGGAAGAACAAATAAGGACTGTCCTGATCTAGAGGCAACTGACAATGAAGTTTGTCTAACCATCACAGCCAGGCAAGTAAAGTGCTGGCCCTTGAAAGGGAAGCTGAATGCTAGTAAACTCAGCATGAAATTTGCCATCTTGCATAAAATAGGTGCAGCCAACTGGGTGCCTACAAATCACAAATCAACTATCTCCACAGGATTGGGGAGATTTATCTATGCTGTGGGAACCAAGACTGCTTTTGACTATGGGAGGTACATCTTTGAACAAACTTTAAAGCATGCTGGCAGTTATGCTGTCAAAGGACAAATTGCCTTTCCCTCCCTCCTTTGTGGAATCATCCTTGCACAATACCCTGATATCCTTGTGGCAAGAGATACAGTCTGCAAAAGAGCTCCTGCCCTTGGCCTGCACTACAAACTGTTTCAGGGATCTCATGCTCCAGACATTGTCATAACATCAGCTGAGACATCGTCTGTAAAGACCCAGTCCAAGACATCAGATGTCATAGCTGTTTTAAAAGAAACTTGCAAAGAGCTGGATGCTAGAAAAAGGACCCTAGAGATTCTAATTGCCAGGCTAGAAAAGGAGGAAGCTGAAGAAAGCAGAAGGGAAGAAGGTGTAGAAGCTGAAGGACATCTCAACATTGAAGAAACTAGCTCCTCTGAGTCTGATGACAGTGCTTGAAGGTTGATTGCTGTTTGGTGGTGTTGCTGGTTGGTTGCTGATATTTGGTGGAGTTTGGAAGTGTATTCTGTTGTTTTCTGCTGCTGCTCTCATTATTTTGTTTTGGATAACTGTATAATTTTATGAACATGTATCTTTGGCCCATTTGTGGCTAAAGAGGGGGAGAATATTTTGGTACTTACTTAATTAGTACTTGACATTCTATTTTTCTGCTGTCACTATCTATCTCTGATTGTTTAGGGTCTTTAGCCAAAAATCTGCCAAAGGGGGAGTTTGTAGGTGTTTAGGTATTGGCTTGCATTTTTGGTAAATCCCAAGTGTATGTGTGAATGTCATGACTGATGTCATAACATTATAGTTCAGTTTGTACTGACTCATTAGGTACCTTTGCAGAAAAATATTGTAATTCAAATACTGATGTTTATAAGTGTGTATCTGAGCATTTTGCAAAATGATCACATTTTGCTAAATCAGTAGACAGGTTTTCTCAGATGTCATAACAGATGTTATGACATCCTGTTCTGAACTAACAGGATTGCAGGATTGGATAAGTCTGAGTTTTTTCAGGAAATAACTCAGTCCTTCCTGAACAGAATCCTGCGTTTTCTGAGGGGTAACCTAGCTCAACCCTAACCTGGTTAATAAAGTCCTGTGACCTGGTCTTTAGGTCAAACGGAATTAACCCTAGGTTTTTGGAAACCCTAACTGAAGTTGCAGCTGCTATATATTCAACAGAGCTGCTGTTTTTCATGGATGGCTTTTATTGATTAGAAGATCATTTGTAATCTGTATAGATTTGATTATTGTACTCCAAGCAATTATCATTGTGATAAGTGCCTTGGAATAGGTTTCTAATTGTAAGGGTTGTGTAGCACTCAAAGCTTTGAAGCAAGAGTGTTTGAATGTTCCTTGACTAAAGCTGTGAAGCAGAGTCAAGTTAGTTGTGTGCATCACTCAAAGCTGTGAAGCACGAGTGATTGTGTTGCTTGATTAAAAAGCTGTGAAGCTTAATCAAGTGTTTGTTTTTGAAGAGTGTCTTCATCAATTCTTAAGTCAAATTGGTTTATGTATCACTGCTGTGATTGAGGGGGAGTGAGTAGGAACTCAGGTTTAAGTTGTACTTAGATTGGAATTGCATTGGGTAGGTCTTAAGTGAAGGAGATAAACTGGTTGGTTTATTCCTGAATTAAAATCTCTTATAGTGGATTTCCTCCCTGGCTTGGTAGCCCCCAGAGTAGGTGTTGTTGCACACTGAACTGGGTAAACAATTGACTGTGTTCTTTATTGCTTTTGTATTTACTGTCATATAGTAAGTCATATACGGTGTCATAACATTGAACGTGACATTGAGTATCTGCAGCCAGAATTACAATTGGCGTCAGAGCAGGAACCCTGCCTGTATTACTGGGTGAGATCTAGGGATATCACTTTCTGGCACTATGGACAAAGAAGGAGTTTTTGGAAATAGACCACCCATTCTGGACGGAACCAATTATGACTACTGGAAACCTCGTATGATTGCCTTCCTAAAATCTCTGGACAAAAAGGCTTGGAGAGCTGCTGACAAAGGATGGATTCATCCCACCATAACTAAGATAGATGGGACAATCAGTCTGAAGCCTGAGGAAGATTGGAGTAAAGAAGAAGATGAGTTAGCTCTGGGAAATTCAAAATCTTTAAATGCCTTGTTCAATGGAATTGATAGAAACATTTTCAGACTAGTACATCAATATGAATTGGCCAAGGAAGTTTGGGACACTCTCAAAACTACTCATGAGGGCACTTCCAAAGTAAAAATGTCAAGGCTTCAGATGTTGACTACCAAATTTGAGAATCTAAAAATGATGGAAGATGAAACCATTCATGAGTTTCACATGAACATCTTGGAGATTGCCAACACCTCAGGAGCACTGGGAGAAAAGATGTCAGAAGAAAAACTGGTGAGGAAGATTTTCAGATCCTTGCCTAAAAGATTTGCAATGAAGGTAACTGCCATAGAGGAAGCCCAGGACATTAGCAAGTTGAAAGTGGATGAACTTATTGGGTCTCTTCAGACTTTTGAGATGGGGATCACTGATAATGGTGACAAGAAGAACAAAAGCATAGCACTTGTATCCAACACTGATGTTGAATACAAGGAGGATGAAGAAGAAAACATATCAGAAGTTATTGCCATGCTTGGAAGACAGTTCAACAGGCTCATCAAAAGAATGGACCCAAAGTCAAGGTCTAATGTTCATAACATTCCCTCTGACATTGACAGTTCCAGCAGAAGACCAAGGTCAGAAGATAAGGGAAACCAAGGCAGAGGTATTCAATGCCATGGATGTGAAGGATATGGACATATTCGAGCTGAATGTCCTACCTTTCTTAAGAAACAAAAGAAAGGAATGACTGTTACTTGGTCTGACTATGATTCAGAAAGTAATTCTGAAGAAGAATCTGCCAAACTAGTTACTGCCCTAACTAGTGTTTGTGCTTCTGAAAGTGACACTAGTGATGAAGAAGTGACATTTGAAGAACTGGCTGATACCTACAAGAAATTGTGTATCAGAAGTGCTGAAGTCTGTGTGCAGAATGAGAAACAATCAAAACTCATTATAAAGCTGGAGGCTGAAAAAGGGCAAATCTTGAAACTATAAGTCATCTAGAAGGAGAAGTTCAATTGCTGAACTCACAACTGAATCAAATGACCAAATCTGTCAAGATGTTGACCAATGGAACAGACAAATTGGAAGAGATCCTTCAGGTTGGACAAAATGTGGGAAATAAATCTGGACTGGGATTTATGGAAGCAAAGAAATCTGGTACTGGTAAGCAAATGTCAAAACGGATGTCTCAACACAACTCTCAACATCAGGAACAGAGACATATGAAGAAAAGGTACCAAAGATGGAAATGTCATCATTGTGGGAGATATGGTCACATAAAGCCCTTCTGCTTCAGACTACATGGATATCCTAATCAGAACTCAGGTGTCAAACCTAAGTCTAAAAAGGTACCACATGCTCCTAAATGGAAGAAAAAGGCTACTGCACTGATAGCTCACACTTCCCTGAGGGTCTCTGCAAAGGAAGATTGGTACTTTGACAGTGGATGTTCCAGACACATGACTGGATTCAAAAATCTCCTCAATAATGTTATGCCTCACACCACCAGTTTTGTGACCTTTGGAGATGGTGCTAAAGGTGAAGTCAAAGGAGTTGGTAATTTGGACTGCCCTGGAGTTCCAAGTCTGAATAAAGTACTGCTGGTAAAAGGGTTGACTGCTAATCTCATTAGTATCAGTCAATTATGTGATCTAGGATTCAAGGTCAACTTCTCAAGATCTGAATGTCTAGTAATTAATGAAAAACTAGAAGTTGTAATGAGAGGAATCAAATCCAAAGATAACTGTTACGTGTGGCAGCCTGAGAACACTGATATCTCCACTATGTGTCAAATCATCAAAGAAGAAAAAGAGATGAAACTGTGGCAGCATAAGCTTGGTCTCCTTCATCTAAGAAGAATGAAAAGAGCTATTTCTATGGAAGCTGTCAGAAGAACTCCAAAACTACAGGTTGATAATATCTGTGATGTGGCAAATAAACTTGAAGAAGGATGTGTTGTCAGAACCTTAAGTCATCTTGACAAGGATGTTGGAAATAACAAGTCTAATAAATTCTGTTCTCAAAACATCTGGTCAAAACAGATGCTCCCTGAGTACAATGTTACACAAGATGTTGTGACATTGTGTTGTGACAATCTGAAAACAATCAACATTTCCTTGAACCCTATTGACGCTTGAAGAGAAGAAGTCATTTAAACTGGAACATAGTTTCTCTAAGCTTCAGCTGACTGATTCTTCTACCAAGGCTCTTGTTGGAAATAAACTTGAAAATTTGAGGGGCAGGTTGGGTATTCACCAACATGAGAAATTATAGCAATTAATTTTGCTTAAAACAAGGGTTGAAGGGATTAATTTTATTAAGTCTATATTTAGTGGGTTAATCATATTCTTTCACAATTCCTTCAAAAGCTTTAAGAAGTTGAAGAGACTCCCTTTTATCCCCTACCTCTCTCATCCTTGCAACCTGTTTCCTCCTCCCAATCAAAGATTTTTCTTAAACTGCTACCATTACTCAAAGTCAATCAAAATGTCTCAGACATCGTCTTCAACCATGGCGACTTCGTCTTCCTCATCATCGTCATCATCTGACCAAGATTCTAGGGCAATCACTACATGCATAGAATCTGAAGTTCTTGAGGTCACTCCTCTCAGGGAGATGGCAACTGACCCAGCCAGAGTCAAAAAGCTCAGAACCAGACATGCAGGAAGAGCTCAAGCTACAGCCTCTGGTAATTCTTCTCATCCTTCGTCTTCTGTACCTAATGGAGAAGGATCGGTTCAAGTACACCAAGCTATTGCTAGGCTGGTTACTAGTATACTGAGTGGCAACCAATCTGTACCGGGGATTTCTATCCCTTTAAATCAATCAGAAAGTCCAAATGTGGAAGGTTCTGAAAATGTAGATGTCACTGAGAATGTTGTGACACCAAAAGACAACATTTAGAACCCCTCTGAAAAGGCTGCTGATCCACCTATCATTGATGTGGATGAAGATTACTCAGATAATGAACTGATTGCTAATGTGAACCCTAGCATAGCTAGGAGATTGATGAAAAGAAAGAGTAGTCAGAATGATAAACCTGATGCTAAGAAATCCAAGGCTGAAGGCATGGCTGAGAAAAGTATTCAGACAAAAGGGAAGAAGGCCCAGGTGCATACTGCTAGACAACCAATCTCTAAGAAGAGTAAAGAACCTGAAACTTCTGATTCTGATGAGGAATCAGAATTTGAGATTGATATTGAAGAAACTCCCATCAAAAGGAAGCTCCCCTCCAGCAAGATTGCTAGAGTGCCTGAAGTGCCAACAGACAACATCTCTTTTCATCATCCTGACAATGCAAACAGATGGAAGTATGTTTGCTTAAAGAGAATAGCCTTAGAGAGAGAACTCAACAATGATGCCTTGGAGTGCAAAGACATCATGGATCTGATCAAGAATGTTGGGCTAATGAAGACAGTGATAAAGTTTAACAAATGTTATGAAAATCTGGTCAAGGAGTTTGTAGTGAACTTGTCAAATGATTGTGCTGATGGAAGGTCAGCTGACTTTGAAAGTGTTTTTGTTAGAGGAAGAAGGGTCAAGTTCTCTCCATCAGAAATCAACAAGTTTCTTGGAAGAACAAATAAGGACTGTCCTGATCTAGAGGCAACTGACAATGAAGTTTGTCTAACCATCACAGCCAGGCAAGTAAAGTGCTGGCCCTTGAAAGGGAAGCTGAATGCTAGTAAACTCAGCATGAAATTTGCCATCTTGCATAAAATAGGTGCAGCCAACTGGGTGCCTACAAATCACAAATCAACTATCTCCACAGGATTGGGGAGATTTATCTATGCTGTGGGAACCAAGACTGCTTTTGACTATGGGAGGTACATCTTTGAACAAACTTTAAAGCATGCTGGCAGTTATGCTGTCAAAGGACAAATTGCCTTTCCCTCCCTCCTTTGTGGAATCATCCTTGCACAATACCCTGATATCCTTGTGGCAAGAGATACAGTCTGCAAAAGAGCTCCTGCCCTTGGCCTGCACTACAAACTGTTTCAGGGATCTCATGCTCCAGACATTGTCATAACATCAGCTGAGACATCGTCTGTAAAGACCCAGTCCAAGACATCAGATGTCATAGCTGTTTTAAAAGAAACTTGCAAAGAGCTGGATGCTAGAAAAAGGACCCTAGAGATTCTAATTGCCAGGCTAGAAAAGGAGGAAGCTGAAGAAAGCAGAAGGGAAGAAGGTGTAGAAGCTGAAGGACATCTCAACATTGAAGAAACTAGCTCCTCTGAGTCTGATGACAGTGCTTGAAGGTTGATTGTTGTTTGGTGGTGTTGCTGGTTGGTTGCTGATATCTGGTGGAGTTTGGAAGTGTATTCTGTTGTTTTCTGCTGCTGCTCTCATTATTTTGTTTTGGATAACTGTATAATTTTATGAACATGTATCTTTGGCCCATTTGTGGCTAAAGAGGGGGAGAATATTTTGGTACTTACTTAATTAGTACTTGACATTCTATTTTTCTGCTGTCACTATCTATCTCTGATTGTTTAGGGTCTTTAGCCAAAAATCTGCCAAAGGGGGAGTTTGTAGGTGTTTAGGTATTGGCTTGCATTTTTGGTAAATCCCAAGTGTATGTGTGAATGTCATGACTGATGTCATAACATTATAGTTCAGTTTGTACTGACTCATTAGGTACCTTTGCAGAAAAATATTGTAATTCAAATACTGATGTTTATAAGTGTGTATCTGAGCATTTTGCAAAATGATCACATTTTGCTAAATCAGTAGACAGGTTTTCTCAGATGTCATAACATATGTTATGACATCCTGTTCTGAACTAACAGGATTGCAGGATTGGATAAGTCTGAGTTTTTTCAGGAAATAACTCAGTCCTTCCTGAACAGAATCCTGCGTTTTCTGAGGGGTAACCTAGCTCAACCCTAACCTGGTTAATAAAGTCCTGTGACCTGGTCTTTAGGTCAAACGGAATTAACCCTAGGTTTTTGGAAACCCTAACTGAAGTTGCAGCTGCTATATATTCAACAGAGCTGTTGTTTTTCATGGATGGCTTTTATTGATTAGAAGATCATTTGTAATCTGTATATATTTGATTATTGTACTCCAAGCAATTATCATTGTGATAAGTGCCTTGGAATAGGTTTCTAATTGTAAGGGTTGTGTAGCACTCAAAGCTTTGAAGCAAGAGTGTTTGAATGTTCCTTGACTAAAGCTGTGAAGCAGAGTCAAGTTAGTTGTGTGCATCACTCAAAGCTGTGAAGCACGAGTGATTGTGTTGCTTGATTAAAAAGCTGTGAAGCTTAATCAAGTGTTTGTTTTTGAAGAGTGTCTTCATCAATTCTTAAGTCAAATTGGTTTATGTATCACTGCTGTGATTGAGGGGGAGTGAGTAGGAACTCAGGTTTAAGTTGTACTTAGATTGGAATTGCATTGGGTAGGTCTTAAGTGAAGGAGATAAACTGGTTGGTTTATTCCTGAATTAAAATCTCTTATAGTGGATTTCCTCCCTGGCTTGGTAGCCCCCAGAGTAGGTGTTGTTGCACACTGAACTGGGTAAACAATTGACTGTGTTCTTTATTGCTTTTGTATTTACTGTCATATAGTAAGTCAGATACGGTGTCATAACATTGAACGTGACATTGAGTATCTGCAGCCAGAATTACAATAACGGAAGGGAAATTACAAAGAAAAATAAAAATTACTAGGAAAGGGAAATACTTCCTCCCCCATACTTGAATCATACATTGTCCTCAATGTATTGAAAAAATATGGAAAGGGGGAATGGAAACTGGACAATCATTCTTCCTCCTCTTGTCTTCGGAATCGGCCACGTGTCCGCGCTCTTCGACGTGCTTTCTCACCGTGTCTGGAAGATTCGCCTCCATATCTCTGAGATATGATGTTATGCAAGTCGTCAACATGAAGTGTTAAGGCTCGCATATCTTCCGTCATTCCTGTGGTGAATTCCAGCATACTTTGATCATGCCTGCGAGTGTAGTCGTTTTGGTCTCTCTGCATTTGTTGCATGAGAGTCATCATCTCGATTTGGCGCGTCTCGAGGCTCTGGTAGCGCTGAGTGGACAGCTGGTTTTGCTGCATTATTCCGGCATAGATTGCGTCGATGGTGGCGGGATTGTTGGCTTGTTGTGGTTGGGGCTCTCGCTGCTCTAATTCTTCTTCGATTTCGTCAGCGGCAGCATTGTTGGTCTCACCTTGATTTCCTTGCACATTTCCTCCGGGTTCTGGGGCGTTCAGGTTGTAAAGCCAGTTATCCGGATTACCCAAGTAAGTACGATTATGATTTGGCATGATCACACTACGAACTCTTGCATTATTAACCATTAGATAGTACCCTCTAGCTTCTCATACTTTGATCAGGCGGACAGCTCTACAGTTATCAATGTCCATATAAACTGCTGGCAGCGGAGGTAGGCGTTGGATCCTTTCCCCCCAGTTCAGGTGAACTGCGATTGTGGTGACAATGCCTCCGATGCAAAAAGGTGTGGTCCCATCTCTTGTAATGAGGTTTTTAATGTGGGCCATCATTAAAGTAACGGGATTAAGACAGAGGTTTTGTGAAAAGGTACAGTGAAGAGCATACAACTCTTTAGTGTTGACTTTGTTGTTGTTTGCCCTTCCAAATACTGTGTTTGCCATAACGCGGTGTAAGAAGAGAATGTTCGGGTTGTGGATGTGAGAGGCGTACCGTGCTTCGGGATTGACATTTGGTTCGCCTGTTATTCTCTCCCATAGTGCGTATGCACTTCCATTCCAATCCAATTCTGGGGGAATGCGATATTGCACATTATTCCCACGGGGAAAATGAAATATGTCGCTCAAATTTTCATGGCTGAGTGTGTACTCTCGGTTGAACATCCTAAATTGAGCGGCTCACGTTAGGTGTGCGTCGGCATCATCGCGAGTGTGATAGGCGTAGGAACTTAAGAATTCCAACGTGAGAGCTTCGTAAGTGGGTGCGTTCATCGTGCTAATAAAGCTTAGGCCAGCTTTGTTCAGCAAGCCTTGCATATGGGTTTGCAACCCCAATTCTTGCAAGCAGTTGTTGTTGATGAACCGTGTGGATGTTATCCCTCGATGATGGAATTTTATGTACCTCTCTTTTTGAAGTTCACCAACTTCTCCTTGTCGGAGCACGAGATGTCGCATGTCGGGTTCGGGTTGGTTTGGTGGATTCCTTTGGGCGGCCATGATTTTGAACTTGATTGAAAAATGTATATGTGATGAAGAGATGGAAGGTGGGTGGTAGTGATGAAACTAAGGGATGGGGGAAAGGTTTATATAGATGGTTTTTTATTGAGTATGAAATTGAATGGGGTTTATGGGATAATTATGAATATGGAAGTTAAGGATGGATGGAGTAATGGGATAGTGGGGGTTTTAAAACAAAATTTCATACAAGTTTCAATGTGGTTCAACGGTCACGGGAAGAGGAATCGTGGGAGACAGGCTTCTGACGCTTGTCACGCGTTCCCTGACGTTCATCAGGGTCAAATGGTGCGTGCATGTCTTTTGTTTGACCGCGTGCAATAAAGCAAGAATTGATTAATTAACTAACTCATATAGTTTGAGTAGTGTTACAAGGGATATATATCTATGTGAATAGTTAGTGGCACATAGTAGAATCGGAGGAATGATAATCAAAATAGAAAATAAGAATTAAATAAGATATAATTTAATTAAAGATAAAAATTAAATGAAAAACTTGTGGGTTGCCTCCCACACAGCGCTTGTTTAATGTCGTTAGCTTGACGGCTCAAGAGTGCAAGCACTCATGGTGGTTCTCTCGAGGATGACTCCTCGGTTGAACTTTTAGTAGTTGTCATTTTCCATGGCCACTTATCAAGCCATCTCACATATCCCTCACCTTTTCTTTTCTTTCTTCTGTGGGGTGGTTCATTCTTCTGAACTTGTGGAGGTGGTTCTGGATCTATCCTAAGTATCAACTTTTCAAGTTTGGGCTTAGTGATTTCATCCACCACCTCAAAGGTTGACCTTACCCTCTTAACGCTAATAATATCCCTAGTTTCATGGTCCTCTGATTTTCTCTTTTTATGCAAGACTTCAAATAAGGGTGCATTGGTGTGGATATTTTCCAATACCTCCATACACGTTTTAGATTGGGAGTCTATCTGAGCTTCCATAAAACTTTTCGATAAAGGAATCAGTGGGGTATAGGGATGAGAAACAACAATAGGTGTTTCCTTCTCTACCTCTTCTACAACCTCCCTTTTAGATGGTGTTGGAGGATGTTTCTCAATCTTTACTCTTTTCTCGTCCGAACTCTCCTCAACCATATCATCACTCTCCTTAACCTCATTATCACTCTCCTTAGGATTTTCAATTTGTTTTTCACTAATGGTTGTTACAACATCCAATTTCTCCTCAAGGAAGGGTCCTAGAGGGTTTTGTTCAAGCTGGGAGATTTGAGTCTCTAAGGCTATATTGTGAGTCACGAGCGACTCAACCACAGTGGTCAGTTGCCTAAGGTTTTCACTGTTTTGAAGACTTTGTTTTCTAAACTCTTTGTTCTGGACAGTTTGTGTCTCTACAAAGTGCTCCATCATAGATTCTAACCTAGAGTGAATTAGCGTCGCATCAGAATCCTCCATTGATGTTTCGAAGTTGAAATCATGCGATTCTTCTGATTCTTCAAAGTGATTTAGAGTCACATTTTGTGTTTCCACAAAGCGCTTTGTCATCATAGATATTTCATTTTCCATTAATATTTCGAGGTCGGATTTATAGGATTCTTGAGTCTCCTCAAAATATTGGGTGTAGTGATTGTAGGGGAAATTTGGTTGAGGATAAGTTTGGTTGGAATTATAATATTCTTACGATTCCTCAAAATTTTGGGATTGGTAGTTGGAAAGGTAATTCGGGTGAGAATGAGTTTGTGACGCATTGAAATTCTCCAATATTATTTCGAGGTCTGATTTATGGGATTCTTGTGATTCTTCGAAATACTCAGAGTGGGAGTTGTAGAAAAAATCTGGGTGATACATAGTAATTGGGACAAAAATTTGAGATGATACTCTTGAATGCGGCGTCTAAGTCTGAGATACCGCTCGATATCGTTGATTTGTATGTATAACGGATCGCCTTGCGAACGAGTGTTTGGCATACAAATAAGAAAAGAAATAGAAAAGAAATAGAAAAGAAATAGAAAAGAAATAGAAAAGAAATAGAAAAGAAATAGAAAAGAAATAGAAAAGAAAAAGAAAAGAAAAAGAGAGGTTTTTGCTCTAGTCTCTACTGTGTAACAAAAGAGTAGAGATATCGACTTAAATCAGTCCCCGGCAACGGCGCCAAAAACTTGATCGTGGGATTTGTACTTATGTATCCAATGATTCGGACTGCAAGTGCACAGTCTTGTCAAGTAGTTTTAAAAGATATCGAACCACAGAGACTGATGAATCGATCTACCGTTTTCTATTGTTACTATGTAAATCTAAAGCTAATGAATATTTGATTTGGGTTGTAGGGGAAACTAATTACTAAATTAAGTTGTATTTTAATAATCAATGAGCTTAATTACCAGCATGCAACAGTCGTACCTCGGGAACTAGCAACCTGTCGGGCGTCTTTATATTTTCAAAACAGTTTTCAGTAAAACCTATCTAGTTTAAAAACCCTCGTCTCACACTGTCGTTTTGTTGATCTAGGCTATGCAGTTAAGTCCTAAAGTACGCTTCCGCCATCCCGCAGGAGTTAAAAACACTTTTTGGAAACTAAACAAAATCTTAATTAACTTTAAAGTGTTTCCGCTGTATTTTAAGCCAATGCCTAATTACTACTGTCCAGTTAAAAGATCTCAAACTTCCGCTTTGTTGACCCTAACCTCTATCTATTTTTTTACTTACGTAACAAAACAATTTAATGATTTGAAAAATAGTAACTATTAGGCCAGAAAAGAAAGTTTCGTAGTAAAAATAGTCCCGACTAAGTTACTCGTTCCCTCGGTTGATTGACTTTACATACCGGTATAAGATTTCTAGCTTGACATAATATTAAACCAAATCGCAGAATAATTTAAAGGACAAACACAAATAAACATAATTATATTAATTAATAAGCAATAAGAATTTGTAAACATAAACCTGGTAATAACTCTGAAGACTGAAGCACTCCTGCATAATTTGTAGGCTTTTCTTCGATCGGAGAATATATTTAACCGTATAGAAGAAAATAATGCTGAAAGAATAATGCTGGAAAGAAATAACTGGGAAAAGAAAATAATGCTGAAAAGAAATAATGCTGAAAATAATATTCTGCTGAAAATAATATCTGCTTAATAAAATCTCTAAACTTTCTCGCCAAAAAGAAGAACCCCCTTTTCTACTGTGGTCTCAGGCTCTATTTATAGTGCTTGCTTGATTCGTTGCTCTCAAAAATGTAGGAACAATTCACTTTTCTTCCTTGAGAAATAATAGGCCATTTAATTGTCACGTTCGTTGCTCTCTTGACTGCGTGGGTGAGAGAATGTAGGAACTCGTTGGACTAACCCTTGAACGTGTTTCTGTCCGTTGGATGAGGAGAAAGTGGGGTGATAGGCTGTGACGTTCGTCACACACAAGTGACTATCGTCACTTGGTCTTCATGGAGCGTGACATTCGTCACGTCCCCTTGACGGTCGTCAGGGCTTGGTTGCTTGTGGGCCACGTGCTCACATGTGTAATGGGCTTTTGGGCTAGTTTCTTCTCCTTAGGCTCTTTTACTACTTTTTGCACCCTTTTTTCTTCATTTCTTCAAAAGTGTTCGGCTCAGTGCATATCTGCAAAAATAGAAAAATACCTGCATAATACTTATAAAATAATTTAATTCAAACTAAAGTATGAGAAATATTTGGTGTATATCAAGCCAGAAATATCACATATTTGTGTGTCATCATTGTGCTTGATATTGACCCTTTTGAAAATTACACAGGATCACTATTTATTAAATAAAAGGCAACTTTAAATGTCGCGCGTTGGATAAATTATGACTCACTTAAGTAATCAGAACTAAGGGTTCATGAAAGGCGCACATGGTAAAGCGAAACACCAAATCTATTTCACAAAAAATAACGTGGCTAAATGTCATTGGTTGAAGACGAACATGTCATCGTCTTCAACCTTCAGCCAACCTCAAATCATGAACTTCAAAATTGTAAAATTAGCAAACCAGACCGGTACCATTCGAAACGTCTCACTGAGACGAACTCAACCATGGTCTCACAAAAAATTTGTATAAGTTGTACAATGTTTACTTTGCAAAAAAACACAAAAAATAACGAGCACTGAATTTTCAAGATTACATGGTCAATTCTCAACGAAAACGAAAATTGTAAAAAGTGTGAGATTCAGAGATATGAGAAGAGTAGGTTAGGAACTTATTTGAGGCAAAATGAATGAGTAATCTACTTGAACAAAGTATGAGAAAAATGCTCTGAAACTGGACTTCTGCAGCACGATTTAGGACTCCTTAAGGCTTGATTCTTGTTGTGTTAGGTTCATGAAAGTTCAAGGATTGAGAATGAACAAAGAAATTGGATTGAGAAGTGGAGAAAAGATGAATTCAAAAACTAAAAAAAAAGTGAGTTGCAAAGAGAAAGTGGCAGGTAATTTTGGATGTCCAAGCTTGAGGAAATGAGTGGAATATGTCCTTCTATTTATAGGAGAGTGAATGGTGAAAAGAATTGGAAGAAATAGTGAGGTTTGAAGGGAAATTGAGTGAAGCCCGATGTTGTACCCCAAAATTTTCCCTTCCATTTTCAAGACAAATTAATTCAAGATACCTCCCCATGCTTATGAAGGTCTCAAACACTCAAGACTACTCAAGAGTTGATCACACAAACTCTCCTTCTAAGCAATTGACCTACAACTAGGATTTTGCTTCTCTCAAAGGAAATTATGTTTCTAATGCCTCAAATGGACTTCATGGTTTCTCATATGTCTCAAGGTACCCTCATACCAAGTTTCAAGCTTTACATCACAAGTTTGCTCGGTCAATTAGCCAAATGATTGAAAATCAACTATATTGGACAAAAAGTCAACTTTTACCAATCTACAGTCAAACTTCAAGATTTTTGGTAAACATCAATATTTTAAAGTGACATTCATCATTTGATCAAGGGTTGATCATGATTCATCAAGAAAACTCAAGATTCATCAAAAGTCAAAAGTTACTAAATTAGATTTTTCTTAAGGAGAAGTCAACTGAACTTTGACCAAGCATAACTTTCACATACTTCATCAAAAATTTCTCAACCAAATATCATCTTGAAGCAAATTCAATTCTCTACAACTTTGTCTCTCTAAGCTCAAGACCAAAAATGCTTCATTTGAGAGATATGAGCCAAAACATTACAGGTCATTTTAAAAGTCAACAAAAAGATATTTTTTATCAAAGCAATTTACATAATTATAAAGGCTTCAAATGAAAAAAAATGACCAACATAAAAGTTGTAGGAGACATCTTGAGGTTTCTAAAAAGTCAAAGATCATCTTCATATGACAAAAATTGGGAGAGTTATGATTGGTGCAAATTGAGCAATTTTTAGAAAATGCATGAAGTTCAAATAGAGCAAACTTGAAATTTTAGACCAATGGGCCTAAGTTTTTAGGTTCAAACGTGTTCATGGCCTCATATTAGACCTCTAAATCCATTCATATACTTTTGTGGTTTTTATTTTTTTTATTTTGATTTTATTCAATTAAAAGCAAAATAAATCAAATAAAATACCAAATAAATGATACAATGCGTGTGGACTTTTATTTTAATCATGTTGGAGGCCCAAATATCTACCTTGAAGCTGAAGAAATCGTGTGGTCTATGTTTGAAATAAATCTTCACTAGTTTTTGGAAGATTTCAACTTATTTTCAAACAAAATCAAAGATATGATTTCATGAGATGTCCAAGCCCACCACCTTACCTAACTTTCTCTCCTATAAATACATAACACCTTCAGACATCAAAGAACACAAAGGTTGTCTCAAGAAGAACCCTAAAACTTCAAATTTTTAAGAACTAGGGCAAACTCAAACCCTTATTTCTAGCCACTCTCAATAAAAATCAATCCTTAAATCGTGTTCCCGAATTTCCCAGAAGTCATTCCAATCCTTATTCAAGCTCGAAGCACGCCAGAACAGCACACCTCGACTGCACCGGTTTGGTAACATTATTGAATTTCAAACTTTTAATCCATGCAATTTAAATGAGTTTGATGGATACATTCATGTTCATATTGATGCGTGGAACTGTTTTGACGTATTACTTGTGAGGTTTGACGCAGGAATAGAGATCTACCATTGTTAAGGCAGTTTGAAACATTTTCTTTGAAACTCACTCTACAGGCGTTTTTAGGATAAAATAAGGTCACCAATGGATTCAAGAGGTCCAAATTAGGGGGACACGATCCCTCTTGGTATTTGATTCTTGTTGTTTTTGCGGGTTGAGTTTTGAGGCCTCCAGAGAAGATGACTGGAGTTTGACTCTGGCGTCTTTGTGTTTTGTTTGACTATGGTAGGGCTTTCATGGCGTGAGGGCACCTCATGATTGGTCCTCACTTAAGCCATTGGGGTCCACTTTTGACTCGTTTGAAAAATCAAAGACTAACACTCCTTTATTATTTATTATTTAATTCATATTCAGTTAACGTGAAACACATATGGCGTAGTGGTGAGTGATACGTTTGTTATTGCAAAAGGCGTGGGTTCGATCCTAGCTTTTGTCAAATAATTTTGTTTTTCAGGATAACACGCAGGTTTATAACAAAAGGGTTCATTCATATTCCATGTCACAAAAAACAACATGGCGCAGTGGTAGAGGGGCAGACTTGTAACCTCTAGGGTGTGGGTTCAATTCTCACCCCATGCATATTTGTTTTCCTTATTTTCTAACTCTATTTTCATTCCATTATCTTAATTAATTAACCTATTTTCTAAATTAACCATTAACAAACCTTAAACCTTTTTCAAAACTATAACAAATTAGGATTAGGCTTTTTTAGTTAGTAATTAATTTTTTTACATATTTTTATTTATTAATTAATTAAGTTAATTAGATCTTTATTAAATATTAAAATTAATTAGAAATAATTAGGTCTCAATTACTATTATTAACCTAAATTATGTTCTACATAAAAACACAAAAACATTTAACATTTTTCTTATTTCTTTTTTCTATTTAATTTCCTAGAACAAGTGTATAGGTCACACTCTCAATTGTAATAGCGTAGATTTACATTCTCGCGTTTTTCCTATTATGTAAATGCTCACAGGATGTAATAGCTTAGGTTTAATTTTCCGCACTTTTCATTCCGCACATTATATTTAACAATTAGTAATTAGGGTTTGTATGGCAAGACTAAAAGCGAATCTAGAAAACCCTAATTTTCAGGATAAAATAACTGAATTAACACACTCTTCACACTTGCACCTCTAGGGTAGCCTCTCTTATTGCCTTACGAATATTGGTCACGTCCCTCGAAAGTAGGGATACTTTAGTAAAAGACCCTCAATTTAACAATATCATCATAGTCCCTTTCGACTAAAGATCATAAATCCTTGAAGACCCTTCGAGTTGCCTACAAAATGATCTAGTCCCTCGATGACCCTACAAGCAAAATAATGATAGTCCCTTCAATACAATTTCTAAAGTATCCTTACATGTTTCCTTCGATGACCATATGATGATCCTACACTTGTCCCTTCACATCCAATAGATAGGATTACCTACCAACTAATGGTATGGATAATACTATCTCTAAAGGAGAAGAAAAATAACAAGAAAGAACTTAGTGGATAGGACTCTTGAATGCTTGCTCACAACCTTTTTCACAAACAAACATTTTTTACACTACACTTTCAAACAAGATATTTTCAAAAACACTTTGTATACATTCTTGAGGACTGATAGAATAATTATTACAAAGTCTGCCTTACATTGGTATTTCAAAATATTTTCAAACAAATCACACACACACACACACAAAGCAAGTTTTTTAAAAGTGAGCTAAGCAATTAAGAGCCCGTAGATAACTAGGATGAAAAAGATACTAACACCTTCCCTTTTTATAACTTACCCCCCGAACTCAAAATCTATCAAAGGTCTTTTCTGTTCTTTTCACCTTTCCTAAATATTGGATAAAAGAAAAGTCGGTGGCGACTCTTGCTAACCGCAACATTTGCGATAAAACAAAAAAGTCAGTTCTCCCACCGTATTACAGAACTGGCGACTCTGATGGGGAGTTCTTAAAAAAGAGGGGTTACCTTAGAGTTTTGATCACTTTTACTTGCTTTAATTGTTTTAATTGTTTGCTTTAAATTTAAGGGCTTGTTTGGTATTATTGCTTGTGTAAAAGATCCTACACCCGGATCTAGTGATTCCTTAGGTAAGTATCAATAGATCATAATGACTATACAGCGTATACCGATATGGTTAACATGATAGCTACAGTTAGTGTGACACTTTGGTTTGTATTGATGTTCCTTGAGTCAGTCAAGGATAACATTAGGCTTCCGCGTGGTGTCATTAACACTAACTTGCTTTAAGAACCTTAATTGACCCATCTTGGCCATTAGAAAGTAGTGAGATAGTCAGCTTTGGTGCAGTATGAAGTTGGTTGATGCTCGAGGCTACGCTCATTGAGATTCGACTTTCGGGATATTTTGGTGGCAAGCCAGTTGTCGTGCTAAAATAAAGTCTGCGAGAAAGATCCGTGATATGAGATTCTTAGAACCCGGTTACTATTTTAGGACAGGTTGAGCCAACTTAACTTCAATGGCGAAGGATATTTACCTATGGACTTCATGCAAGCCTTTAAACCTAAGGCTCTTGTATGACTTGTTTGTGTTTTCTACTTATTTAACATGAACATAACATCATAACATCAAATCATCATAACATAACCTTTTCACTAACAATTTCAAGGACCTAGGGATTTATCTTTGTTCCTTGTTGCAGGTTATGGCCTCCACTCGCAAAAATACTATCTTAATCAACTTTGTGAGGATACCTTTCAAGCTTAAGGAGTTAGTCTCAAAGGTTTCCGAAAACTCTCAATTCACCAAGAGGCACGGTTATCTACTCAGTTTGGTCACCTCATGTTTTGAAGAAGACATGATGAGTGTTCTGTTCCTGTTCTTTGATCCTAAGCATCATTTAAAGTTGATGAGTTATCCTTGAAAGGGGTGACATTGGAGGAGTTGGCTGACACAGTTAATTATAGTTGGGGGGCTCCAGAAGTGGTGGGGATCCTATCTATTTTAAATACTAAGACCATGATATGGTCATAGCTTCAATCGACATCATGGTCGATAATCCATCGGATTGGTTGGTCCTTCCTATGGACTCAAAAAAAAGGACATGAAGTTCCTTCAATGGGTGTTTTGTTCCATTCTATGAGTGTTTATTCACCAGCGTAGATCTGTGGTTGCATTTGTTTGAATTTGAGGTGGTCATCCTGAAATACTTGAACGTTTCCTCCTCCCAAATTCATCAGGGGTCCTGGGCCTTCATGAGGTGTTACAACTTTTTCCTAACAAGTAGTTTTCACTCACAAGGTACTAAGGCAACTTTGGTGTAAATAAAATATTTAGAGAGATAAAAGAGAGATAAATTGAGAAGAATTAGATAAATCTTAAATTATGGTGTAAAATAAAGTGAGTAGGCGCCTCATTTATATAGGAAAACAATTGGCTCAAAAAGGAAATAATTCATGGTCCAATTAACTCACCTAATTGATTAGGTATTAAGTCTAATCGATTAGGTACCACAAATAATTGATTATTTGTGACCCAAATAGAAGGTTTTGATATAGAGTCATTACCAATCATTAAGAGACTATCACAATCGATTATAGACTAGATTGATTAGGTTAAGGATCTAATCAATTATTGAAAAACATTTTTAGGTGATTTTTTTAAGTAAAGAGAGACCTTGAAATTATTTTAGGTATTTGTTTGAGTTGCCTTGGTATCTTAGAAGTTATTCTCCAAACTTCACAAGACTCTGGTCACTCAGATAGACACGACTATGCGAGCTTTCACACTTCCTCTCTTTCACAAATCTGAAGCTTTCAAGTTCCTTTTCCAAATATGTTGATTAAATAAGCACTTCACTAGAACCTCGAATCGTGTACTTGATGAGGCTTGGTACATCCTCAATTTAATCACCACCATCCAAGATTTAGAAAGATATTATCAATTACTTCAACAAACATAAGTGTTGTCGTCATCAAAACACCAAGAAGGTTAACAACATCAGGATCTCAACTTCATACCTATAAGCACATAGATCCACATGTCCCCAAAATGAGTAAAAATTAATTCCACCTCTAAAAATTTGGGAACATATCCACTTATTTTATAGGGAAAGGGGAGTACCTTATTGAATAGCCACTAGGTCAACAAGTCTTGCTGGAATTTTGCAAAGAATCTCATGAGCACTGTGATTGAGAGGAGTAAATAAATAATACGTGCCTTTAATAAGAAGCATTAAGGAGTGTATAAAATCCAGAGAAAAAAGACATTTGTGTAAGGGATACCCATACCTTTCATAATGGTTGCAGAACCTTTTATCATTTCTAGAGTGAAGTACCTCCCAATCTAAAGATGGACATACACCCCACTAGACGTTGTCAATTCTATGTTCATTTATATACATCAAGATCATCCAAGAAATTTCTTCTCCCCTCTAAGAATAATGAGCAACAACATATGGAAGTCCAAGGCTCTGATGTTTTTGTCAACAAATAAAATGTTACGACAACGGCTACAACATCATAAGTGTTCCTCTATCCACAACCTAATTTCATTGCCAACAGTGTTATGACTGAAGGAGCTTCTATAGAATTTAGCATAAATTTAGGCATTCCTTTCCTCATTGGGGTTCATCACAATATTAAGGTTTTCCATATAAATCTAAGGAAAGGCAGACCCCCAACCAACACCCTCTAATGATGCATCACTAATCTCAACATTACTAATTAATTTAATGAGTGAGATATATGAATTTGCTATGTTGGTCATAACTATAAAAGCTAATGTGAAATAGAGAAAGGAGAGAGTGAGATATATGTACCTTGAATATTTTAGAAGTTCTGAAGAATGAAGAACAAGGCAACGAAGAGCGGAGAGTTTGGGACCCAGAAAGTTGCAGATCGTGAAGAATAAAAAAAAACAAGTCAAGAATGAATGAAAAATTTTAAACCCAAAAAATTGCAATTGTTATCGCAAGAATCCCAGAGATAGGAAGATGGTTGATACCACTGGGAAGAAAAAGGAGGCAAAAAAGAAGAAACTAACTTCGATCCCCCTATTTATAGACACAGTGACCGTCAAAATCGACGACAATGAATCAAATGAGAACCAAAATCCACAATCAACAGTCAGGATGAAATCTCAATCTTGTAATGACACTTAAGTGTGATTTAAGTGTGTCATTTCGCTATCCTGGGTGCGCGAGGGAACATAGTGACTTCCCCCGAAACAATGTTTCGATGATGCAATGTGCATTAAATGTGTATATTTCCAATACTACAAACTCTCACATAATTTCTCAACAAAACGCCTCCTCATTCTGAAACATTTGGCCAAAGAACTTACCTACTCAATGAAGCACCCACATAGAACGATCTAAATGTTTCAATATCAATATTCCTCGGTTCATTAGTGACAACAAGAAATTGGAGAAAATTGGTATATATTATCTAAAGGCCCAATAAGACTAACATAAACACTTCATTATTTGAATATAAACACTCTTATTACTTACAACATTAGTTTTTTATAAAAAGAGAAAATTACCAACAAAAGTTATGAAACAACTCAGAAAATCTCTCTACAATAATAAATCAATATAATTTTTAAAGAAGAAGGAGAATGTGAATCAGCTCCTTACAAAAAAAACCACTACCTTCCCTAATTATAAGACTTTCTTGAATTTTTTTTCTTGTTCTTTTTATAAATTCCTCTTCAATTTTTAAAGTATATTAATTATTATTTTTCAAATATATCCCTAATTATATTACATAACAGAGATAATATTAAATATTATTATTTCAATCATATAAATTAATATATTACATAACAGAGATAATATTAAATATTATTATTTCAATCATATAAATTAATATATTACATAACAGAGATAATATTAAGCATTATTATTTCAATCATATAAATTAATATGTATCATCAATTGTCTTCATTTTAAATTAAAGATAAATATTATAAGAAAATTTTGAAATAAATAAGGAGGGTCGGCTAAACGAGCCAACCCTATTGATCCCCAAAAATTATGTCAGCCATATGTCTTGATTGCCATACAGCACTCACCAATTACAGATGAGAGTGGCATAATTAGCCAACTGACCCTTTTAGTTTTAACCATAAACTTATCCAATTTATTTATAACGTGTTTCTCTACTCTTTGTACTCCAACATTTCGATGTGGGACTGTAACAAAATACAAGACAATTTAGACGAAAGTTTTACTTTACTAGAATTTTCTTTATAACAGTAAAAACAGACCAAAGTTTTAAGGTTAATTATCTGTTATCTACGCTCGGGAACAAGACAAGTTGTGACGAGGGATGACACTGAACCTTGTTGGAGTAACAGCCACAACCATGGCTGTTCCTTCATTGATGTTGACGACAACGAGAAGAAAACCTATATGCTTATGTGTTTCTTCAAGTGCAACCACTATCAATACTCAAGACCTCCGTTCTCAGCTTGATCAGCTTCATGCGGAAGCACACACCACAAGAACCAAAGGTACCCTTCTCTCTCTAGTCTCTCATACACTTCAATTCATGCTTAATTTCTTTTGTAAATCAGTTTATCTCTGAATGGATTATGTAAAAAACTTTGATTTTGCTTTTTCACTCTAATTCTTACCAACTAAAAAATTGAACTGTAGTTTAAAGGGTCTGTAGTTAGATAGAAACTTTTTACCAATATGCCTCTCAAGATTATATGCATAACAGGGCCGTCAGTGACGGCATGCAAGGAGAGCTACTGCGTAGAGCCTAAAATTTGTCACGCTTAAACCGTGGTTAAATAGGGTTTATAAAATATTTGTCACAGTAAATAGGGCTCTATTTGTATTGCACGGTTAAGTTGTGACTAATCTACAGAGCCTCTAAAAACTTAATACGACTCTGATGGGAAAATTGCACTTTCCATGTGAATATGAATTTATAAAAGGTTCACTAGAACAAATGAATTCTAGAAATAATGAAAAGTAAATTTCAAATGGATTCCAAGAGCTGCATGCTTTGTTGTTGTTGCTGTTTCGGACATTTGCTAGAGTGCGACCGTTTTAAATAACGGTCGTGGTCGCGTAAAGACTTTCGTGATTTCGGTCGGTATAGGAGTTACGACACTGATTGTGGTTGTCACGTTGTGAATTAACCACAATTTTCTTTGTCATAGGTATCGTGAATAACAATACCGGTATCAATATTGGTATTGACACCTTCTAGTCGCAGCCATTTTCGCGGTAACAGATATGAAAACTTATGTGTGGTGGTTTAATGCAGCAAATAGTGCTAGATTGAGGCTATTAAGATTATCAGAATCAGCAGAGAAGCTTCAAAAGCAAGCAGCTATAAGTATCCAGAAGGGGGATGAAGATTATGCCAGGGACATGCTTTTTCAGAGGAAACAAATTTTGCAGGCTTTGGAGAAGTCTAAAATTCGCATTGATTTGCTCGACGAGCTTTCCGCAAAGCTAAGTGAGGTAAAGCGAATATATCAACAAATACTATAAGATTATCATGTTTGTGTGTGCACGCGTGTTTTTATACTGTTGCTAAAGTGTATTTTTTTTTTTGCTTTATTACAAAAGGCACCTATTTTGTTTTCAGGCAATATCTTTGAAAGAAAGTCAGCTAGTTGGAAATGTTACTATAAACATTGAAGACACAATGCAAGACGATTCAAGTCCAGTTCGAATCATTGCTCCAAAGGAGGAAGTTCTAAAAGACTCTCTCAACGATGATTCTGACGTTAATAAGATGAAGTTCAACGATATTCAAGATGTGAAAATTTCTTTGGAAAGTCGAGAGAATCCACTGGAAGATAAGGAAATAGATAATATTTTGAAATCGCTTAGCACCGATATTGGGAATGAAAACAGCATACCTAGCAGCTTGTCGAAAATATCCTCTTATGAGGACTTCTTGGAACATATAGACCAAAAGCTTAGTGAGATTGAAACTGAACTAGTTTCTGTTTTGAATGTCTCGATTTTAGTATTGGATAGGGAAGAGAGACCAAAGAATTTCAGGTGGCAGCAAACAACGGAACTCCTTGAGAGCATCCATGGCATTAGACAGAGGTATACATCATTTCAGTTCTATCACAACATAATTCAGACTGTCCCGATTTAGATGTGAAAATTAATTTTGCTTTGGTGTTTTTTAAAACTTACTAACTCGCAGAATCAGAAAAACCAAGGAAGCAAAAGTGAGAATCTGATCAATTTTGCTTTGCTCGACGAAGCATCTGCTACCAGGTGAAAGCTAACTTGAGTCATAGAATAATCTGCCATAATTTTCTCGTTGCATGAAACTACTTCGTGGAACATGAAAGACACATTTGAGATGCTTATTGTTAGTTGAGTATAATGCAGAGAAGTGTATATGTATTGGTTCACTCCTAGTGGCCTAATTCTTTAAACGTGTGATCATCTGTTTGGTCATACAGGACCAACAAAAATATGTTACTACAATTGCTTCAAGTTAATTGTCCTAGACTGGTTACCAAAAATATGCCTTTGCAGATTGAAATGGAAGCGTATTCATATTGTAACTAGACTATATAAATATACCACTGTCAGTGAATTTCAATAATACTGTGAACTATTGTACTGATTTTTACAGCACTGTCTGAGTATTCTTGAATTTGATATGTCACGCACATCAATTTTGTTAATTTTTTAAGATTGTGTTAATGTAGAACAAGGTATGTTAATTCGGGCCTCTTATGAATAAAATGATTGAGGTGTTATAAATTCAGTTACCTAGTAAGTCGTAAGTATCACAACTATATAAAAAATATTGAAGGCTACTTTCCCCACCCCAAACATAAGTCATATATGTATCCAGACACACTCATGGAAACAGTCTCGTGCACTGGTCTACACTTTCATCTGAGATAGTTGAACTAGACCGTTTCCATGAGACCAGCCAGAGTGATCTTTCCATACATGCCATGGTCCAACGAATCAAATTGTTTGCTAATTCTTTGAATGTCTATCTCAGTAATCTTCCCCATTTGCTTAAGCTTGTATATGACAAAATCAGATTTACTGCACAAAAGAAAAAGGTTAACAAAAATGAAGCTGATATATATGTGATAAAACTCGGAAAAAAATGAACGAAATTCCTCTACACAGAATATGCTCATATTATATAATATTACCGACATTGAGGCATACCTGATTGATCCATCATTATCAAGATCTGCAGCTGCTAAATCTGACAAAGTTATCTTCTTTTGAAGAACCCTTTTTGCCATCTCGCGGCTTCTCTTTTGCATACTATAATCAGCGAGGTACAAAAACGCCCTCGCAACTGCCAACGTGCTTACCAAAAGCCAAAGAATCGCGAAACACCTTCCAGCTAAAGTTTTGAAAGAAAAATCTCCATAGCCAACCGTTGTTACAGAAGTAATTGAAAGATAAAAACTGTCTGCCCAATTCAGATCCTCAACAAAATGTGCTGTAATCGTTCCAATAGCAATGCAGACGATAACAACAACCGAAGCAATACAAACTTTCGTTCTTATCCTCATTCTTCCTTTCTCTTCATTAACCATGTAAGTCCTTAGAATTTTCTTGTATCTATTCTCATCCATCATGCTCAATAAGAACGCTTCGTGTGTATCACAAATGTATACAACTAACTCACTAAGCATAAAACCAATGAATCCAAAACCAACCAAAATGAAACCACATGTAAACATCTTAGTAAATATTGTATCAGGAACAATATCTCCGTATCCAATAGTGGATAGAGTTACCACTGTAAAATACACAGCATCTACAGGTCTGAATGTAGTAGTTCCCTTGAAACTCCCGCTTATCATGTACACCGTTACACCAACAGCCAAATACAATAAAACAATAATGAAACACAGCCTCGCAAGTAAAGTCGATGACTTATACGCAGGTCTGTTTTCAAAGGGCTCGTGAAAATCTACCTTCATGTTTGTGAATAAAATAGACGGAGCAGAACGAGATCGGTGAATGATCTTTGCCTTCGCGATGCTCAAGTTGGCTATGAGGTTAATAAAAGAAGGGTGTCTGGCTTCATTGATGATATGAGAAGATGATTGATGAAATGATGGGGATGGAGCAAGATCATGGAAAGATTGTTCCTTGAGTAATGGTATACTTGGTGAATGTGTTTCTCCATTAGTGGAGAAAAGAGTGAGGAGAGGCTCTTGCATTGTGCATTGGTTAGATGTGAGATTGATACAAATGGTAGCAAGGTATATGATCATAGTTACTTCAACTACAAGTCAAACTTGAGGAAAGGTGGTTAGTTGTTTTGTAGAATGTATACTAATATAAGATATATTAACAAAGTCTCAATTTTAATCTTTGATGCCTTTAACCGACAAGTTTATTTATGATTAGGGGAAAATTAAAGTCAACGGAGAATTGATAAGCAACAAGTCAAAGTAGATAAAATTGTTAGATATTAGAAATGACAATGCTAACACATGTTCTAAGACTACTAGTTAAGCAATGTTGTTTTATTTCAAAAGTAGAACTTCATACTCATTCTTATTATCATGAGTGAAATGGTAACATGATCAGTGTCGAATCGACTCAAATACAAGAAAATAAATATGAGTTGAATTTTGAGACACTCATTTAATTTACTTGAGAAAGTATTGGTACACCTACCAAAATGGTCCACTTAGAATTTGCCCTTTGGGAAACATGTAATCACTTGTTAAAACAATAGACCAAGCATAAACATTGTGTTAAAATGTATTAACATACTTCATTTTAAGCAGTAAAAATACATTTCTCATTTGAAATCATGAAGCGACGATTCACGCCATTTGGTGGCCTAACAGCTGCAGTTTGAGGAACATCCTTGTGAGGCACCGTTTTCCTTACTTGGGCGTGAGTTTCTGCTTCATGTTGGAACATCCTAACCAGCTCTTGAAGCTCTAGTTTTCTCACTACAACATTTTCTTCAACGATGGGTTTTTTCAGCCCAAGATAAAGCAATCCAATTCCAATCAGAACTGCTCCCAACACAACTAAGAGTACGGAGAAAAGAACAAACGCATAAGGAGTTGCTTCAGATCCAGGTATTCCATCTACATTTATGCCGAATAGTCCAGTGATGATGGAAAGGACAAGACCGCAACCACCAAACACTCCCAAGTTATGTGTAACCGTGAGGCTTTTGTCCTAAATTAAGAAGCAAACGTGTGAGGCCAAGCCAAGACCTACCTATGTCCAAAGATGGAATGAAAATTATCGGTAGAGATTACAAAACCTGCAACCATGCACGGACTGCGCTTTGCATTACATCTTGGATTGTGAAGAGACGGCCTCGAACTGCTTCTTGCTCCTCAATCATTTGCCTTGTACTCTTCATTACTCCGGCCAGTAATGATCTTGTTACATTCCCTTTCAACTGCTGAAGAAGTTCAAACATGATTTCCTCTCGTGCATGGAGCGACCATTTCACTCTTATAACCTACTAGGTCATTCGAAAGATAAAAGAACATGTGAGAAATTCCAATGTACTCAATAAGAAAATACAATTTCTGTTCAGCATTATCAACATCGGTACAATTTATAAACTAAATTATAAATTTTTTGTAAGATTCTCAACGAGTACGGTATTAGTCATTCTGCGGTCCGGAAATTTACCTGGGTTGATAATCTTCTAATTTCCTGATTCAATATTATAGTGAACAGATGCAAATCCTCTTGGTTTCTCCTAACAAGAAGGAAAAGAACATTGTATGTCCATGTTATAAACAAAAAGGAATCAAATGATGAAATGAACACCTATGTTACACGCAAATTATTGCGTTTAAGGTCCGAATCGCATTCAATCACCTGTTCATAAACATCAATTCAACTTCATCAGCGGCCCCAAAGATGTGTTTACGAAACAACCTGTGATATTATATACATTAGTAGCAAATAAAAATTGGTCCAAATTCCATACTAAGTATGATTTAAGGTTTAACACCACAGTAGAATGTTTACCTATCATCCCATCTTGCAAGACGACAAGCTAGGTGTGCGACAACTTCGTGAATGCTGCGTGGAATGTTAGCTCCTCCGCCAGCCAGAAGTTCCTGCAAAACGCAATTGAAGGTAACCAAGGATATAAATAAAGGATCATGCTTTCGGAAAAAAAAATTGTCTGGAACCCGGAGTAAGTTGGAGGGGCTAACTAACCTGAACTTCTAAAATACCTAAAACATTGATGTTTGACGCAGAGCCCTTAACATGCAAAGCTGTGACCAGAAAGTTCTGTGCTTGCCATGCTCGTAATACAACGGGAATGTCATCTTCCTCAGCAAATGGATCGCCTGCAGACTGCCCTAGAAGTTCAAATAGTAATCCACCAGCGACTCGAACAGGAACCTATCAAAACGATAATCGACAGTTGAAATTCTTTCATATGAAAAAAAATAACAAATTTCACTGTAATATTTATATAACTAGTTTATTTACCTCATACAGAAGGTGTTTCATTCGATCGCTTATTAACCTGCTTTCATCATGCAAGGCAATGCTAATAGCAGGATGTAGCCACTGCGCACTAGCAAGCCATGTCGTAACATACTGATGAGCAGCATCCAAATGACACCACCAGATTGGACCAACCGGCCTTTCCCAGTAAGGAGTTGCTACATCCGCAACAGGAACATCACTTTCATCATCGGTAAAATCATGCAGCTGCGATGCCCAGCTAGCATCACTATGCACAGCCAGGACAAGTTCAGAAACTCTAGCCCAACCAATTGGTTTCCAGTAACTTCTAGAATGGCCCTCTTTAGCAAAACAGTTATTTTCATCGAATTCATCACGATCCAACCCACCAGATGACTTCTCTACCGGAAAATGCGATTCGTGAAAGCCGTTTCCACTAGAACTTCTTTTCAATTGATTAACTTGATTGTCTTGAAAATCTTTTTTCTTGGCCACATCCCTAACTGCTGGTGAGGAATGAGTCTTCCGAGAGCCGCGGATGAACTCGAAAGCACAAATAAGTCCATCAGTCCAAAGTTCCCTGATCTGCAAGTTAGCCTTGGAGGAGCAACAGACTTTATGATTCCCTTCCTCTTTCTGTTCATTATCATATGAAGCTGAATAATCTTCATTCACACCTTCATTCTCAAGCAAAGGAACCAAAGCCTCAACTACCATTGAAGCTCAATCACTAATTAACTAAAACACCATAAAATCAATGAACCATCACAAGAAAAAAAAATGTGTAATAACCTATAAAGTGCGGACA
Source organism: Vicia faba (assembly GCA_948472305.1). NCBI lineage: Eukaryota > Viridiplantae > Streptophyta > Magnoliopsida > Fabales > Fabaceae > Vicia > Vicia faba. The sequence goes on from OX451736.1 coordinate 498,948,832, forward strand.
CTGAAACACAACACCGACACTAATACGTCGACACCACCAGTAATATTTTAAAAAATGAATAAATTAAATGTAATTGACACCGATCCTAACACAATTTTTTCCCCACAAAACTGAGTGTAAAATTTATCTCATTACACAAAACATAACAAAGTAGTAAATACTAATTTCATCCTTAATTATATGATGCACTTTCTATATTTGTAATTTCTTTACGAAAATCTCAGCAAACACAAATTTGTATGCATTGAAAAGAGTGTAAAATGATAACATTCTTCAAATATAATGATTTCTATGGCGAGAATGAATGAAAGAATCATAAGGTTGAAGGTTACCCTTGAATTTGGAAAAGGACGAGGAGAACCGAAAAGGAACTACGGTGGCGCGCACGTGATCACACAGTAGTAATGCCGAATTGATATATTGTGTCACATGATGAACACAAAATTTTAGAGACGTATTATTAAATGTCTCGAAAATAATTGACATCAAAATTTTAAAATGTAAAATAAATTTAAAATGATAAAAAATAGGTTATAATAAAGTGTATTAAATCGTCCGAAGTCCATCTTATTATGTTGGACATTATTATATAGGTTCATATCTTGATAATGGTATTTTCGATTGTGTGAGTTTATGGTTATTATCACTTCTTTTACTATTACTTATTCAAAAAAATATTTTAAATTATATCTCACAATAATATAATAATTAATGAAATGGAGTGATAACTAATCAGATTTTATTGTTTCAATTTATAAATAATAGATATAGTAGAATGATCATCTAATTTTTCATTTTTGTTCCATTTAATTTGAAGTATATGTATTAAGATGAGACATTTTTAATAAATTAATCAAACAAAATAAGTGAAATTAATATTCTATTATGCTCTGTTATGTTTTATTCCATTCTAGTGTGTTATACTTCATTAATTCAAACATGATTTTAAAAACTTTTTTTTTTATAGGTTGAGAATATTCTATGCTCTCATTAATTTTTCATACAACTATAGTATTATTGTAGCACATTTTAAAGATAAAAATTCTCACATCGTCCTTAAAGATGACAATGAAAATTGAACACGGAATTTTTTAAATCAAATGCTTACTAATTGAGTCAATTTTCATTTACGGACATTCAATATTAATATTTTAAATTCAGCTCAAGTGATTGTGATAATGTGACTGCAAGTGTCATTTTACTACATGGAATTCGGATTGGTTTAATTACATCCAAATATAAAACCTGACATTTAGTACTTTCTGATCTTATAGTTAAGATATCTGATGTAATACTTATAATCCAGAGAAAATGGAACATGAATCCAAAGTTAAAGGTCCTGTGGCTTAAAAAAGGCCAATGGAACAGGGTCCTCTGTTCACTTTTACACCATATAGTTTTAATGCAGGTTATGATAGACTTGGAAGTTGAAACAAGTATCTATATAATATGGTGAAGATAGTGTAGGTAGGTGTGCAGCTAACAATGAATGGAAATAGTAATAATTATTTTACCATGAGATATCTGCTCGGGAAGGCAATTGATATGAGGCAAAGTTAGTAAGAGTTAGGAAGAATAATGCAAAAAACTGCAATTTATGGTGTGGTTGGTGGTATAACTTAACTTCATCCTAAAATTGTGATCATTCTTTTCTGCTCCTATAATATTTATTCTCATAATGCAACTACTTAAACCTTCAATATTGTAACAGGAAAGATCGATTTACTACTCTTTTATTCCAAAAACTATCCTATGTTTGGTGAAATGGAACACAAGCAAGAACAAGACAGTGGTAACCAGAATAATATGTCTGGTAATGGTATTGATGTTAGTTTAGTATCTCCTAAAGTTCCGAAATCGGTTTCGCCAGTTTCTTCTGCAGCCGAGGGGGAAACATTAAAGCGACCTCGTGGTCGGCCGGCTGGATCGAAAAACAAGCCAAAGCCGCCGATTATTGTCACGAGAGATAGTGCTAATGCACTGAAAGCTCATGCTATGGAAGTGAGTTCTGGCTGTGATGTGAATGAGAGTTTGTTAAACTTTGCGAGGAGGAAGCAACGAGGTCTTTGTATACTTAATGGCACTGGTTGTGTAACGAACGTAACATTGCGTCAACCAGCTTCTTCTGGTGCAATTGTGACCCTTCATGGTCGATTTGAGATTCTCTCGTTGTTGGGGTCGATTCTTCCCCCACCAGCACCGCCGGGAATCACTGGCTTGACGATTTACTTAGCAGGTGCTCAAGGACAAGTTGTTGGAGGTGCTGTAGTCGGTGCTTTGATTGCTTCGGGACCTGTTGTCATCATGGCTGCTTCCTTCATGCATGCTACTTTTGATCGTCTTCCAGCGGAAGACGACGAACTTGCTGCTGCAATGCAGAATCAGCATTACCAAAATGGACGTGCACAACATCATCTTGATATCTCTGACTTATATGCAATGCCACAGAACCTTCTCATGAATGGTGCAATGCCTCCTGAGATATACTCTTGGGCACCAGGGCGAAACTTGTCAAAAACCTGAAACTTAGGATAGCTATAATGTCACCATATTCTTGTACAAGCAAGGGTATAAACAGGTTGACATTGCTAAACAAGATCATGTGCTTATTCTGTTGTATTACTATTATCAATTGATTAAACAAATTAATAAGTGCTATGATTTGAAAAAACTTAAAGGTCTACTTTTTTTAGTTAGATTGGATATTTTTATCAAATATGGAGCATTTGTAGTCAGACATTCCTTTTCACTAGGCCTATTTCTAAGCATCCATATTATAGAGCAATGAGTAAAATATAAAACATCATTTATTAGTAAGCAAAACCTATATTCAAGTTTTCGCAATTTGTCTTCGAAGTAAATTACCAAAATGACACATACTTTAACAGCAAGACGATATTGAAATGGAATTATTTTTTTCAGTCATAAGTGAGAACGGCATCAAGTCCAAATGACAAGATGAACTTTCTTTTTCTTTGTAAATCTACAAGCTTCGGTAACTCGGAATGCTGCTAAGTAACTGTATTAACATGTGAATTGGACATTTAGGTTGTGTGATTCTAATCTATTCTAAATCTTCTCTATACTACTGCTACTTACTTCTATATACAGATTGATGAATCATAATCTCACAGATAATCAATCTTCAAATGTAAAACTGGAGTCACTCAATAAGTGGTAGATCTCTTGGGTCTTATGATGCAGCCTTCCCCCAGCTAGAAACTCATGAACTTCTCCGTATAATTCAATTGAACTACAACCTGGTTCTTTCTCTGTCGAGTTTTCCTTCATCAAAAGCCTTTGCTCCATTGCCTCTTCGAATTTGTTAGATGCAGCATGAACATTAGACATGAGTACATAACCACTTGCATCATTTGGATTTAACTCATAAACTCTTTGAGCAGCCCGTTTTGCAATCTGTACATTCCCATGCTTCCTACAAGATGAGAGCAAAGACCCCCATATAATGGCATCTGGTTCTATAGGCATACCATTTATAAGTTCTTCTGCTTCTTCTAGGAGTCCGGCTTGACCTAGCACATCAACCATGCAAGTGTAGTGTTTTATGGATGGTTCAATCTTATAATTATTCATCATCGATTCAAAATAGTCCTTTCCTTTGTCAACTGCTCCTAAATGTTTACAAGCAGTTAAAACACCAATGAAACTCACAGAATCCGGCTTCAATAATTTCGAAGATTCAAGCTTAGAGAACAACTCAATCGCTTCTCTTTCACGACCATTCATGGCTAGCCCAATAATAATAGAGTTCCAACATGACAACCCTCTTCTAGGACACTTCTCAAACACTTCAATAGCATTTTCAATAGACCCACACTTGCAGTACATGTCAATTATCGCCGTAACAACAATAACATTCAATTCAAAATGATTCCTTTTTATATAATCATGAACCCATTTCCCATGTTGAAGTGCTCCTAAGTGAGCACAAGCATTTAACAAGCTAACCATTGTAAACTCACTTGGTTCAATCCTTTCCTCCTGCATGTTATAGAAAAGTTCCAACGCCTCAATTAACTTCACGTTCCTAACATATCCACTAATCATAGAATTCCAAGTAACTGAAGTTCTTGTTGTAGACATATTATCAAAAAGCTTCCTAGATTCATCAATCTCACCACACTTAGCATAACCCATAATCATTGAATTGAAAGCTACAACATCACCAAGTTCAATTCTTTCATCAAAAACTCTTTTAGCTTCACTCAAAAGTCCACTATTAGCATACATGTGAATGATAGTATTATGAATAAATTGGTCTTTCTGAAGACCCAATTTCAAAACCCTTCCGTGAAGCTGAGATCCATGATAAGCATCATCACCCAATTGAGCATAAGCTTTGAAAACAGAAGGGTAAGTCAAATGTTGAGGCTGAATTTCAGAGTACAACATGTCAACAAAGAGTGATATAGCAAATTGTGGAGTTGAGGTTCTTGAAAAGGCTCTTATAATGGTGTTCCAAGAGTAAAGATTTGGGTTTGGCATTCTGGTGAACAGTTTGTAGGCATAGTTAATGTTGCCAGATGGTGATGCACAGAAGGAGAGGACACGTGTTGAAGCAATTGGGTTGTGAGTAATGCCGGTTTTGATGATGTGGGGGTAAATTTGGTGGAAGTGGTTGATGGTTGTGGAGGGGTTTTGAAGCATGGTGAGACATGGGTGGTCAGAGAGAAATTTGGATATTGAAGGTGGTGGTGGTGGTGATTGAGAAAGTGCAGAACAACGAGGTAACATTGTTTTTGTGGGACTTGGTTGGGAAACAGTGAAGGAGCTAACATGAGGAATCTGTAAGTATAACTGTCACTGACTAGTTGTATTATCTGCACCCCCACTTTCTGTGGTGGATAATGGAAAGACAAGTTGTTTTCTTTGGTTGTAAGAAGAGATTGAAAAGAGAAAGAGTAAAGAGAACAGAAAAGTAGATGAGAAATAGATTAGATTTTGATAGAAGAGAAAGATAAAAGAAATAGAAGAGAGAGAAATATCATTTTTAAGAAAAAGACAATAATAACCTTAAATTAGAATAATGTCTCCAATGAAATATTTTTATTATTTTATGTAAATTTATTAATCAATTAAAATTTTAAATTGGTTTTTTTAGTTAACATTTGAAATTTGTAGTTCGTCTCTACGATAAGAATAGTATCAATTCTATAATGATATAACAATTTTTGTCCAAACTAATATAATATAAACAAAAACTTAGAACACATTTTATGCAAGGGTAACTTGAGGAAAACAAAATATAAGACACTTTCTCTTCCGTCTATTCGCTACTTTGAGAAGAAAGAAAAAGTATGAGTCCCACCTTTTTAAATCTCTCTCCTCAACTTTTTTTTGTTAACCAAACAGGATGACTTATGTACTTCTCTTCTCTTTCTCTCTTATACTTCTTTCTCTTTTAAATCACTTCTACCAAGCACTTCCTTAATATGTGAATTACGAGTACGAAAACTCAAAAATTATTTTATTTTTTTAAATTTAGTTCGGAGATATATCAGCAAATAATTTTATGGTGTATTCTAAGATATATATTCGAAATAGCAGTTTTCAAATATGCATTTCAGAAAACTTTTATACATACAATGTCTAAGTTGTTGGAAATCCACCAAATTCTATAATGAATTTCTACCACAATGACAATTTAATTATGAGACAAACAAAGAAAAAAAGACAAGACAAATAATTTCTGCAGAGTTTCTCTCTGCTCACAAACTGTGAAAACTTTATTATTCACTTTACAACTGCAAAATACTGTGAATGACTTGCTTGACTTGCTTACAAAAATAGGGGGTTACTCCCTCTATTTATAACTGAGCTTACACCCAAAGCTCAAAGCCCAAAATATCTTTTTGTTACTAAATCAAATCTAATTTATTCTAGACTTAAATCAAATCTATTTAAATCTAAAACAAATCAAATCTTTTCGACACATAGTTTCGACACACTGAATTACAATTTAACACACCACCTAATTCATTGTGTCTAAACTATCTATGTTCATCATGGCTATTAGTCTTCTGAATACTTCGACTTGCACTCCCTTTGTCATGATGTCTGCAATCTGATTCTCAGTTCTGTAATGTTCCAAATTCATCTTCATATCTGCTACCTGCTCTCGAAGATAATGGAATCTCATTTCGATGTGCTTACTTCAACCATGTGCTATTGGGTTCTTCGCCAGATTGATAGCTGACATGTTATCGATCTTCATGGCAATTGCTCCATGATCTTTTCTTGTTATCTCTTCGACCAAGTTCACCATCCAAGTTGCTTGACATGCACAAAGAGAGGCAGCTATGTATTCTGCTTCGCGTGATGATAATGTCACTACTAGTTCCTTTCTTGAATTCCAAGCAACTGGTGCACTATCTAGCATAAACATATATCCTGCTGTTGACTTTCGATCTTCAGCAGCAATACACCAACTTGAATCAGTGTATCCCACTAACTTGCATTCTTTTCCTTTATCAGCTGCAGGAAACAAAATGCCATAATCATAGGTTCCTTTGAGATACCTTAGTATCCTCTTCACTGCTGCTAGATGTGATACCTTTGGCTTCGGCATGAATCTACTTACCATATCTACATTGTATGCTAAGTCATGCCTTGTATGACAAAGGTATCTCAATGATCCAATAAGTCTTCTGTATTGGGTTGGATCAACATCATCTTCATCTTCATCTTTCGACAGTTGCAGTCTTGGTTCTGCAGGTGTTGAAGTTGGGTTGCATTCTTCCATCTCAAATCTATTGAGAATTTCTCCTGCATATCTTCTTTGTTGCATCATCAAACCTCTACTGCTCTTGTAAAATTCGATGCCAAGGAAATATGAAATCTCACCCAGATCAGACATTTCGAATTCCTTGCTGAGATCACCTTTGAAGTCTTCGATCTCACTTTTACAGCTACATGTTATCAACAAATCATCTACATAGAGACATATTATAAGCAATTCACTATTGCTTCTTCTTACATATATTCCATGTTCAGTTGTGCACTTTACAAATTCCTTCTCCCTTGGGAAACTATCAATTTTCTTATTCCAAGCTCTTGGAGCTTGTTTCAATCCATACAAGGCTTTATGCAGCCTGTACACCTTTCTTTCTTCGTCATGTTTCACAAATTGAACTGGTTGTTTAACATAGACTTCTTCATCTAAGGGTCCATTTAGGAATGCACACTTCACATTTATCTGACATATGTGCCAACTGTTTATTTCTGCTAGACCAACAACTAACCTGATTGTTTCGATCCTAGCAACAGGTACAAAAACTTCATCGAAGTCTATTCCTTCTTTCTGTAGAAATCCTTTCGCCACAAGCCTTGCTTTGTGTCGAGTTACTTCCCCTTTCAAATTCATTTTCACTTTGTATACCCACTTGACATCAATTGCCTTTTTTCCTTGAGGCAATTCGACAAGTTACCAAGTGTTGTTGTCTTCGATAGACTTCACTTCTTCATTCATTGCTTTTATCCACTTCGAATCCTTTAATATTTCAGCTGCATTAACGGGTTCAACATCTGCATAGAAAGCATAATGTACCAGCTCACATTCATTATCTATTACATCATCTGATGTAATTATACAATCTTGCAATCTTGCAGGCACGCGTCTTGTTCTTTGAGGTCTGCTTGTACTTGGTACATCTGTTGGTTCCTCTTGTCAAACTTCTCTTTCGACTCGAGTTTCTGGTTCTTCGAATAGGATTCCCGCTGAATCTTTCTTGACATTTTCAGTCCAATCCCATTCTTTAAACTCATCTATGATCACGTCCCCGTTGATCATAATATTCTTGTTCTCTGGATCGAACAACTTGTAGCCTCCTGTCGAATGATATCCAACTAGAATCATTTGACTTGACTTGTCATCAAGTTTTCTTCTCAACTGATCTGGCACATGTCTGTGTGCAATAGATCCAAATACCTTCAGATGAATCAAGCTAGGCTTCACACCATACCAACATTATTCTAGAGTAATTCCTTCTAGCTTATTTGTAGGACATCTGTTCAAAATGTATGTTGCAGTCGAAACAGCTTCACCCCAAAACTCTTTAGGTAAATTCTTGCCTTTCAACATACTTCTCACCATATTCATGAGGGTTCGATTCTTCCTTTCTGCAATTCCATTTTGTTGTGGAGTATAGGGTGGCACCACCTCATGCACAATCCCTTCCTTTTCACATAGCATGTCGAAGTCTTTCGACACATATTCTCCACCACCATCAGTTCTCAAAACTTTGAGCTTTCGACCACTCTGTCTTTTGACCATAGACTTAAACTTGGAAAATACTTCGATCACTTCACTTTTCTTCTTGATCAGATAAGTCCACAGCTTTCGACTGAAATCATCTATGAATGTAACAAAGTATTTGTTACCTCCCATCGAATCCACCTGGATTGGTCCACATACATCAGAGTATATGACTTCAAGACTAGCCTTCGACCTGCTTCCTGCTTCCTGCATCCTTGTTGAAGCTATTCTTGTGTTGCTTCGCCTACACACATTCCTTACATACCTCATTTGGAATGTCGATTTATGGCAATCCTGAAACCATATTTCTTCTCTTCAAATCTTTGATGTCTCTGAAGTTGAGATGGCCTAGTCTATAATACCATATCCATTCATCTCTGCTAGCTGCAGTCGAAAGGCACTTTTGCTCCATCACATTTAGTTCAATCTTAAAGGTTAGATTCTGAGACATAGGAGCCTTCAAGATTATCTCCCATTTGCATCAACGACTCTCATCATCTTATCTTCGATTGACACTTTATAATTCTTTTCGATCAACTGCCATATACTGAGTGTTGTACCCCAAAATTTGCCCTCCCATATTTCTCAAAATATTTCAAGAAAAATTCACAAGTCCAACCCGGCGCGTCATATTCACGTATTCTTTCGCCAAGATATCTCTGATAACATATTCTAAAATTCAGGTTCGGCTCAAGAGTCAATTCTTTAAAGAAGGTATCCGAATGTGCGAGTTTTCTTGAAGAAATATGGTGAAAAAGTGTGCTGAAAGTGCAGTTTTTACGCGCTAAAAAATTCATAACTTGAAGATCGTGGCTCGTTTTGAACCCGTTCCGGTGGCCAAAATTCCGTCTTGACATTATCTACGTTTTCATCTCTCACGGCTGGAAGCCAATTTCGATCAGAAGGTCTTCAAAAATGTGGATTTATCAAGTATTTTCATACAGAAAATTTGTGACAGAAGTTTATTTGCGTCATGTTCAGAAAATCATAACTTGGTCGATTTTCATCGTATCGAGCTGGTTCCGGCGCCAAAATTTCACAAATTGAGTTGGCTACATTTTCACAGAAGGTATTGAGTTCAAATGGTATTCAAAAGGCCTTCGTTTTTTGCTCAGAGTGCGTGACACGCTGAAAATCCTGAATGCTGAATATTATTTCATCTGTGCCGAAACTTCGAAAATTCATAACTCGGTCAATTTTTATCGGATTGGACTCATATTTTTACACAAGGTCACTGACTCTTAGATCTACAACTTTGCTTCAAAAGTCGAGACCAAATTATGCACCGATAAATACCAGTTTTTTATTGAAGAACGTGTCAGAGTCGACACTGGAGCCCAAAATAAGTTTGTCTGAGCTGAAACTTCAAAAATTCATAACTAATTCACTGTTTATCCGATTGAGTCGATTTTCGGACAGGAGTTAGTTCTCGATGTCGGCTACATTTTGTTTTCACATTTCAACTTCAAAAAATGCACTTAAGTCCCTGCGATTTAGCTTGGAAAGTGACGAATTCAAGTGAATATTGGAGGCCCAATTGCACATTCAAAGCCCATTTGCTTTACCCTAATTTCCATTATATAATCACCTTCTTTTCACACAAACCAGAAGAAGAGGAAAAGAGAGAAAAAACCTTGCCACAACACTGTTGGAATATCAAACTCTTTCAAGAACCCTAAAACCTTGAAATCCTTATTACAAATCCCTCTCTCACTACAAACAAGTCATCACAGTTATAAACCAATACCTCACTACTTCTACAGTAAGGATAAGGCTGGCTTGATCTCCATGATCCTAATTTTCCAGTAAGGCATAAAAGCATTCAGGTCACTAATCTTCCAGTAAGGGTAAGATTGATTTGATCTCCATGATCAAAAGGGTATAATCATTCATACATGTCATATTGTGCCTAAACATTAAATTTCTTCATATGTTGGTTTTATTTGAATTTTTATGATTTTATTTAATGTGTTCATGAGGTTCAACACTGCAGATTTAGACAGGATCCCATGCAGGTTCATTAAGGAACGTTGAGGCCAAAAGCCAAATGGCCAAAAGGCCAAAAGCCAAATGGCCAAAACAGAACATTTTACACATGACACCAATACATGGCGAGACAGACATCCTGAGAAGATTAAGGAACGTTGAGGCCAAAACGCAAATGGCCAAAAGCCAAAAGCCAAATGGCCAAAGTAGAACAACTTATGCATGATTAGGCCAGAACACAAATGGTCAAACCACTCCAATTCACCTCCAAAAAGGGGACAGAAACCCCCCAAGGTATTGTATTTTCTTTCTTTTCCTTATTTTATTTATTTCAATTATTTCTTTTTTTAATTAATTCCTTTAATTTAACTTATTTTCATAAAATATAAAAAATAGTAAAAAACAGAAAAATCATAAAAATCAAAATATATTTATTTAATTAATGTTTTTTTGTAAATAAATTGCATTAATTAATTTTAGTTATTAAATTAGGTTTAATTGTAATATTTTCCTAATTAATTTAAAATTAGTAGAACTAGGGTTTAATTAATTTTTTATCCTTTTTTTCTTTTCTTCCATAATAATTAAATATTAAATATTTATTTTTATAATTAAATGGCATGTAAATAATTAGGTCAAATATTATGTTAAAATTTAATCTTTTCTTAATAAACTAAAAACAACTAGAATTAGGGTTAGCATTTTATTTCAATTAATTCTTTTTTCATTAAAATCATATAAATACAAAAAACTAAAAAAATAATTTCTTTTCTTTTTTTTAATTAATTTAATCATTTAATTCAATTTTGCAAAAAAGGGTCCAACGCCCTCGTTTTTAATTCTTATTTAATTCGCATGTTTATTTCTTTTCCGTATAATTTTTATGTACCTCTCCCAAGGCCATGTAACATTTTAATTTCTCGCACTTTACTTTTCTTTAAGTCTTTATTTTTCTGTCAAATCGGGTTCTGGAAATTTTGGCGATGTGGACCCGCGCCTTTTGTAATAGTTTAGAACTTTAATATTTCCGCATCTTTTTTAACTGTTAATCAAGGCATGCAAGAATGAATGGACCAAAATAAAAACAAGCGCATAGATCACTCATAACATGGCAAGATAAAATAACTGAATCTGACACACAAATCACACACCACCCCTAGGGTACGCCTCACTGTTGCCTTGCCCCTCGAAAGGTGATCGTCGAGTAAAGGACGTTTTAGTAAGTCCTTATGTCCATGAACATGGCATAAGGGTAGCTTCTAAGGTATCCTACTATTGCTCGGTGATCACATTGTTGCCTTACCCTTCGAAACGTGGTCGTCGAGTATAGGACGTCTTAGTGAGTCCTTGTGTTCCATTGATCTAGTTGCCTCGAAACAAGTTGCCTCGGAATGGTTGCCTCGGAATAAAAAGATCAATGACATAAGGGTAGCTCCTAAGGTGTCTTCCCATTGCTCTGGTGACCACAATGTCCCGAACCTTCGAATTGACCCGAACACCTCCAACGGTGGTGCTACCTACCTCTCAATGGTGGGATGGCACTACTTTAAAGGACATTTACACAGACGAATTCCTTAGGGTAGGTAGACGACTCTAGATACTTGCTCTAAATTTCAAAACAAATTCAAAAATACTTTTCACACCGACACCTTTTCAAAAAGCTTTCGAAAGCAATTTTTCAAACACTCTTGAGGACCGATACAAGAGTCGAACTGGAATTTTCAAAGAAACTTTTTAAAACCCACATTGAAAAGCAAACAAACCATTTTTTAAAACAAGTGAGCAAGTATCTAAGAGCCCATGGATAACCATGGATAGAAAGGGTGCTAACACCTTCCCTTTCTATAATTTACCTCCCGAACCGAGAGCAATCTCTTTAAGGAATTTTTCTGTGCTTTTGTCCTTTCCATTTGGAGAAAATAAAAGACGGTGGCGACTCTTGCTTCCGCGACATTTCGCGAACCAGCGTTAAACAGTCAGTTCCAGATCCACCGATCACAGAACTGGCGACTCTGCTGGGGATATATACTTAAAGTGAGGTGTACCTTAGGGTTTAGTTCATAACTGTGTTTTCAATTGTATTGACTTGTCTGCTTTAAATTTGTGGGTTGCATGGGAGTTACATAGGTCCTAACCCGGATCTGGGGACACCCTGTTTAGGTAGCATAAGCTGTGAGGGACCTGTCCGGCGTATACCGACATGGGTGAAGCAGTGGCTACGTTGGTGTGGCGCCTTGGTCTGTACCGATATCCCTCGTGTTGAAACAGGGAGAATATGGGTCTTCCAAGGAGTCATTAAGCACCAACAGACCTTAGAACCTTAAATGACCCAACTTGGCCATTAGAACAGTAGCAGTATGCTACGCCCATTGAGGCTAAACTCTCGTGATGGTTCTGGCCGCAAGAAAAGATTGCGATGCTGGAGTTATGACCGATTGAGGGTAGTCAATGATATTGGGATCCTCTAAGAACCCGGTTACTTTGATAGGACAGATGAACCAACCAACTGAAAAAGGGTAATACCTAGACCTCATGCTGGCCTAAACTCTAAGGGCTTCTCTTGTGTGACTTGTGTGCCTTTGTACTTGCCTACTTGCATGCTTGTTAGCTGACACATGAACTTACTTGCAGGTTTTGTTTATAGTCCTTAATTATGACTCATAACAAGGTTTACCGAGTTTCTTGCAGGTGTTGTGTTTAGTCCTTAATTAGGACTCATGACAGGTTTTACTTGAGTTTCTTGCAGGTTTTGGTTTGCAGTCCTTAATTGGGACTCATAACAGGGTTTACCTACATTACCCCATGCATAACATAACATCATACCATTGCATACATCCTAACCCATTTCAAGGATCTCAAGGGGCTTGTGATGCAGGTCATGGTGAATCAACTACCCCAGCAAGGGGCAAAGAGGATTTATTTTCCTCTAGACAAAGTTGTCAGGGGCTATGACCCACTTGATATGGTGAGTTCTGACTCTTGAAGAAGGTTCCCCTAACCAAGGTTGTTTGGAAATCAAAACCATACATGATGACTAAAGTCAGGGGCTATGACCCACTTGATATGGTGAGCTTTGACTCCTGAAGAAGGTTCCCCTAGCCAAGCTTGTTCGGAAAGCAAAATAAGGTTGATGACTTGAGTCAGGGGCTATGACCCACTTGATATGGTGAGCCTTTGACCCTTGGAAGGAATACTCTCAACAAATATGAAGTTTCTTTCAATCAAGCTACCGGATCCCAGCTCTAACAAATTTCTTGTTTACCCCGCGAGGTCCTTGAAAACATTACATGCATGTCATACTCATCATTGCATAACAGGTATCCTTGTTGCAGGTCACTTACCTTTCTCGTTGTTTATTTCAGCAATGGCTTCCCAACAAGATAACCAGGACCTTCACACTCAAGAGACTCAGTTCAAGGAGATCTTCCTAAGCCTATCCAAGGGGCAAGAAGAGTTGAGGACACTCCTCATGGGGAATCTGATCAGAAAGAGTCCTGAAGATGACCAGGACGAACAGCTGAAACGTCTACAAGCTGAGGTAGACACATTGAAAACCCAGATGCTGGGGCAAAGGGCCCTCATTCAAGGTTTAGCTTAGGAGCAAGGAGAGCTGAGGGCCATGATCAGTCAGCTTCCTCAAGGCATGAAGCAACCAGCCCAAATCAGGGACCAGGTCATGGAACAGCTTCCAAGAGGGCAAAGGTCGGGTCCAATGAATAGACTTCTCCGAGTTGCTACTACTTCACAGGTTCAACAACGACCTCGCCAAGAACAACGGGTTGATCAGAACAGGTCGGGTGAGCCTAAGAGACAATTCACCAACATCAACATGTCATGGTCACGAGCTTTGCAGCACATGTTAAGGATGAACCTGATTACGGTGATCAACCCTCCTGCAAATCCAAAGACTTCCTCTCCAAATTACAACCCAGAAGCAAGGTGCGCTTACCATTCCGGTAGCCCGGGGCACGATACTGAGGATTATTGGGCACTGAAGTATAAGATTCAGAACATGATCGATGCTAAAGAGATCGAGTTCGAGCCCGCCGAGACTCCCAACGTGATCACTGCTCCCTTGCCAAAACATGGCTAGGATTGAGAAATTTTTGTTCATTCGAATGTTCAAGTTGCAATTTTCTTTTGTTCAAACATTTACTCATGTTAAACATTGTTATTTCATTAATGCGTCGCATATGTCTGTTCTGAAACAATATATTCGTATTCACTAAATGCAAATTATTTTCATATTTTTTCTGATGATCAACTCTTAATTAATAATTCTAAGCCTCTTGAGGGAGGATGACGAAAACGATACCGTGATCATTACAGTATGCTTTTGAACAGACCCCGCTGATGAGGTACATGCATTGTTTCAATCCCTAAACACTGGAGTTATAAGGATGACAATCCCTCGTCAACCCCTCTGAGCCAAAGAAGTAGGAGTTTTTCTTTTCGAAATTTAAAACCCTTAATCATAACCTGGGGCAGGGTAGTCTCTCAGTTGATCCAAGTGCATAACAAATGGCACCAAAGAAGTCCTTACAAAACGAAGAAAGACAGTGATGGTTCCGAATAATCAATAAAGAAAGGCAGTCATTATCTCAAAAAATAAAAAACCCATTAAGTCAAAACCCATGAAGGAGACTTACAAAACTGGGGCATCCCGCTGACTGTGATTCCAAAAAAGGAAACAGTTCAGGCAAAAAAGAAAGGGATAACAAAAAAAATCAGAAAAGAAAGAGGTCTTACAAACCCTCAACAAAAACAAAAATGACTGCCTATTCAGAATAAATCATCAATATCCGAACCATCACTGGTATATTAGAGCAAAAGACTCAACCAAGATCTAATGCACGATCAGCTGAGTTTAGGTTTGAAGAACATCACGAAGAGCGGGTGGGTACAAATAATTTGAGCCTTTATCCTTTGTTTCTTAAACCGTGAACCAGGCCACGTTATAACCCTTAAAAGTCCTAGCTGAAGCATGGGTTAGTTCGAAAGCATACTGTTACGAAAGGTATCCTGACTCCTTAAGGCCTACGGTAAATACGGAGTTGACATCACGTTTTACAAACATTCACTTGTTTTATGAAAAAGAATGCATTTTCAAAATCTTCAAGACAGACATAAGCTTTGCATTTTTAACATAACTTTGTTTGCATATGACTTTTTGTTTGAACAGCATAGAAATTCGCACGACGAATGCCTAATGAACAGAAGTACTTCCAATCAAGGGGCAGACATGACCATGGTCCATTATCTGGGGCAGTCCAGTCAAGATTCGGAGAATCTCTCAAAGGCTAAAAAGCCTGGGGCAAATCTCAGCCTGAGTCACTCGGGGCATTCCAACAACGAATCTTGCCTGATCAAACACCTTCTGGTGGCATGACATAACACTTCTAACAGGGGCAACTCCCCACATTCCCCGAACGTGGACATAGTCGAAAAAATACTACGCATAATCAAAGACCCGCTAGGTTGACATGCCTAGGCAAAAATTAGGGCTTCCCGGCGAACCAAAAGGGTTCGGGAAAAATGAAGGGATGAAATGAAAAATATGTACACCCGGCAAGTCGAAAACCT
Source organism: Vicia faba (assembly GCA_948472305.1). Lineage (NCBI taxonomy): Eukaryota > Viridiplantae > Streptophyta > Magnoliopsida > Fabales > Fabaceae > Vicia > Vicia faba. The sequence continues at coordinate 498,964,676 of OX451736.1, forward strand.
GAAAAGGCGGCTTGGGCAAAAAATGGGTATCCCGGTGGACTGAAAACCCAAAAGGGCGGTCCAGGCAAAAGTTAGGGATCAAAGCGTACGTCTATGTCCTGTCGTCTTGTCACTTGCCTACCGGAAGAAGGTTTGACCCTCAACAACTATCTGCACCCCATAGGTGCCTTCTCCCATAGAAACAGGGGCAATAAAGAGTTGTCTAAGCAATCTAATTGTTCCATCCTCCAAGGTACCAAGATAGGTTCAGCTAAAGAACATAACCGGCATATCTTAATTCCCCAGAGAGTACGTCAGCAAGTCAGTGCACTCTCCCCAAGCTATATTATCAAACCTTAAGGAAATTGGGTATCCCCCGCAGAGCTCAACATTCCCCTGCAGCATACACATTCTTAACAAGCATCCCCGGCAGTCTTGACCTAAAGATTGTTCCCCGGCGGTATATCAGACATTCAGTGGAGTCCCTTCCCCAAAACATCTCAAAACTTCCCCAAGAGAGTCCAATCCAGTTTCCCCAAGAAAGTTGGAATCCATCTCCCCAAGCAGTAAGCTTATCCCCAGTAGATTCTGGAAGCTTATCCTCGCAGAGCACGAACGCGTCTCCCGGCTTTATTCAAAGAGTTATTTCCCTACCAGGGCATAATTGGGTTATCCTCAGCTGAAAGCCACGGAAAGAGCGTTCTTGACGAAGTCTTCTTATCCCCAGCGAAGTCTATCAACACTTCCAACACAACAAGGGTATCCCCAGCAAGTTATTATCAACAGCTCAACAAAGTATCTCTCCCCCCACAGAGTATTGCTTCCCAGCAAGATTGCTAGAGTACTTTTCTCCCCGCAGAATATTCCATTCGCCAAGTTTATTCCCCAACGGAGTTACCTTCTCCTACCGGTATTCTTGCAACTATCACCCCCAGCGGAGGAAAAAAATCTATTCTTCAACATCAGCCCAGGATATGACTTCTCGGAACCCGTCAAGGATTTACTTTCCTAGACGAAAACATACATTCCTAAACATCACATACATCATTATAGCATGCATATACGCATCATATCTCACAAATCTCATTTATGTTGAGAACATCATTGCTTGATCCATATCATACATTGCATATGACTGACCTTTACCTTTCAGGAAAGATTCAGTTAAATTCTCAATCATATTTCAAGACCTAGACCGGTTCAGTTAATCGACTCCAAAGATTTCTTATCCAGTCAAAGGCCTTCTCTGGTCCAGTTAAATCGACCCCAAACAGATTTTTCTGATAAAGACCCAGTTGAAGACATTCCAAGACCTAGACCGGTTCAGTTAATCGACTCCAAAGATTTCTTATCTAGTCAAAGGCCTTCTCTGGTCCAGTTAAATCGACCCCAAACAGATTTTTCTGATAAAGACCCAGTTGAAGACATTCCAAGACCTAGACCGGTTCAGTTAATCGACCCTAAGATTCTCTGTTTCTTATCCAGTCCAAGGCCTTCTCTAGTCTAGTTAAATCGACCCCAAACAGATTTTTCTGATAAAGACTTAGTAGAAGTTATCTATGGTTCTCTCCCCGATACTGCGGAGGTGGTAATCCCAGGTTTCACTCAATGATTGTTGTTGAGGTTGAAATTATCCAATATTCTCTCAATTATCGCTATTGAGGTTGTAGTCGCCCATGGTTCTCTCCCCGATACTGCGGAGGTGGTAATCCCAGATTTCGCTCAACGATTGCTGTTGAAGTTGAAGTTATCCAAGGTTATCTCAATGTTTGCTGTTGAGGTGGTAATCGCCTATGGTTCTCTCCCCGATACTGCGGAGGTGGTAATCCCAGATTTCGCTCAACGATTGCTGTTGAAGTTGAAGTTATCCAAGGTTCTCTCAATGTTTGTTGTTGAGGTGGTAATCGCCTATGGTTCTCTCCCCGATACTGCGGAGGTGGTAATCCCAGATTTCGCTCAGTGATTACTGTTGAAGTGAAGTTATCCAAGATTCTCTCAATGATTGCTATTGAGGTTGTAGTCGCCTATGGTTCTCTCCCCGATACTGCGGAGGTGGTAATCCCAGATTTCGCTCAATGATTGCTGTTGAAGTGAAGTTATCCAAGATTCTCTCAATGATTGCTATTGAGGTTGTAGTCGCCTATGGTTCTCTCCCCGATACTGCGGAGGTGGTAATCCCAGATTTCGCTCAGTGATTGCTGTTGAAGTGAAGTTATCCAAGATTCTCTCAATGATTGCTATTGAGGTTGTAGTCGCCTTTGGTTCTCTCCCCGATACTGCGGAGGTAGTAATCATCCCAAGATTTTCTCAACGATTGCTATTGAGGTTAAAGTCATCCAAGGTTCTCTCACCGTTCCTGTTGAGGTAGTAACCATCCCTGGTTCATTCATCACCGTTTGAAGCTCCAGGTCCAGCTCCTGTAACCAGTCAGGACACATCTACACAAAGAATTTGAAGACCAGCTCCCGTAACAGGTCAGGTAATCATTTTCCTTTTTGCAGGTACGCATGTTCTTGCTAAGGAACCTCTTATGCGATTGACATCCAGATGGCATCTATAAGCCCATCCACCGTCCCTCATCTCTTAGCATGGCATCTGTAAGCCCATCATCCTATCCATCAATCTCCAAATGGCATCTATAAGCCCATTCCCCACCATCATACTACTATGTGAGCGCAAATTTCTGGGCACTCTAGTGTTCAATCATCTTTTACCTTCGGATTACGAAAGGCACATCCGCCAATCTGCATCCTCAGGTCTAAGAAGATTGAACAGGGGCAACTGTTGTACCCCAAAATTTGCCCTCCCATATTTCTCAAAATATTTCAAGAAAAATTCACAAGTCCAACCCGGCGCGTCATATTCAGGTATTCTTTCGCCAAGATATCTCTGATAACATATTCTAAAATTCAGGTTCGGCTCAAGAGTCAATTCTTTAAAGAAGGTATCCGAATGTGCGAGTTTTCTTGAAGAAATATGGTGAAAAAGTGTGCTGAAAGTGCAGTTTTTACGCGCTAAAAAATTCATAACTTGAAGATCGTGGCTCGTTTTGAACCCATTCCGGTGGCCAAAATTACGTCTTGACATTATCTACGTTTTCATCTCTCACGGCTGGAAGCCAATTTCGATCAGAAGGTCTTCAAAAATGTGGATTTATCAAGTATTTTCATACAGAAAATTTGTGACAGAAGTTTATTTGCGTCATGTTCAGAAAATCATAACTTGGTCGATTTTCATCGTATCGAGCTGGTTCCGGCGCCAAAATTTCACAAATTGAGTTGGCTACATTTTCACAGAAGGTATTGAGTTCAAACGGTATTCAAAAGGCCTTCGTTTTTTGCTCAGAATGCATGACACGCTGAAAATCCTGAATGCTGAATATTATTTCATCTGTGCCGAAACTTCGAAAATTCATAACTCGGTCAATTTTTATCGGATTGGACTCATATTTTTACACAAGGTCACTGACTCTTAGATCTACAACTTTGCTTCAAAAGTCGAGACCAAATTATGCACCGACCAATACCAGTTTTTTATTGAAGAACGTGTCAGAGTCGACACTGGAGCCCAAAATAAGTTTGTCTGAGCTGAAACTTCAAAAATTCATAACTAATTCACCGTTTATCTGATTGAGTCGATTTTCGGACAGGAGTTAGTTCTCGATGTCAGCTACATTTTGTTTTCACATTTCAACTTCAAAAAATGCACTTAAGTCCCTGCGATTTAGCCTGGAAAGTGACGAATTCAAGTGAATATTGGAGGCCCAATTGCACATTCAAAGTCCATTTGCTTTACCCTAATTTCCATTATATAATCACCTTCTTTTCACACAAACCAGAAGAAGAGGAAAAGAGAGAAAAAACCTTGCCACAACACTGTTGGAATATCAAACTCTTTCAAGAACCCTAAAACCTTGAAATCCTTATTACAAATCTCTTTCTCACTACAAACAAGCCATCACAGTTATAAACCAATACCTCACTACTTCTTCAGTAAGGATAAGGCTGGCTTGATCTCCATGATCCTAATTTTCCAGTAAGGCATAAAAGCATTCAGGTCACTAATCTTCCAGTAAGGGTAAGATTGATTTGATCTCCATGATCAAAAGGGTATAATCATTCATACATGCCATATTGTGCCTAAACATTAAATTTCTTCATATGTTGGTTTTATTTGAATTTTTATGATTTTATTTAATGTGTTCATGAGGTTCAACACTGCAGATTTAGACAGGATCCCATGCAGGTTCATTAAGGAAAGTTGAGGCCAAAAGCCAAATGGCCAAAAGGCCAAAAGCCAAGTGGCCAAAACAGAACATTTTACACATGACACCAATACATGGCGAGACAGACATCCTGAGAAGATTAAGGAACGTTGAGGCCAAAACGCAAATGGCCAAAAGCCAAAAGCCAAATGGCCAAAGTAGAACAACTTATGCATGATGAGGCCAGAACACAAATGGCCAAACCACTCCAATTCACCTCCAAAAAGGGGACAGAAACCCCCCCAAGGTATTGTATTTTCTTTCTTTTCCTTATTTTATTTATTTCAATTATTTCTTTTTTTAATTAATTCCTTTAATTTAACTTATTTTCATAAAATATAAAAAATAGTAAAAAACAGAAAAGTCATAAAAATCAAAATATATTTATTTAATTAATGTTTTTTTGTAAATAAATTGCATTAATTAATTTTAGTTATTAAATTAGGTTTAATTGTAATATTTTCCTAATTAATTTAAAATTAGTAGAACTAGGGTTTAATTAATTTTTTATCCTTTTTTTCTTTTCTTCCATAATAATTAAATATTAAATATTTATTTTTATAATTAAATGGCATGTAAATAATTAGGTCAAATATTATGTTAAAATTTAATCTTTTCTTAATAAACTAAAAACAACTAGAATTAGGGTTAGCATTTTATTTCAATTAATTCTTTTTTCATTAAAATCATATAAATACAAAAAACTAAAAAAATAATTTCTTTTCTTTTTTTTAATTAATTTAATCATTTAATTCAATTTTGCAAAAAAGGGTCCAACGCCCTCGTTTTTAATTCTTATTTAATTCGCATGTTTATTTCTTTTCCGTATAATTTTTATGTACCTCTCCCAAGGCCATGTAACATTTTAATTTCTCGCACTTTACTTTTCTTTAAGTCTTTATTTTTCTGTCAAATCGGGTTCTGGAAATTTTGGCGATGTGGACCCGCGCCTTTTGTAATAGTTTAGAACTTTAATATTTCCGCATCTTTTTTAACTGTTAATCAAGGCATGCAAGAATGAATGGACCAAAATAAAAACAAGCGCATAGATCACTCATAACATGGCAAGATAAAATAACTGAATCTGACACACAAATCACACACCACCCTTAGGGTACGTCTCACTGTTGCCTTGCCCCTCGAAAGGTGATCGTCGAGTAAAGGACGTTTTAGTAAGTCCTTATGACCATGAACATGGCATAAGGGTAGCTTCTAAGGTATCCTACTATTGCTCGGTGATCACATTGTTGCCTTACCCTTCGAAACGTGGTCGTCGAGTATAGGACGTCTTAGTGAGTCCTTGTGTTCCATTTATCTAGTTGCCTCGAAACAAGTTGCCTCAGAATGGTTGCCTCGGAATAAAAAGATCAATGACATAAGGGTAGCTCCTAAGGTGTCTTCCCATTGCTCTGGTGACCACAATGTCCCGAACCTTCGAATTGACCCGAACACCTCCAACGGTGGTGCTACCTACCTCTCAATGGTGGGATGGCACTACTTTAAAGGACATTTACACAGACGAATTCCTTAGGGTAGGTAGACGACTCTAGATACTTGCTCTAAATTTCAAAACAAATTCAAAAATACTTTTCACACTGACACCTTTTCAAAAAGCTTTCGAAAGCAATTTTTCAAACACTCTTGAGGACCGATACAAGAGTCGAACTGGAATTTTCAAAGAAACTTTTTAAAACCCACATTGAAAAGCAAACAAACCATTTTTGAAAACAAGTGAGCAAGTATCTAAGAGCCCATGGATAACCATGGATAGAAAGGGTGCTAACACCTTCCCTTTCTATAATTTACCTCCCGAACCGAGAGCAATCTTTTTAAGGAATTTTTCTGTGCTTTTGTCCTTTTCATTTGGAGAAAATAAAAGACGGTGGCGACTCTTGCTTCCGCGACATTTCGCGAACCAGCGTTAAACAGTCAGTTCCAGATCCACCGATCACACTGAGCAAATTGCTCTTCATGCCTGGTATGTACAACACATTGTAGATTACTGACCTTTTACCATCTTTCCTCATAATCATAACATCACCAATACCTTCAGATGCTAGGGTATTATCATTTGCAAACTTTACCATATTTTTATTGAGGGCTTTATATTAACAAACCAGTCTTTCCTTCCAGACATATGTGATGAACATCCTGAATCCAAGTACCACTGGTCCTTGAATCTATCTTCATCTCTTGTTGTGACCATCAGCATCATCTCTTCTTCTTCTTCTTCTTCATGTTTTGCAAGCTTTGCATCACTTTCTTGATTCTTTTGTTTTTCTGGACAATCACTCGAATAGTGACCATACTTCTGACAATTATAACATTTAATGTGACTCTTATCAGGTTTTCGACCACCACCTCTTCCTCTATTTGCAACACCACCTCTTTGGTTGCCTTGGTATGGCCTTCTTTGATTCGACACGTTTCCTTTGATTTGGTTTCCTCTACCATTCGATTTGTTGTAGCCACCTCTACCTCTGTCGAAACACTTTCATTTGCCTTTGGTCTCTTTTGTTGAATGTACCTGCAAGGCCACATCACTCTTCGATTTTCCTACAGCTCTTTCGTTCATTCTTTGTTCATGAGATTCAAGCGTCCCTTGAATCTCTTTCTTTGTCAATTTCGACAAGTCTTTCCCCTCTTCTATCGCCACCACAATATGGTCGAACTTAGGAGCTAAAGATCTCAAGATCTTTGAAACAACAGCTCTTGTTGTTAACGTTTTTCCACATATCTTGATTTGATTTACTAGTTTTATAACTCTAGTGAAGAAATCATATATGCTTTCACTGTCTTCCATCTGAAGCAGTTCATACGTCCTTTTGTGAGTTTGTAACCTCACTTCTTTCACCTTCTCAGCGCCTCCAAAAGACTTCTCAAGGATCTCCCAAGCTTCTTTTGCAGATTTTGAATCACTAACCTTTTCGAAATTGTCTGGGCTGACACATTGATGAATTATAAATAATGCTTTATAACTCAGCTTCTCATATTCTGTGTATTTATTCTTTTCTTCTTCTGAAGCGTTTTCTCCAAGCGCTTCGACTCCATCTTTTACAAGGTCCCAAAGACCTTGACACCTGAATAAGACTTTCATCTGTTTGCACCAATTCTCATAGTTGTCAACTTTCAGAATTGGTAGCATTGCTGGATAGTTTGCATTCCCATAACTTATCATCGTGAATTCTTCAATCGTTCTTGATTGATACTTCCCTTGAATCGAAACAAAAGCTTTTGATACCAGATGTTGGAAATCCACCAAATTCTATGATGAATTTCTACCACAATGACAATTTAATTATGAGACAAAAAGAAAAGAAGACAAGACAAATAATTTCTGCAGAGTTTCTCTCTGCTTACAAACTGTGAAAACTTTATTATTCACTTTGCAACTGCAAAATACTGTGAATGATTTGCTTGACTTGCTTACAAAAATAGGGGCTACTCCCTCTATTTATAATTGAGCTTACACCCTAAGCCCAAAGCCCAAAATATCTTTTTGTTACTAAATCAAATCTAATTTATTCTAGACTTAAATCAAATCTATTTAAATCTAAAACAAATCAAATCTTTTCGACACATAGTTTCGACACACTGGATTACAATTTTAGTACTCTCTCCGTTTCAAAATAAGTGTAGTTTTAGCAAATAAAATTTATTTCAAAATGAATGTCATTCTCACTTTTCAATGTAAAAATGATTGTTATTTTTCCAATTATGTCTTTTAATTATTACTCTCTACACTAATTCTAACATATTTATAAGATTAATATAGTAAAAGTGTAATGTCTTATGATACTATTATTAGATTCCTTTGCAAAAATCTTAAACAACATTCATTTTGAAATGGAAGGAGTATTTTTTTATCCTAAGTCATTTTAATCCGTCTAACAGTGTCATAATCTATAATTTCACTCAAACATTAACATCTCAAAATAATGTAATGTGTTAATTAAATAAAAGGTTTAAATAAGTTTTTGGTTCCTCTAAATATCTCAAATTTCATTTTTAGTCTCTCTAAAATTTTCCTTCAAAGAATGATCCTCCTAAAAAATTAAATTTTAACTTTTGATTCCTCCTGACAAAATCGTAGCTAAAATGGTCTCTAATTTCGTCGCTAAATAAAAACCGTTGCTAAAACTGTCGCTAAAAGCGTCGCTATGTTGTAAAAATCGTCGCTATGTTGTAGGAGGGACCAAAAGTTAAAATTTAATTTTTTAGGAGCACCATTCTTTGAAGAAAAATTTTAGAGGGACAAAACAAAATTTGAGATATTTAGAGGGACCAAAAACTTATTTAACCCTTAAATAAACATGTCATAATATTACAAACATAGTTCTCAAAGTATGAAAAATACTAGTAAAATATTCTAAAATACATTAAAAAAACATAACCTACTGCACATGCATAATCATAACCCTTGGATCATCCTCTGTCGCCGGTAACCCAAGGCATTTCGTGCCTCAGTAAGAATGGAATATGCTACAGCAACTGCATCATCATCTCTCTCAAACAACCCAGGCCCTATGTCCTCTCTTGTAATCCTCATAATATTTTGAGAGATCAACAACACATCAATGACATAATCATCCCTGACCTGCTCATTCTCCAGGATCTCCTCATGAGCAAGTCTAGGTGAACGTCTAGGAGCGTCTGGTGTCATGATAGGGTGTGACACATAATAGAACCAAGTCATGTAACCCTCAGCATAATGCCACTGACTTGTGGTTGACATACTTTGATACTCTTCCGGTACCAAATGACTCTCGTAATCTGTTAGTATGTCATTAAGATCTTTGCGAATGATGCTGATAGGAGCAGTCACGAAGGAGAATCTCGAAATGATCTGCACAAATCCAAATTGACACATGCATCACTCTGACAAATACTTGTACAGCAAATTACTCACACCACTACTAGAAAACTCAGCTTTTTAATATTTCAGTCACACCTTAATACAATATTTTTAATATTTTACTCCTCTTTTTTTTTTAAATAACTTTTTTATCCCTCTATTAAATATTTTTCTAGAAATTTCTTAGTTCCCGTCTACTTTTGTGGATGTGACATTTGAAAATCTGACGTGACCCAGATTATGTGGCACCACGTCATTAAAAATATTTAAAAGTTTAAAAAAATATTTTATTTTCTTAAATTTTTTTATTAATTAAATGTTTTTAATAAGTTTCATTAATTTTTTATAAATTTATTTAGAAATTAGTTATTATAAATTTTAAATGATAAAATATGGGTTGAAAGCCCGTGTGTCTTTTGGTAGCAACCGAACTTCAAGATTACAACAATCACTTTTGTGTAAAAGTTTTATAAATATTAAATTTTGTTATTGAAAATTTGATGTGTGGTTTTAAGTGTGCATGCAGTAGCCACAAATCTCTTCTTCTTTCACATTAACAATGAATAATTTTAAATCTAAAACAATTTCTTTCTTATCAACAATAAGTCACGAGGCAACAAAACAGTTTCTTTTTCACAGGGTTCCTTCTCATCACCTTACACAAATCGTCAAGGGTTCAACAAATCATCAAGGGTTCTTTCTCTTCAGTTTGCATATGATGATGATCATCATCACCATCATCATCATCATCATCATCATCATCATCATAATCATGCAGGGTCTGAGCAACAAAACAGTTTTGGGCATGATAAGAGCTCAAATGCGGTAAGTATATCATCTGAATCTCCATTTGAGCAGGGTGAGTTCCATAGTTAGAAATTGGGTAGAAATTGGGATTGTGACATGAATTGGGGTTAAGGGTTAGGTTGAGAAATTGTGAATGCATGTTGATTTTGAGACAAATAACATGTTCCTAACCTGAAATTGGTATTTGTATTCTCTAAGTCTGTGAATTGAAGTGAGAAACTAGGATTTTGGAATACCATGACAGAACTGTCTTTGCGCTGTGTTTTTCTGTTTTGCGCAGATCACGCTTAGCGCGCGGGGTCGCGCTCAGCGTGCCCTACTGGAAGTTGAATTTTGAGAACTTGTAGATCGCGCTTAACGTGATAATCCCACTTAGTATGCCCTACTATGACTTAAAAAATTAAATATTTTGTAGAGCGCGCTTAGCGCAGGAGGCTCCGCTCAGCGCGCCCTCCTGGACAGAATGATATTAATTTAACCCCTTGAGTGTAGTCTTGTACCATAGCGTGTACCAGATGCCTCCTTGGTCTCAGTAATGGTTGGGTAACGTATTGTGTAATGCGTATATGCTTGTGTGATCATTAATTAGATTACGATATGAATAATACTATGATTGTTATATGCAAAGTGTTGAGAAATACATTATGAAAGATGTTATGTTGTGAATGCTTAATCACCTACTTTATGAAGATGAATATAATACATGCTTATGATAGAAATGTATTATTTGATATGAGATGTTATGTGAACATTGTGATTTCCCGTCATTCCATTTGAATGTTTGGTGTTATGATTGTATGGATTGATGTGTGCCTTTGTGGCTTGATACACATTGTGATTTTATTGTATGCTTGAATCGGAGTAGGCCTGGATACTAGGACGTAACTCACTCATGACGTGGACCTTCTGTGTCATTATACTATTGTGATGTGCTCGTGTGGATCCATGTGTGGTGTTTCCACCAGCAGAACACTGTATTTGCATGCTCGGTATGTCATAACACCTTAGCTACTATTATGATGTGCTTGTATGGGTCCATGTGTGGCGTTCCACCAGCAGTTAAGAACATCGCGTGCTTGGTATGGTGGTGTTGTAATGCCATGTAGGCAATATCATAGCGCAACTAAACTCACCTCTAATGGTGTCATATAGGCAAGATCATTAGGCTTTCTCCCAGTGGGCTCGTGTTGTCGAAATAGAGTTTTTGCACCGGCAGTTAATCATATGCGTTTGGATGACGAATGAGTTATGATGCCTTTTCAGCGATGTCACTCTAGAACTTGTCATGGATGGAATTCCACTTAGGAATTATCTGAATCATCATGCTATGACCGGGGCAAGTCTTTTGATGTGATGCACATGTGGAACTCCCCAAGGGTGTGATAGTGTAACCTGAGTAGGGGCAAGTAAACTTATTCCTGGATTCCTCGTACATGGGTACGGGCCTGCATACTTGTTTGTATTGGATTTATGTGTTTGTGTTTACCTTATTGGATAGTTATGGTACTTCCAATGATGGTGTATCAATGTTGTATACTTGTATCCAGCCGTGAGAGAAAACCCAGATCCGTGGTGGATTTATTTTTTATGCATGTACCCTGTAGAACCGAGTGAACCCATAAGATAGAGTAACTCACTGAGATTTAGTAATCTCATCCTAATCCTCTTATTATTTTTCAAGAACAGGTTATAAGTGGTATAATTGCTAGATGGTCGGTTTTGAAGACTGCAGATGAACAGATGGCAGGAAGACCTTTGTAGATATTATCTTTCTGTTGTGCAATGTTAAAGACAAGCTTATTGTATACATTCAGTTTTAGAATTTTTTTTGTATACAACTTTAATTTCTTGTCTTTTCTAGCTATTTGTATGTTTCTTTGTACCATAATTAACATCATTACATATTATTCTAGACATATATATACGGGGTGTTACAGTTGGTATTAGAGCATGTCGATTCTTGTCCCTGCCATGAAACATCACTAGTAATTCTCTTCTCCCTCGTGTGTGTGTGTGTCTCTATCCTGATTTCTGCTATCGTAGTATTCAATCGTTGAGCCTGGCCATCTCACTGACTGCATATGTGATGGATAGGAACATGGTGGAGCCACCACGAGGATGCGTAAGATCCAAAGCGACTTGAGCTGAAGTGGTTGAGACCTGTTAAGTTGGGAGAATGTTGGGATTATTGAACATAAATAGAGCATTTAGCGCGGAATAGTTGGCAGCCCAACTTTCTTGGTAAGGTTTAAGACTACCGCAGCTTCTAAGATTCGATTAGATGAAGTTAAACTTTCTCTGGATCCCGGTAGCAGTGGAGGAAATTCACGAGGCACTTGAGTAGGATTATAATAAAGGAATTTTAAGATGGAGTGGAGTTTGAAACCATTAGAAATTCACTGCTCAATCCCGGTGCCAGTGGCGGATGTGACTTGAGAACCTGTTGGATGAAAGACTTTTAGGAGTTTAAACGAAGAAGTTAAATCCTTTTGATTACCCTAGTATGGACAGTACTTGGATGGACAAGGTGTTGGACTCTAATTCATTTTAGTATGTCGTAAGTTGTGTGTGGATTACCCAGTAAAGGATTGATAGAAGGAGTGGATGTGGGGATCCCAAATTAGGCAAGTCTTGGACACCCGATTAGTGAAGGGACTATTGTATCTTTGTTCTTGATAATTTGTGATTGAGCCCTAGAACTACGCTAGACGACAACTGAATTTAGTAAAAGCGTAAAATGCAGACTCGAATTCTCATGAAGTAGGTGTAACGAGGATCCATATGTCGTGCTGGATAGTAGGGAAACTATCAAGCGATAATGGGATGGATCAAGTTACAATACTAAGTTTATAGGGACCCCGAATGGTTGTGGTTGTGTGGATGATATCAGGCGATACCTTATGGATGCTTTTTGTATCATGGAGTGGTAAGTAATGAGTACGCATGAATGCTAGAGGTAGAACTGATGTGAGGTTGTCATGTCTTGGTCGGCGTATAGTGTGGCTATTTTGTAATGTTGGGGATCAATGTTAGAATAGACGAAGTATATCTTGGGTTAACCCAATATGAGATGTGTCTATGGGAGTATCTATAGACTCTCAGGAGTGAAGCAATGTCAGAATGCCGAGACACTTTGAGTTCAGAATGCCGAGAAATTATAAAGGGGGATGTTCAAAGCACAAAGTATGATTCCTTGCATTTGGGTCGTGCACTAGACATTGGAAACACTGCATTTGGGAACACAGTCGAGGTAGTCAGTTTAGTAACAGTTTTGGAAACGAAGAGGCATGACATTAAGATAATCTTAGTAGCTTTAAGTGGGAAACTGAATTTTGCATCAATTATGAAAAGGATCTTGTGGTTGTGCAGGTATGGGATTATATGGTTGAAGGAATGCGCGTGAGGATTTGGTAAGTACTACCTATAACGACAAGATATATCTTCTCTTCAATAGACTGTTCCGTAGGAACTTCCATGTACAATTACATAATTGTAAAAATAATGTGAATAAAAATAAACGTGCAGGGAAGAGAAAAAAAAAGATGTAAAGAAAACCTAAAAATCTAAGTGAAAAAAAAGAAATGTTTTTGTTGTTTTTTTATTAGGAAAAATAACTAAATTAAATAATAGAAACCTAATTCTAATTGATTAATTAATAAAAAAAGAAGGTGATTATTAATTAAAAAGAAAGTGATTAAAATTAATTAATTAAAATTAATTTAATTAATGAAAATCTAAGTCTAATTATTTTTGTGATTTTGATTTTATGATTTTTTTATGGTTTTAAGAAATTAAAAGGAAAATATAATTTAAGCAAAACAACAAGGTAATGATAATATTATCAAGTTCAAAATCATTTAAATAAAAGCACGCGTGCCCAGATGGGGCATGGTGTTTGAATTGGTCAATCATATTATTTCTTTCAGCCACGCGAATTCTCCCACCGGTCAAACCAACTTGGATGGTGGTTCCGGTCATCCCCTCCAATGACGTAAAAATCAAAACCTGCACGATTCAAATAAAATGGAAAAGAAAATGATCATATTTGACTAATTAAATCCATGTGAATCCAATGGTATGGTTAGTTTGATCTAACAATGCCTGTATTGCAAGATCTGAAGCTTCAAAGGCTTCGTGCCCTAACAATGACACAATGTTATTTCTGCGTCAAAACTCAAATATAAAATATTAGAACAACATAAATCATGGATATAAATCATGCTGGAATGCTTGCAATGATTGAAACTATGCTGAAATTTATAAACTGAAACTTACCAACTTACCGATCGGAGCTAATGCAAAGGAGGATTCTGGGGTTGACTCACGATAAGTGAGGCTTGGTATAGACTCCTGGAAACTTCAGGAAGATGGTAAGAGGCTTGAAATTACTCTAATATGGCTGGAAATTGCTATGCAACTTTCTTTGAAAAATGTGAAGAATTCGGGCAAGCTTTTGGAGACTTTTGGAGAGCTTTTGCATGTAATAATTTCGTGCTTCTTTAGGCTTGCAATGTTTTGTATTTATAGAGGGAAGAAAGGAGTGTAAACCAACATGGAAAGAATCAAGCCATTAACCATGGCCTTAAAACAAAAAAAATCAAAATTTGAAAAGTTTCTAAACTTCATGATCCCTTGCCATTTTTGTTTGATTCTTGCCCTTTTCGAATTTTGCATGAACCTAGACAATTTCTATGTATCTTGCATGAATCTTGGACTTCATAATGGATCAAGTTAAGCCCAAATGCATTAGCCCATGTTTTATTGTATTTTTATCTAATTTATTTGATTTTAAATTAAATAAAACCAAGATAAATATAAATAAAAATCAAAGCCATTAAAAAATGGACTTAGAGGTCCTCTAAGATATTATGGACATTTTTGAAGTCCAAAAAGTAGGCTCATTGGTCTAAAATGCAATTTTGCTCAATTTGTACTTCTTGAATTTCTTCAAAATTCCCCAACTTGTGCAACTCATAACTTGCTCAATTTTCATCTTTTAAATATGATCTTAGACTTTTTAGAAATCCCAAGATGTCCTCTATAATCTATATGTTGTCCATTTTTGCTTTTGAAGACATTATCTTGATATAAGTTGTCTTGACAAAAAGTGTCTTTTGTTGACTTTTGAAAATGACCTATAATGTATGAGATCATATCTTCCAAATGAAGCATCTTTTGGACTTGAGAATAAAAGAAAAGTTGTGGAGAATTGAATTTTATTTAAAATTATCTTTGGTTGGGGAGAAATTTATGAAGTATGTGAAAGTTATGCCTGGTCAAAGTTCAGTTGACTTCTCCTAAGGAAAACCCTAGTTTGGCAATTCTTGACTTTTGATGATCTGAGGAATTTCCTTGAGGAATAATGATAAACCCTTGATAAAATGATGAATATCACTTCAAAATGTTGATGTTTACCAAAAATATTGAAGTTTGACTGTATGTTGACCATAGTTGACTTTTTGATCAATACAGTTGATTTTCAAGCATCTGAGATATTGACTGAGCAAACTTGTGATATAGGGCTTGAAACTTGACATGAGCCTTGTTGAGGACCTATGAAGAAAAATGGGAGCCATGAGACTTTTGAAGACCAAATTTCCTTGAGAAACTCCAAACCTTAGTTGTAGGCTTTTGGTCTAGGAGGTGCATCTTGACTAGTCAACCCTTGGGTGCCTTGACCATTTGAAGAGACTTGAAAGAATGCTTTAAAGAAAAATGGGAGGGCAAATTTTTTGGTACAACACATTGATTTTACAAACTTTCTTTCTTTAATAAATTCTTTAATACATTTAAGAATATTGAACAATTTCAAAATACTAAAAAGATCCAACCTCACCCAAATCATTTTGCCACTTTGACTTTTCACTTTAAAACATTTTTTACTTAAAATTAACCACAACAAACCCCTTTATTATTTGTACCCCGAACTATGAGTTTCTGATTCTTCATTTCACTTTGTTGATACATAGGCATAAAACTCTTGAAATCTTGGCGAATCAAAAAATCAATAATAAAAACCATTTCTCTTCTCATCTCCACACTCTTCTTGCAAACAAACCGTTTTTGCCAAAAACACAAATATTATAAGAGGTTCATACAGAGCATGATAGATACATAGAGTGCTAATACCTTTCCTTTGTATAACCAACCCCCGTACCTTAGATCTCTTTTTATTGATTTTGCTTGTTGCTTTACTTGTAGTCTTTCTTCTTGCATCTGCATGTTTATTGTGGGTTTTGTTCGATTTTTTACCCTTTCCCTTGGAAACAAAAAAGTTCGGTGATGAACTCTTATTTTGCAAGTCAAGTTAGTCAATAGCTTGGTCTGCGATTTTTCACCATGACAGAGTCGATTAGACTTAATCAAAAGACCAACTCTTAATGCCAATTATTGGGTGTGAATATGGAAATAGAAAATAGTCTAGGGGTGAATTGACTTTTAAAAATAAAATCAATCAAATCTTCAAATGAGAATAACCGAAATTTTTCAGAGTTTACACGCGAAAGTTTGTAGAGATAAAATGTGAAATTATACTCAATTGACAATTATTCAATAACAACTCAAATCACTTTGCAAATATCGTAATGTCTAGATGAAGAAACACAACGTATGCAATTGAATCAATTGTATAAGTCACGAGATATAGTTACACAATCAATCAACAAAGCAAATTCTAAAAGCAGGATGTTTCTCAGATTTTAATCACCACTAAAGCCCTTAATAGATTTCTAATTCCAACAAAACCTAAGCTTATCAATTAAATCGCTACTACCAAAATATAACCCTAAGCATGCATGTTCTATGAAATTCAAATCCAAGAGTAAGAGATAGAGATAGATGACACTGGGATTTATAGTGGTTTGGCTATGTCTTCCTCGCGTGAGTCTACATCCACTTTAATAGTTGTTTCTTTATTCTGAAAAATATCTTGAGAGTATGTACAATCACTAGTCTACGATAATGTAGAAGAAAAATAAATAATTAAATATTCAATATGGATATTGACTTGTATATGGCCAACTGCCAAATCGTCCCGCATAATCTTCACTCAATTAACGCTTCCGGTATTCCAATATCACAAATTCTGCTCCAAGCCTTCGTGTGTAGAAATCAACTCGTTTATACTACCAATTCCTTGAGAGGTGAATTGTATGAAGATATAAAAAGAGCTCCACCTTATCTATAGTCTTCCACAGAGTCACTACTAAGGCAATTCTGGAGAGAAGACCTTCTTCTTTTCACTGGAGTTTTTTAGCACTAATGACAACAACCCCAATCTTGCAAGAACCTGAAAAACATTTAAGCCAATCTCCAAGAATAATTAGTTTCTTGACAGAGTCTCCCCCCAATAAATTAACATTCAATTGTGATCAAGAAATTAAAATTGGAATGAGGTTGAGGATGAAATATTATTGATGCAGGGGTTTCAAAAGAGGCGGTTGTTTTTTCACAGAAATTCACAAACAGTTATGAAATTCTTCACAAATGGGTCTGAAAGTCTTACATGAAAAGGGTGAAAAAATGCTTATATATGTGCTTGAGATGAAGCTCACAAAATACTAAAAAAGTTGGTTAGATTCGAGCCATGAGCAAAGTATGTAATGAGTCAAGTGAGCAAGTGAATGGAATAAAAGGGATTCAGATTTTTTGACCCATTTTATAGTTGATTTGAATCAAGTGCAATGTGTGATTCAAATCATAAGCCTCATGATTCAAATCATGTCAATAATTGATTCAAAAAAATTGCTCCAGGAACTTTTAAAAAACCATAAAAAGTTGCATGATTCAAATCATGTGCAAAGTATGATTCAAATCAGTTTGGACAAGAGTGACAAGAAATTGTATGATTTAAATCATGTGTAAAACCTAATTCAAATTAAATGGTTTTTGAAATCTTTTGGTCACCTCTATTTGATTTGATTTGAATCAAATATTGTGTGTAAGTGATTGATTCAAATAAATACATCAAAACACAAGTTTTCATGATTTTAAAGTTTTCCTTTGCACCTGGTTTGAGTTAAACACATAGGGCTTTTATTCCACAAACTCATGCACTTGGCTAAGAATATTTTGAGCAAGTTTAAACATAACCAAATATTTATGCATGCTAAAAGATTTTGTGAATTGATTTCAAACTTGATTCATGGTGTAAAATTTATGAGGGAAACTCAATAAAAGACAAAAAGCGAAAGCGATAAGAAAAGCAACAAAATAATTGTATTGGGGTTGCATCCTGTTGTACCCCAAAATTTGCCCTCTCATTTTCTCAAGGAATCACCCTGGATCCTCAAGTTTTCTTCCATCCAAACAAGCCTTGAATTATCAATTTTTTCAAGCAAACCATTCATAAGGGCAAAATGGTCATTTGCACACTGAAAATCAAACTTTGAATCTCAAAAACCATATTTCATCAAGACATGTTGGAATATGAAGTCTGTCTCATCTAAAAATTCAAAAGTCAAATTTACTATGGAAAAGCCAAATTTCTAAATACTTGGGATTTTTCTAAGTATTTAAGAAAAATGACCATTTCAGAACTTCTGACCAAAACATTCCCATAACACAACAAATTTTGGACACTCTCAAGGCAGAATTTGGTCAGAACTTCTGGGTAAGTTTTCACAAGAGCTTCAGTCAGAGCTTGCCAGGGTAATTCAAAGAAGTTTATAAAGTGTGATACAAAGCCTCCTAGAAAGTCTGAAAGCTCCTTCAGAACATGCTGGAGTCAGAAGATAAGAGGATCAGAAGATTGGATGCTACGCTGAAGCAAAACTTCTAAATTCAGAGTTTGCAAAGGTAAATCAAAGAAGGTTACAAAGTGTACTACAAGCTCACTGGAAAGTCTGAGGTACCCTTTAGAGCATGCTGAGGCAACAGGGTACAAAGATCAGAAGTTGGGTGTTTGTTCTAGACTATGCTGAAGTAGAACTTCTGATCCAGAATTAAGTAATGATGCAAAATCTCACATTACAGGGTTTTTGATTTTGACAAATCTCATCATCATTTAATGCTCACAACCACTTTTGAGTCTTTATCCAAAGGATCTCTCCACATGTAGCATGGAAATACTTTTGTACAGAAATATGTGAGGGTCCATGCGCTACTTTTTGCTTGTGGATTTACTTTTCCTTAATCCCTGCTTGCTTATCCAGTCTAGGCAAAACAAAACTGTCAACTATCACACCTTTTTTGAACTTGCTTCAAGAACAAGTCAGCATCTAGCGTATGATGTTGGCGCTACTTGACATCTCAAAAATACAAAACCTTTGCCTATAAATAGAGCACCCTTGGCCACTGAAAAGAGGTCGAAAATTTGAGAAAGGAAAGCCTTGAATCCCTGCCAAAATTTTAAGAGTTCCAAGAACTGTAAACACAACACACAAAACCTATTAACTTTTGATCCCTTGCCTCCAAACTCCGTTTGTTCTAAAATATTTCTTGACTAAAAAAAACATCCACACAGTTTTTGATCCATACATTAGAATCTGCCATAACTTATGTATTCACACTACAATACACTTCCCATCCATCCATACAAAGAAATCAGAACATCACCTATTTGCTGCTCCAGAAGTTGGAAACTTCTAGCCCGCTGAGTACGTGAAGGAGTTGTTCAGAATATCATCAGAGTTGAGGTTAACTCCGGTTCACAGAACTTCTTCCAGCTGCAAGGTAAGTTTCTGCTGACTCTCACAACATTACTTAAGCATTACCAGATTTACATGCTCAAAACACAATGTAGATATCATATTTCTGATGTTGTACATGCTCTGAGATTTCATGCATCTTCCTGCCTAAGTAGAGACTAAATCAGTTCAGAACTTCTTGAAGAAATTAGTATTCAGAGTTAGGATCAGCAAATTCATACTTGCCTCTGATTTATAATTCTGATATTTCTTATTTCTGGAAAAAACCATGACACTTGCTATGACTGTTCTATGCATATTTTCTATTTTGTGGAAAATTACCAAGTTGCAGATGTTCTGACTAGCATAGAGAGAGACCAAGTTCTGCCAGTGGTATCAGAACTTCTGGAGTCTGTTTTGTTGCCAGTAGTATCAGAACTTCTGGAAACTACTATGTTCCTAGTGGGTTCAGAAATTCTGACTTTATACATTTCCACTAACAGGATTTCTGTTTTGCAGCGTGCCAGGGTCAGAACCTCTGACCTCATTTAATCAGCAATACGTTGATTCTTTTTCCTTTTTCTCATTATTTTTTCTATCACTCTCCATTCCATTAATCAGCAAACATCAAAAATATTTCTTTCACACTTTATTTTATTTCTTAAAACAAAAGATTAAAAATATTTTCTTAAAACAAAACAAGTTCATTTCACATCTTCTTGTACATTCTTATACATTTCAATATGGTTGTAATAGTAACTTAAGACTTATTTTATTTGCAATCCCCATTCATAAACTTGTACGCCCCATCCCCTAAACATTGTAATAGCGTAGGACTTTACATTTTTGTGCTTTCATTGCTCTCATATATTGTTAGTAATTAGGAGGTGTATAGTAAGACATGAAAACAATAAAATAGACAACCCTAATCAAGACTAAATGCATGCAATCAAACACACTTTGCACACATGCACCCTTAGGTTAATCTCACTTGTTGCCTTACAAAAAGGGCCATGTTATGCATGTGGAATGTCTTAGCACAAACAAATCGAAAATAAAAGATCATAGTCCCTCGATGACGCTATCCAAGTTGCCTTTCAAAATGATCTTAGTCCCTTAAGAAAAGTGCTAAGTCATCTCACAACATTGCTATCATGGTCACACGATGACCCAATGCATGTCCCTTCACATCCAACGATGGGGCTTCTTACCAAATCAATGGTAAGATGGCAACATCTAAAGGAGGAGGAAAAGCACATCTAAGACCTTTTGAGTAGGTAGATTACTTTTAGTTACTTGCTCAATTTCAAAACAAACATCCTTTCTATTTTCAAAACAAACACATACATTTTCCCAAATATCTTACAAACTTGAAAACATTTTTAAAAAAGACAAACATCTTTGTATACATTATTACGAACGAGAATCATTACAAAGATTGCCTAAACAATGGCTTCTTTTACAAAATACTTTCAAAACCACACAAAGCACAATTTCAAACAAAAGCAAGTGATCTAGCAAGTAACTAAGAGCCCATGGAAAACCATGGATGAAAAGGGTGCTAATACCTTCCCTTTTCATAATCTACCCTCCAAACTCAAAAACATCTCTAAAGGTCTTTCCTGTGCTTTTTCACCTTTCCTTTTTGGATAAAAGAAAAGTCGGTGGCGACTCTTGCTAAACCGCAACATTTGTGAACACAAACGCAAAACCTCAAGTCAGTTCTCCCACTATATCACAGAACTGGCGACTCTGCTGGGGATAATTCTAAAAGTGGGGTTACCTTAGGGTTAGATCATATTTACTTGCTTACATTGTTTGATTTGTTTGCTTTACATTTTGGGTCCTTGTTTGGGTTTGTTTTAAATCCTACACCCAGATTTGGAGGCACCTTTTAGGTAAGTAGCAATAGACTATGAGGGAACTGTGCGGCATATGCCGACATGGTTGAAGTAGTAGCTACATTGATGTGGCACTTTGGTTGGTACCGGTAACCCTTGAGTCAGTCAAGGAGAGTACGGGGCCGCCGCGTGGTGTCGTGGAGCATCAACTGACCTTAGAACCTTACTTGACCAACTTGGCCATTAGGACGTAGTGAGATAACCGGTTTCAGTGTAAAGCTGAAAATTGGTTGATACTCGATGCTACACTCATTGAGACTTGACTCCTGAGTTTTGTTCGGTTGCGAGTCAATTGCTTATTGAACGAAGCTTGTGGGAAAGGTCAGTGATATTGAGATCCCTTAGAACCTGGTTACTATTAACTAGGACAGGTTGAGCCAACTAAACTTCAAGAGGGTGCTTACCTACAAAAACTCCATGCAAGCCTAAAACTAAGGATTTGTTTGCTTTGTGTGAATATGATTATTTGTATATAAATTTGCTTACCTCGCATATCTGTACATAACATCATAACATCATACCATAGCATTTTCAATAACCATTTTAAGGATCTCGAGGGTCTTTTGACGCAGGGTCACGTTGAACCAGACGTCTATCAAGGGGTAAGAGGATCTATTTTCCTCTAAACAAACACCGTCAAAGATCAAGTACAACAACTTGAGTCAAGGGCTATGACCCACTTGACATGGTGAGCTTAATTCTCGTGGAAAGACATCCACCGACACAAACTTCTCTAATCAAAACCGTTGATCAAAGTTCAACTTCTAACTTTTTCTTGTGTTTACCCTGCGAGATCCTTGAAAACATGCATCCACATATCATGCATCATATCATGACAGGTTTCTCCCATACATGTCTCCTTATCTTCCTACTGTTTATTTCAGTAGAGATGGCTCTAGAGCAGACTATCAAGGACATCCTGGCTCAAAATGCTTAACTTCAAGAAATGTTCTTGAACCTATCCAAGGGGCAAGAAGAGGTGAAAGCTCTCCTCACTAGGGGCATGACCATGGGGAATCATGAGGGTAACAAAGATGACCAGTTGGAACGGCTACAAACCGAGATAGCCATAATGAAATTCCAGATGATGGGACAACTGGTAGGCCAGATGGCTCTTATCCAAAATCTGGCACAAGGATAAGAAGAGCTGAGGGTCCTCATCAACAAGCTTCGTCGGGATGGATGTAACCAAATGGGGCAAACATCTAGGATTGGGGATAAAATCATCATTCAGCCTCCCTTGAGACAAGAAGCCGAGAGAAGACCTCCCCAATTTGCTTCCGTGTCACGAGCCCAACAACGACTTCAACCAGAAAATCAGCAAAGGCAAAGCAAGCCCAAAAGACGCTTCACCGAAATCAACATGTCATTGTCTCAAGCACTGCAACACATGTTGAAGGCCAAGCTGGTTATATTAAGGGGGCCTAATCAGAATCCCAGCATAGCCTCCCCAAGGTACAATCCAAATGCAAGATGTGCGTACCACTCCAACAGTCCTGGACAAGACACCAACAACTGTTGGGCGTTGAGAAATAAAATTCAAGATCTAATTGATGGAGGAATGTTGGATTTCACACAAGATGGCCAGACTGAATTCTTCTGTCGTCCCTCAAAGGCTCACCACCTAAAGTGACAAGTTCAGACAAGGAGGCTCTTGTTTCATTTTGAATTTTCAATTGTAATTTCTTTTGTTATTCAAACAATTATCTATTAATGTCAAACTTTGTTTCATTAATGCACTGCATATGTTTGTCTTGATCCACTCACTTTCATTACATTTCAACTATGATTCCTACTTTCTTTATAGCGTTCAACTCTTGCTAAAAGTTACAAGCCTTTAGAGGGAGGATGACGAAAACAATGCCATAATTTCATACAGTACGCTTTTGAACAGACCTAGCTGGCGATGTACAGGCGTTCTTTCAAATCCTAAACACTGGAGTCATAAGGAAGATAATCCCTAGTCAACCCCTTCGAGCCAAAGAAGTAGAAGTTTTTCTTTTTCACAAAATTAAAACCTTTAATCAAAACCTGGGGCAGGGTAGTCTCTCAGTTAATTCAAATGCGCGTTCAAAATCATAAACTCTCAGCTCGTAATACAACGAATAACGTCAAGAAACATTTCTATGGAATCAAAAGACGGTGATGGTTCCCTATCACATAGGCGATCATTGTCTCTCAAAAAGAAGAGCCCACTAAGTCAAAACCTACGAAGGAGGCTTAAGAAAACCGGGGCATCTCGCTGACTGTAATCTCAAAACAATAACAGTCAGGCAAAAATCAGGGATAACAAATCAAAAGAAAGAGGTCACTATAAATCCTCAACAACATGAAAAATGTTGCAAGAAATGATTGCTTCCTGACAAACTCAACTTGTCAGAACCATCACAAAAACGTCTTTCCAAACTCAATTGGAGTTCAAATGCACAATTAACTGAGTTTAGGATTGAAGAACATCATGAAGAACGGGTGGGTACAAATATACTTTGAGCCTTTATCTTTTGTTTCTTAAAATTGTGAACCAAGCCACGTTACAACCCTTCAAAAGTCCTAATTGAAGCATGGGTTAGTTCGAAAGTATACTGTTACAAAAGGTATCCTGACTCCTGTAAGGCTTTACTCAAAATCCAGAGTTGAGTTTTTCTTGCAAAATTTATTTACTTGCTAAAAATGCATTTTTCAAAACTTCAAGACAGACATAAACTTTGCATTACTTGAATATCACTGTTTCCATGTGGCTATTTGTTTGACAACAGAGAAATTCACACAACGAATATCCAGTGAACGAAAGCTCTCTCAATGAACAAAATCAATTCAAGAAGCATGACACTCCCATTGACAAATCTCCTATCAACAAGGGGACATGACATGTCACTATCCAGTACACCTGGGGCAGTCTAGTCAAGATTCCGGGAAATCTCTCAAAGAAGTGCAGAGTAACCAGGGGCAGGTCTCCATCTACATCACTTGGGGCATTGAACGTCAATCTCAGCAAAGGGTTACGTACAATCAAACATTTTCTGGCAATGCCACAAACATTTACTGCTAGGGGAAATGACAAGTCTCCCCAAAATCCTTCTCATAGGATAATTCCCCAGTAAGAGTTTAAAATCTCTGAAAACCTTTCCCCAGCCGAGACAACCTCAAGAACCCTCGAGGAATTTCCCCAACGAAGTCGTCACCTATCTAGCAGACCGACAACAAGGTTTATTTCCCCAACAAACTACAAATTCCCTAGTTTGAGTTTGCCTCTTCGACTACTACAAAACAAAGGACCACAACTCCTCTTCCCCAGTAGACTACTCTACAATCCCCGATAAGTTACTGTGAAACCTGGACCCAACCAGATGTCAGTTCAACTTCGACTCCCCAGTAGAGCAACGGACAACCGAGACTCCTGAACTCTTCTCACAAGCAGGAATAAACATGCTCCCCACAGAGCTTTCAACATCCCCCAGCGGAGTTCTCCTTAGACAATAAAACAGGAATCCCCAGTGGAAACATTCTAAGCAAAGTTTGAAGACACACCAACTCTTCAACAACAGTCCAGGATTTAACGACTCCCCAACTTTTGTCAAGGATTTATTTTCCCAGACAAAAATAAATTCATTAAGCATTTCACATTTCATACATCCTATTTACATACAGGATAAGTGCATACATCACAGTCTCATTTATTTTGAGAACATCATGACATCATGCATCATGACATTGTATACAACTAACGTTCTACCTTTTTCAGGAAATAATCGATCAACAGATGGTTACCATCAACCTTTTCAAGTTCCAGATTAACACCTGTAACAAGCCAGGAAAACTATCTTTCTTTCTCAGGTTAAAGATTAATACCTGAAACCAGACAGGACAACTATCTATTTGACCAGCATGAGGCAACCCTACACAGGTTCCTTCTTTCAGATGAAGTTTTACACTGACTCATCATGAAGCAACCCTACACAGGTTCCTTCTCAGGAAATTTTAGATGAAGTTTTACACTGACTCATCATGAAGCAACCCTACACCGCTTCCTTCTATTTCCAAGATGCAGTTTTACACGGACTCATCATGAAGCAACCCTACACAGGTTCCTTCTTAGGAAATTTCAGATGCAGTTTTACACGGACTCATCATGAAGCAACCCTACACCGGTTCCTTCTCTTTCCAAGATGCAGTCTTACACAGATTCATCATCAAACAACCCAATCTTTTGACACAGTTCAGATATGCACCAGACACGGATGCCATTCTGATACTCATTCAGAATCTACTCTTGATACAGTTCATATACGCACCAGACACGGATGCCATTCTGATACTCATTCAAAGACACCTCCTGATACAGTTCAAATACGCTCTAGACACGGACGCCATTCTGATACTCATTCAGATTCAACTTTTGATACAGTTCAGATACGCTCCAGACACGGACGCCATTCTGATACTCATTCAGATTTAACTTTTGATACAGTTTAAATACTCTCCAGACACGGATGTCATTCTGATACTCATTCAAAGAAAATTCATGATACAATTCAGATATGCACCAGACACGAATGCCATTCTGATACTCATTCAGATTCAACTTTTGATACAGTTCAGATACGCTCCAGACATGGACGCCATTCTGATACTCATTCAGATTCAACTTTTGATACATTTCAGATATGCTCTAGACACGGACGCCATTCTGATACTCATTCAAAGACAACTCCTGATACAGTTCAGATACGCACCAGACACGAATGCCATTTTGATACTCATTCAGATTCAACTCTTGATACAGTTCAGATATGCACCAGACACGAATGCCATTCTGATACTCATTCAAAGACACCTCCTGATACAGTTCAGATACGCACCATATACGGATGCCATTCTGATACTCATTCAGACTCTACTTTTGATACAGTTCAGATATGCACCAGACACGGATGCCATTATGATACTCATTCAGAATCAACCTTTTGATACAGTTCAGATACGCACCAGACGAAGATGCCATTCTGATACTCATTTAAACTCAAATCTTGATACAATTCAGATACACACCAGACACGAATTCCATTCTAATACTCATTCAAAGACACCTTTTGATACAGTTCAGATACGCTCCAGACACGGACGCCATTCTAACACTCATTCAGATTCAACTTTTGATACAATTCAGATACACTCCAGACACAGACGCCATTCTGATACTCATTCAGATTCAACTTTTGATACAGTTCAGATACGCTCCAGACACAGATGCCATTATGATACTCATTCAAAGACAACTCCTGATACAGTTCAGATACGCACCAGACACGGATTCCATTCTGATACTCATTCAGATTCAACTTTTGATACAGTTCAGATACGCTCCAGACATGGACGCCATTCTGATACTCATTCAGATTCAACTTTTGATACAGTTCAGATACGCTCCAGACACGGATGCCATTCTGATACTCATTCAAAGACAACTCTTGATACAGTTCAGATACGCACCATACATGGATGCCATTCTGATACTCATTCAGATTCAACTCTTGATACAGTTCAGATACGCACCAGACACGAATGCCATTCTGATACTCATTCAAAGACACCTCCTGATATAGTTCAGATACGCACCAGATACAGATGTCATTCTGATACTCATTCAGACTCTACTTTTGATACAGTTCAGATACGCACCAGACACGGATGCCATTCGGATACTCATTCAGAATCAACCTTTTGATACATTTTAGATACGCACCAGACGCGGATGCCATTCTGATACTCATTCAAATTCAACTCCTGATACAGTTCAAATACGCACCAGACACGGATGCCATTCTGATACTCATTCAGAATCAACCTTTTGATACAGTTCAGATACGCACCAGACACAGATGCCATTCTGATACTCATTCAAACTTAACTCCTGATACAGTTCAAATACGCTCTAGACACGGACACCATTCTGATACTCATTCAGATTCAACTTTTGATACAGTTCAGATACACACCAGACACAGATGCCATTTTGATACTCATTCAAAACTCAACTTTTGATACAATACAGATACACTCCAGACACGAACGCCATTCTGATGTTCAACTTACAATTTACATCTCAACAAAGCATTCTTGGATGACATCTACGAGCCCATCTCCAACAAGATTCTATCACCTCTCCAAATGGCATCTTTAAGCCCATTCCTCCTATTATCGTATCGTCGAGTGCAAATTTATGGGCACTCTAGTGTCCAATCATCTTCCACCTTTGAGTCACGAATGGCAAATCTCGCCAATCTAACTCTTCAAGTTAAAGAAGATTGAACAGGGGCAGCTGTTGTACCCCAAAATTTTCCCTCTCATTTTCTCAAGGAATCACCCTGGATCCTCAAGTTTGCTTCCATCCAAACAAGCCTTGAATTATCAATTTTTCCAAGCAAACCATTCATAAGGGCAAAATGGTCATTTGCACACTGAAAATCAAACTTTGAATCTCAAAAACCATATTTCATCAAGACATGTTGGAATATGAAGTTTGTCTCATCTAAAAATTCAAAAGTCAAATTTACTATGGAAAAGCCAAATTTCTAAATACTTGGGATTTTTCTAAGTATTTAAGAAAAATGACCATTTCAGAACTTCTGACCAAAACATTCCCATAACACAGCAAATTTTGGACACTCTTAAGGCAGAATTTGGTCAGAACTTTTGGGTAAGTTTTCACAAGAGCTTCAGTCAGAGCTTGCCAGGGTAATTCAAAGAAGTTTATAAAGTGTGATACAAAGCCTCCTAGAAAGTCTGAAAGCTCCTTCAGAACATGTTGGAGTCAGAAGATAAGAGGATCAGAAGATTGGATGCTACGCTGAAGCAAAACTTCTAAATTCAGAGTTTGCAAAGGTAAATCAAAGAAGGTTACAAAGTGTACTACAAGCTCACTGGAAAGTCTGAGGTACCCTTCAGAGCATGCCGAGGCAACAGGGTACAAAGATCAGAAGTTGGGTGTTTGTTCTAGACTATGCTGAAGTGGAACTTCTGATCCAGAATTAAGTAATGATGCAAAATCTCACATTACAGGATTTTTGATTTTGACAAATCTCATCATCATTTAATGCTCATTTAATGCTCACAACCACTTTTGAGTCTTTATCCAAAGGATCTCTCCACATGTAGCATGGAAATACTTTTGTACAGAAATATGTGAGGGCCCATGCGCTACTTTTTGCTTGTGGATTTACTTTTCCTTAATCCCTGCTTGCTTATCCAGTCTAGGCAAAAAAAAATTGTCAACTATCACACCTTTTTTGAACTTGCTTCAAGAACAAGTCAGCATCTAGCGTATGATGTTGGCGCTACTTGACATCTCAAAAATACAAAACCTTTACCTATAAACAGAGCACCCTTGGCCACTGAAAAGAGGTCGAAAATTTGAGAAAGGAAAGCCTTGAATCCCTGCCAAAATTTTAAGAGTTCCAAGAACTGTAAACACAACACACAAAACCTATTAACTTTTGATCCCTTGCCTCCAAACTCCGTTTGTTCTCAAATATTTCTTGACTAAAAAAAACATCCACACAGTTTTTGATCCATACATTAGAATCTGCCATAACTTCTGTATTCACACTACAATACAATTCCCATCCATCCATACAAAGAAATCAGAACATCACCTATTTGCTGCTCCAGAAGTTGGAAACTTCCAGCCCGCTGAGTACGTGAAGGAGTTGTTCAGAATATCATCAGAGTTGAGGTTAACTCCGGTTCACATAACTTCTTCCAGCTGCAAGGTAAGTTTCTGCTGACTCTCACAACATTACTTAAGCATTACCAAATTTACATGCTCAAAACACAATGTAGATATCATATTTCTGATGTTGTACATGCTCTGAGATTTCATGCATCTTCCTGCCTAAGTAGAGACTAAATCAGTTCAGAACTTCTTGAAGAAATTAGTATTCAGAGTTAGGATTAGCAAATTCATACTTGCCTCTGATTTATAATTCTGATATTTCTTATTTCTGGAAAAAACCATGACACTTGCTATGACTGTTCTATGCATATTTTCTGTTTTGTGGAAAATTACCAAGTTGCAGATGTTCTGACTAGCATAGAGAGAGATACCAAGTTCTTCCAGTGGTATCAGAACTTCTGGAGTCTGTTTTGTTGCCAGTAGTATCAGAACTTATGGAAACTACTGTGTTCCCAGTGGGTTTAGAACTTCTGACTTTATACATTTTCACTAACGGGATTTCTGTTTTGCAGCGTGCCAGGGTCAGAACCTCTGGCCTCATTTAATCAGCAATACGCTGATTCTTTTTCCTTTTTCTCATTATTTTTGCTATCACTCTCCATTCCATTAATCAGCAAACATCAAAAATATTTCTTTTACACTTTATTTTATTTCTTAAAACAAAAGATTAAAAATATTTTCTTAAAACAAAACAAGTTCATTTCACATCTTCTTGTACATTCTTATACATTTCAATATGGTTGTAATAGTAACTTAAGACTTATTTTATTTGCAATCCCTATTCATAAACTTGTACGCCCCATCCCCTAAACATTGTAATAGCGTAGGACTTTACATTTTTGCGCTTTCATTGCTCTCATATATTGTTAGTAATTAGGAGGTGTATGGTAAGACATGAAAACAATAAAATAGACAACCCTAATCAAGACTAAATGTATGCAATCAAACACACTTTGCACACATGCACCCTTAGGGTAATCTCACTTATTGCCTTACAAAAAGGGCCATGTTATGCATGTGGAATGTCTTAGCATAAACAAATCAAAAATACAAGATCATAGTCCCTTAATGACGCTATCTAAGTTGCCTTTCAAAATGATCTTAGTCCCTAAACAAAAGTGCTAAGTCATCTCACAACATTGCTATCATGGTCACACGATGACCCAGCGCTCGTCCCTTCACATCCAACGATGGGGCTTCTTACCAAATCAATGGTAAGATGGCAACATCTAAAGGATGAGGAAAAGCACATATAAGACTTTTTGAGTAGGTAGATTACTTTTAGTTACTTGCTCAATTTCAAAACAAACATCCTTGCTATTTTCAAAACAAACACATACATTTTCCCAAACATCTTACAAACTTGAAAATATTTTTAAAAAAGACAAACATCTTTGTATACATTCTTACGAACGAGAATCATTACAAAGATTGCCTAAACAATGGCTTCTTTTACAAAATACTTTCAAAACCACACAAAGCATAATTTCAAACAAAAGCAAGTGATCTAGCAAGTAACTAAGAGCCCATGGAAAACCATGGATGAAAAGGGTGCTAATACCTTCTCTTTTCATAATCTACCCCCCAAACTCAAAAACATCTATAAAGGTATTTCCTGTGCTTTTTCACCTTTCCTTTTTGGATAAAAGAAAAATCGATGGCAAATCTTGCTAAACCGCAACATTTGCAAACACAAACGCAAAACCTCAAGTTAGTTCTCCCACCGTATCACACTCCCCCTGCACGTGATAAGAATGTTCAACCAATCCCCCCTAGGGATGTGCATCTACAATCTCTCACTTTGATGTTTGTCAAGCTTTCACTTATAATTGAGTATACATGAACCAAAAGCAAAAATGCTTGTGCTCCCCCTGAAACATTACACACAAACCACAATATAAAATGCATAAAACCAATTATAGACTCATTATAACTTCTCCTCCTTTGACAACATTAAAAAGAGATACAAATTGTCATAAGTCTATAAAAAAAAACCATCAAAAGTAATTCCAGAAGAACAAATGAGCTTTAAAAAGCTAAAAAGAATATAAAGGAATGCAACATAGACATGCTACATTAACAAAATGCAACATAGACATGAAACAACCATTTTCAACAACATAAAATAGTGATCAAAAGACAATATAAAGGAATGCATTAGAATGATAAATAATGCATGATCAATTACGAATCCCTACATCTTTTTAACACTACACATTTAAAAGACTTAAATGCAAAGAAGATCAATCAAAGCCATGTCGATGCAATGAATAAACATAATAGAGAGATAACAAGTACACAAATGAATACATAGAACAAACACAATGATAGAGTTTAGAGACATACCAATGTAATCAGTAAAGTAAGATTTGCTACAAGATAATGTTAGTGAAAACAAAATATATAGCAAATGAAACTAAGCACAATACTCATTCTATTTAAATCACGAGGAATATAAGATTCCAAAATCCCTATAGATATTTTGAAAAGGTTTTGATGAATATGGTTTTTTTTAAATGCCAGCAAGATGACTTTTAGTGTCAACGTATTCAAAAATAACATCTCTTTTTTCAATATGATCTCTAATAAAATGATGTCTGATCTCAATGTGTTTAGTTCGTGAATGAAGTACCATATCCTTAGTGAGGTTAATCGCACTAGTACTATTGCAATTAATAGGAATACAACCAAGTTTTAAATCATAGTCTAGCAATTTTTGCTTTAGCCGTAAGACTTGTGCACAACAACTCCCAGTGGCTACATATTCAGCTATGGCAGGTACCGCTAGTAATTTTCTTATCCGCCTTATATTCTGCAAAATCATAATCAGAATAACCTACTAAGTTATAAGCACTACCTTTAGGATGCCAAAGACTGTGTTGTGAATTTCCGTTAAGATACCTCAAAATATGTTTCACGGTATTAAAATGTGATTCCTTAGGTGATGCTTGATATCTAACACACTTACAAACACTAAACATGATATCTGGCCTACTCACGGTCAAATAGAGTAAGGACCCGATTATACCTCTATACATGGTAATGTCGAAGTCCACTCCTTATTCATCTTTGTCAATAAGCATATTAGATGCCATGGGTGTAGAGATACTCCTTGAGTCTTTAATATCAAAATTCTTCAAAAGTTCTAAGAAATATTTGGTTTGACTTATAAAAGTGCCTTCTTCAGCTTGCTTGATTTGAAATCCCAAGAAATAAGTTATTTCTCCCATAAGAGGCATCTCAAATTCTCCCTGAATTAAACTAGCAAATTCTCGACAAAGAGACTCATCAGTAGAATTATGATATCAACTACATATATTTGAACTAAAATAATATGCTTTGCTTTATGTATAATAAACAAAGTGGTATAAAATTTTCAACAATTGAATCCTTGTTTGATCAAAAATCCACTCAATCTCTCATACCAAGCTCTAGGAGCTTATTTGAGACCATAGATGGCTCTTTTTAGTTTAAAAACATGGTTACAATTTTCATGATCTTCAAAACCTCGGGGTTGTGAGACACACACCTCTTCGTTTATATGAACATAAAGATAAGCTGATTTAACATCCATTTGATAAAGCTTAAAATCTAGGCAGCAAGCAAATGCAAAAAGTAGTCTAATAGCTTATAGACGAGATACCGAAGCATAATTCTCCTCGTAGTCTATTCCTTCTGATTGACTATATCCTTTTTCCACTAACCTTGCTTTATTTCTAGTAATTACGTCATTTTCATCCATTTTGTTCCTAAATACCCATCCATTGCCAATGACGATTTTATAAATTGGATGCGGAACAAGGTCCTAAACGTCATTGCATTTAAATGGGATTAGTTCTTCTTGTATAACAAGTAACCATCCATCATCTATTAAAGCTTCGGATATCGATTTAGGTTCAATTTGGGAAATGAAAGCAGAATACTTACATAAACTTTTAACACGAGATCTAGTACTTAATCTCCTTTTGATGTCTATAAGAATTTGATCTAACAGATAATCCTTTGTGATTCTCTAATTTTGAGACAACTGGTTCGATGTCTCTTGTTTTTCATCCTCATGTAAGCTTTCCTATTTATCATAGATAATGTCATCATCTTCTTTTTATGGAGGATCCTCTTTGGGACTTTCGTCGTTATTCAATCTTTCCGTTATGACACCTGAAACATCAAAACCAACACCTTTTCCCGACTTTTGGGACAAGGTCTCATCAAATGTAACATGAATATATTCTTATATAGGATCAATTCTATGATTATAAACTTAGCCTTACTCGTAGATGAGTACCCTAAGAATATCCCTTCATCAGACTTAGCATCAAATTTACCAAGGTTGTCCTTTCCATTATTTAAAATAAAGCATTTACAACCGAAAACACGAAAAATATGAAATATTTGGTTTTCTACCCTTAGTAACTAATAAGGTGTCTTCTCTAGGATGGGTCATATGATTACCCTGTTTCATACATGGCATAAGGTGTTAATTGCTTCCACCCAAAATTACATAAGTAGGCTCATCTCACTTATCATAGTCCTTGCAAATTCTTCCAAAACATAATTTTTATACTCTACAATACTATTTTATTATGGAGTCCTAGGACATAAAAAATTATGAGCAATCTCATTTTAAGTGCAAATTTTTTGAAATTGATGGTTAACAAATTCACCACCATGATCATTATGGAGAATGATGATTTTCAAACCAAAAACATCTTGGTCAAACTTAGTTAAATTAACGAGAGTTTCAAAAGTTTCATCTTTATGGGCTAAAAATATCGTCCAAGTGAATCTAGAATAATCATTAACAATTACAAATCTGTAATAGTTGCCTCCTACTTCTTGTCCGTGAAGGGCCAAACAAGTATAGATGGAGAAGCTCAAGAGATTCTGATGTTGAAAAAACCTTTTTCGATTTAAACGACACTCTTATTGTCTTTCCCATTTGACATGCATCACACAATTTGTCTTTTAAAAACTTCATTTTAGGAAGACCAATTACTAGATTCTTGAATGATATTTTATTGGGTTAAATAAGTTTTTGGTCCCTCTAAATATCTCAAATTTCGTTTTTAGTCCCTCTAAATTTTTCCTTCAAAGAATGGTCCTCCTTGTGACCGGTGGATCTGGAACTGACTGTTTTAAAGCTGGTTCGCGAAATGTCGCGGAAGCAAGAGTCGCCACCGTCTTTTATTTTCTCCAAATGGAAAGGACAAAAGCACAGAAAAATTCCTTAAAGAGATCGCTCTCGGTTCGGGAGGTAGATTATAGAAAGGGAAGGTGTTAGCACCCTTTCTATCCATGGTTATCCATGGGCTCTTAGATACTTGCTCAATGTGTTTTCAAAATGTTTGCTTGCTTTTCAATGTGGGTTTCAAAAATATTCTTTGAAAAGTTTCAGTTCAACTCGTACGTCAGAGTGTTTGAGAAGTTTGTTTTGAAAGTTTTTGGAAGTGTGTTGGTGTGAAAAGTATTTTGGTTTGTTTGAAATTAGAGCAAGTATCCTTGAGAACCTACCTACCCTAAGGAATTCGTCTGTGTAAATGTCCTTTAAAGTAGTGCCATCCCACCATTGAGAGGTAGGTAGCACCACTGTTGGAGGTGTTCGGGTCAATTCGAGTTTTAGGGACATGGTGATCACCGGAGCAATGGGAAGACACCTTAGAAGCTACCCTCATGCCAGGTTCCCGGATCATGAGGACTTACTAAGACGTCCTCTACTCGACGATCACCTTTCGAAAGGCAACAGTGAGACGTACCCTAGGGGTGGTGTGTGGTTTGTGTGCCGTTTGTCTTGTCATGTTCATTGTGATCTACGCTTGATTTTATTTTATCCATTCATTCTTGCATGCATTTAACAGTTATAAAGTTTGCGAAAAAAATAAATCTAAACTATTACAACTGGCGCGGGTCCACATCGCCAAAATAAACCGAACCCGATTTGACTGAAAAATAAATAAAGCGAATAAAAGTGCGAGAAATAAAATGATTACAAGGCTTTGGGGCATATACATAATTATAATAAGCGACAAAGTAAAATACGCGAAACGAAATAATTAAAGCGATGGGCGTTGGACCCTTTTACAAACAATTAAGATTAATGAGGAATTAAAATGAAAGTATTAAATGTTTTTGGTATTTTGTGTTTTTAAAGATTTAAAAGAAAAAGAAATAGAAGGAATTAATTATAATGGACGAACCCTAATTCTATTGTTTTTTAAGTTTATTGTGAAAATGTTATATTAATCTAAATTAAACCCTAATTTATTTATGTGCAAATTTGATTATAAAAAATAAATAAATAAATAATATTGTGATAAAAAAAGAAAATTTAAAAAGTATAAAAATTATTAATTAACCTAATTCTATATTTTTGGATTTTATTAAAAAGGAATTAAAGTTAAAAAACCTAATTAAACTAAATAATTTACATATTAATTATTTACAAGAAAATAAATAAAATAAATATTTTTCATGCTTTTTATCCTTTTTCTGATTTTTTTTTGTGATGTTTTTATATTTTGTGAACATAATTAATTAATGAAAACAAATAAGAAAAATAAAATAAATAACATAGCAATTGAGAAAATAAAAATATAAAAAGGAAAAGCAAACCAGGGAGGGGGGTAGCCCCAAATTGGAGGTGTTGATCCAAAGGTTCTGGCCCATTAAAGCTTTGATCCATTGACTTTGCCAATTTGCATGCTAGCGCGTTGACTTGGATTCATGGTACACCCTACTTCTGAGCCCTTTGATGGACCTGCCAGGACGCGTGGCTGTTTGGATTGTGATGGTACATGGTGAACCATAGCATTGTGCCTGCATGGGAGTGAGTGTAGAAAAATAATAGCGAAATTATTCAGACCTGGGGTTCGAACCCAGGTCTTTGGACATCAATGCGTTGACAGCGTGCCAGCTGAGCCACCTAGCCATTTTGATATATAATATGCAAACAAATGTTAAAAAGGAAAAACAAGATTAGTGGGAGTCAGCGCGCCACTTTTTAAACCCACGAATTACTGAGTGACACGATTCCATCTTCTTCATCGTTTTTATTTTTTTTCTGAAACAAGGTTGTAAGGCAACGGTTTTGGAAGCGTGGCCTTAGACTAGCTACAAGAAAATAGCGACTAGCGCTATGGTGATCATAAATTGATCGCGACTAGTGCCTTTTCTTCGTCTTGATGAGCTGAGCGTAATGGTGTGAGTCTGGAGTCATGATTTTGCTTCGTTTGAGAAGCCCTAATTTTGAATCCTGAAAACCCTAATATTCAAAAATGGTAGAATCGCATATGGCTTATGAAAACTCAATTAAACACATCAGTTAGCTTAGAAACTTCACATTAAACAAGAATTCACAAATAAAAATGCAAAAGAATGTATGAATTATGATATAGGATTTCAAAAGTTTCTCTGTACAGGGGAGGTCCTTGCTGCCGATTCTTCGCGTTTGGATGGATGTTTTGAGTTGGCACACGTTCAGAATTGTCCCAGGAATCTAATAGAATTAATCTTATGACTTGAAAATCCCCAGAACCTTGATTTCAGAATTTAGTTATATGGCCAATTTTTCAAGTTGTCAATAAGCTTTTGAGCGAGCCTTTTGTTGTCCTGTGGTTAGGGTTTGACTTAGTGCTTATGATGGAAGAGAATTAGCTTGTTAATTGGCCTTAATTCATGCTCATGAAAGAACTAGTCCTAGGGTTTTCCACCATTAACCAATTTTCCTTCTTTTAAGCCAAGACTAAGACTTAGTGTGCAATTTAACCCTAGCCTGAGCTTTTGAGTTGGCCCATGATATATGGAAGTTGTCCAAATTCAAATAACACTATTCCATTGGTTTTTGAATTTTATTTGAATTTTTAAAGATTTAAAATGAATTAAATTATCAAAAATTAAATAAAATAGAAAAATCAATATTTGGTCTTGAAATTAATCATGGGACACGTGTGTGGCATGACAAGGATGAATCAAGTGGAAGAAAGTGGGCCCTTTTGTCAAAAATTGGAGTTTCAAGGATAGTTGACTTTTGCCATTTCACAAAAATTTCCCAACTTCTACAAGGCATAACTTGCTCAATTTTTAAGCTTTTCACATGTTCTTGGACATTTTGGAAAGGTCTTTGAGTCCTCTAACCAATGCCTTTGGTCCCATGGCATTTTGATTTTCCAATCTCAAGTTATGGCCTTTGACTTAAAGTCCCTTTTTGTTGACTTTTGAAAATGACCTGTAATGTTGAAATTGATAACTTTTTGTGAGAGCATTTCTTGGACTTGAAGTATGAAGATGAGTTGTAGGAAATGTCTTTCTCTTCAAAATGAGCTTTGGATGGAATTTTTCTGATAATCCATGTGAAAGTTATGCCCTGGTCAATTTCAGTTGACTTTTTCAGCTGTCCAAATATAGTAACTTTTGCATCTTTGATGATTTCTGAGCCAAATTTTGAGAATCATGATCAAGCATTGATCAAATGATGTTTGTGGCTTCAAAATGATATGTTGACCAAAAATTTGAACTTTTGACTGCCAAATGACCATTTTGCCCCTACAGTTGACTGTAGTGCAATTTAGGGTTTTGACTGTGCAATCTTGAGCTGAATGCCTTGAAACTTGATATGAGGATGCTTGAACATGTTTGTAAGCATATGAGACTTGATTGGGCCTTTGAACACTTCCTTTTCTTGATCAGACTCAAAACCCTAATTTTGACTGTATGGGAGACTGTTGCACTGCACAACCCTTGGGGAATTTTCTAGCTTGGCTTGGCAATTTCTTGAGGAATATGGGAGGGCAAATTTTGGGGTATAACAGTTGCCCCTGTTCAATCTTCTTAGACCTGAGGATGCAGATTGGCTGACGTGCCTTTCGTAATCCGAGGGTAGAAGATGATTGGACACTAGAATGCCCAGAAATTTGCGCTCACATAGCGGCAGTGATGGAGGAATGGGCTCATAGATGCCATCTGGATGTTTGATTGCGTAAGAGATTCCTTGGCGAGAACCTGCATACCTGCAAAAGAAAATGAGTACCTGACACGTTGCAGGAGCTGATGTTTAGATGCCTGGTATAGATGTGTCCTGACTGGTTACAGGAGCTGAGTCTGGAGCTTCAAACGGCGATGAAAGAACCAGGGATGGTTACTACCTTAGCATGAATGGTAAGAGAGCCTTGGGCGACTTTAACTTCAACAACGCTTGTTGAGAAAAACCTTGGGGATTTTAACTTCAACAACACTCGTTGAGAAAAATCTGGGGTGTCTTCTACTGGGATAAGAATCAGGGAGATCTTAGGGTCGATCCGACTGAACCAGAGACGCCTTTGACTGGGTAAGAATCAGGAAAATCTTAGGGTCGATTTAACTGAACCGGTCTAGGTCTTGAAATGTCTTCAACTGGATAAGCATCAGGGATATCTTAGGGTCGATCTGACTGAACCAGAGAAGGCCTTTGACTGGATAAGCATCAGGAAAATCTTGGGACGATTTAACTGAACCGGTCTAGGTCTTGAAATGTCTTCAACTGGATAAGCATCAGGGAGATCTTAGGGTCGATCTGACTGAACCAGAGAAGGCCTTTGACTGGATAAGCATCAGGAAAATCTTAGGGTCGATTTAACTGAACCGGTCTAGGTCTTGAAATGTCTTCAACTGGATAAGCATCAGGGAGATCTTAGGGTCGATCTGACTGAACCAGAGAAGGCTTTTGACTGGATAAGCATCAGGAAAATCTTGGGACGATTTAACTGAACCGGTCTAGGTCTTGAAATGTAGCTTGAGAACTTAACTGGATCTTTCCTGAAAGGTAAAAGTCAGTCATATGCAATGCATGATATGGATCAAGCAATGATGTTCTCAACATAAATGAGATTCGTATGATGCAGTGCGTTATGCATGCTATAATGATGTATGTGATGTTTTCGTCTAGGAAAGTAAATCCTTGACGGATGCCGGGAAGTCGTATCCTGGGCTTATGTCGAAGAATAGATTTTGCTTCCGCTGGGAATGATAACTGCAAGGATACCGGTAGGAGAAGATGACTCCGTTGCGGAATAAACTTGGCGAATGGGAGATTCTGCGGGGAGAAAAGATACTCTAGCGATCATGCTGGGGAGCAATACTCTGTGGGAAGCAATACTCTAGAGATGCTTTGCTGAGTGTTGATAGCAGTAATTTGCTGAGGATGTCTTTGTTGTTGGAAGTGTTAATGGACTTCACTGGGGATAGGAAAGAATTATGTTGACGACGACCTTTCCGTGGCTTTTGGCTGAGGATAACCCAGTTATATCCTTTTTTAAATAAAGCCGGACGACGCGTTCGTGCTCTGCTAGGGGATGAGCTTCCAGAATATACTGGGGATAAGCTTACTGCTTGGGGAGATGAATTCCATCTTTCCTGGGGAACTTGGATGGGACTCTCCTGGGGAAGTTTTGATATGCTGGGGAAGTGATTCCTTTGAATGTTGATGTATGCCGCCGGGGAACAATCTTTAGACCAAGACTGCCGGGGATGCTTGTTAAGAATATATGCTGCTGGGGAATATTGGGATTTACTGGAGGATACCTAATTTCCTTGAGACTTGTTAACTTTGTTTGGGGAAGAATGCACTGACTTGCTGTCTCACTCTCTGGGGAATTTAAGATGCCTGGTTAGGTTCTTTAGCTGAACCTACCTTGGTACCTTGGAGGATAGAACAATTAGACTGCTCAGACAACTCTTTATTGCCCCTGTTTCTAGTGTCACCTGCAATTAATTTTTTGTTTCATATGCAAATATTTATGAGTTAGCAAATTATTGTCAATGCATATATCACAAATTGAACCTTGGACGTTCTTCGCAAAACAAAACAGAAAAAGAAAAACACTTGGCACGTTTAACTGAAAAGTATATTTGTATTGATTTTGAATAGCCTGTGAATAGGCGTTTTGTGTACAAGAGGCTGACATCCTAGTAAGAGAAATATCGCCGAGCAAAAGAGTTTATTACAAGTTTTGTACAAAAGAAAATAAAACAACTGTGTGAAAGATGAATGATCCACTGGGTTTCAACTCTGCTATTGCCTTTATACTCCGTGCGTCTCATCACTTAATTGACCTTGGTTGAAGGTGAAGCTGACTGATCGGTGCCGTCTGAACTTGATGTAGATACCGGATTCTGGATGCACGGTGATCCAATGAGACATAGTATTACGTTTTTATCCCTAACTTTTGCCTGGACTGCCCTTTCGGGTTTTCAGTCCACCGGGATACCCATTTTTGCCCAAGCCGCCTTTTCAGGTTTTCGACTTGCCGGGTGTACAGATTTTTCATTTTCATCCCTTCATTTTGCCCGAACCCTTTTGGTTCGACGGGAAGCCCTAACTTTTGCCTAGACATGTCAGCCTAGCGGGTCTTTTTTCATGCGTAGTATTTTTTAACTATGTCTGCATTGGCGGGGTGAGGAAGGTCGTCACCATCCATGTTGGTTAATATCATTGCTCCTCCTGAGAACACATGCTTAACCACAAATGGCCCTTCGTACGTAGGGGTCCATTTGCCCCTTGGATCACTCTGAGGAAGGATGATTCGCTTGATCACCAGATCCCCGACTTGATATTCCTGTGGTCTGACCTTTTTGTTAAATGCCCTGATCATTCGTTTCTGATACGTCTGACCATGACAGATAGCAGCAAGTCTCTTTTCGTCGATAAGGTTGAGCTGATCAAGTCGTGTCTGGATCCAATCATCTTCATTCAGATTTGCATCCTTCATTATCCGGAGAGAAGGAATTTGTACTTCGATCGGCAAGACTGCCTCCATGCCATAAACCAGAGAGAAAGGAGTTGCCCCGGTTGACGTCCTAGCTGAGGTACGATACCCATGCAGAGCGAACGGTAACATCTCGTGCCAATCTTTATACGTTATTGTCATCTTCTGCACGATCTTCTTGATGTTTTTATTAGCTGCTTCTACAGCCCCATTCATCTTCGGTCTGTAAGGAGAAGAATTGTGGTGCTGTATCTTGAACTGTTCGCAAAGCTCAGCGATCATCTTATTGTTCAGATTGGTACCGTTATCTGTAATAATCCGCTCAGGGACACCGTACCGACAGATCAGATTGTGCCGAATGAACCGTGCCACAACAGTCTTGGTTACCGTAGCATAGGATGCTGCCTCAACCCACTTCGTAAAATAATCAATCGCCACTAGGATGAAGCGATGTCCATTGGATGCCGTAGGTTTAATCTCACCGATCATGTCTATGCCCCACATTGCAAACGGCCAAGGTGCAGTCAGAACATTCAGGGGAACCGGAGGAACATGCACTTTATCTGCATAAATCTGGCATTTGTGGCATGTCCTGGAATGTTGGTAACAGTCAGCTTCCATTGTAGACCAGTAATATCCTGCCCGTAGGATCTTCTTTGCCATAGTATGTCCACTGGAGTGTGTACCAAAGGTCCCTTCATGTAGCTCTTCCATGATTCTTTCTGCTTCAGTCTTATCTACACAACGTAGTAGGGTTGAATCCTGGTTTCGCTTGTACAAAATGCCGTTGCTAAGAAAGAACTTGGCTGCAAACCTCCTCAGGAATTTCTTATCATTGACAGATGCTCCTTCAGGGTATTCCTGAGCTTCTAGGTATCTCTTCACTTCGTGGTACCAAGGCTTCTCAGTCACCAATTCGGTTTCGAGATCACAACAGTATGCCGGTTCGTCCAGTTTCCAGATGATGATCCGGGGAGCCTCGTTGTCCCATTTGACCTTGAACATTGAAGACAATGTAGCTAACGCGTCCGCCAACTGATTCTCTTCTCTTGGAAAGTGCTCAAATGTTATCTCTGTGAAGTGGGGGATTAGGGCCAACACACATTCTCTGTAAGGAATCAAGTTTGGGTGTTTCGTATCCCACTCTCCTTTGATCTGATTGACCACAAGAGCGGAATCTCCGAAGACACTCAGAAATTTGATCCTCAGGTCGATCGCAGCTTGAAGACCCATAATACACGCTTCATACTCCGCCATGTTGTTGGTACAGTTGAAACACAGCCGGGCGGTGAGTGGAGTATGAGTACCTTGTGGAGATACGATTATGGCGCCGATACCATTTCCCAAGGCATTGGAGGCTCCGTCAAAGTGCATAGACCATCGGGATCCTGGTTCAGGCCCTTCATCCGGTCCAGGTATTTCACAGTCATTTACTATCATAATGCTTTCATCTGGAAACTCGAAGTTCATTGATTGGTAGTCATCTACAGCTTGATGTGCTAAGTGGTCTGCCAATACACTTCCCTTGATGGCTTTTTGGGTCGTATACTGAATGTCGTATTCCGTCAAGATCATCTGCCATCTTGCAATTCTCCCAGACAGAGCAGGCTTTTCGAATATGTACTTTATAGGATCCATTTTTGAGATCAACAAGGTAGTGTGAGTCAGCATATACTGTCTCAGCCGGCGAGCAGCCCATACCAAAGCACAGCAAGTTTTCTCAAGCAGTGAGTATCGGGTCTCACAGTCGGTAAACTTTTTGCTAAGGTAATAAATGGCATGCTCTTTTCGGCCAGACTCGTCATGCTGCCCCAGCACACACCCCATTGAGCTGTCCAACACTGTCAGATATAGTATCAGAGGTCTCCCTTCAACTGGTGGCATAAGGATGGGTGGTTCTTGGAGATACTCTTTGATTCTGTCAAAAGCAGCCTGACATTCATCATTCCAACGTACTACCTGATCTTTCTTCAGCAGCTTGAAGATTGGTTCACAGGTAGCCGTTAAGTGTGAGATGAACCGAGCAATGTAATTCAGACGTCCTAGAAAACCTCTGACTTCCTTCTCTGTCTTAGGAACTGGCATCTCTTGAATGGCCTTGACCTTAGCAGGGTCCACTTGAATTCCCTTGTCACTTACCACGAAGCCTAGCAACTTTCCCGATCTTACCCCGAAGGTGCACTTGTTCGGATTCAACCTCAGCTTGTACAGTTTCAAACGGTCAAACAGTTTCTGTAGATGATCAAGGTGTTCTTCCTCAGTCTGGGACCTAGCGATCATGTCGTCAACATACACTTCTATCTCATGATGGATCATGTCATGAAATAAAGCAACCATGGCACGTTGGTAGGTTGCCCCAGCATTCTTTAGTCCAAAAGGCATGACTTTATAGCAGAAGGTGCCCCACTGAGTAACAAATGTAGTCTTTTCCATGTCTTCAGGAGCCATCTTGATCTGATTGTAGCCTGAAAAACCATCCATAAAAGAGAACACTTTATGCTGAGCTGTATTATCAACAAGGACATCAATGTGAGGTAGAGGGAAGTCATCCTTGGGGCTGGCCCTGTTCAGATCCCTGTAATCGACACACATTCTGACCTTGCCGTCCTTCTTAGGTACCGGCACCACATTAGCAACCCACTGAGGGTAAGAAGTCACTGCAAGAAACCCGGCATCAAACTGCTTCATCACCTCGGCTTTAATCTTCTCAGACATCTCTGGACGCATACGGCGGACCTTTTGCTTGACCGGAGGGCAATCTTCTTTAGTTGGTAAGTGATGGACCACAATGTCGGTATCTAATCCGGGCATATCTTCGTAGGACCAGGCAAAGATTTCTTTATAGTCATGCAGCATCTGAGTCAACCGTTGCTTCACACTGAGTTCTAGGTTGGCACCAATCTTCACCTCTTTCTTGTCTTCCTCAGTACCCAAGTTTATTATTTCCACTGGCTCTTCATGGGGTTGAATTGCCCTCTCTTCCTGTTGTAACAGTCTTGCAAGTTCACCAGGCACTTCGCAATCATCTTCACCTTCGTCTTCGGCTAAGTTGATCGGATTTTCGAAGTCATAACTGGCAGTAGCAGAGTCGTTACCAGTGAGATCCAGAGTGGATTGAAACCTGTATGAGTGAGTGTGTGTGTAAATACAGCTGTTTTGCAATATGTAAAGAAAGGAAAGACAAGGAGCGCAAAATTTGAAATGTGAAAAACGTCCAATGCTTTTATTCATGATATATGACAGTGACAAACAAAAGCCCTCACAAATAAAACCACGGTGCCCCGGGTAAGACACCGGGCCATACAGTCTCAAATTATTGTTTATTACAAATCAAAAACAAAGAAATTCATTACTGGGGAACAAAAGTTATGGGTGTAAAATCTTTGGCAGTCCAATTGGTCAATCCACCATCGGTCGTCGGGTAGATCCAACTATCGAACTCTGACTCTTCCACTTTGTCTTCCTCTCCAATAGCATTCACTTCTGAGTGGGTGATGAGCACAGGAGGTCTTCCAATTCTCGCCTTGCGCACTGCTTTCTGAGCTTCTGTGGTGAAACCCAGCCCAAACTTGTTAGTCTTAGGAGTAAGATCAGGGAGCTTGCCCCAGTTTGCACATTCACCTTTTTCGATCACAGCCCGGGCGTCCTTTAAGGAGGCCATCTTCAAAGGAGAAACCTCTTCATCTGCTTCTGTTGCTGCCAAGGTTTGTGGCACTTCCTCAAAATGTTGAAAGGGGGTTTCAATGAACTCCCCATCCATTTCTACGTATCTGAAGGAGTTGAGGTGGCTGACCATGTACTCCTCTTCCCCTTGCACTGTTACGATCTTCCCCCTGACCGGGTACTTGAGCTTCTGATGCAATGTGGAGGTCACAGCTCCAGCCTTGTGGATCCACGGGCGACCCAGCAAACAAGAATAGGACGGATGGATGTCCATCACATAGAATTTTGAATCAAATACCTGTGACCCAACCCTGATTGGGATGTCCACCTCACCATGTACCATTCTTTTGGACCCGTCAAAGGCCCGGACAACAATGTGAGTTGGTTTGAGCTCTAGACCCTCACAATCCAGCCTATCCAGAGCCTTCTTGGGCAG
Organism: Vicia faba; assembly: GCA_948472305.1. Taxonomy (NCBI): domain Eukaryota; kingdom Viridiplantae; phylum Streptophyta; class Magnoliopsida; order Fabales; family Fabaceae; genus Vicia; species Vicia faba. The sequence goes on from OX451736.1 coordinate 499,009,674, forward strand.
CACGTTTAATGAAGAACCTGTGTCAACCAGCACATGAGCAAGAGTAGTGCCCCTGCATTCAATGGAGACATGCAGGGCATCATTATGGTTCTTCCCCTTTGCTGTCAGATCGGCATCAGAGAAACCCAGGCCATTATCAGCGGTTAAGTTGGCCACACAGTCGGTGAACTGGTCAGCAGACGTCTCTTGGGGTACGTGGGCTGTCTTTAAGAAAGCAATCAGAGCCTTTGCGTGGGCCTCTGAACACAGCAGCAGTGACAACATGGAGATTTTAGAGGGGGTGTGCCCCAGCTGTTCTACAACGTTGAAATCACTTTTCTTTATTATCTTGAGGATTTCTTCCATTTCCTGCTTGGAAGCCTCAACAATGGTTTTTGGTGCCTCCGTCCTGGCAGGCATATCAGCAGCAATTCCCTTGCCCCGAGTATCAGATGACTCAGTAGCAGGGGTGGATACTTGGTCAGAGGGAGAAACAGGAACCCTGGCAGGTGTGAAGACCAAAGGCCTATGAATTGCCGGAGGAGCAATGTCTGGCGAGAACAGTCTTCCACTACGAGTGACCTTAGCAGGCCCGGTGATGTTGGAGACACCAGTATCAATGTTGAACTCTTGTTTCATACCCAGAACATAAACATCTGCCCCATAGTGCCATGGGACAGCCTTATCAGATTCGTAGGGTATAGGCCCCGGAACAGTAATGGTGATGGGAGCACTCTTGTGAACTGACAAAATTTGTATAGGCTTCTTTGAAGGAGCCTTGGAATGGTTGTTGAAGATGGTAACGATCGACACTTCTTCAACAGGAGCAGCAGGAACAACAGTCTTTCTGAACAAAATCTCTCTACTATCTATCAGGTTTTGGACGCCTGACTTCAGCAGAGAACAACCAGCAGGGGAAGCAACACATAGAGGGCAACCTTCACCACATCCCGGAAATAAACCGGCTAGCAACAGATTCCTCTTGACCATCAGCAACGGAGTAGCAACATCATCCACCGAAGCTACATACAAATCCTCCTCAACAGCATTCACTCCATGCTGGGGCATGGGAGCAGTTACAACATTCGGCCTCTCGGGCGCCTCAAACTGTATTTCCTTTGCGTCAATGAGGTCTTGAACCTTATTCCTTAGGGCCCAACAGTCATCTGTGTTATGCCCCGGGCTATCAGAATGATAAGCACAGCGAGCATTTGGATTGAACTTGGGGGATGCGGTATTGGGAAACTTTGGAGCCTCCCTGACAGTCACTAAATTGGTGGATAGCAACTGTGGCAGGATCTGTGATAAGGTCATGCTTAACCGGGTAAACTCTCTCCGGGGTCTTTCAAACTTTTGAGGATTAGTTGGCCGAGGAGCGGCAGCAGGTTTGGCAATCATTACCGCACTGACAGATTGGTGGCGTTCAGGTCGCTCTGTTCTCCGGGAGCTATATACAGCACTAGCCTCCTTTTTGAAGGGTTTCTTCTCAGTACTAGAGGAGGCAACTTTTTGTATCTTCCCCGATTTTATACCGGCCTCGATCCTTTCACCAGTCAGGATCAGATCAGTAAACCCAGCAGAGGAATTACTAATGAGATGATTGAAAAATGGACCAGATAGGGTCCCCAAAAACATATCTACCAGCTCCCGATCCGTCAATGGTGGCTGCACCCTGTCAGCCAGGTCTCTCCATTTCTGGGCGTACTCCTTAAAACCTTCGCCCGACCCTAGCGACATACCCTGGAGCTGGGTACGCGTAGGAGCGAGGTCGGCATTATATTGATACTGCTTGTAAAAAGCAGTGGCCAGATCCTCCCAGTTACGAATGCTGATTCCATCCAGCTGATAGAACCAATCGAGGTGAGTCCCTGAAAGACTCTCCTGGAAGAAGTGGATCCAAAGGTTCTTGTCTGCTGTGTAAGGCTGGATCTTCCTTACATAAGAACGGAGGTGCATCTTGGGACAAGAAGCCCCATCATACTTCACGAAGGCAGGTGTTTTGAACTTGTGTGGGATCACCACCCCAGTAGATAACCCCAAGTCTCCGAAATCCAATCCAGGCACCCGCTGAACTTCCATAGCCTTTAATCTGTCTTCCAGCTGTTTGTACCGGTCTTCAGCAGGAGGGTACTGTTCGTCGTTGAAGTCTGTTTCAGTATCAGAGCCCACAGGAGTAGGGACCTCCCTTTCTTGGTGACTACCTTCCTCCACAGATGGAGGAGTCCTTTCAGCTTCAACCAAGGTGTTCCCGAGTCTGCGCCCAGTGTTAAATAGCACAGTCCTTCTCTTCTTCTTAGTCTTCTTCAGAAGCATGGTCTTCAACTCTTGTTGACCCTGAGCCAAGCCCTTGATCAGCTCCTGAAATTGGGCGTTCTGCGCCTGAAATTGGACGTTCTGCGCCTGAAGAGCCTTGATAGATGCCTCGGTTGATGATTCAGGGTTCATGATGCTGAAATAAACAGCGAAGAACAGTAAACAACCTGAAAAGAAGAATACCTGTGATGCACATGATGAATGATATGTGTTTATGCAATGCATTCAAGAGTTCGAAAATTCAAATTTGTTGTAGACCAAAAGGAACACACGTTATTATTAAGAAAATCATTGTTTAATACATCAAAGCCTCATGGGCAAAAGTACAAAAAGATCAAATCAATCCCAAAATATGTTGCGCATCTTCTTTGGAGCTATGTAAGTGTTGAGGTTCCTTTCCTCGTGCAACAGGCGGGTGAGCTCCAAGACCTTCTTTTCACTGGCATGCAAACTAGTCTCAAGAGAATTCCGCTCTTCCTTAAGCTGGATCCAGCTCTTCTGCATCTCTTCCCAGGATGTGGGCATATCAGGGTGCTGAATAACGTGAGACACCTCTCCTTCCAATGCAGGCTCTTTGATTACTGGAAGCATGTGAGGATAAGGCATTACTAACTTCTGAGAGCGGGCTCGTACCCACTTGAGGTAAGGCTCCAAAGGGATGGAGTTCCTGTGCCCCAGTGTCTTGCTGTCTATCCTACTAGGCATTCTCCAAGCTCTGATAAATCTCTGGCGAAGTCCTTGAGTATCGTTGTCGAAGTCAAAAACTATGTCAGGAATTAACATGTCATGAGGACCATCCCTCCGAGCATAACCAAATTGTCTCCAAGCCAGGCATGGACTATAAGTAATACCTCCTCTGATTCCAAGTAAAGGAACATTAGGATACTCCCCGCAACGATCAATGATAGTGACATCTTCTCTGGATCTAGGGCACCAATGTATATCTGCATGTGTAAGAGTCATCAACCGTTGTGACCATCTCAAACCCCGCTCGTTCTTCAGGACTGATTGTGGAAGGTGCGAAATAAACCACTTTCCCAGGAGAGGAGTGCAACACATAAGGACACCTCTTTTTCTCATGGTTCGAGTGTAACATGAGTGAAGGAGGTCCCCCAGCAACGTAGGTATAGGATTCCTGGACATAAAGATCTGGACAGCATTGATATCAACGAGCTGGTCTGGGTTAGGGAACAACACCAAACCATAAACAAGAAGGGCCACAACCTCTTCAAAAGCTTGTAAGTCAAGGGAGTTCCAACATTCATAGGCCTTTTCAAACAGAAACCTGGCTAAGAACCCTTTGATACCGCTTCTAACTTCCCAATGTCCCTTGAGGTCAGATGACTGTAGGCGCAAGGTTTTAGCAATCTCTTCAAGCTTAGGTTCCTTTTCTGTACCGTTGAAGGGTAGCTGATCAAGGATAGGGATCTTCAGGAGTCGGGAGAACTCCTCCAATGTAGGTACCAACTGATAGTCCAAGAAAGTGAAACAGTGATGCAGAGGGTCAAAGAATTGGAACAGGACCTTTATCATATCTTCCTTAATGTTGGTGTTGACCAAACTGATGAGGCTTCCATGCCTTTCACTGAATGAAGAGTTCTCGGGAATCCTGGATATAAGCTCCTTAAGCTGAGGAGGGATCCTTACAAGACTGATTTGAATTGTCTTTCTACGAACAGTTTCCATGTCCTACAAAACAAGAACAAAGATGAAAATTCGAACCCCTGAAATGGTTAGTTAATGCATATGATGCTGGATGATGTCATGATGCTATGATTAAACACACCACGGATATGTACAAAGACAAACATGTAAGGCACACAAGGCACACAAGACAAGCCCTTAAGGTTTAAGGCCAGCATGGGGTCTGGGTAGTACCCTCTTGAAGTTGGTGGGTTCAACCTGTCCTAATCAAAGTAACCGGGTTCTAAGGTTCCCAATATCACGGGATTGCTTTCATTGTTCATCGTTTCGATTAGCCACTGAACTGGCGACCGAAATATTCCAGGAAAGCAACCCTCAATTGAGTGTAGTATCGAGTATCAACCAACCTCGGACTGCACCAAAGTCAGTTATCTCACTACCCTAAAGAGGCCAAGATGGTTCAATTAAGGTTCCTAAGGTCTGTTGATGCTTCATGACACCACATGGAGGCCCCGTACTCTCCTTGACTGAACTCAAGGGTTACCGGTACACACCAAAGTGCCACATCAACGTAGCAGACTGTTTCAACCATGTCGGTATACCCCGCACAGTTCCCTCACAGCCTTGTTGCTACTTTCTAAGAAGGTATCCCCCAGATCCGGGTTAGGATCTATAGAACTCCCAAGCAACCCACAATAATAAAGCACACAAGGAAAACAATTGAAAACACAGTGATCTTAGTCCTAAGGTACACCTCACTTTAAGTTATATCCCCAGCAGAGTCGCCAGTTCTGTGACCGGTGGATCTGGAACTGACTGTTTTAAAGCTGGTTCGCGAAATGTCGCGGAAGCAAGAGTCGCCACCGTCTTTTATTTTCTCCAAATGGAAAGGACAAAAGCACAGAAAAATTCCTTAAAGAGATCGCTCTCGGTTCGGGAGGTAGATTATAGAAAGGGAAGGTGTTAGCACCCTTTCTATCCATGGTTATCCATGGGCTCTTAGATACTTGCTCAATGTGTTTTCAAAATGTTTGCTTGCTTTTCAATGTGGGTTTCAAAAATATTCTTTGAAAAGTTTCAGTTCAACTCGTACGTCAGAGTGTTTGAGAAGTTTGTTTTGAAAGTTTTTGGAAGTGTGTTGGTGTGAAAAGTATTTTGGTTTGTTTGAAATTAGAGCAAGTATCCTTGAGAACCTACCTACCCTAAGGAATTCGTCTGTGTAAATGTCCTTTAAAGTAGTGCCATCCCACCATTGAGAGGTAGGTAGCACCACTGTTGGAGGTGTTCGGGTCAATTCGAGTTTTAGGGACATGGTGATCACCGGAGCAATGGGAAGACACCTTAGAAGCTACCCTCATGCCAGGTTCCCGGATCATGAGGACTTACTAAGACGTCCTCTACTCGACGATCACCTTTCGAAAGGCAACAGTGAGACGTACCCTAGGGGTGGTGTGTGGTTTGTGTGCCGTTTGTCTTGTCATGTTCATTGTGATCTACGCTTGATTTTATTTTATCCATTCATTCTTGCATGCATTTAACAGTTATAAAGTTTGCGAAAAAATAAATCTAAACTATTACAACTGGCGCGGGTCCACATCGCCAAAATAAACCGAACCCGATTTGACTGAAAAATAAATAAAGCGAATAAAAGTGCGAGAAATAAAATGATTACAAGGCTTTGGGGCATATACATAATTATAATAAGCGACAAAGTAAAATACGCGAAACGAAATAATTAAAGCGACGGGCGTTGGACCCTTTTACAAACAATTAAGATTAATGAGGAATTAAAATGAAAGTATTAAATGTTTTTGGTATTTTGTGTTTTTAAAGATTTAAAAGAAAAAGAAATAGAAGGAATTAATTATAATGGACGAACCCTAATTCTATTGTTTTTTAAGTTTATTGTGAAAATGTTATATTAATCTAAATTAAACCCTAATTTATTTATGTGCAAATTTGATTATAAAAAATAAATAAATAAATAATATTGTGATAAAAAAAGAAAATTTAAAAAGTATAAAAATTATTAATTAACCTAATTCTATATTTTTGGATTTTATTAAAAAGGAATTAAAGTTAAAAAACCTAATTAAACTAAATAATTTACATATTAATTATTTACAAGAAAATAAATAAAATAAATATTTTTCATGCTTTTTATCCTTTTTCTGATTTTTTTTTGTGATGTTTTTATATTTTGTGAACATAATTAATTAATGAAAACAAATAAGAAAAATAAAATAAATAACATAGCAATTGAGAAAATAAAAATATAAAAAGGAAAAGCAAACCAGGGAGGGGGGTAGCCCCAAATTGGAGGTGTTGATCCAAAGGTTCTGGCCCATTAAAGCTTTGATCCATTGACTTTGCCAATTTGCATGCTAGCGCGTTGACTTGGATTCATGGTACACCCTACTTCTGAGCCCTTTGATGGACCTGCCAGGACGCGTGGCTGTTTGGATTGTGATGGTACATGGTGAACCATAGCATTGTGCCTGCATGGGAGTGAGTGTAGAAAAATAATAGCGAAATTATTCAGACCTGGGGTTCGAACCCAGGTCTTTGGACATCAATGCGTTGACAGCGTGCCAGCTGAGCCACCTAGCCATTTTGATATATAATATGCAAACAAATGTTAAAAAGGAAAAACAAGATTAGTGGGAGTCAGCGCGCCACTTTTTAAACCCACGAATTACTGAGTGACACGATTCCATCTTCTTCATCGTTTTTATTTTTTTTCTGAAACAAGGTTGTAAGGCAACGGTTTTGGAAGCGTGGCCTTAGACTAGCTACAAGAAAATAGCGACTAGCGCTATGGTGATCATAAATTGATCGCGACTAGTGCCTTTTCTTCGTCTTGATGAGCTGAGCGTAATGGTGTGAGTCTGGAGTCATGATTTTGCTTCGTTTGAGAAGCCCTAATTTTGAATCCTGAAAACCCTAATATTCAAAAATGGTAGAATCGCATATGGCTTATGAAAACTCAATTAAACACATCAGTTAGCTTAGAAACTTCACATTAAACAAGAATTCACAAATAAAAATGCAAAAGAATGTATGAATTATGATATAGGATTTCAAAAGTTTCTCTGTACAGGGGAGGTCCTTGCTGCCGATTCTTCGCGTTTGGATGGATGTTTTGAGTTGGCACACGTTCAGAATTGTCCCAGGAATCTAATAGAATTAATCTTATGACTTGAAAATCCCCAGAACCTTGATTTCAGAATTTAGTTATATGGCCAATTTTTCAAGTTGTCAATAAGCTTTTGAGCGAGCCTTTTGCTGTCCTGTGGTTAGGGTTTGACTTAGTGCTTATGATGGAAGAGAATTAGCTTGTTAATTGGCCTTAATTCATGCTCATGAAAGAACTAGTCCTAGGGTTTTCCACCATTAACCAATTTTCCTTCTTTTAAGCCAAGACTAAGACTTAGTGTGCAATTTAACCCTAGCCTGAGCTTTTGAGTTGGCCCATGATATATGGAAGTTGTCCAAATTCAAATAACACTATTCCATTGGTTTTTGAATTTTATTTGAATTTTTAAAGATTTAAAATGAATTAAATTATCAAAAATTAAATAAAATAGAAAAATCAATATTTGGTCTTGAAATTAATCATGGGACACGTGTGTGGCATGACAAGGATGAATCAAGTGGAAGAAAGTGGGCCCTTTTGTCAAAAATTGGAGTTTCAAGGATAGTTGACTTTTGCCATTTCACAAAAATTTCCCAACTTCTACAAGGCATAACTTGCTCAATTTTTAAGCTTTTCACATATTCTTGGACATTTTGGAAAGGTCTTTGAGTCCTCTAACCAATGCCTTTGGTCCCATGGCATTTTGATTTTCCAATCTCAAGTTATGGCCTTTGACTTAAAGTCCCTTTTTGTTGACTTTTGAAAATGACCTGTAATGTTGAAATTGATAACTTTTTGTGAGAGCATTTCTTGGACTTGAAGTATGAATATGAGTTGTAGGAAATGTCTTTCTCTTCAAAATGAGCTTTGGATGGAATTTTTCTGATAATCCATGTGAAAGTTATGCCCTGGTCAATTTCAGTTGACTTTTCCAACTGTCCAAATATAGTAACTTTTGCATCTTTGATGATTTCTGAGCCAAATTTTGAGAATCATGATCAAGCATTGATCAAATGATGTTTGTGGCTTCAAAATGATATGTTGACCAAAAATTTGAACTTTTGACTGCCAAATGACCATTTTGCCCCTACAGTTGACTGTAGTGCAATTTAGGGTTTTGACTGTGCAATCTTGAGCTGAATGCCTTGAAACTTGATATGAGGATGCTTGACCATGTTTGTAAGCATATGAGACTTGATTGGGCCTTTGAACACTTCCTTTTCTTGATCAGACTCAAAACCCTAATTTTGACTGTATGGGAGACTGTTGCACTGCACAACCCTTGGGGAATTTTCTAGCTTGGCTTGGCAATTTCTTGAGGAATATGGGAGGGCAAATTTTGGGGTATAACACTCCTAAAAAAATAAAATTTTAACTTTTGGTCCCTCCTGAAAAAATCGTAGCTAAAATGGTCTATAATTCCGTCGTTAAATAAAAATCGTCGCTAAAATCATTGTTAAACCCGTCGTTAAATTGCAGGAGGGACCAAAAGTTAAAATTTAATTTTTTAAAAGGACCACTCTTTGAAGGAAAATTTTAGAGGGACTAAAAATGAAATTTGAGATATTTAGAGGGACCAAAAACTTATTTAACCCTATTTTATTTAGAAAGTCAAAATGCACGTCGCTTAAGCGTCTATGTCATAACCAAGAATCTTCACCATTGGCTACTAGGCACTTAGTACCATGCATCAACAAGTCATCTAGATCAAGCATATAGATGTTATCAGTCCTAGAATTCTTAAACACAAGGTCCTTAATTGTCTTATGCTCAATAAGAGACTTTTTTTCTTCTTCTTTTTGATGCCTTCTTCATTCTCAACTAGTTTTTAGTTCCATTTCATGTTTATGCAATTTTCTAAAACAAGGTAGCCAAATTTATAGAACACCACTATTACAAAAAACACATTTCATCTTGAACGCGAAATACATTTAACCTCGGCTAAAGAAATAAGGTAGCAAAAGGCGTCATAAAAAGTATCAACTTTTCCCTCGGTTTTTAAAACAACAAGGGGAAAATGCTTATGCACGTGGATTCGAACCCCAACTTCTGCACTCTTAATATTTTCAAAACTAGTGCATCAAACCTCTCAGTTTATTAATAACATTGGGGGTAGATTGATATTTTTTTAATTTATTACAAACTACATAATATTTACAGGTTACTCCCTCCGTCCCATACTATAAGAGAAATTCTCTTTTTAGATTCATTGAATAATTAATGTATCCGATCTATATATAGACCAAATACATTAATTATTCAATAAATCTAAAAAGTGAATTTCTCTTATAATATAGGACATATGGAGTAATTGTTTACCCATTATATTACATTGTTTACACAAAATATTTCTATAAATATATATAACAAATTTTGAATCTGATTCATCATCATCACTGTTGGTGAAGATCAGATGTTGGATTCTCATATCACTGAAATATCAGAGAAGAGAAAATGATGGGTGTAATATATTCCAGATCCCTTTTGCATTGTAAAACAAGAAAATTGTTAGTTAGATGAATGAATATATGATTATTGAAAAACACCGTAAAAAAATTGATTATTGAAGAACACAAACCTTAAGCACAATTTATTTTCTACTCTTGCAATTCATCATCGAGAACTTTACCAAGTTTTTTACGCTTCAAAGTTTTCATGTTATATGTTTCATTAAGAACTATTGATATTCACAATGTTTTTATAATAGATGTTTGTTAGGTTTCACGCGGATCACTAATGGAAGTGTCTTGAGCGTTGATAATCATGAAATAGACGACACATATTTGCTTAAGGATGATGATCAATTACCTCAATTATCACGCCAAATATATTACCTCGGTTTCTTTCAAAAACCGAGGTAAAAGGTGTATAAGTTATTTTTTTTACATTATATTGTTTACACAGAATATTAAATTACATTATTACAACAAATGCAATATTATTATAGTAGCTGTTATTCTTGGAGAACAACACATCTTTGCTCTAATCCAGACCTTGTTGGATATACTTTGTGCTCATTATTTTAAAGTTCAATAGATTGCATGCAATCAACTTCTAAGGAGTTCTCTATCCCAAGTAAGGAAATATCAATTCTAAACATTGTAAATGTTTTTTTTTTCTGCACTTGCAATCCATCATTGAGAACTTTTCCAGGTTTTTTAAGTTTCAAAATTTCATTATCTTGAGCAAATGTTATCAAGGCAAATGCTTTCACAAGAAAGATATATAGTAGTGGATGTAGATATTTTGTTATGGATTGATGTCTTGGCAATATCTTGAGCGTTGTTCCTTTAAAAATGTAGGGTAGATATTCATTGAGCATATTTTCTATTTTAAATAGAATAGTTAACATAAAATAAGTTAACCCCTCAGTTTTAGAAGAAAACCGAGGTGAATGATATATTTTTTTAAAACATTACATTGTTTACACATAATATCTAAAAAAACCATATTCATCATCATCACTTCAATTCTAGATTTTGTTGTTTATATCTTTTCAAAGGTTGAACAACCTTCTTTGTTTAACCTGGAAGCATGAATAATTTTCTGCACTTGCAATCTATCATATGAAACTTTTTCAACATTCTTTAATAAATATTTGTTCCAAAAATACAACATCAACACCATTATGTGAGATAGGTTGCAAGGGCAAAAAATTTTTTTGTTCAAAAATAGAAGAACATTGAACATTTTTTCTGTCTTGTAATCTATCCCAAAGAATGATGTGTACTAATTTGGGGCGACAACATATAAGTTAAGTTTATGGTAAAATCTGTTTAACGAGTCCTTTTATAGTAAAATTTGATTATATTATCCCTCAGTTTTTATGGAAATCGAAGGGATAGATCCTTTAGTATTCACTTATAAAACAAATAAAGTCATAAATTGCAATAGTTGGGATTTAAAGCATGTGTTGATTTGTGTTTTCTCTCGGTTTTATTAAAAAAATAAAACATAGTGCACCTTGGCATAATACTTCAAATTTTTTTTTGATGATGTGAAAGTTTCGTCATAAAATGTACTATTTATAGTAGTGCACAAGTCTTTAGATTCATAAATCACGATGACTTTAGGTTGCGAGTTGTGATTTAAGCATCTAAGAACTTTTATAACCAAATCTTTATTTTGAAAAACTTTACCCAAAGTTCTCATATGATTCAGAATATGAATACAATATTTTTTTATATCCTAAATGTTTTCTTTAGGTTTCAATTTGAAAAGCTCATACTCACGTGGTTAATGTGTTTATTCTACATCATTTTACCTTATTTGTATCTTCATGGGTAACTTGAAGGGTGTCCCATATTTCTTTTGCATTATCACAACGAAAAACATGTAAAAAAACTCATTAAATCGGTAAAGATTCGTATATTCTCTTTTTACAAATCATACCATTCTCTATTGAATAATGTGAGTTCGTTTAGTGAATCCTTCAAAGTTATTTCTTTCTCCTAAAACGATTAGTCTGATAACATGGGTTGAAGTCACTTGTTGACCAAGTGACTCCAAACATAAAAGTTGAGGGTGGAGGTGAATTGTGATATTCAGAGTTCTTAAAAATCAACTTATACAAACTTTGATTTTGAAACATATATGTTAGACGAGATAAACGACAGATATAAAGCATCAAAATAATAGAGAAGGGAAGATGTAGAGAAATAATCAACAAAAATAAAATAAATAACATAAACTAAAATAGATAAGTGATAGAAAGATCACACAAGAGAATTATTTTGGTTCGGCCTAAACCATTTAATCCACTCTAGTTTCCTCTTGAGATTTTTACTAAATATAATATTGAGATCATTACAGGATTGACCGAAACAACTTTTCAAAACAACTTGAGCTTTTTCATAAGATCAACCCAAACAACCTTTTAAAACAACTTGAGTTTTTGCAAAAGATGAGCCCAAAAAACTTACAACAACAACCAAACCTTTTACACAAGCTCAACCCAATAACTTTTATTCAATATTATACAACAAAGACATCTAAAGACCTCAAAAAGACAAAGAACACAAAACAACACAACTTAGAAGAAATAAAACTAACAAAAACAATATAATTCAAGACCAAAAAAAAATCTCACAAACACCTCCACACGACAAGAAAGGAGGGTAATAAGCAAAAAAATCACCACACCAAAACGAGGAAGAAATTAGATTTCGACACAAATGAACCACCATGAAAAAAAGAGTTAGAGAAATCACAAGTAACTTATCACCACAAAGTCAAAGATTCTCTTTTCTCTATTGACTTAAACGAAAAATATGACTCTCAAACCACATAAAAAAAATACAAGAGACGACCACATACCTATCAAAATACTATTTAAAAAAAAATAGTTCTCATCTACCATATTCCTCATACTAGTTAAGAGACCTAATTGACTTTATATAGTAGTGAACCAATTCAAATATAGGTGTACTGAATAATAATAAGATTTCGTTCTACTTCTTGATTACTCTTTTCTCTTCTCTTCTTTTGAAGAACTTAGACTCATTAGAAAAATGTTATTTTCTTTACTATGATGTCATTACCAACAAAGCTATGAACATCGTGTTCTTACATCTTTTGACATAATTTAACTTAATCTTTGAGTTCTATTCCCGAATACTCAAGCTTAAATTTTACATAGTGGTCAAGTCAATTTCCATTTCTATAACTTAGTATGATTATTATTTTTGATGTCAATTTATTTCTTATTTCACATTTCAAACAGTTTTAGTTCAATCACTCAAATAAACCAATATTAGTAATTTCATTTTTCATCAATAACTCACATAATTAGCATATAAAGATAAATAGGAATACACAGTCAAATCAATTGGTTTTATTCCCTCTGTTTTAAAATGAATATCGTTTTAAAGAAGAAAAAAACCATTTCAAAATGAATGTCATTATCACTTTTCATTGTAGTAATGATAATTATTTTTTCAATTGTGTTATATAATTATTGCTATGCATATTATTTTCAATAAATTAATAAGACTAATTTAATAAAAATATAAAATCTTATAACAATTGTGTACAAAAATTATAAACGATATAGAGAGAGTATTCTTGAATGATAACTTTTGGCTGTCAAAAATTTGGACTCACTTGACTGACTCTTGCTTAATTTGTCTCACTATGTATAACAAAACAAGACAAAATGTCTCGTTGTGAAAATAATGTTGGCATAATCTTGTTATCAATCACATGATCAAGTAAGTTATGGTGGGAATTCAATGACTTTGTTACAACTAGTTAAAGATAGTTTGACTTATTTTCTAACGATGAACAAACAAACAGTGACATAAGACATGAGCTGGGATGCAACAACATCATCTGTACCGTTCTTTACAACCGACATTGAATCAGTTAAAGTTAATTATTTTCAGAACTAAAAAAATAAATGATAGTACAATCAAATTGCAGTAGTAATAGATACATGTATTGTAACTGACATATTCAAAATATATATTATATATATATATCATGATTACAAATTTACAATCATGACTACCTGGCCCACAAACCCATTCCTTTACTTTCTTCTCAACCTTCTTCCCCACCTTATTGCTCCTTCACCCTCCAACACTTTTTTCTGCACCTCCACCTCGCTTTCTCAAATCATTTCTACTTTCTCTATATTAGGCCCACACACACTTCACCACTACCAATATATATATACTTTTGCTGGAACTTGAACATTCAACAAAAAGTAAGAGAGGATAAGAAAGTGAAGAAAGTGTCTCAGCAGAGCCAGTAGAATATCAACATTGAAGATGGAAAGGATCTTATATCACTATCTAATATTTCTCTTGCTCAGTCAAATCCTATGTTCAGGTAATTTTCTTCTATCATTTTCCATTTTTTCTCTCTTTTGACTATGTTTTGAATATTATTAAGCCACAAGTTTGGCTTTGGCATTTCAATCCCTTTATTCTCTTAGTATATGTTGGACTTATTGGATGCAATCTCATTGCAAAAAAATTATGTTTTCTTCAAGTTCAACCAATTATAGAGGCATAGAATATAGAAATTTGAACAAGTCTTTTTCAGTATCATCTTTCTAGAGTTTCTCATAGAGCAGTTGCATATCCAACTTTACTCCAGTACTTCCACATGCAGTTTCTTGAAAAAATACAAAGGGACCAACTACTTTGACTCATATAGGATATGGGCTACCCTACATGTTTCTATTTTTCCATTTTATAAGATGCTCTATCGATAACTGTTCACATAAAACAAGAGAGATTAAAGAGGTCTAAGGGCCAATTACTTTGTTTCTGTCAACATTGCGAATTTCGAGTTCTCAAATTCAATATCAATGTTTTGATTGACTTTAAATTTGTGTCATTACGACTATGAGATATTATCTGCTTTAGGTGGTGAAAATCTTCTCAACTTTACTCTTTAAAAAAAATTACTCTTGATTTGAAATATATAAATGTTACATATAAACTAATCTTGATTTTAAAAGTAATGTGTGACTATTTAAATAAATGCGACACATAGTTGAAATTTTGAATGAAAATCCTTCGAATTTGGATTGTCAGTAAGCAATCCATACATTCACGTAATCAACATATTGATGGTTGTTGAAATTAAATTGGACGTTCTATATTTTAAATTTGATATTTTAGTCATCAAAGTTTACATTAAAATATAGATCGTCCAATCTAGATCGGACGTGTCTGATACTATAGGTAGAATTTAAATCTAGCTGTCAATAGTTTGTATCTTTCTTCACATGTTTTAGAAACAGAACAGACAGTAATTCAATTATGATTTCAAATCCAGGTTCAAGTAGGACAGAAAATGAAGAAACAAGACATGTCAATGTACAAAGACATGAAGTAAGACAACAATCTACTGTCCAAAAGGATATTACCACTCCAATTACTACCATACCAACAATTTCAACACCTCCATTTCTCAATCCAAATTCAAATCCAGATACATTTTCACCAACTTCCACATTTCCTTTTACAACTCCTAACACAATGAATTCTTATCCAATCTATTCTGGTTCAAGTTGGTGTGTTGCAAGCCCAAGTGCTTCATTGATTGCTTTACAAGTTGCATTGGATTATGCTTGTGGATATGGTGGCACTGATTGTTCGGCAATTCAACCAGGTGGAAGCTGTTACAATCCGAGTTCTATTCATGATCATGCTTCTTATGCATTCAATAAGTATTATCATAAGAATCCTTTGCCAAATAGCTGCAATTTTGGTGGAACTGCTCTCATTACTAGCACTAATCCAAGTAAGACTTTTCCTATAATCATTTTCTTTCCATCTTTTTCATTAATTCTTAGAGTGTTGGTCGAGTCTAATTCCGGTTTGAAAGATGACGATTGCTCCTCACTTATAAGTATATATTTAAACCATATATTTCCCTTCACGTCCAGTCTAAACACCTTGAGCGTAAATATAAATAGCGGGTGACCTGATAGCAGAAATATAAGACAGATAGTCTAATGAATTTTAAACAAATCTCTCATATTATATTAGAATTGTGGTTTGTGACTAAATCAATCCTATAAAATCGGCTTGTAAGATAAAAATTGACACATTTATAAAGACTTTTTCAAGTCATATTATTCGACGTGAGATTTTTAACAATAATAGTAGTACAAGTTTTGATCCACAGTGAGATCAACTGAATCAATGATGAGCCACAACAATTTAGACAAAAACTATACTTTAAAACACATACACCTCATATCAAAAGCATGTCTGATGTCTAAAAAGTATACTTGTCGGTGTGTTGGACACCGACACAATACTATTACACGTGATCACGTTTAGGGATGTCAATTGGACAGAAAATATGTTGAGGATATTTCCCCGCTCCCCTCCCTGTCCCGCCCCTTAATATTTTCCCCATCCCCAATCCCCGTCACGGGGAAAAATTGTCCCATCTCCATCTCCACAAATTCTCACGGTTTCCACGGAGATCCATGAACATCGAGGCTTAAGAAAATTTCTATACTTTTCAATCAAAACTATGACACTAGTATTTCGTTTTTTTTTTTATAAAAAATATAATATTTTTTGCATAATTTCTTTGAGAAAAAAAAACACATCTTACATCAATAACAAACAAAAATACAAAAGTATTTGAATTAATAACAAACAAAAATGCAAAAGTATTTGCAATTGTTAATATTTATTTTTACTTTAAAATAATAAAGATCCAACAGAACATAGAACATGTTGTTACCATAATCATACAAAAACTCATAACCTAAATATATCATAATACATATAAAAAATAGAAAATTAAAAATTGTCAAATATCTAAAAAAATATGTTCATAAATATCCCATAATGCATAACAAAATATAATTGGATGATAATCACTCATTTCAAAGTAATAATTTATTAATGACTCTTCATCCTAATATATTAATTATTTTTTATATAAAAAAATGTAAAATTATATAATTATATATAAAAATTAAAGAATATAATCAGAATCGAGGAATTCGTAGGACAAATGATATTTTTTCGATCCTTACTCCAAAATATTATCGGAAGAATTTTTTCCTCCATCTCCGTTTTTGTAGAAAATAAAATCTCCCTATTCAAAACTTCAAATAAATAATTTTTACAAAAACCTTCATTAAAAGATTCAAATTGACATTTCTAAATTATGTTAAAGAAATTTTAATCGTATCTTTGAATAGGTTTTTTTTTTTTTTGGATATAGAAACCTAGTCAAGCTACTAAGGTGCTAGCTGATACAAAAGTCAAACTTTTTCTTTTTCTTTTCTACTTTGTTGGAAGTAGTATCTCAAAAGCCTCCTTTTTTGTCGCAAATGTCTTGAATAATTTACTCTTCATTAGATTTTTTTCTCCATAAATTATGCATAAAATAATTAATATGAATATATATGATTGACAAGAAATAGCAATTAAATAGTCACTTGAATTCAAAATGGTGTGACATCGACACCATGTTTGGTTGAAAAAAAATTCTAGGAAATGAAAATGTTATGAATATGTAATTTTCTCTTGCTTTACTATGGAGAAAACAAAATAGAGGGGAAGGAAATGAAAATTGATGTCAAAGCTGTTTCTCTTTTAAGTGAAGAAAACTCACTATCTTTAAATAAATATTTCACTTTCTATTTTTTTTTTACTTATACTAGTGTTAATCTTCTTATTTTCTTCATTTTTCTTATCAAGCATAAAAATGACACTTATGCGAGTTAGTTATTTATTTAATTTCTTTTTCATTCAACCAAAAAGATGATGAAAATTTAGTACCTTTCTATTTATTTTTTACTAGATTCAACAATATATTATATTAACTATTTTTTATGATTTTTTTCCCTCTATTTATTGTTGGGTCATGAGAGGAGTCGAAAACAACAAACATCATGATATTGGACGAGGCCCGTAACATCCTCTAATTCTACATAAACATAAATAATATAATCAGAATAAATTAGCATATATTTCAAAAAGAACGTAACAATTGACTTCACAAAATAATAAAGAAAATTCAAATATGTATACTGGTCATGATCATAACACGTATTCAAATTCATGTTTTATACACTAATACAAAATATATATCTCGCAGCGGAATAATCATTTCAATATAAAGATACAAATGACTGAAATCTCATACTGACAATCATATCATAAGTACTAGGCACTGAAGCCAAACATCACATAATCTCATACATATCTAAATAAAAGAGAGTAATAACAGATATCTCTCAAAATAAATCAAAACATGAGTTTGAATATCTCCTGTGTTACATAGACCAGAACAATGACTCACTACCTAAGAATAAGAATATAAATAAGGATCTAGCTCATCCTCTAATCCTGACAAGAAGCACCACTATCTCCGATACCTGAGCGATGTCGTATAAAATATCATTCTCACATAAGAGTGAGAATTCATATCATTATGAAAATATATAATCATAAGCAATGTAAAACATACATACATCAATATGAATCCATTACTCTTCATAAAACTATGTATTATGCATAACATAATCCAATGTACCAATCCACATATACAACATAGCTCATTAATTCATATTCTAAATGAAATTCATATCCAATTACCACAATTGTACGATTAAATCAATTTCACATCTTTCACATCAAAACACCACATTCACACTAATATTAAATAATTAGTGATAATGCAACAATTCACATCGACCTATGTGACTTCAATGCAACTTAAATGCATTATGCATGTGGTACCAACTCAACTCCAAGACAGATAATCAATCACCAATAAAAGCCTAATTCAGCCTTAAGCTTTCAAACCCTATTCAGCGTTAGGTTTGAGACAAGTCAATAGTTCCCACAAAATTATCAAACCTTGCCCCTTGACACAAATGATGCATATACATGTGCAATCTCAACAACTCATCACATAATTCAACACATTTTGAATTATCTTGACAACATTGTACAACATACATCTTTCATGTCAATCAATCACATATATACAATCTCATAGTATAAATCATCTCAACAAATCATTATAAGATGTAGAAATTAGATACAAATCATGCTATATTCAAAAATCATCAAATTCCAACACCTACATACACAATTCAAGTGTTAAATTTCTCATCAAAACGCTTCCAAAACCAATCTGAATCCAGTCAAATAAATTATTAAAATACATGTAAATCCAGGATAAATCATAACATACAAGATCCCAATCTCATTCATGCATAAAATAAGTTTTCTGTGTCCAGCCACCCGCGTTAAGCGGCCCTACCCGCGCTAAGCGCCCTCTGCAAAAACCAAAAAAATCGGATGCGAACAACTACTGACTTGTGCACGAAAATCACCATAGAGACATGTTCTAATGTCCATTTTCATCAAGTAAACATATTCTAACATGTATACATCATAGGGAACCTATTTATATCATAAAAACTAGATTTCAAAAACTTAATTTCCAAATCCCTAAATAAATTTGGGTGATTCAAAACCTAGAAATTCACATACCCAATCCTACTACATGTTACTACCCATCATATACTCCCATAATAACATAGATTCTCACCCTTACCTTGAGTGTAGAATCTTTAGGGTTGCCTATTCACTTTTCCTCTTTTCTCCTCTTTCTCTTCTTCTCTTCTCTTCTTTGTTTTTGTTTTATGACAACACTAATTCTAATTCCTCTTCTTACTACTCTATTTTATTAATGGGCCTAATTCCACTTACCCATTCTATTATGACATAAAACTCAATTCTAATTGTTTACTATTCTTACTTATAACTCCAATTATTCAAATAACACATATATTCAAATAATTCAAATATTCACCAAATCACACAATTAAATCAATTACTATATAATATAATAATTAATAAAATAATTAAATAATAGCAATTAAAAATTGAGGTGTTACAACTCTCCCCCACTTAAAAGATTTTTGTCTTTGAAAATTACCTCAAACGAACAACTCGGGATACAAATCCTTCATTTGACTCTCCAGCTCCCAAGTCACATTACTATCTGACGGTCCTCCCCAAACCATTTTTACCAAAGCGGTCTCTTTACCTCTGAGTTTCTTCACTTCTCTATCCTCTATCCGCATAGGCGATGTCTCAACAATCAAATTATCTCTTACTTGCACATAATCTAATTGAACAACATGAGACGGATCTGCAATGTATTTCCTCAACTGAGACACATGGAACACGTTAAGGAGATTAGTAAGTGACAGTGGCAAAGTAATCTGATATGCCACTTCACCTACTTTCTCAGAAATCTAATAAGGACCAATAAAGTGTGGCGTTAACTTACGTGACTTCAAAGCTCTAGCAACACCAGTTACCGGAGTAACCTTTAGAAATACATGATCATCTTTCTCAAACTCAAGCGCCTTCCTCCTCTTATCATGATAACTCTTCTAACGACTCAGAGAAATCATCATCTTTTCTCGAATCATCTTAATCTTATCTGTAGTTTGTTGAACTATCTCAGGTCCAACAACAACACTCTCACCAAATTCATACCAACACAAAAGCGTCCCACACCTTCGTCCATACAAATCCTCAAACGGTGTCATTCCAATACTTGAATGTAAACTATTGTTATAAGTAAACTCAATCAAAGGAAAGTAACTATCCTAAGCACCTCCTTGCTCCAAAACACAAGCTCTCAGAAGATCCTTAAGTGACTGAATTATCCTCTCAGTCTGACCATCTATTTGTAGATGATACGCCGAACTCAAACGCAACTTCGTACCCAAAGCATCTTGCAAACCTTCCAAAAAATTTAAAGTAAACCTCAGATATCTATCAGAAACAATACTCGACGAAACACCATGCAAACTCATAACCTTCTCAATATACAACTTAGCAAACCTTTCCATCGGATAATCCATCCTAATTAGGACAAAGTGAGCAGATTTCGTCAATCTATCCACAATAACCCAAACAACATCACAATGACTCGGAGTCCTCGGAAAACCCAAAACAAAATCCATAGAAATGCTATCCCACTTCCACTCAGGAATGGATAACGGTTGCAACAATCCAGACGATTTTTAATGTTCAATCTTAGACTTGTGACAAATCAAACAAGAATACACAAACTTTGCAATATATTTCTTCATACCTGACCATCAAAATAATTTCCTCAAGTCTTGATACATCTTAGTAGCTCTAGGATAAATACTCAAATCACTACGATGTCCTTCATCAAGAATCCTCTTCTTCAAATATCCCACATCTGGAACACAAACTCTATCATGACACCTCATAATACCATTCTCATCCATCCAAAAATCACCACCTCGATCTTGATTGATCAACGCCAATCGATTAATTAAACTCAAATCAGATTTCTGATCTTCTCGAATCTCCTCAAGAATGCCACTAGTAAGCTTCAACATACCAAACTTAACACCAGAAGAAGTCTCTTCACAAACTAAACTCAAATCTTGAAATTGCACAAGTAAACCCAACTCTTGCACTATTAACATCGACATATACAAAGACTTCCTACTCAAAGCATCAGTTACAACATTCGTTTTACCCGGATGGTAGTTCAAACCAAAATCATAGTCCTTCAAGAATTCCAACTATCTTATTTGCCTCATATTCAACTCTTTTTGATCAAACATATATTTCAAACTCTTGTGATCACTAAACACATCAAACCTCGATCCAAACAAATAATGCCTCCAAAGTTTTAAGACAAACACAATTGCGGCCAACTCTAAATCATGCGTCGGATAATTCCTCTCATGAACTTTAAGTTGCCTTGAAGCATAAGCCACAACCTTCTGATTTTGCATTAACACACCTTATAAACCCATCAAAGAAGCATCACAATAAACTACAAAAGGTTCTGCCGGGTTTGGCAAAATCAAAATAGGAGCGGTTGTCAACCTTCTCTTAAGCTCTTGAAAACCAGCTTCACACTGCAAAGTCCAAATAAAGGCTTGACCCTTTCTAGTCAACCGCGAAGTCCAAATAGAGCTTGTACCTCCTCAATAGGAGCTTGTACCTCCTCAGCAATGGATACTCTACCCCGACGACGGGGTGCACGAAACTGCACATTCTGCTCAACCATCTGTTTCCGGTGAGAACCGACCGGAGGACGACGTCCAACCTGTAGTTCTGAAGCTTATGCCTCGTCAGCACGGGCTTTAGCATCGCTCTATTAGTGGTCTGTCCCGTAATAGAACCATCTTTGCCTCTGATCCTCACTGTAAAATAAGAAAATATCAAGAAAATATGAACTACCAGAAATTTTTAAATTTCCGGTATTTTTTCAAAAAAAATTAAACTACCGGAAATTTCAAAATTTCCGGTATTCTGTGACGCACTGGAAATTTCAAAATTTATGGTATAAATGATAAATGAGAATACCAGATATTTTGAAATTTCCAATACGAAAACATCGGATATTTTGAAATTTCTGAAATACCAAAAATACACAAATCTACCGTAAATTCTCACTTGTTCGCAAAATTTACGGTATCGCCTTCGAAATTTCTAGTATGGTCCAAAAATATTAAAAATCCTGTTGACAACGTGAATTTGGAATGTGTGGTGAATGATTTGAGTCTGGACAAGTTAATTTCTCTAGTGTTAGTGATTGCTATATTTTTAGAGAATTGATTGTTATATTCTCTAGTATTAGTTAATTTCTTTTTCCACCTATACTTTTCTAACGCACCACCTATTTATCTCTCATTTGTGAGCTCATCTATATATTTGGGATTTTTCTCTCTCAAGCATTAATTTTTTTCATCAACATATATTATTCCATATTAGGCCAAGGTCTAATCATAACGAAAATTGATTGCCTAAGACTTAGGAAGTAAAACATACCAGGAGGTGGACATTTCCTTAGGTTTTGTTTGTGAGTTTAGAAGGGAAGGGAGAATTTTAAAAAATAGAAAGAATTGGGTGAAAAGAATATAAAGATTTTATTTGAGAGAGTTTTGGAGGATTTGTTTTTCTTTATAACACTAAAAAAACTCATTATTTAGGGAAACTTAAAATTTGTATTAGAGGAGGATTTTGGAGGGCTTAATCAATTTGTGTAAATATAATTTTTGTTATTGTAATATTTTAAAAATTAAAAACACATTAATGATATGTTGGAAATCCACCAAAACTTATGATGAATTTCTACCAATCTTGATGAACAAGATTAATATCATCACACAATAACAATGAATTATGAAAGAAAGAAAGAAAGAATAAGAACACAATTATTTTCTGCAGAGTTTCTCTCTGCCCACAATCTGTGGAAAACTTTATTCACTTGCAACTGTAAATTCTGTGAATATAACTTAATTGACTTGATTACAAAAATAAAGGTTACTCTCTCTATTATAGATTTAGGTTAGCTTGCTCCCTAAGTCAAAGTTCAAAACTATGAAAGCCCAAAATACCTATTTTAGAACTAAATCAAATCTATCTATTTTAGATTTAAATCAAATCTAAATCTAAAACCAAATTAAATATGTGTAGCCTGCTTCGATCCACAAGCTCTTCGATTGGGCAATGATTTCCATTGAGCAATCTGTTTCGACAACCTCTAACCCTTTGACACACATAGTTTCGGCACCAAAAATTACAATTTAACACACATTGTGCTGTTAGAAAGAGTTTTTTTGTATTTTTTTAAATAAGATAAATTAGATAACCTAAAAAAATTAGTAAAACATAATTAATATAACTAAAACAAGATAACTAAAATTAAAAAAAAAAGAATTGAACCAATTAATTATGAAGCTGGCGAAATAAAAGGAAAATAATTAGACTACGGTGTGTGTGACCCGAATGGGCCAAAATATCAGTATCCATGTGGCCAAACAGTAAAAAAATTTCAAATCTAAAACATATTGATAATAACACTTATATATAATGATTAAACAAAACAAATAAATAAAACATATATAAATAATGGAGAAAAATTCTATAAATGAAAGAAAAAATGCTTTCAAACCAAAAGTGACGCTAGACCAACAATATGAATGGAGACTTTTAGGGTTTCTTTGTTGTTGTTTTTCGATGTGAAGAGCTACAACTTTTAGGAGAATTCTAGTGAGTTGTGGATGATCTAATAGTGTGAAAGAGTGATCTATTTATAGAGATAATTAGGTCAACAAATTAGGAAATAAAGTTAATTGACAAATCAAATTTTTCTTGGTCACCAAGCTAACCAATCATAAGATGAGTATGACACAAATTTACACTAATTGATCAATAAAAAACAATTAAACATAAAAGTAAATATTTTTTGTATTTATTATAATTTTTGCACTTAATTTTGGTAAAAAGTGCATAAAATCAAATAAATATTTTTTTTTAAAATGCATTAATTAAAAGTATGAAAGTAATATTTAAATAACAAAAAATGGCTTTTTTTGGTGATATTTTTAATATAAATGGAAATAAAATTAGTAACATATAGACAGAAAAATATTCAAAGTGCACCAAGTGAGATTCAAACTCATGACCTTATGCTATGTTGCTTATTTAAAATAAAAACTCAATTGAAAGTATATGAAGACGAGTAAGTATTTGTTATTTTAAAAAATACAAATAAATTATTATGTATATTTTTAAATAAGCAAAATAATTTAAAATGAACATTTATAAAAACCAAAGAATGTTAGTGTAAACGAACCAAAAGAATTTTAAAACCTAATTTTGACTGTAGCACCGAGACGGACAAATTTGGAGTATGACAGTTGCCTCTATTTAATTACTCTGCGATTGAAGCATGCGAGTATACGAAGTTTCGCACATTCGGATCGGAGGATTATTAAATAATGGAAGACCCCAAAATTTGGACCAAAGATTATAATGATACAGTGTACAACGTTCTCTAGAGTACGAAAAATATGCAAAGGTGATGATGTATCATCCTACCAGAGTTTGGATAAAGAGTAGATAGGAAAAGATGATGATGTATCATCCTACCAGAGTTTGAATAGAGAGATAGGCAAAGATGATTATGTATCATCCTACCAGAATTTGAATAAAGAGTATGATTAAAGAGTAAGATTGACCTAGATATGACGACGTAGATAACTCGCCAATACCTAGAAAAGAGATTGTAGATTTTGCGTATTTACCATAACCTAAGAGGTAAATAACACAAGCTGAAAGATAGACTTACTAACGCTTTGAGACTAACATAGTAAGCTTAACGCAGATTTTGTACACTCATCGCAACCTAGGGGATGAATAATATAGAGTTGATAATCCATTTCCGCATGGAGACTAACCAAATGAACTATATCACAAATTTTCACATACCTACCATTACCTAGGGGGTAGATAACATGAGTATAGGTTTGTGTATCTATCACGACTTAGAGGATAAATAACACAAACCTGATAATTCATTACTACTTAGATACTGGCACAATGAACCATAGATTTTAGCATACCTACCACAACCTAGGGGATAGATAATACGAGGATAGACTCGTGTATTTATGAAGACCTAAAGGATAAATAACACAACCCTGATAATTCATTATCGCTTAGAGATTGACACAATAAACTATAAATTTTCGCATACCTAACACAACCTAGGGGATAGATAATACGAGGATATACTTGTGTATTTATGACGACCTAGAGGATAAATAACACAAATCTGATAATTCATTATCGCTTAGAGACTCCCACAACAAACTATAGATTTTCGCATACCTACCACAACCTAGGGGATAGATAATATAAGGACAGGCTTGTGTATTTATCACGACCTAGAGGATAAATAACATAAACCTGATAATTCACCATCTCTTAGAGACTGACACAATGAACTATAGATTTTTGCATACCTACCACAACCTAGAGGATAAATATTACGAGGATAAGCTTGTGTATTTATTACGACTTAGAGGGTAAATAACATAAACCTGATAATTCGCATACCTATCACAACCTAGATGATAGATAGTACGAGGATAAGCTTGTGTATTTATCACGACCTAGAGGATAAATAACACCACACTGATAATTCACATACCTACCACAACCTAGAGGATAGATATTACGAGGATATGCTTTTGTATTTATCACAATCTAGAGGATAAATAACATAAACCTGATAATTCGCATACCTATCACAACCTAGAGGATAGATACTTCGAGGATATACTTGTGTATTTATCATAACCTAGAGGATAAATAACACAACCCTGATAATTCACATGCATACCACAACCAAGAGGATAGATATTTGAAAAGTGATTTGATAATTAAATCTTAGATAACCAAACCAAAGATAAGATTGGAGTTTATCGGTTGTATCTGTTCTCAACCAAGGCTTGATAACCAAATGAGGTTAAATTTTCAAAAGGTTTGAATTTGAAAATTTTAAATTTGATAATTGAAAATATAATGCCCGAAGGCTGGTGATGACTAGGCCTTGGATATGAATTGTAGGTAAGCTGCCTAGTGAAATTTTGATAGCAGTACCTTTGACAGTTGTGTTTGTTCTCAATCGAGGTGGCTATAGTGATAGTATGAAGAATGTATAGTGTTGAGCTTGGATTTGAAATTAAGCGTGTCTTAGCTGATAAGCATGCCTTGAGATTTTTCGCAGTTTTCATGGGCATATATGATTGAATGTAATGCATGTGTGCATGTTTGATATGATTATGCTTGATGTATACATGATGCATGGCATGTATGCTTAATATGATAATGTTATGAATTGAAATGATGCAATGATTGATAAATGCAATGCCCGTGTTATTTGAACTGCGGATGTCAAGATAGACTACCAGACGAGAACTGGACTTTTGAAATGATGCATCAGACAAAAATTGGGCTTTTGAAATCATGTTCCAGACAAGAACTAGGCTTTTAAAATGATGTGCCAGACAGTAACTGGGCATTACACCAATGTTAGTAAGGCTACATGAATAATATCAATCTTGGAAAGGTGAAATGAACAACAAGGTCGCTAATATCAGTAAGGTCACCGGAAGACGTCAATCAGGTGATTGGGAAGTGTGACGCTGCTCACGAATTTTACATAAGACTGCTTACATATGGACGACTGATAAAGATTGTGTGAGGATGCTCACGTCTTAAATGGCTGGAAATTACATAAGGCTGCTTACGATTCGGTTTGACGAAGAATGCTTGTACAATAGACTCATTGGGAGGGATAGTAAAATAGATGTTACTGGCTTAGCTAGAGATTGCACTTGGGTTGAGAATAGTGACTCCCCTGGAAATTGACTCTGGATATTTACAGGGGGTCCTAAGTATTGGTTTATGATATGCCATGTACGCATGCAGATGCAGGCGTTAATGGATATAATGACCGGCCAATGTATGTAATGAGCGACTTGGATATGTTGGAATTTTGATGTGCCAATAAGAATTGACCTTAAGGGAAGACGCCAAGTGAGATTGGGCTCTTTTTTAGATCCATGTTGTCGGAATTCGTCAAATGGATGAAATGATAGCTACAACTTGATTCTGGATTGAAGTGACCTAAAGAATGCATGACAATGATTTATGCAGACTCATATGCTTTTGACTGATGCCCTTGTGATGGGTCATGGATGATTAAAGTGTAAAGGGGTTGCTAAGTCTGCTTGTCTCACGATCGCAGGGCGTGATGCTAACATGATTTCCCGATACTTGTTTTGAACTCAAAGATTGTTGATGTAGGCGAAAGATCCACTTGGGGGATCGTAAAGAGCTTGCTTATTTGTGGGATATATTGCCCCAATATGCCAGGTACTGAAAGAGATTCTCCTTGATATGAGCTTGTAAGTAGTTTGATCATAGTATGACTGGTCCCACTATTTTGCACTTTGAAACATTATGCGCTCAATATCTAGAATTTGGAGGAGGTACTCTTGGATGATTTGCCCCTGATGAACTATTTTGAATCAACTCCCTTTGGTCGAGCCTCGCAATGGTTTGCCCCAACATTCGAATTTTGAAAGATATGCCCCACAACCTCTAGGATCTGGAGGAAGTACCCTCATAAAGAACTTGGACCTCACCATGGTGTGATATGAATCGACATGGATTGCCCCAATATTTGAACCTTTGAAAAGTTTGTACTTGGAATTGCTTGAAAGGAAACCTTGGATCTTACGTAGCGTAAGATGAACTTGATGTGAACTATCCCAATGTTTGAGTATTGAAAGGTTTCTCTTGATTCTGTGATCTTAGAGGAATGGCCCGAGGATGAACTTGGATACCATTATGTCGTGATATGGTCTCGATTAAGGAATGCTCTTAGGATTTGAATCTTTGAAAGGTATGCCCCTTAATGAATGACACTTCGAAATGCGATCTAAGTTGATTGTACCTTAGAACGATTGCCCCTAGTCAATAGGATCTTTATGTGATACATCCGTACAATCACTAGTCTTGCTTATGATTATATGGTTCTTCTTTAGATGCTTTGCCGTTAGTTATGAGCTTCTTGGAAATAATCACTTTTGATTAAACCAATTTTGAGATCTCCTTGATGCTAATATTGATTCGTTTATAAAAGTGTACATTTTAAAAGCAATTCTTAGTGATGCAGATACAAGTTTGAAATCTAAGTTTGAATAGAAATGGATGATTAGAGATGGAGATTCGAAGAAGCTAAGTGGTTAGCAATAATTTTACCAAACATAGGAGTCAGTTAACACAAATTTTTCCGAATATGCTTTCATAGTTAACCCTGCTTCAATTAGGACTTTTGAAGGTTGTAACGTGGCCATGGTTCGTGGTTTAAGAAACAAAATATATAAGACACAAAATTTATTTAACCCACTCCATTCTCCTTGATATTCTCCAATCCTAAGTTCAATTAATATAACAGATGCATTCAGTCTGCAAGAGAATTTTCATAGTCGTGGTGATGATGATAAGCATTGGTAAAGATCCAAGTAACGGTTAAAAGCATTGATAAGACCCAAGCATTGATGAGAAGCCTTGATGATTCTTGATGTGGCAGTCACAAGATTGTTCTCCAATTTATTTATTTCCAATCCCTTATTTTGCATGGACCAATTCTTTTAAATTTTTTAGATCCAACAGGATGTCCTAACTTTTGCCTAAGTCAACTTTTTTATTTTTACTTGACTTAGCGGGCTTTCTCCTTTTGAATTTTATTTTGAACATTTTTGACGACCATACTGATTGTTGTAAGCTTCGTCCTCATTGTTTCCTCGATCTTGAATGATGTACTGAGGAAGAAGGCATTGTGGACTTTATCTTTTGTGATTCCCCAATCTTGGATGATGAATGTGAGGAAAAGGACGTGCTTAAACCTTTGCTCAGATCGTTTCCTCAATGATGTATCAAGGAAGGAGATATGCTTGAACTTTTGCTTAGTTTATCCCCTCAAAGATGTATCGAGGAAAGAGATATGCTTGAACCTTTGCTTAGATGGCCCGATTCTCCTAGGATTGGAATGCATCATTGAATTAATTGAAATCTACCTTGCCCCTGGTTGAAATTAAGGTTTTTTTAATAGAAAATAGAACAAAACTCCAACTCCTGGCTCGAGGGGGTTAACTACGGATCAACTTCTTTATTCCTCCACTGTTTAGGATTTGAAATAATGCCTTACATCGTCAGCTGGGTCTTACCATTGAAAGCATACGTTAGCAAATTCTTGTTATTTAATTTTTGTCATTCTCCCTTGAAGTTTGTTAAAGTTGTGCAATGGAAGATAAAAAAGAAGAGTGAAAATGGAAATTCGTTGATCATTTATTGAAAGTGATAGAAGAGTGAATACAAATGGATCAATTTCAAAAACATGTATGTTTATTTATTTGAATCACTAGTCAAAAGATACAAATTTACACCAAATATAACTTAGCAACATAGAAATTACAATTTGAAATTGATAAGTCTAATGATCTTATGAAAGAGCTTCTTCGTTTGATCCACTTGACTTTAAGAGATGCTTCTTAGTTCTTGGACTTATCAGAGCATGGGGTGACCCTGGATTTCTCTTAGGCATACCAACTCTGTCGATATGACAGTTGCTATTTACGGGGAAGGATCATCCATGATGGTGGAATTTGAGGCGTTGCGTAGGCCTTTGACTTGTATGACGAAGGGCTGCCTTCTCTCCATAATAAGATTTGTAGGACCAAGCTCCATTGAATCTCCAATGTTTGACCTCTCCTTCACCAATCTAGGACCTTAACAACTTTCTTGAAGCATGTTTGGAATTTATTCTTTGAGTATTAGGCAATCTTACTAGATGCATTAATAGCGACCTAGGGTGAAAGTGGAAATGCATGAAATGCAAATGTATGAACATACGCAAATGCATGGGTATGTGAAAAATATTTTTGGCTTTAAGGGTATGCAAAAAAAGTTTCATGGATATGAGATGCGATGCAGACATAGTATGAATGTAAACATAAGGGTACCCTATAGGGGTTTAATGATAGACATGGAAATGAGGATACCCTATACTGACTCAGAGATTGAGACAAACAGGAACTCATTAAAGATTATGAATAATGAAATACGAAGAGGAATCCCTACAAGCTAGGGATTGTAACAGAGGGACGAGAATTCCTATAGGATATGAATTGTGATAGACCAATGGACAGTTGGGAGGAAGATTGGACTTGAGGGAATAACGTGGAAGAGAGAACATGGTGACCGGTCAAAGATCACCAAATACCATGGCCTGATATATGTCATTTGGCGTGCATTGACGAGGACATCCTTCGTGGGAAGGTTCCATATGGAGAACAAGATCCTATAAAGGTTCTAAGGATAATGATGGACAAAAGAGGGTCCCTACAAACTAGGGATTATGACTAAATAGAAACCCTACGAGTTAAACCAAAGAATACCCCTACAAGTTTAGGGTATAATAATGATAAGAGGTAACCCCATGTAGGTTTAAAAGAACAGTAGAATGTCCCTCGCGGGAAGGCTTCCTATGAAGGATGGGATGACGAAAATTTCCTTATTACGTAGGTTCTTAGTTTTTGCCTACAGATATTCTATCATCCCCATAAGGTGGCTTCCTTAAGGGTATCATGGATAACACTAGAGGGAAAGACATAAGGGCCTCCCTTAAGTGGAGCCTCATTGTAGACCAAACCTTTCGTCTCTAAGGTCGTACAAGGTCTCACCATGAGATTTTGGTTTAGGGTTATACAAAGAGTCATAGGTTTCATTCCAAAGTCCTATCCCCAAGAGGATACCTCTTGAGACATATTCCTTTTTTAGAATTCCACCGATTCTAGGCGAAGACGTCACAAAAACTCATAGAGATGATGTGATACAGTGGGAGAGAACTGACTGTTTTTGGAATGTTGGTTCGCGTTTTGCGTTCGTTTTCGCAAAATGTCGCGGTAAGCAAGAGTCGCCACCGACTTTTATTTTATCCAACAAGGAAAGGAAAAAAGCACAGAAAAATTCCTTTTTCGAGATGTTTCTCAGGTTCGGGGGGTAGATTATAGAAAGGGAAGGTGTTAGCACCCTTTCTATCCGTGGTTATCCACGGGATCTTAGGTACTTGCTCATATTGTTTTCAAAATTGCTTTTCTTTGTGTTGGTGGGTTTGAAAAAGTTTTTATCTGAAAAACTTCGATCGGATGAAGTGTTTTTGAAAAAAACTTTGTTCGAAAAGTGTAGGTGTGAAAAAGATTTTTTGTTTTTGAAAGAGCAAGTACTTAAGAACCATCTACCTACTCGAAAAAGGGAATCGTTATATGCTATCTTCCTTTAGATAATGCTATCCCACTATTGATGAGTAGGTAGCATCGTCGTTGGAGTTTAAGGGTCAATTCGAATTTAGGGACTTGCGGTCACTAAAGCAACGTTAGGACGCCTTAGCGGTAACCCTAATGTCTTAGATCATTTTATCCGAGGCAACCGTTTCGAGGCAACTATGATCTTTGGACAAGAGGGCGACCTCTAAAACTTCCTATACTCAATGACCGCGTACGAAGGCAACCAAGTGGGGTGTACCCTAAGAGTGCGCAGGTGCGAGTGTGTCGTTTTCAGTTAATTTTGTCTTTGCACATGTCAATGGTTATCTAAGTTGATTTTAGGTTAAACATCCATTCTTGTCATGCATACTTAATATCAAACATCTAACAGTTATAAATTGCGGAAAATAAATTGCGGAAATTAAATTACAAGGCGTCGGTCGGGTATTTACATCGCCAAAAGCAACCCTTTGAAATTAAAATGCAGAAAATAAATAAAGCGATAAAAAATATTTAAAGTCCTATTAAGCTATTACATTCCGGGAACAAGTACAATATTGGATGAATAGATCGCGTGCGGAAAATTAAATCGGGCGCAAGTTCTAGGGTTTTGACCATTTTATTTAAAGAAAAGAATTTTTTTTGGTTATTTTTGAATTAAGAAAGAAATTAAACTAAGTTAATTATTAAATTAATAAATAAGTTAACTAATTAATGAAAATAAATATTTTGGATTTTTTTTGGTATTTAAAGAAATAAAATAAAATAAATCAATGTTAGTAAAAATCTAATTATGTCTAAGTTAATTTTAATTATTTACAAAATATATTAAAGTTATCCTAATTAAAACTAAATTAATATAATTAGTATTTGTTAATAAAAAATTAAAATTTGATTTCAAGAAGAAAAATATTTTTGTGGTTTTAATTTTATAAAGAAAAAGATTGGATTGGTTAAGGATTAAATAAAAACAATAAATAAATAAACAAAACAAAAATAAAATAGAAATATAGAGAGATAGGGGATATGGGCCTGATTTGAGGGGTTTGAGAAGCAAACTCGATGGCCCAATTGTGTTGTCCTCGTTTGACTTTCCCTGGACTTGGTATGGACACGTTGACTGGATTTCATGGTGGATGTTCCATCTCCATCCATCAGATCTGGCCATTGGCCATCTGTCCATTGATTAGATGATGGTGTATGATGTACTGCTACTCCTTAGGCGCACTGGAATACCTGAAGAAAAATTATAACAAATAGCATGGGGGACCTGGGATTCGAACCCAGGTCCTGTGGGTGTTGCCAGCGCTGATTTGCCACTAGGCCAATGTGCTCTATTTGTTAATATATTAGAAAATAATGATAATAAAACAAAGCGAAGTTAATGGATCAGAAAACAAAATTATGCGCGCCATATTTGAATGGACGAATGAGGAAGCAACACGCCATCATCCCTGTCGTTGGACCGTGGCTAAAAATCAAAACACCTATACCAACAGACAAAGGTCCGTCGCTATAGGCCATGTCCGTTCCAAAATCTTGCATAGGCCATATAAATGAAAGGTAGCACCATGGTTGAACTCGTCTTGTTCCCCTGAACAAGATAGTATCCTTCACACAAGCCAATTATTCCTGTAATAGAAAACCCTAAAAAAACCTAGAAAACCATACAATGGTGATTTACGATATAAAGCATGAGAATAAAATTGGTTATTGCAGAAAGCTAACAAATGATGTGGTGAGTCAGAATATGCAATTGTTTTTTACAATGGATGCAAGAACAAAGTTTTGCGACTTCAAGAACATGGCGGATCCGTGAGATACTTACAGTGCTCTAGGAGGCTGGAAAATGCGTGATTCTGATTGGTTTTGCTTCTGAGAATTGCCAGGAAGCGATTGTGATGCTTGCTAAGTCCTGAAAGTGCCTCCAAACTTGATTTCGATCTCCAACTTTTTGTCACTTTTTCAAGTTTGGTTCTGAGCGTTCTTGCAGCCTCCATCCCTTGTAATCGTGCCTTAAGCTTCCTTCTTTAATGTGGAAGGCATTAGGTTAACAAATATGCCTTGCATCTTTGCACATCAATGCCATGAGATTGGATTTGATTCACCATTTAAAACTTGCCAAATTTGTCAAAAACTCAATCTTTTTGCACATGGATTGCTTGATACGAGTTTGATACCCTTGATGATGTTGATTCAGTCCTGAAATAGCCAAAAATATATCAAGCAATCAATATTTGGATTTTATTTGATTTAATTTGATTTAAAATGAAATAATTCAATAAAAAATCAAATAAAATAATAAAGTTGGTAAATGGACACAAGGCTGAAGCTAGGACACGTGTGCAATGTGGCAAGTTCAAATCAAGTGGAAAAGAATGGGCCCATTTGACAAAATTTGAAGTTTTGAGGATAGTTGACTTTTGGCAATTTTGCAAAAATGCCCAACTTCAACAATGCATAACTTCTTCAATTTTGCACTTTTGGAGGTGTTCTTGGACTTTTTAGAAATCTTGAGATGTCCTCTAACCAACCCTTTTGGTCTCATCTCATTTTGATATTCCATGCTCAAGTTATAAGCTTTAGAAAAAAAGGTGTTTTTGTTGTTTTTCAAAAATGACCTATAATGTCCAAATTTATAACTTCTTGTGAGTGATTTTTTGATCTTGGGGTGTGAAGATGGATTGTAGGAAATTGCATCCTCTTCAAAATGAACTTTGGATGGGTCATTTCTCATAAAGTATGATAAAGTTATGTTTGGTCAAAGTTGAGTTGACTTTTCCTACAAAACCCTAATTTAGCAACTTTTGAGTCTTGATGAACTTTGAGCAATCCTTGATGAATCATGATCAACCCTTGATCAAATGATGAAATATCCTTCAAAATGAGAATGTTGACAAAAAATCTTGAAGTTTGACTGTATTTTGGGTCACAGTTGACTTTTGTCCTAGCACAGTCGATTTTTGGACCCTTAGAGCAATTGACTGAGCAAACTTCCTCTGCAAGTCTTGAAATTTGACATGGATGACCTTGAGAACATATTAGGACAGTAGGGAGCATTTGAGGTCATTTGGACTCAAGGATCTTGATGCAACACAAAACCCTAGTTTGGGGTTGACTGCCTTAGGAGATGATTTGTCTGACCCACTCTTGAGCAAACTTGAGCAACTTGGAGATTTTTCTTGCAATGTTTTGAGAAATATGAGAGGGAAAATTTTGGGGTACAACAGATGATATATCCCCTTGGCCAAAAAACGGAACTTCTTTCTAAGGGTTTGAATTATTCGAAATTAAAATCCCACCACAAAAAAAATGATAATGAAAATAATATAAAAATAATAATTAGACTAAATAAATAAATAAAATAAGCAAATATAGAAAAACATCAAAAATAGAAAACCCTAACAAAAATCCTAAACCCAAAAAGGAGAGGCTTTTAAACCCTATGGTTGAATCCCCAGCAGAGTTGCTAGTTGTAATAACCAGAAAAAAATATAGTCGCCGCCATTAACTTTTATCCCATGGACGAAAATATAACAGAATAATCTTAAATCGATACAGAGATTCTAAATTCTTGATTTACTTTAGACGAAGCGAAGGTATTAGACACCCCTCATCTACCTTGTTCACAAAGATATTAGGGTTTAGGTTAAAGGTTTAGGAATAGGATTATAGTTTTTTAATTAGGAGAACTCGCCACGGTTTTTAAGTCGTATGTCTACGTATCGTCTTATGAGAAATCAAAGTCTCAATTTGTAGTTCGTAGTGTTTGGTTAGTTATTTTAATGAATTGTGGAGATATTTTGAATTAATCATTGAACCATGTCTGAGTTGAAAATAGCGGAATCGTTGACGTAGTTCGCAATTAATATAAAAGATCTCCACAATTTTTTTTTGAAAATATCTTGATTTAATTATGTTAGTAGAAAAAGGGTTAGTATTTGGATGGTTAACTATTTTAAATTGTGTGATGCAATATGAGAAAATAAATTTGAATGAGAAAAAAGTTTAATGCAATTAAAAATAGGGTTAGAGTTTTAGAAAATATTTAATCAACAACTAATTATTTCTAATTATTAAAATATATTAAATATTTTTAATAAAAAATTCAGTAATTGTTTATTAATAATTTTTAATGCAAAAAAAAAAAATTTTAATGTGAAATGCCAAAAAAATATGATAACTAAATAAAGAAAATAAAATAGGAAAGAAAAATAATAAATTAATTTTATTGTACTCGGGGGTGTAAAAAATAGAAACTAGGCGTGTATTAGAAAAATATTTGGGCCCAAACGTTCATTTGAAGCCAAATAGACCAGAAGTGTAAATTAATGTTTAGGTAGTAAAACAGGAGAGTGTAAAAATAAAGGGCCCAAGTTCAGAAATTGAACTTGGCCCATTACGCACGTGGGGATGCGAGTTTGATCATGATAAACAAAAAGGGATGTATTGTTAGAAAGAGTTTTTTTTTTATATTTTTTGAATAAGCTAAATTAGATAACCTAAAAAATTAGTTAAACTTAATTAATATAATTAAAACAAGATAACTAAAATTTAAAAAAAAAAAAGAGAGTTAAACCAATTAATTATGAAACAGAAATAAAAGGAAAATAATTGGACTAGGGTGTGTGTGAACCGAATGGACCCAAATATCAGCATCCATATGGTCAAACAGTAAAAATTTCCTAAATCTAAATCATACTGATAATAACACTAATATATAATAATTAAACAAAACAAATAAATAAAACATATATAGATAATGGAGAAAAATTCTATAA
Organism: Vicia faba; assembly: GCA_948472305.1. Taxonomy (NCBI): domain Eukaryota; kingdom Viridiplantae; phylum Streptophyta; class Magnoliopsida; order Fabales; family Fabaceae; genus Vicia; species Vicia faba. Next base: position 499,045,717 of record OX451736.1, read on the forward strand.
ATGAAAGAAAAAAAGCTTTTAAACCAAAAGTGACGCTAGACCAACAATATGAATTTCATGATAAAAGGCTACTAATCATTAACTATAAAAATAAATAGTCATAATAGAAAAAATAAAAATTCTAGAAAACTCAAATATGTAAACAAATCGAACTTGAACAAGAATTTCATCTAATCAATATCCAACAAAGAATTTAGACCCATGCTTAGAGATATCCAACAAAGTTAATTGATAAATCAAATTTTCCTTGGTCACCAAGCTAACTAATCATAAGATGAGTATGACACAAATAGATACTAACTGACCCAAAAAAAACAATTAAACATAAAATGAAATATTTTTGGTATTGATTATAATTTTTGCATTCAATTTTGGTAAAAGTACATAAAATCAATTAAATAATTTTTAAAAATGCATTAATTAAAAGTACAAAAATAATATTTAAATAATAAAAAAATGGCTTTTTATGTTTTTTTAATATAAATGAAAATAAAATGAGTAACATATAGATAGAAAAATATTCCAAGTGCACCAAGTGAGATTCAAACTCATGACCTCATGTTTGCAAGTTTTATTCCTTACCAATTATGTTATGTTGCTTATTTGAAATAAAAATTCAATTGAAAGTATATGAAGACGAGCAAGTATTTGTTATTTTATAAAATACAAATAAATTATTATGTATATTTTTAAATAAGAAAAATAATTTTAAAGTAAATATTTATAAAAACCAAAGAATGTTGGTGTAAAAGAACCAAAAAAAATTTTAAAACCTAATTTTGAAAATAATTTTGACTGTAGCACCAAGACAAGCAAATTTGGGGTATGACACCCACTAACTTGCGTTCTTTTCCTTTATCAGTTGCAGGAAATAAAATGCCATAGTCAAGGGTTCATTTCAGATACCTTAGTATCCTCTTTGTCGCTGCTATATGTGATACCTTTTGCTTTTGCATGAATCTACTTAACATACCTACATTGTATGCTAAGTCAGACCTCGTGTGACAAAGGTGTCTTAATGACCCAATAAGTTTTCTGTATTGGGTTAGGTTGACATCATCTTCTTCTGCATCTTTTGACAGTTGCAACCCTGGTTCTGCAGGTGTCAAAGTTGAGTTTCATTCTTCCATCTAAAATCTCTTGAGAATTTCTCCTGCATATCTTCTTTGATGCATCATCAAACCTCTACTGTTCTTGTAGAATTCGATGTCAAGGAAATATGAAATGTCACCGAGATCAGACATTTTGAATTCCTTGTTGAGATCATATTTGAAGTCTTCGATCTCCTTCTTGCAACTACATGTTATTAACAAGTCATCGACATAGAGACATAGTATAAGCAGTTCACTATTGCTTCTTCTTATATATACTCCATGTTCAGTTGTGCACTTCACAAATTCCTTCTCAGAAAACTATCAATCTTCTTATTCCAAGCTCTTGGAGCTTGTTTCAAACCATACAAGGCTTTATGCAGCATGTACACCTTTCTCTTTTTATCATGTTTCACAAACCCAACTGGTTGTTTAACATAAACTTCTTCGTCTAAGGGTCCATTTAGGAATGCACACTTCACGTCCATCTGACATATGTGTCAACTATTTATTTCTGCTAAACCAACAACCAACCTGATTGTTTTAATTCTAGCCACAGGTGCAAAAACATCATCGAAGGCGATTCCTTCCTTCTAAAGAAACACTTTCGCCACAAGCCTTGCTTTGTGTCGAGTTACTTCCCCTTTGGGATTCAACTTCACTTTGTATACCCACTTGACATCAATTGCCTTCTTGCCTTGGGCAATTTGACAAGTGACCAAATGTTATTGTCTTCGATGGGTTCACCTCTTCGTCCATTGCTTTCATCCACTTCGAATCTTTCAATGCTTCATCTGCATTGACAAGTTTAACATATGCATCGAAAGCATAATGCACCAGCTCACCTTCGTTATGAACCACATCATCTGATGTAATCACACAATCTTGCAACCTTGCAGGCATGTGTCTTGTTCTTTGAGGTCTGTTTGTACTTGGTTGATCTCTAACCTCCTCTTGTCTAACTTCACCTTGTCGAACTTCTTTTTCGACTTGAATTTCTAGTTCTTCAAGTAAGATTCTCACTTAATCTTTCATGACATTTTCAGTCCAATCTCATTCTTTAAGTTCATCTTGATCACGTCCTTGTTGACCACTATCTGCTTGTTCACTGGATCGAAAAACTTGTAACCGCCTGTCAAATGATATCCTACTAGAATCATTTGACTCGATTTGTCATCAAGTTTTCTTCTCAATTGATCTGGCACATGTCTATGTGTAATAGATCCAAACACTTTCACATGACTCAAGCTAGGCTTCACACCAGACCAACGTTCTTCTGGAGTAAGTCCTTCTAGCTTCTTCGTCGGACATCTGTTCAATATGTATGTTGCAGTTGACACAGATTCACCCTAAAACTCTTTAGGTAAATTCTTGCCTTTCAACATACTTCTCACCATATTCATGGTGGTTCGATTCTTTCTTTTTGTAGTTCCATTCTGGTGTAGAGTGTAGGGTGGCACCACCTCATGCAGAATCCCTTCATTTTCACATAATTTGCCAAAGTCTTTCGACACATACTCTCCACCACCATCAGTTCTCAAAATTTTGAGCTTTCGACCACTTTATCTTTCGACCATAGACTTAAACTTGGCAAATACCTCAATCACTTCACTTTTCTTCTTGATCAAGTAAGTTCACAGTTTTCAACTGAAATTGTCTATGAATGTAACAAAGTATTTTTTTACCTCCCATCGAATCCACCTAGATTGGTCCACATACATCAGAGTATATGACTTTGAGAATAGCCTTCGACATGCTTCATGCATCCTTGCTGAAGCTATTCTTGTGTTGCTTCGCCTACACACATTCCTCACATACCTCATTTGTAATGTCGATTTCTGGAAGTCCTGAAACTATATTTCTTTTGTTCAAATCTCTGATGTTTCTGAAGTTTAGATGGTCTAGTCCATAATTCCATATTCACTCATCTCTGCTAGCTACAGTCGAAAGGCACTGGTGCTCCATCACATTAAGTTCGATCTTGAAGGTTCTATTCTAAGACATATAAGCCTTCAAGATTAATCTTCCATTTGCGTCGACGACTCTCATCATCTTGTCTTCGACTGAAACTTTGTAGTTCTTTTCGACCAACTGCCTTATACTGAGCATGGGCATGCTTTGGCATTGGAGCAGAGATCACATTCGGTTTTTCAGGGACGTCGAATTCAACTTCTTTAGCATCTATTAAATCCTGAATCTAATTCCTGAGGGCCCAACAATTGTTGGTGTCGTGCCCCAGGTTGTCTGAATGATAAGCACACTTGGCATTGGGATGGTATTGTGGTGACGAAGTGTTAGGGTTTTTAGGGGCCTCCCTCAAACTTGCAAGGTTTAACTTCAAGAGATGGGGTAAAACCTGAGCGGGAGTCATGTTTATCCAGGTGTATTGCCGTGCAGGTCTTTCCACCCTTGCTTGGTTGGTTATGGGTTGATTGTTTCTGGGATGATCAACTGCAGACTTCTGAATCATTATGGGCCCCACCGCTGACCGGCGCTCAACTCTTCCTTGACGTCTTTGGGAGTAGACAGCTGAGACTTCCTTCTTTGCTGGAAAAGTCCTTTTGATGGCAGCGGAAGCAGATGCATCCTTTTGAATTTTCCCGCTCTTAATTCCGGCTTCAACTCTTTCACCAGTCAGAATTAATTCGGTGAACCCGCAGACGAACTTCCAATCAGGTGATTGAAAAATGGACCTGACAGAGTCCCTAAGAACATATCAACAAGCTCTCTTTCAGATAATGGTGGTTGCACCCTTCCATCCAAGTCCCTCCATTTCTGAGCATACTCGTTGAAACCTTCATTTGAGACCATGCCCATTCTCTGTAATTGAGTACGGGTTGGTGCTAAATCCGCATTATATTGATATTATCGGTAGAAGGCGACCGCCAAATCCTCCCAATTGTGCACATCAGACCTCTCTAGCTGGTAGAACCAATCTAACTGCGTCCCCGAAAGACTGACCTGGAAGAAATGTACCCACAAATCCTTTTCAGAAGAATGTGGTTGGATTTTCCTGACGTAAGACCGCAGGTGCATCTTGGGACAAGACAACCCATCGTATTTAGCAAAAAGAGGCACTTTAAACTTGGGGGGAATGACAATCCCAGAAACCAACCCTAGTTCCTCAAAATCCAGCCCAGACACTCTCTGTACCTCTATGGCTGCCAGACGCTCTTCCAAATTCTTGTACTTGTCATCTGCAGGAGGGTACTGCTGCTCAAAATAGTCTTCATCCTCCTCCTCTTCTTCTTCCTCAGACTCAGATGGCACTACAGCTCCCTTTCCTTTTCCTACCCCTTCATCAGATGTTGAGGGGAAATCCAGGAACCTTCTAGCTTGACCTTCAAATCTTCTACCCAAAGTAGCCACACCAACTCTTTTCTTTTTCTTTTTCTCCTTTTCCTTTTCCAGCAAGGTTTTTAGCTCCTCTTTCCCCTTGGCCAGGGTCATGAGTAGCTGCTGGAACTGTGAATTCTGCGCTTGTAAGTCTTTAACCGTCTGCTCAATATCCATCTTGTTGAAATAAACAACAGAGAGATAAGAAAACCTGGTGTGAAGACCTGTTTATGCATATGATGAATGATATGTATTCATGTAATGCATTCAAGGATTCAGAAATTCAAATTTGTTTTAAACAAAAAAGGAACACACGTCATATTAATAAGATAGAATTTGTTAGCACATCAATGCCCCATGGGCAAAATAATACAAAATTCTAATGTAAAAAGACGTTGCGCATCCTCTTTGGTGCAATGTAGGCGTTGAGAGTCTGCTCTTCGTGAAGTTGATGAGTAAGTTCCAAAACCTTCTTCTCACTGGCGTAGAATTGGGCTTCAAAAGTATCGCGTTCTCCCTTGAGCTGTATCCAACTCCTTTGTAAATCTTCTAATGATGTTGGCATGTCAGGATGTAGGAGGGTGTATGGAACCTCTCCTTCCATAACAGGCTCTTTAATCATAGGAAGTATGTAGGGGTAAGGCATCATAAGACTTTGGGCGCGGGTTCGTACCCACTTGAGGTTAGGCTCAAGGGGAATGAAATTCTTGTGTCCCAAGGTCTTACTGTCCACCTTGTTGGGCATCCTCCAAGCTCGGATGAACCTTTGTCGAAGTCCTTGATCGTCGTTGTCGAAGTCAAAAACCAAGTCTGAAATCAACATGTCATGTGGGCCATCCCTTCGGGCTTACCCAAATTGTCTCAGAGCCAAGCAAGGGTTGTAGGTAATGCCTCCCCTAATGCCAAGTAAAGGGACATTAGGGAATTCCCCACAACGATCAATGATGATAACATTTTCTCTGGACCGAGAACACCAATGAACATCTGAATGTGTAAGAGTCATCAACCGTTGTGACCACCTCAAGCCTTGCTCATTCTTCAAGACTGATTGGGGAAGATGAGAAATAAACCATCTTGCCAGTAGAGGAGTACAGCACATGAGAACACCTCTTTTCCTCATTGTTCGAGTGTGAAATGAGTGGAGGATATCCCCAAGCAATGTAGGCACCGGGTTGCGAGCCATGAAGATTTTGACAACATTGACATCTATAAGCTGGTCAGGGTTTGGAAACAAGACCAACCCATAAATGAGAAGAGCTACAATCTTCTCAAAAGCTTGTAAGTTTAGAGAATTCCAGCATTCTTGAGCTTTCTCGAACAGAAACTTTGCCAAGAAACCCTTGACACCACTTCTGGTTTCCCAATGACCTATGACATCAGATGGTTGCAAGTGTAGGGCTTGAGCAACATCTTCAGGCTTTGGATCTCTTTTCGTACCGTTGTGGGGTAGTTGATGGAGAATAGGAATCCTCAGGAGTTGAGAAAATTCCTCCAAAGTAGGCACTAGCTGGTAATCAGGAAATGTGAAGCAGTGGTGTAGGGGGTCAAAGAACTGGAAGAGAACTTTCACCATGTCTTCCTCAGTGTTGGTGTTGACTAAGTTGAGAAGACGACCATGTCTTTCAGTAAATGGAGAATACTCTGGAATCTTGGAAGCAAGCTCCTTGAGTTGAGGAGGAATTCTCACAAGGTTGACTTGAATAGTTTTCATGCAGAGTGAATCCATAACCTACAAAATAGGAACAAAGATGAAGATCCAAATCCATGAAATGGTTAGTGGATGCATATGATGCTTCATGATGTCCATGATGTTATGCACCAGTATATATGTACAAACAAATCACACAAGTTTCTAGTTTCATGCTTGCATGGGGTTTCATAGGTAAGTACCCTCTTGAAGTTTAGTTGGCTCAACCTGTCCTATAAATAGTAACCGGGTTCTAAGGAGCTCAATATCACTGGATTATTTTCTGTGTTCATTGTTTCAGTTTAGCCACTTTACTGGCGACTGAAATATTCCAAGAAAACAACCCTCAATGAGTGTAGTATCGAGTATCTACCAACTTCAGACTGCACCAAATCCGGTCATCTCACTACCCCTAAAAAGGCCAAGTTGGTCAAGTAAAGGTTCTAAAAGTCCATTAGTGCTTCATGACATCACTCAGCGGCCCCGTATTCTCTTTGATTGACTCAAAGGCAATCGGTACCCACAAATATGTCGCACTAATATAGCTATTGCTTCAACCATGTCGGTATACCCCGCACAGTTTCCACAACGTATTGCTATTTACCTATGAATGTTTCCCAAATCCGGGTAGAGGATTCAAACCCAAGCAATAGAACCAAATGTAAATCAAATCAGGGCAAACAAGATAAGCATGTAAAGGTGATCTAAACCCTAAGGTAACCCCACTTTTAAGTTATTCCCCAGCAGAGTCGACAGTTCTGTGATACGGTGGGAGAACTGACTTGAGGTTTTGCGTTTGTGTTCGCAAATGTTTCGGTTTAGCAAGAGTCGCCACCGATTTTTTATTTTATCCAAAGGAAAGGTCAAAAAGCACAGGAAAGACCTTTGAGATGTTTTCTTGGGTTCAGGGGGTAGATTATGAAAAGAGAAGGTGCTGGCACCCTTTTCATCCATGGTTTTCCATGGGCTCTTAGTTACTTGTTTAGATCAATTGCCTTTGCTTTTCAATTGTTTGAAATTGTGCTTTTAAGTGTGGTTTTGAAAATATCTTGAAAAGAGGCCTTTGTCTAGGCAACCTTTGTAATGATTCTTGTTTGAATGTATACAAAGGTGTTTATCTTTTGAAAAAATGTTTCAAGGTTTGAAAGTTTGTTTTGGGAAATTGTTTTGAAATTGTGTGTGTGTTTTTTGAAAATAACAAGGATGTTTGCAAATTGATCAAGTAACTAGGAGTTGTCTACCCTAACTCAAAGATCTTGGAGAGTTCTTGGAAATTTTGGAAAGCTTGTAACATGCTATACAATCCATCTTTGAAATGCATTTTGAGATTCCAATTGGAACTAGGTGAAAAGTTGCCATGAAGATAGGTCAATATCCTGCCTAAATTAGGGCAAAATTTCACTAAGTTGGAAAGTTTTTGGACCCTTACTCACAAAATCATAACTTGAGATCCAAGAATCTTTTGGGAAAACTTTGTGAATCAAAGTTGTAGATTTTGTGGAGGACTACAACTTTCATGTTGGAAGTTTTCTTTGAATCCAATTGCATCATGGTGAAAAAGTTGGGCAAAGTTGGGAAAAAATAAGAAATTTTCATAACTTAGAAAATTTCTAAGTTATGAAAATTTTCCATTTTAAACCCTAATTTTCAAAATTAGGTTTCTTGATGAACAAGTTTCATGTTTTGACACATCTTGATGAAAAATGACCCTTTGCACTTGATTTTGACCAAAAAGTCAAAGTTTGACTTTTCAGTGTACAATTGATTTTTGATTAGTTGACTGGAAAATTCATATGTGAATCCAATGCTTTTGAGATCTTTTGAACCTTATGATTAGATCAAGATGATGCCATTGAGTCCTTGAATCCATGCTTGAGCCCAATTTGCCATTGGCTAGGTTAAAAATCAGAAATTACCCTTATGCGGTCAAAACCCTAAAAATGACCATTTTGCCCTTTTGATTATCTGATCAAATTTCTTGAGGAGTTGTGGTCCAAACTTGATCAAATGGTTAATATGAGTCTACAATGTTGATTTGGATAAAAAATTATGAGGTTTGATTGTAAATTGGCCACAGTTGACTTTTTCTCCAATACAGCTGACTTTAGGGCAACTGTCCAATTGACTGGGCAAAAAATTGATTCAAGGCTTGAAACTTGGTATGAGCAATCTTATAGGTCCAAAAGTATGAAAGTCACATTTATAATTGGAAGTCCAAAAATCCTTGTGCAAACTCAAACCCTAATTTCAGGTCAACAGTGCAAGGAGAGATCTTGAGCAGAGCAAACCCTAATCTGGTCTTGAGTCTTGTGAGGAAAATATTGGTAAAATGAGAGGGAAAATTTTGGGGTACAACAGTCAACATAAAGCCCTCAACGAAAAATATGGTAAAATTCGCAAAATGACAATACCCTAGTAGCTGAAGGTATTGGCGATGTTATGATTATGATGAAAGATGGCAAGAGCTCAGTAATTTCCAATGTGTTGTACATACCAGACATGAAGAGCAATTTGCTCAGTATAGGGCAGTTGGTCGAAAATAATTATAAAGTCTTGATCGAAGATAAGATGATGAGAGTCTTCGACGCAAATGGAAGATTAATCTTGAAGGCTCATACGTCTCAGAATAGAACCTTCAAGATCAAACTAAATGTGGTGGAGCACAAGTGCCTTTCGACTGCAACTAGCAGAGATGAATGGACATGGCATTATCGACTAGGCCATCTCAACTTCAGAGACATCAGAGATTTGAAGAGAATAAATATGGTTTCAGGTTGCCAGAAATCGATATTCCAAATGAGGTATGTGAGGAATGTGTGCAGGCGAAGCAACACAAGAATAGCTTCAGCAAGGATGCAGGAAGCAGGTCGAAGGTTATTCTTGAAGTTATATACTTTGATGTATGTGGACCAATCCAGGTGGATTCGATGGGAGGTAACAAATACTTTGTTACATTCATCGATGATTTCAGTCGAAAGCTGTGGACTTACCTGATCAAGAAGAAAAGTGAAGTGATCGAGGTATTTGCCAAGTTTAAGTCTATGGTCAAAAGACAAAGTGGTCGAAAACTCAAAGTTTTGAGAACTGATGATGGTGAAGAGTATGTGTCGAAATACTTCGATAGGTTATGTGAAAAGGAAGGGATTGTGCATGAGGTGGTGCCACCCTATACTCCACAGCATAATGGAACTGCAGAAAGGAAGAATCGAACCATTATGAATATGGTGAGAAATATGGTGAAAGGCAAGAGTTTATCTAAAGAGTTTTGGGGTGAAGCTGTGTCGACTTCAACATAGATTTTAAACAGATGTCCTACGAAGAAGCTAGAAGGAATTACTCCAGAAGAATGTTGGTCTGGTGTGAAGCCTAGCTTGAGTCATCTGAAGGTATTTGGATCTATTGCACATAGACATGTGCCAGATCAGTTGAGAAGAAAACTTGATGACAAGTCGAGTCAAATGATTCTAGTTAGATATCATTCGACAGGAGGTTACTAGTTGTTCGTCCCAGTGAACAAGCCGATTATGATCATCAGGGACGTGATCATAAATGAGCTAAAAGAATGGGACTGGACTGAAAATGTCAAGAAAGATTCAGTGGGACTTCTACTTGAAGAACCAGAAACTCAAGTCGAAAGAGAAGTTCGACAAGAGGAACCAACAATTATAGATTAACCAAGTACAACCAGGCCTCAAAGAACAAGACGCATGCCTGCAAGATTGCAAGATTGTGTGATTACATCAGATGATGTGATAGATAATGAAGGTGAGTTGGTACATTATACTTTCTATGCAGATGTCGAACCTGTCAATGCAGCTGAAGCATTGAAGGATTCGAAGTGGGTGAAAGCAATGAACGAAGAAGTGAAGTCTATTGAAGACAATAACACATGGTCACTTGTCGAATTTTCTCAAGGCAAGAAGGCAATTGATGTCAAGTGGGTATACAAAGTGAAAATGAATTCCAAAGGAGAAGTAACTCGACACAAAGCAAGGCTTGTGGCGAAAGGATTTCTACAGAAAGAAGGAATAGACTTCGATAAAGTTTTTGCACCTGTTGCTGGGATCGAAACAATCAGGTTGGTTATTGGTCTAGCATAAATAAACAGATGGCACATATGTCAGATGAACGTGAAGTGTGCATTTCTGAATGGACCCTTAGACGAAGAAGTTTATGTTAAACAACTAGTTGGGTTTGTGAAACATGACGATGAGAGAAAGATGTATAGGCTGCATAAAAGCCCTGTATGGATTGAAACAAGCTCCAAGAGCTTGGAATAAGAAAATTGATAGTTTCCTAAGGGAGAAGGAATTTGTGAAGTGCACAACTGAACATGGAGTATATGTAAGAAGAAGCAATAGTGAATTTCTTATACTATGTCTCTATGTCGAATATTTGTTGATAACAAGTAGCTGCAAAAGTGAGATCGAAGACTTCAAAGGTGATCTCAGCAAGGAATTCGAAATGTCTGATCTGGGTGAGGTTTTATATTTCCTTGGCAATGAATTCTACAAGAACAGTAGAGGTTTGATGATGCATCAAAGAAGATATGCAGGAGAAATTCTCAAGAAATTTGAGATGGAAAAGTGCAACTCAACTTCGACACTTGCAGAACCAAGACTGCAACTGTAGAAAGATGCAGATGAAGATGAAGATGATATCGACCCAACCCAATACAAAAGATTTATTCGGTCATTGAGATACCTTTATCATACAAGACCCGACTTAGCATATAGTGTAGGTATGGTAAGTAGATTCATGCAGAAGCCAAATGTATCACATCTAGCAGCGGTGAAGAGGATACTAAGGTATCTCAAAGGAACTCTCGACCATGGCATTTTGTTTCCTGCAGCTGATAAAGGAAAAGAATGCAAGTTAGTGGGATATAATGATTCGAGTTGGTGTAGTGATGCTGAAGATCGAAAATCAACAGTAGGATATGTGTTTATGTTAGGTTGTGCATCAGTTGCTTGAACTGAGAATCAGATTGCAGACATTATGACGAAGGTAGTGCAGGTCGAATTATTCAGAAGACTAAGAACCATGATGAATATAGATAGTTTAGACACAATGAATTAAGTGGTTTGTTAAATTGCAATTCGATTGTGTCGAAACTGTGTGTGTGTGTCGAAGGGAGGTTGTCCAGTCGAAGAGCTTGTGGATCGAAGCAAGCTACAGACATATTTGATTAGTTTTAGATTTAGATAAGTTTGATTTAAATCTAAAATAGATAGATTTGATTTAGTACCAAAATAGAAATTTTGGACTTTGGCTTAAGGAGCAAGCTAACCTAAATCTATAAATAGAGGGAGTAACCCCTAATTTTGTAATAAAATCAAGTCAATTCATTATAATCACAGAATTTGCAGTTGTAAGTGATTAATAAAGTTTTCTACAATTTGTGGTAAGAGAGAAACTCTACAGAAATTAATTGTCTTCTTTCTTTTCTTTTCTCATAATTCATTGTCATTCTGTAGTGATATTAATCTTATTCATCAAAATTGATAGAAATTTATTATAGATATTTGATGAATTTCCAATAATTACATCTTTTATTTTTAATTTGTAGGTACGGTAGCATGTCAATATCCTCCCACAAGGTGATACCTACCATATCCATATCATATGATATCTTCTTAGTTTCATTCCTAAAAACTTTATTAATTAATCTGATGTTTATTAAAATTAAATTTGCAGTACAAGTTCATCAATTTTGAACACGACAAACTCAAGTGGTGCCAATGTCTTTGGTTCTGTCCCAGTGCCCACCAACCCCTCTCCCTCTGCAGCCCCTCACACATTTAATAGCTTTGCAGATTTTTGTATCATTATATGGATAATTTCATTTCTGGAAAACATATTTTCCAAATTCATCAATTTTGAAAAATACATGGATGAAACAAGAGCTTCATCTTGAAAAATATATAAGTAAATTTGATTTTTTTATTCATTTAACAACCGATATGTTTAATATTTTGATTTTTATAGATTTCCTCCAAATTAGAAAATCCTATTTAAAACCACTCATGTAACTACATATTTTTCTTTTAGTTGTTACATTTTCTTTTTAAATTGTTGTTGTTATTAATAATTAACTAAATAAATTAACACAATTAGAAATATAGTAATCAGTTATATTTAAAAATTTATTTAGGTAAAGCAAGAAAATAAATTTATAAATAAAAATGTTTATTAATAAGTTAAAGAAAACCAATGGCCTCTTTACTTTTTCGTTTGGTGGTTTTGTACTAAATGACAGTCTTTTCAAACCTGAGTGGGCCTTCGATGAGACACAATTAGGCCATATTGTTTCATTTAAACTTTGTAAAAAGGGGAACGTAACGAGGAATTAATAAGCCACTCTCTTTCTTATATATATATATATATATATGGTATCTTTTAAGTAGTATGATAACGAAATTATCTAAACTCAAATATTTTTTAGAAATTCAAAATTTCTGTGACTAACTTTTTAAATGGTGATGTTGGAAATTTTAAGACGATATCGGAATTTAGTGAGACAGTAAATTTTTTTTGGTATATTTATGAAATATAGAGTATTTTGTATCAAATTTTTTAAAAATTTTGATATTTTTGTACCAGAATTTTTAAAATTTTCGGTATAAACATTTTTCTTTTATATAGAAATTTCAAAATTTTCGAGACTTTACAAGATACCTGAAATTTTGAAATTTCTGATAGTTCAATTTTGAAATTTGAAAGTTAAAATTCTCACGTAAATTTGAAATTTTCGGTTTAGTGGAAATTTCAAATACACTATCGAAAATTTGGTAGGGGTGTACCGAAAATTTCATATGTACCAGAATTTTTAACCCTTCTACCGAAAATTTCTTTGTATCTCATTAGGGGTAAAATTGGAATAAAAAATTGGGGGTGGCATGTATAATTTTGGAGGTGACAAGTTAATTTTTTGAAGGTAATTTCTTTTTCTATTCTATAGTGTGAGTCGCACTTCTGAAAACTCCAAAATATCTTTTGATTTATTTGAAGAAATATCTTCGGACGCATTAAATTCTATATTTTTATAAAAATTTAGTTTCGAGATACTTCTCTGACTTTTTTAAAGCTCGGAGATGTATCTCTGAAAAAATCATTATTCCAATTACCATCAATTTCTAAAAAAAATAGTTTCAATTCCATCTATTAAATTATATGTCCAATATATATATATATATATATATATATATATATATATATATATATATATATATATATATATATATATATATATATATATATATATATATATATATATAACGGTTCTCAACAAATAAATATTTATATATATGTTCAAAAATAATAATTATTTTCTATACAAAAGGCCCAATAATAATTATACATATATAAATATATTTTTAAACAGTGAATTAGTTAATAAATATAAAATATAAAATTATATGTGAATTAATCAAGAAAATATATAAAATTATATTATATATTAGTCAAAAATTATTTTTTATAATTATTTCTGTAATAATTAAATATGCATAATTATTATAGAAAATTATTTTTGACTAATATATAATTCACATATAATTTTATATATTTTCTTGACTAATTCAATATAATTTTATATTTTATATTTCTTGACTAATTCACGATATAAAAGTATATTTATATATGCATAATTATTATTAGACATTTGTATAGAGAATAATAGTTGTGTTTGGGCATATATAAATATTTTATTTGTTGAAAAATCATTTTTTATATAATTTATTAGGCTCATAATTTAATTGATGAAATTGAAATCGTTTTTTTTTTTGTTGAGAAATTGATTGTAATTGGAGTAAAATAGTATTTTCAGAGATACATATCCGAATTAGTCTAAAAAAAATCGGAGATGTATATCAGAATTAAATGTTTTTCAAAAAATAAAATTTAGTATATCGAGAGATGTATCTTTGAAAATATGGGACATTTTTGGAATTTCACTAAGGGCCTGTGAGAAGGCTCTTAGAGGGGAATGCTCATTCCATCTTTAGTGTGTCCACCACACCTTTGAAAACCCCAAAAATATTCCTAACATCCGAAAATTATACATTGGACATTCAATGAAGGATCCTTGCTTTCATATCAGACAATTATATGTTAGACTTTCACCGAAGAATCCCGTCGCCCTACGAGGCAATTATATGTTGAACCTTCAGTAAAGGATCCTTGCCACCCTATAAGGAAATTATCACTACCACGAAAAATAACTTTCGTCAAACAATATTACAACGACCTTTTGTTAACCGTGGTGGAATCTCGTTTTTGGTTTTTTTTTTATAAAAGATATTTCACTACAGTCATTATTAAAATCCGTAGTAAAATGTACTAGGATTTACATGGTTTGAATCACAACTCCTTCAATTTCTCATTTTATCATCATAATAAGGGAATGTCCTTGTATATCACCATAATTGTTTTGGTCAACAGTGGTGTAAAGTCCAATCATTTTATCACGATTCTTCTTGTCAGCCGTGATGAAAAGAGATATTTTTTAATATATAAGTGAAACTATCTCTCGCTCAGTACATAATAGTTGTTTCTCTCAAAAGAAAACACTAACATATTTCACTATTCTCTCTCAAAACATAACCCTAACATCCATATTACTCATCACCCGTACCACAACCTTCAGATTCGTCTTCGCCAATAGTTACCTTCAGGTTCATTCATTAAACTTATGTTCCGATTCCATTTACGTTTCTGTTTTTATTTTATTGTTTAGTTTCTTTCTACCTTATTGTTTATATTTCAAATTCTAACATATAATGTTTAAATTTTAGCTATTGTTTTTGTTTCAAACCCTAAGATTTAATGTTTTGTGTATGTTTGTGCTTGTTGTTTACTTGTAGGTATGGTTGGATGGAAGAAAAAAATTAAAGAGGATGAAGGTAAAGTGAACGCAGAAAACTTGTGTGAGCGTTGCAAACACATGTTTTCTACTCTCACTTCAGATTCATTCTCCTTTCATTTGGATACCATTATGAGAGAAGTATGTTCTATATTATTTAAGGGTTTGTTGTTGATGAATGTTGTTAATATTTGTTTTAGATGAGTGTATTATATCTTATGTGGTTTGCTTGTTTTTTCAACACCTTACTGATTATATAATTTTTCGGATTGCATTAGAAAATCATAATATGATAGATAAAGTTATATTTGAAAATAAGTTGCACATTCAATTCTAGACAAGAATCCTTTAGTCTGTTATTTGCAGTTTGTTCTTTAACAGTGAGAACTTGGTTTAATGCTTTTTTATTTTTCAACCTCCACTTCCTTCACCTCTAATTTAGTTTGCAATGAAAATAATATGTTTGAAAAAGAAATAGAGGTGAAGGAATATGGATTAAATAACTATGAGCATCAAAACCAATTTCTCAATATTAGAGAACAAAATACGGATAAGGAACTGAAGAATTATCATCTAACATTAAACGTTTTATTTGTTCTACTAATATAACTTTATTTGTCATATTATAATATTCCAGATCAGAATGAAAAGTTATATGTTTAGTGAGCATTGTCGAAATTAGAATTCCATATAATTTATAATAAATTCAGTGTATATACCACAATGATTGGTTAGAAAAACCGTTGTTAATATTTTTTTTATAAAAGTTATATCACAACGGTTATTTGGAGTAACCGTTTTGGTAGGTCGCATGCCCGTGGTGGAAAATATCATACATATAACCACCCCTTATCTCGTAACGGTTGGTAATCCGCTATGGTATCCCTTTTTCAACCGTTATGGTAGACCTTTTCCATAGTAGTGTATACGTTGGACCTCCACTGAAGGATCATTGCCTCCCTATGTAACACCCCAATTTTGAAATTATGTTGCTTATGTATTTATTTATGAATATTACGTGAATTATTGTGTTTGTTGGATTATTGGTTGGAGTGTAAGTTCTTGAGATAGAAAGTAATTTAGATTAATTAAATAATAGTTGTTGCTAATAATGAAAATAATAAGGAAAATAAAATAAAATAAAGTGTGTAGAGATTTTAAGGGCATTGAGGTAATTGCATGAGGTTAAGTTGAGGGTAAATGAAAGAAAATATAATAGAAGGAATATTCATAATAGAAAAAGAGGAAAATAAGATAAGAAGATTCATTATGCATTATACGTGAAATTTGGAAGAAAAGAGACTGCGGCAAGAAGAAAGCTAAGAGAGAGCTTCCATCCATAGAGTGTGAGAAGAAGCAATTCTTAGAGAAATTCCAAGGTAAGGATGGATAATGGTTATCAATTATCAATAATTTGATTGATTATTGATTTATGACGATCATTGATGCATATTGTGAAATCCTCGATCTTGATTATTGTATGATTATATTATGATGTGAAATATTCGATGATGTACTGCTGTAAATTGGGTTGTTCAATTATGTGCTTCATGAACCATGATTATATTTGACATGAATGGATGAATTGGTGATCAAAGATGATGAAATTGATTTTGTAGTCGTAAGTTCCATGATTTTATTGACAACAATTTTACTAAAACATGGTTCTTTGCAAGATGTTGGGACAAATGTTCTAACATGTTAAACATCACTGAAGACTGATATTGTGACAGATGTTGCAACATGTTATACCAGAACATCAGTTTAGTTCTGGTTTTTAAATTTTTGTAGATTGGTTTAATTAATTTGAAGATTTTGTATGTTTTTGTTACTCATGCAGTCGCAGCCAAGTAAGAATGTTTTGAGAACTTTATTGTTTTGTTTAGGTTTCATAAAAAGGATCTTTGAGCCTTTTTAGGAAACTTTGTATTTAGTTCCTATTGTTGTGGAAAATATATTGCAATTGATTTACAGCTGGAGGAATGGATTTGCGTGAAGAGTCCAAGCCCATGATTGAAAGAGTCTATTTAAGAAGACATTCAAGACCTAAAACACTTGACGAAGCTGTGAAATAACATTATGCATGATATAAGGGTTTAGGGTTTTTAGTTGGTCTTTGTTCATTGTGATCCTCTCTATTATCTTCTAAAATTAGAAGTGGACAGTTTAGTTTATCAATCACTCAGAAGCTTTTAAGCAAGAGTGGATTGTAGGTCAAGTTACCTTTTGTTCATCAGTCAAAAGCTTTTAAGCAGAACTGATTTTGTCTTTGAAGAGTGTCTTCTTTCTTTTGGTTATTATTAAGAGTTTGTCACATTGTTGTGACTATTGGGAAGTGAGAAAGGTATCATATCTAGGAGGGTCGTAGATATAAATCGAACGGGTAAAGATTAGGAGAAAAGGTTGTAAATAAGGGGTTATTTAAAGCTTCAAACTAAATCTATTTTAGTGGATTTCCTCTCTGGCTTGGTAGCTCCTAGATGTAGGTGAAGTTGCACTGAACTAGGTTAACAATTGCTGGTGTTATTTACTTTCTGGAACGTATATTGGTTGCATATTTTTTTATGTTGTGCTTACTGATTTTATCCTAGTTTCGCAACATCTTGTTCGACATTTGGAATCTTTGTGCCAGAATTCAATTGGCATTAGAGCAGTAACCCTGTTCTGCTTAGGGTGAGCTCCAGGGAAGTTACTTTCTGGTACCATGGACAAGGAAGTAGGATTCAACAACAGACCACCAGTTTTAGATGGCACCAACTATGAATATTGAGAGGCTTGTATGATAGTGTTGTACCCTAAAATTTTCTCTCTCATTTTACTCAACACATGCCCATTGAGGTCCTCAACTTGCTCAAGGATGCCCAAGAGTTGACCAGACAAACTCTCTCCTAAGGCAATGTACCTCAAACTAGGGTTTCTATTTTCATCAAGATGGTTGAAGTCCAAGGGTCCAAAATTATTTCCATGGTCCCAATATGTTCTCAAGATCAACCATTTCAAGTTTCATTCCTTGCACAAGAAGTTTGCTCAATCAATTGCCCAGATGCCTGAAAATCAACTGTACTAGGTCAAAAGTCAACTGTGGCCCACGTACAGTCAAACTTCAATATTTTTGGTCAACATAAACATTTTGAAGAGATATCCATCATTTGATCAAAGGTTTATCATGATTCCTCAAGGAATTCCCCCAAATTCATCAAAACCCAAAAGTTGCTAAATTAGGGTTTCATAGGAAAAGTCAACCAAACATTGACCAGGCATAACTTCTTCATACTTTATCAGAAATTTTCCATCCAAGGCTCATTTTCAAGAGCATGAAATTCTTTACAACTCATCTTCATCCCACAAGTTCAAAATATGCACTCATCAAAAGATATGAATTCCTACATTATAGGTCCTTTTGAAAAGTCAACAAAAACACCTTTTGGGTCAAAGATTCTTACATGAACATGGAAGACCCAATTGAGATGAAACCAAAAGGGTTGTTTAGGGTACATCCTAAGATTTCTAAAAAGTCCAAGAACATATCTCTAGGGTTAAAATTGGAGGAGATATGCCTTGTTAAAGTTGACCATTTTTGCAAAATTGTTAAAAGTCAAATATGCTCAAAAGTGCATTTTTTGTCAAATGGGCCTATCTTTTCATGATTGTATCTTGTTTGTGACATGGTCCACTACCCAAATCATCATCCTCACATTTTTTGCTTTATTTATTTATTTATTTTTATTTTTTATTAATTAAAAGTTAGATTAAATCAAATAAATTGCAAAAAATATAAAAGATTGATTTTTGATCTGATTTTTTGTAGGAATCAAATCCAATTAGGCTGGCATAGCATATCAAATCTTGCAAGGGATGGTTGAAGCAAAAATTGGCATGATTATGCTATTTTGGAAAGATATCATACAAGGAGCAAATTCAAATCAAATCTTCATGATTTTCAAAGATACAATTTGTTTTTGTTAACCTAATTTGTCCTAGTACATATACAGAACACAACCAATGCAAAAAAAACAGGGGTTGAGGTCGTGCAAGGCATCAAACAAAACTCAAATTTTTGAAGCAAAAGTGTGGATCGGTTTCCAACATAGAGGATGATTCAAAGCAATTCAAAGCCACCAATCCACTTCTGGACATCCTCTGAAGTGATTGCAAGCATCACCAAGCCTCCACAAGCCCAGAAATACGCTACACTATCGTCACTGTTTGCTTCTTTTTCAAAATCCGATTACTATGATTCTTGCATCATAAACATGTTTTAATGGTATATCTGTGTTTTTTGTCATGTTTGCAACGTATTGGATTGGTTTAATTTATGTTTTAGCGCATGTACTGATAGTTGCCATTGCTAGGGTTTGAGGTTATATTTTAGGGCTTTGTGATACAGGTACAATTGGGCCAAAAGAGGAGTACCATCACACTCGTGAGATCAAAATGAGTTGATCTGTGGCTTTATATTTTATTTACATCGCTTGATATGAATTTTGGAGTTTGCAGGTCTTGTAGCTACAAACACAGGCCGTAGGTATAAGTCCATACCTGAAACGACGGTTCTGTAAGGAAGACGATGGCGTGTCCAAGCCTGATTGGGCAATTTAAATTTCGCGCATTTTCATTATTACATTGACCCATGTTTTATTATATTATTTTTTATTTGTTTCTATTAACAAAGGAACAATTGGTCCAGTGGCAATCAGGCAAGCTTCAAGGTGTGCGCGTGTAGGAGGTCAGGGGTTCGATCCTTGCCTCCTACATAATATTTTTCTTCATATTTGATTGCAGATCTTGTGCACAACCCCTTCCAGGCGCCCACTATACACCCTGATCTCAACCATTGGATTCATCATTGTGATACGGTGGGAGAACTGACTTGGGTTTTGCGTTTGTTTTCGCACTTGTTCGGTTTAGCAAGAGTCGCCGCCGACTTTTTATTTTATCCTAAGGAAAGGTCAAAAATCACAGGAAAGACCTTTGATATGTTTTCGTGGGTTCGGGGGTAGATTATGAAAAGGGAAGGTGCTAGCACCCTTTTCATCCATGGTTATCCATGGGCTCTTAGTTACTTGTTTTAGATCACTTGCCTTTGCTTTTCAATTGTTTGAAATGGTGCTTTGTGTGTGGTTTTGAAAATGTTTTGAAAAAGATGCCTTGTCTAGGAAACCTTTGTAATGACTCATGTTTGAGTATATACAAAGATGTATGTCTTTTTGAAAAGATGTTTCAATGTTTTGAAAGTTTGTTTTGAAATTGTGTGGAGATGTGTGTTTGAAAAATGGCAAGGATGTTTTGCAAGTTTTTGATCAAGTAACTAAGAGTTGTCTACCCTATTTTACTCAAAGATCTTTCTTATGTTTTAACCCTTTTAACAGTGTTGTTTCACCATTGTATTTGGTGAACAACCTTGTGTTAGGATGTTAACGGGACAGGCGCGAGTCATCGTATACAATCATTGAAGGCAACTTGTGAGACGCTCTAGCAATTTTGTAAGGGACGAGATCATTTTATTGAAGGCAACATCGAGGGTCATCGAGGGACTAACGATCTTTGTTTATCGAAGGGACATTTGCTAGAGTGTCTCATACTCGAGGGACATGATTGCATTTTTCCGAGGCAACAAGCGAGGTTACCCTAGAGGTGTAAGTGTGAATTGTGTATTAATTTTCATGCATTTATCTTGTGTTAGGTTATCTAGCCGTTGATTTTGAATCTTCGCATACAAACCCTAATTACTATACAGTATATGGAAAGCGATAAATTGCGGGAATTTAGAGTCTAAGCTATTACAAATAAGTATCCGGGGATGGGGGTACAAATGTTTACAAATGGGGATGAGTCTTCTCAGAATAGTAGTGTCCAAATATTATTTACAACCCAATCGAATCGTCGCATTCTCAATATAAAAATATAGCAAGGTATAAGAATCAAAGAAAATCAACAGTATTGTATGATGCATATGATTATTTACCAATGATTAAAATTAAGTATTATTATTTATTTTTGTGTTTTTTTGTTAATTATACAAACAAGGGTTTTAAAGAAAAGAAGAGAAAATTTGTTTAAGTTTAAGTATTCTATTATTTATGTATTTTATTTTAAAATATGATAAGTAAAAAAAAAGACTATTAAAAACATTTTTTATACAAAAGTTCAATATATTATTTAAAAAGAAAGAATTAGGTTATGGAAAAAAAATGAAAATTAAGTGATAAAATAAAAGAAGTGTTGGTTTTCAAAAATATAAAAAGGGAGGTATATGGGCTTTAGGTTGTATGTTTGGCCCAAGCAACAAAAACAAACAGATTAAAAAAAAAGGGGGGGGGGGGGGGGGGTATGCGCCAGAATTGAATTGGGCTTAGCAGTTTAGTGGGGCAGAGGCCCAAATGCGTTTGATAATGTTTTTGTTAGGGTTTCAGATGTTTCGCTTCAGAATAGGGTTTCACAGTTTTGGAACGGCGCCACTCTCCTCTCCTTTCTTCGTCCTCTTCATCCTTCTTAAGCAAAGCTTCTGAACGAACTCCCTCTCCACCTATGGCTACCAGAGCGATGCCTCCATTCTCCTCTCTTCACGGTTACACAGGGTGATAAGAAAAGGTATTAAGCTCTCTTTAAACGCGCTTTAGGGTTTCAAGTTCTTATCTTGCATGTTTTATCTTTTTCATGTTTTAATCATGGATGTTCGTGTTTGTGTGAGATGTGAAGCAGAAAAAGGAAAGGGGGACAATACCTTTAGGGTTTTGGAGACAGAGGAGTGGACGGCGGCGCTTCTCAGGTGGCCAAGGCGGGGAACTGGTGATGTTTCTTGCTGGCCTTCTGGTAATTCGTATTTTGCTTTGTTTTGTTTTATGATGATATTTCTGAGAACCCTAGAGTATCCATTTCTGACTCTCTTCCTCTCTTGGACTTTGATTCTGATGATTTGCTTTTGATGAAAATGAATCTTTATTGGTCTGATGTTGATGATTCTAAGTTGGTGTTTCAGTTGTTGTTATGATAACTGGTTTTTAGGCTTGCTGGGCTTTGGCTTGTTTTGAACACGGGTTTGTTGGAGTTTTATTGTTTTGACAGGCTTATTGGAGCTTTGGCTTTGGGCAGGCTGTGGTTTCTGTAAAAGGGTTTTAGGCCTTGGGCATGCTGTTGTAGGCTTCTGGTTTATGCAGACAAGCTTGGTTTTGTAAGTTTGTTTCTGGTATGGGCAGGCAGGCTTACTGGTACAGGCCTCTTAGCAGGCAAGCTTGAAGGCAGGCTTTTGGTAGTTTGAAACAGGCTTGAGGCAAGCTTTTGTTTGCTTGCTTGAAGGCAGCTTGGAGGTTTTTTAACTAGCAGGCTGTGTTATATTTTTCTTTATGTGTTCTGCCTCTGTTTACAATGTTAGGATAATGTTATATTTATCTGTCTTCTAAGCTTGCCCAAAAACTATAAGCCTACTTCACTTTTTCTCTTTCTCTCTCTCCAGAAAAGTATATTTTAATGCTTTAGAATAGCCTTTTTTCTGAAAAGGTTGTGGCTGGAAAATGATGAAAAAGGTTTTGACAATATGCTTGCATCTTTGGTTTTCCTCTGCATATCCTCCAGATTTTCTGCATTTGCTTTTTGTGTACTTGTTGACAAATTTTCTGTTTTGATATCTTTCTTGACAGTTTTTGATAGCTTTGATATCTTTCTTGACAGTTTTTCTGTTTTGATATCTTTGACAGTTTGGTTGGCCTCTCTTTGACAGTTTGGTTTGCCTAGTTTGACAATGCAATTTGGTTTGGCATTTTCAGTTTGCAATTTATGCAGCTTTGTATTTAATTAATTCCATGCTTGCAAACAATTTTACTTTCCTCTTTGTGAACCAAGAAGAGGAATTTTCTTGTGTTTTGCAAAGAGGATGAGCAAAATATGATGAAAACCCAAAATAATCTAATTCTGGCTGTTGTACCCCAAAATTTGCCCTCCCATTTGCTCAACATTTTCTCATCACAAGACCCTTGGAGCTCAAGATTCAGTTAGGGTTTCCTCTTCTCAAGACTTCTCCTTGCACTGTTGACCCAAATTAGGGTTTGTGTTTGCACAAAGATATTTTGACCTAAAATGCCTAAGATGACTTTCATGCTTCATGTTGGACTCCCAAGTTTATCCATACCAAGTTTCAAGTCCTGATTCCAAATTTTGCCCAGTCAATTGGACAGTTGACCTAGAAATCAACTGTATTGGGGAAAAAGTCAACTGTGGCCAATTGACAGTCAAATCCCATGAAAATTGACCCACATCAACATTATGAACTCACATGGACCATTTGATCAAGTTTGGATCACAATTCCACAAGAAATTTGATCAGATCACCAAAAGGGCAAAATGGTCATTTTTAGGGTTTTGACTGCACAAAGGCAATTTTTGGCTGTTTGACCTAGCCAATGGTAAACCAAGCTCACATATGGACTCAAGGACCTAATGGAATTGTCTTGACATGCTCAACAAGTTCAAAAGATCCCAAATACACAAGATTGACAGTTGAATTTCCCAGTCAATTGATCAATTTTGACTGTATACTGAAAAGTCAAACTTTGACTTTTTGGTCAAAATCAAGTGTCAAGATTCATTTTTCATTAAAACATGCCAAATCATGAAACTTGTTCATCAAGAAATCAAGAATTGCAAATTAGGGTTTGAAATGAAGATTTTTCATAACTTAGAATTTTTCTAAGTTATGAAAAACCCTAATTTTTTCCTAACTTTGTCCCACTTTCTCACCAAGATTCATTTGTATTCAAGCAAAATTCAAAACATGAAAGTTGTAGCCTATTGCAAAATCTACAACTTTGATTCACAAAGTTTTCCCAAAAGAAGCTTGTAGCTCAAGTTACAATTTTTGGAACAAGGGTACCAAACCATTCTTAACTTAGAGAAAATTTGACCTATTTTAGGCAAGGTTTTTACCTAACTTCAAGACCATTTTTCACATACTTCCACTTGGAATTTTAATTTGCATTTCAAATATGGATTGTAGTACACATTCCAAGATTTCCAAAATGTCCAAGAACTCATCAAACAACCTCATGGTTAGGGAGAATCGAATTTGGCAAGATGGGAAAAACTCACTTTTGATTTGGCCAAGTTACATGTTCATACATTTGTGCCATTTTGAATTCAGCTTGCACAACTTGATTACATGTCCTATATCCCTTTTGCACTTATAAATTTAATGCAAACTCATTGTGCCAAGACCATATTTTATGTGTTCAAGCATTGCATAATGGTTTAGTCCCAAAATAAATAAAGCATTTTAACCATTTTTGCAAAAGTGAACTTTATGTCAATTAACAATCCAAGCAAGGACAGTGCAATTCTCCTTGGCACAAGTTTATGGACTAATTACACTGATCAAGGCCAAGGTTTGCAGCACATTAAGGGGGCCTCTATCAGCCTAGAACTCAAGTGGACATTTGCTTGCTTAAGTGTGAAGAAACATAGCATAACATCTAACAACTCTCATCTCAGTGAACAAGAGCTTAAGCAAACTTGTCAAACACATTCTAAACCTCCATCCTGACCTGAGACACAAGCCTATTACCTCCAATACCTTCACAAACTCAGAATCACCATTGAACTGCACAAAAACAGGGCCTGCTGCAGATTGAGTTCCATAGCTCAATCCTTTCAAGCATTCTTGCTAAAATCACTTCAAACACATCCCACAACATCCCTTGAAGCTATTCCAAACCTCAAACACAACCTGTAACACTCCCATTCAACATCACCGTTTTCATTTTTCTGTTTTGCAGGTGGAGTTCTATAACTCGATTCAAGAGGTTTCAAAATAAAGTAAAGCTTGGAATAGCATCCCTGGACATCAAGGAAGCTGTACCAATCATCACCTTGCATTGAAAGCACCTCCATCATCAGATACAACTTCAACTGAACAGGTAAGTTCATGAACTCGTATCTCTCTATCCAGGCATTGTTAGCTTTAGGTTTGTGAAGAAAATATGTCACATTCATAGCCCTGAACATGCCCATGTAGTTAGTTTTCATTTATGTTACGTGTGCTATGATAATTTGATGTCTGAACATGGAACAAAAACTAGGTCAGGAATTGGGGGAGAAGAAATTCTCTCTCATCTTAGAGAGTTAAGTCAAGTTCTTTATATGTCTGGATTCGTCTCTTAATGCTCTACAATTTTCATGTTGTGAGTTTTGCTTGAAAGTCCAGGAATTGGGAGATAGAAAACGCGTGTTTTCTTGAACAAAAATGCTGGAGGTTGAAGATGACAGGGTTCTGGGCTGGGCCTGGAATGTTTTTTCTATTTGCACCATGTTTTTACTTTGACACCCCCTTGGCCCATTATGCTTATTTTTATGCTTTTTTGACTTTTTCTTTTTTGTTCTGACTTATTTATTTTTTCTTATAATATTAAAAATATAAAAAATATTTTTCACACCATTTTTATATTTATTAGGCATTTATTTGTTTAAAATAGTATTTGTACATAAATGAATACATAAACATTTTTATTAAAAAAAAAAATACTAAACAATGCAAATACATTTTATTTTCCATTTTTATTTTATTTTATCTTCTGAAAACATTTTTATATAGAATATACTTTTTTTTTCATAAATATTAAATATTATTATTTTTGTATATATAATATATATTTAATAAATAATACAAATACATACATATTTATTAGCATATTTAGGAAAAAATACAAAATATATACATTTTATTTTTTATTAATATTTAACATTAAAAATACCTTTTTGACAAATATACTTCATTTTTATTTTATTTTTGTATATAATAAATAAATATTGTACACATTAAATAATTAATATTTTTATTTAATAAATTAGGGTTTTGCCCTAAATACATAAAAAAATCCAAAAATTAATACTTTTTATTTTTGTTTGTTTGGACATATAAAAAACACTTTTTTTCATACATATAATAAACATTTTTTTGCATCTTGCATATTTATTCTTATTTTATTTATTTATTGTACATTAACTAATTTGTATAATTCCCAAATTGATGTAATAGTCTAGGTTTAAATTCCTTGTCAAAAAACCCCATTTGAACATTTGTACCCCCTTCCCATATATTGTGTTGTAATAACTTAGGAACTTTATTTTTTGCACTTTAATGCTTTCTAATTATACCATGCTAGAATTAGGGTTTGTATGCGAATCAAAAACAACAAAAAATAGTTTGACCTAATTTCAAGATAATCAAGCATGAAAATGGACAACACTAATCACACTTGCACCCCTAGGGTATTCCACTTGTTGCCTTCAATAATGGGCAATATTGCATGTTAGGTCTCTTTGGGCAAAACAACCAATCAAATGATCATAGTCCCTCGATGACGCTTTCGAAAGTTGCCTAAAAATGATCAAGTCCCTTAAAGGAAAAATTGCCCAAAGATACTTGGCACCATTGCAATTATGGTCTAAACGATGACCCGCGCCCGTCCCTTTCACATCCTAACACAAGATTGTCCACCAAATGCAATGGTGGAACAAAATTGTTAAAAGGGTTAAAAAAAAACATAGGAGAAATCTTTGAGAAATTTAGGAGTAGACAACCTCTTAGTTACTTGAATCAAACTTGCAAAACAAAACACTTGCCTATTTTCTAAACCACACCTCACAACACTTTCAAAAACATTGAAAACCTTTCAAAAGACATACACCTTTGTATACATCCCAACATGGATCATTACAAAGGTTGCCACCACATTGGCTTCTTTTCAAAAAAACATTTTTAAACCCACACACACAAAGCACCATTTCAAACAATTGAAAATCAAGGCAAGTTGATCTAAGAAAGTAACTAAGAGCCCATGGATAACCATGGATAGAAAGGGTGCTAATACCTTCCCTTTCTATAATCTACTCCCCGAACCCAAGAAAACATCTCAAAGGTTTTTGCTGTGCTTTTTAACCTTTCCTTAGGATAAAATAAAAAGTCGGTGGCGACTCTTGCTCAACCGAAACATTTGCGAAAACAAACGCAAAACCTCAAGTCAGTTCTCCCACTGTATCACAGAACTGGCGACTCTGCTGGGGATAAAATCTAAAGTGGAGTAACCTTAGGGCTTAGATCACCTTTGTTTTCAATTGTTTGCTTTTATATTTGTGGGCTTTGCATCGGAGTTTCATAGATCCTAACCCGGATCTGGGGAATACCTTTTTAGGTAGCATAATCTGTGAGGGACCTGTCCGGCGTAGACCGACATGGGTGAAGCAGTGGCTACGTTGGTGTGGCACCTTGGTCTGTACCAATATCCCTTGTGTTGTAACAAGGAAAATATGGGTCTTCTAAGGAGTCATTAAACACCAACCGACTTTAGAACCCTAATTTGACCAAACTTGGCCATAGAACAGTAGCAGTATGCTACACTCATTGAGGCTAAACTCTCGCGATGGTTCTGGATGCAAGAAAAGATTGCGATGCTGGAGTTGTGACCGATTGAGGGTAGTCAATGATTTGAGATCCTCTAGAACCCGGTTACTTTTGATAGGACAGGTTTTTAACCAACGAAACTAAAAGAGGGTAATACCTGAACTTCATGCTGGCCTGAAACCTAAGGGTTGTCTTGTGTGATTTGTGTGCCTTATCATGTTTGCCTATGTGAATACTTGTGCTGTGCTTCATCATAACATCATACCATTGCATGCATCCTGTATAAGGACTAACCCAGTTCAAAGACAAGGGGGTTTCATCTTTGCTCTGTTTTGTAGGACATCATGATGCCCGTGCGTAGGAATACTATCCGACTCAATTTTGTTCAACCACCCACTTTGCTCAAAGATTTGGTTGGTAGGATTCCAAACACTACTTCCTTCATCAAGAGGCATGGTTCTCTCCTTGGCTTGATCACTTCAAAGTGGGACCAACAACTCATAAGTGTCCTGACCCAGTTTTATGATCCCCTGTATCATTGCTTCACCTTTCAAGACTTTCAGCTGGTCCCTACCCTGGAAGAATTCTCTGATCTGCTTGGTATCCCTGTTTTGGAGCAGACTCCGTTCACTGGTTGGGAAAAGACTCCTAGGCCTGAAGAGATTGCTGCAGTCCTTCCTTTGACCAAAGAAGAGGTATTGGCTAACTGGGAAACTAGAAGTGGAGTTAAGGGCTTTTTGGTTAAGTTTCTGGTTGGCAAAGCTAATGATTTCTGGAATGACTTAGACTTAAAGGCGTACGAAGACATTCTGGCTCTTTTAATCTATGGTCTGGTATTATTTCAAAATCCTGACACCTTTATCAGTATCTATGCCATAAGGATCTTCATGTCTCGGAACCCTGTACCCACTCTTTTGGGTGATATCCTGCAACAACTATGTGCTCGTACTGCCCGAAAATGGGGAACTCCATGGTGTTGTGCTCCTTTGCTAGTGAGGTGGTTTATTTCGCACCTTCCTAAGTTCGTGCTGAAGAATGAAGAAGGAAAGGGTTGGGCTCATACGTTAATGTCTCTCACCGATAATGACATCACTTGGACTCTCAGAGGTTTGGATGAGGTAGCTGTTATTGATCGTTGCGGAGAATACCCTAATGTTCCATTGATTGGTATCCAAGGAGGAATCTCTTATAATCCATGTTTAGCTCTCCGCCAGTTTGGAAGAGCCAGAAGAGTAGGGCCTCATGAGATGTTGGTTCCTCACTTCCATTTTGAATTTCAGGTAGACAGTGACAAACTACGCCATGGATTCATTAAGGCTTGGGACAGAATTCACAAAGCTGACCCACATGAGTTGGGACCAAAGACTTCTCTACCATTGGAACCCTATTGCAGATGGGTCCGCGTCCGTGCTCAGAAGTTAGGTATGCCATACGAAGCGGTCAGACCTATCATTCTTGAATCTCCTGATGAAGACGGGGTTCCTCCAACTGTCCTCCCTCCTCAGATACCCACTGATTTTGATACATTGAAGAGGTCTTGGGCGCAGCTAAAGGAAGAACTGGATTTTTATCGGGAAAAGTTCAACGAACAAGAACGGAAGATCCAGAGGCTGACTAAGCAATTGGAGGAGGAGCGGGTCCTGAACGACTATATCCATACTGAGAAGAGGAGGCCATGGGAGCACTGATGGGCTTTGAATGTTTCTTTTTACAGCTTTTATTTCCTTTTCAGTATTTTCATTCCTGTAATGCCTAAGGGCAAGTTGTTGAACAATTTAAAATTTGAATCTAATGAAGTGTGTTTCCCTTTTGTATACAAAGTTGAATCTCGTTTGTATTTGAAAACATAAAACATACGCATCTCATTGCATCAT
The DNA here is from genome assembly GCA_948472305.1 of Vicia faba. Taxonomy (NCBI): domain Eukaryota; kingdom Viridiplantae; phylum Streptophyta; class Magnoliopsida; order Fabales; family Fabaceae; genus Vicia; species Vicia faba. Next base: position 499,074,956 of record OX451736.1, read on the forward strand.
ATGCATAACAGGTGCCTTTTTCCACAAGTTGCTTAATCTTCTTCGCTGTTTATTTGAACAGTCATCATGAATCCAGAATCATCCAGTGAGCAAGCAATCAAAGCCCTTCAGGCCCAAAATGCTTAGTTTCAAGAGATGGTCATGAGCCTGGCTCAAGGACAACAAGAGTTGAAGGCTCTGCTCCTAAAGAAGAAGAAAAAGAAGAGGACTGCGTTGTTCAATACTGGACGCAGGTTTGGGAACACACTCCATAACGAGGCTGATCCAACTACTTCCTCTGTAGAGAAAGACAGTCCCCAAGGGGGAGGAGCTCCTAGTCCTGCAGTCTCTGACAACGAGACGGATTACAACGAGGAACAATACCCTCCCGCTGCTGACAAATACAAACAATTAGAAGACCGCTTAAGTGCCATGGAGATTCAGAATGTGCCGGGGCTGGATTTCGGAGATTTGGGCTTATCTTCTGGGGTAGTAATCCCACACAAGTTTAAGGCGCCTGCCTTTGCCAAATATGACGGGGCTTCCTGTCCAAAGCTGCATCTAAGGTCGTATGTAAGGAAGATCCAACCTTACACGGCAGATAAGAACCTTTGGATTCACTTCTTCCAAGATAGCCTTTCGGGGTCACAACTTGAGTGGTTCTATCAGCTAGATGAAACCAGTATCCGACATTGGGAAGATTTGGCGACCGCATTTTATAGACAATATTAATACAATTCTGACCTCGCTCCTACGCGTACCCAACTTCAGGGTATGTCTCTAGGAACGGGCGAAGGGTTCAAAGAATATGCACAAAAATGGAGAGATTTAGCTGGCAGGGTGCAGCCTCCATTGATTGATCGTGAGCTGGTTGACATGTTTCTAGGGACCTTGTCTGGTCCATTCTTCAATCATTTGGTTGGTAATTCCTCCGCTGAGTTTACGGATTTGATTTTGACAGGTGAAAGGATAGAAGCTGACATCAGGTCAGGAAAGATACAGAAGGGTGCTTCCGCAAGTACCGAGAAGAGGCCTTTCAAGAAAGAAGAAAGTGAAGTCTATGGTCCTAGAAGACAAGTCAAGCCAAAAAGCCGCCAAGCCGTCAATGCCTTGGTCATTTCAAAACCTGCTGCTGCTCCTCAGCAGTACAATCAACAAAGAGGTGAAAGGCCCAAGAGGCAGTATACTCGGCTGAGTATGACCTTGTCACAAATCTTACCGCAACTGCTATCAACCAGCTTGGTGACCATCAAAGAGGCTCCAAAGGTCGTGAATACTGCATCTCCTAAGTATAACCCAAATGCCCGTTGTGCTTATCATTCTGATAGCCCCGGGCATACTACTGATGATTGCTGGGCCCTGAGAAATAAGGTGCAAGACCTTATCGATGCGAAGGAAATTCAGTTTGAGGCGCCTGAGAGGCCAAATGTTGTAACTGCTCCTATGCCCCAGCATAGAGTAAATGCCGTCGAGGAAGATTTGTATGCTGTTTCGGTGAATGATGTTGCTACCCCTCTTTTGACTGTTAAGAGGAACCTACTACTAGCCGGTTTATTTCCGGGTTGTAGCAAGGGTTGCCTCCTGTGTGCTGTTATCCCTACCGGTTGTCCATTGCTGAAATCAGGCATCCAAAGCCTGATGGATAGCAAAGAAATTTTGTTCAAGAAAACTGCTGTTCCGTTTGTTTCCACTGAAGAAGTATCTGTCGTCACAATTTTCAACAATCCTACCAAGGCTCTCCCGAGGAAGCCAGTCCAAATTATGTCTGTTGCACCCATTACCATTACTGTTCCAGGGCCCCTCCCCTATGAATCCGACAAGGCTGTCCCATGGCATTATGGGGCAGACGTGTATGTGCTTGGAGTGAAGCAAGAGTTCAACACCGGTACTAGTATCAGTAGCATCACTGGTCCCGCTAAGATTACTCGCAGTGGCAGGCTCTTCTCGCCTGACATTGCACCACCAGTTATCCGAAAACCTCTCATCATCACACCCGCAAGTGTGCATGTTCCAAATCAAGTTCCTGTGTCTACCACTGCCGCCGAGTCCTCTGATGCTCGGGGCAAAGAAGTTGCTACCAATTTGCCTGCCAGGACGGAGGCACCAAAAAAGACCGTTGTCGAAGCCTCCCAACAAGAGATGGAGGAAATCCTTAAAATCATTAAAAAGAGTGACTTCAATGTTGTTGAACAGCTGGGGCATACCCCCTCCAAAATCTCTATGCTATCATTGCTGCTGTGCTTAGAGGCCCACGCCAAGGCCCTGATCTCATTTATGAAAACGGCCCATGTGCCGCAAGAGACATCTGCAGATCAATTCACTGACTGTGTGGCTAATTTGACAGCTGACAATGGCTTGGGGTTCTCGGATGCTGACCTTACCGCCAAAGGGAAAAATCACAATGATGCCCTGCATGTCTCTATAGAATGCAGGGGCACTACTCTCGCACACGTGTTGGTGGACACCGGTTCTTCCCTGAATGTTTTGCCCAAGAAGGCCTTATATCGGTTGGATTGCGAGGGTCTGGAATTGAAACCTAGTAACATCATTGTTAGAGCCTTCGACGGTTCTAAGAGGATGGTGCACGGTGAGGTAGACATTCCTATTCATGTGGGTTCCCAAGTCTTCGACTCAACGTTCTATGTAATGGATATCCGTCCATTTTATTCCTGCTTGTTGGGTCGACCCTGGATTCACAAGGCTGGGGCAGTAACATCCACTCTACACCAAAAGCTCAAGTACCCTGTCAAAGGGAAGATTGTTACTGTGCAGGGTGAGGAGGAATACATGGTTAGTCACTTGAATTCATTCCGGTATATCGAGATGGACGGGGAGTTTATTGAAACCCCCTTTCAGCATTTTGAGGAGGTACCTCCAACTTTGGCGTCAGCTGAGACAGTGGTTGAAGAAGACTTTCCCTTGAAGATGGCTTCCCTGAAGGATGCCCGGGCTGTAATCGAGAAAGGCAATTGTGCAAACTGGGGTCAGCTTCCTGACTTCACTCAAAAGAATGACAAGTTTGGGCTGGGCTTCACTGCAGAGGCTCAGAGGGCTGTGCGCAAAGAAAGGATCAGAAAGGCTCCGGTGTTTATCACCAACCCAAGGGTGAATGCTATCGAGGAGGACGTAGAGGAAGCAAAATTTGACAGTTGGATCTATCCAACCACCAACAACGGACCAAGCAACTGGACGGCAAAGGATTTTACACCTATTACATTTGTCACGCAGTAATTAACTCTTTTGATTTTCAATTTGTAACAAACAATATGTTGAAACTTTTATTGGCTCGGTGTCCTACCCGGGGCATCGTAGCTCCATTTGTGAGGGCTTTTTGTATGACATTTCCATATATCATTAATCAAAACATTGGACGTTTGTTGCATTTCAAATCTTGCGCTCTTTTTCTTTCTGTGTTATATATTGCAAAACGGCTATATTTACACACACTCACTTATACAGGTTTCAATCCACTTTGGATCTCACGGGTAACAGCTCTGCTACTGCCAGTTATGAATTCGAGAATCCGATCAACTTGGCCGAAGACGAAGGTGAAGATGATTGCGAAGTGCCTGGTGAACTCGCAAGACTGCTACTCCAGGAAGAGAGGGCCATTCAGCCGCATGAAGAGCCCGTGGAAACAGTGAACCTGGATACTGAGACAAATAGAAAAGAAGTCAAGATTGGTGCCAATTTAGAGCTCAGCGTGAAGCAACGATTGATCCAAATGTTGCATGACTACATGGAAATCTTTGCTTGGTCTTACGAAGACATGCCTGGATTGGATGCCGACATTGTAGTTCATCACCTGCCTACCAAGGAAGACTGCCCTCCGGTAAAGCAAAAGGTCCGCCGTATGCGCCCAAAGATGTCCGAAAAGATCAAAGCTGAGGTTATGAAGCAATTCGATGCCGGATTTCTAGCAGTGACTTCTTATCCTCAATGGGTTGCCAACGTGGTGCCAGTGCCGAAGAAGGATGGTAAAGTCAGAATGTGTGTCGACTACAGGGATTTGAACAGGGCAAGCCCCAAAGATGATTTCCCTCTGCCTCACATCGACGTTCTTGTTGACAATACTGCTCAACACAAGGTGTTCTCCTTCATGGATGGCTTTTCAGGGTATAATCAGATCAAGATGGCTCCGGAAGATATGGAAAAGACTACCTTTGTGACTCAGTGGGGCACCTTCTGCTACAAGGTCATGCCATCCGGGTTGAAAAATGCTGGGGCAACCTACCAACGTGCCATGGTTGCTTTATTTCATGACATGATCCATCATGAGATTGAGGTATACGTTGACGACATGATTGCAAGGTCCCAAACTGAGGAGGAACACCTTGACCATCTGCGGAAGCTGTTTGACCAACTGAAGTTATACAAGCTGAGGTTGAACCCAAACAAATGCACCTTTGGGGTGAGGTCTGGAAAATTGCTAGGTTTCATTGTAAGCGATAAAGGTATTCAGGTGGACCCTGCCAAGGTAAAAGCCATACAAGAGATGCCGACTCCCAAGACAGAGAAAGAAGTTAGAGGCTTTCTGGGACGACTGAATTACATCGCCCGGTTCATCTCACATCTAACTGCTACCTGTGAGCCAATCTTCAAATTGCTGAAGAAAGATCAGGTAGTACGTTGGAACGATGAATGTCAGGCCGCTTTTGAAAAGATAAAGGAGTATCTCCAAGAACCGCCCATTCTTATGCCACCAGTAGAAGGGAGACCTCTAATACTATACTTGACAGTACTTGACAACTCAATGGGGTGTGTGCTGGGGCAGCATGACGAGTCTGGCCGAAAAGAGCACGCTATTTATTACCTGAGCAAAAAGTTTACCGACTGTGAGTCTCGGTACTCACTGCTCGAGAAAACTTGTTGTGCTCTGGTATGGGCTGCTCGCCGGCTGAGACAGTATATGTTGACTCACACTACTCTGTTGATTTCAAAGATGGATCCCATCAAGTACATATTCGAAAAGCCTGCTCTGTCTGGAAGAATAGCAAGATGGAAAATGATCTTGACGGAATATGATATCCAGTACACAACTCAGAAAGCAATCAAAGGAAGTGTATTGGCAGACCATTTGGCACACCAACCTGTGGACGATTACCAATCATTGAACTTTGAATTTCCGGACGAAGATATCATGGTAGTAACTGATTGTGAAGTACCTAGACCGGATGAAGGACCTGAGGAAGGATCCCGATGGTCTATGCATTTTGACAGAGCCTCGAACGCTTTGGGTAATGGAATCGGCGCCGTGATCATATCCCCTAAAGTTACTCATACTCCGCTCACCGCCTGACTATGTTTCAACTGCACCAACAATATGGCAGAATATGAGGCATGTATCATGGGTCTTCAAGCTGCAATCGACTTAAGGATCAAGTTTCTGAGTGTCTTCGGAGATTCCGCTCTCGTGATCAATCAGATCAAAGGCGAGTGGGATACGAAACACCCAAATCTTATTCCTTACAAGGAGTATGTGTTGACTTTGCTTCCCCACTTTGAAGAGATAACTTTTGAACACTTCCCAAGAGAGGAGAATCAGTTAGCAGACGCACTAGCTACGATGTCTTCCATGTTCAAAGTCAAATGGGACAATGAGGCTCCCCAGATCATTATCTGGAAGTTGGACGAACCTGCATACTGCTGCGATCTTGAGGCCGAAGAGGTGACTGAAAAACCCTGGTATCATGAGGTGAAGAGATACTTGGAAGCTCAGGAATACCCTGAAGGTGCATCTGTCATCGACAAGAAGTTCATGAGAAGGTTTGCGGCAAAATTCTTCCTCAGCAACGGCATTCTCTACAAACGGAATCATGATTCAACTCTATTGCGTTGTGTGGATAAGGCTGAAGCAGAAAAGATCATGATAGAACTGCATGAAGGTACATTTGGAACACATTCCAGTGGACATACCATGGCAAAGAAAATCCTTCGGGCAGGATATTTCTGGTCTACAATGGAAGCCGACTGTTACCAACATTCTCGAAATTGTCACAAATGCCAGATCTATGCTGATAAAGTGTATATCCCTCCGGTTCCTCTGAACGTCCTGACGGCACCTTGGCCTTTTGCAATGTGGGGCATCGATATGATCGGCGAGATCCGACCGACGGCATCCAACGGACATCGCTTCATTTTGGTAGCAATTGATTATTTCACGAAGTGGGTTGAGGCAGCTTCCTACGCCACAGTAACCAAGAGCGTCGTGGCGCGTTTCATCCGGCATAACCTGATCTGTCGGTATGGCGTCCCAGAAAGGATCATTACGGACAATGGTACCAATATTAACAACAAGATGATCACTGAGCTCTGCGAACAATTTAAGATACAGCACCACAACTCTTCTCCTTACCAGCCGAAGATGAATGGGGCTGTAGAAGCAGCCAATAAGAATATCAAGAAAATTATGCAGAAGATGACAATAACCTATAAAGATTGGCACGAAATGTTACCATTTGCTCTTCATGGGTACCGTACCTCAGCAAGGACGTCAACAGGGGCAACACCCTTTTCCTTGGTCTATGGCATGGAGGCAGTCTTGCCGATTGAAGTCCAGATACCCTCTCTCCGGATAATGAAGGATGCAGACTTGAGTGAAGATGACTGGATCCAGACTCGACTTGATCAATTAAACCTAATTGACGAAAAGAGACTCACCGCTATCTGTCATGGTCAGACGTACCAAAAACGAATGATTAGGGCATTTAACAAGAAAGTCAGACCACAAGAGTATCAAGTTGGGGACCTGGTAATCAAACGCATCATCCTTCCTCAAAGTGATCCCCGGGGCAAATGGACCCCTACATACGAAGGGCCATTTGTGGTTAAACATGTGTTCTCGGGAGGAGCCATGATCCTAACCACCATGGATGGTGACGACCTTCCTCACCCCGCCAATGCAGACATAGTAAAAAGATACTACGCATAAATAAAAGACCCGTTAGGTTGGCATACCTAGGCAAAAATAAGGGCTTCCCGGCGAACCAAAAGGGTTCGGGCAAAAATAAGGGATGAAATGAAAAAAATATGTACACCCGGCAAGTCGAAAACCTGAAAAGGCGGCTTGGGCAAAAATGGGTATCCCGATGGACTGAAAACCCGAAAGGGCGGTCCAGGCAAAAGTTAGGGATAGAGCGTAACACCATGTCTCATTGGATCACCTTGCATCCAGAATTCGGCATCAACTATCTGGCTCAGACTTCGGCATCGATCAATCGACTTCATCTTCAACTAAGCAACAAAGTGATGAGACGCTTGAAGACATAAAGGCGATAGCAGAGTTGGAACCCAGTGGGAATATTGTGCACATAGCTGTTTTGTTTCCTTTTCAAAATTGTATAAACTTTGTGTTATTCGGCGGCGTTCTCTTACTAGGACGTCAGCCTCTTGTACAAAAAATGCCTATTTACAGGCAAACTTCAAAATCAATACAAATTCACTTTTCCAAACAAATTGCCAATTGTTTTTCCCTTTTCTGTTTTGTCTTGCGAAGAACGTCCAATGTTCATTTTTGATATATGCATTTGACATTAAATTGCTAATTCATAAATACTTGCATATGAAACAAAAGACTAATTACAGGTGACATCATAAGTAGGGGCAATGTAGAATTGTCCAGGCAGTCTAGTTGCTTTATCCGCCAAGGTACCAAGGTAGATTCAACTGAAGAATGTGATCAAGTTATCTCAACTCCCCACAGAGTAAGACAAGATAGCAACATTCCCCAGCGGAGTATAGGCATTTCATCAGCAAGCATCCCCGGCAGTCTTGATCTAAGATTGTTCCCCGGCGGTATACAGACATTCAAAATTTCCCCAGGAGAGTCCAATCCAAAAGTTTCCCCAGGAAAGTGGAATCCATCTCCCCGGCAGGAAGCTTATCCCCAGTAGATTCTGGAAGCTTATCCCCTGCAGAGTACGGACGTCTCTCCCGAGCTTTATTCAAAGTTATTCCTCACAAGGGCTTATAACTGGGTTATCCTCAGCTAATTGCCACGGAAGATCGTCCTCGGAGAAGTTCTCAAAATCCCCAGTGAAGTTCATCAAAGTTCCCCAACATAACTTATCAACAAAATCCCCAGAGAAGTTTATCTTTGTTATCCCCAGAGAAGTTTATCTTTGTTATCCCCCAGCGGAGTCCCTCATTGAAATCCTCAGTGGAGCTCTCGTCAAAACTTCAGCGGAGTATCTCTTCCCACGGAGCAATTCCCCGCAGAGTAATCTCTCCAACAAGTTTATTCCTCAACGGAGTCATCTTCTCCTACCGGTGTATTCTTGCAACCAACATCCCCAGCGGAAGCAAATAGCTCTACTCTTCAACGTCAGCCCATGATTTAATTCCACGGCCGATCGTCAAGGATTTATTTTCCTAGACGAAAATACATTCATAAACATTTCGCATTTCATACATCTTGCTCACATACATGATAAAGTGCATACGACACTATCTCATTTTTAACTTCATAACATCATGCATGTCATACATCATGACATTGCATACAACTGATGTTTTGCCTTTTCAGGAAAAAGACAACTACCTTCAACTGTCACAGTTTCCAGATTCGATTCCTGTATCTAGCCAGGGCACATCTGTGAGTGATCAGTTTCCAGACTCGATTCCTGTATCTAGCCAGGGCACGTCTGAAGAGTTTGAAGATTCGATTCCTGTATCCAGCCAGGGCATATCTATCAACTGACAACAATTCCAGATCCGATTCCTGTATCTAGCCAGGGCACATCTGAAGAGTTTGAAGATTCGATTCCTGTATCCAGCCAGGGCATATTTGTTGACGACTATTTCCAGATTCGATTCCTGTATCCAGCCAGGGCATATCTGTTGAAGACTATTTCCAGATTCGATTCCTGTATCCAGCCAGGGCATATCTATGAGCAACTGATTGTAGATTCGATTCCTGTATCTAGCCAGGGCATGTCTGCATGAAGAGATTGAAGATCAACACCTGTAACAAGCCAGGAAAACATCTGTCTTTCTCAAAATACACAAGTTCTCGCTAAGGAATCTCTTATGCGATCAACACTTCCAAATGGCATCTATAAGCCCATTCCCGACAAGGTTCTGTCACGTCTTCAGATGGCATCTATAAGCCCATCTCCCTATCCACCATCTCTCCAAATGGCATCTATAAGCCCATTCCCGACATCACATTGTTGGTACTCCAACATGCGAGTGCAAATTTCCGGGCACTCTAGTGTCCAATCTCCTTTTACCCTCGAGTCACGAAAGGAAAACTTGCCAATCTAACACTTCAGGTTCAAGAAGATTGAACAGAGGAAACTGTTGTACCCCAAAATTTGCCCTCCCATTTCCTCAACATTTTCTCATCACAAGACCCTTGGAGCTCAAGATTCAGTTAGGGTTTCCTCTGCTCAAGACTTCTCCTTGCACTGTTGACCCAAATTAGGGTTTGTGTTTGCACAAATATATTTTGACCTAAAATGCCTAAGATGACTTTCATGCTTCATGTTGGACTCCCAAGTTTATCCATACCAAGTTTCAAGTCCTGATTCCAAAATTTGCCCAGTCAATTGGACAGTTGACCTAGAAATCAACTGTATTGGGGAAAAAGTCAACGGTGGCCAATTGACAGTCAAATCCCATGAAAATTGACCCACATCAACATTATTAACTCACATGGACCATTTGATCAAGTTTGGATCATAATTCCACAAGAAATTTGATCAGATCACCAAAAGGGCAAAATGGTCATTTTTAGGGTTTTGACTGCACAAAGGCAATTTTTGGCTGTTTGACCTAGCCAATGGTAAACCAAGCTCACATATGGACTCAAGGACCCAATGGAATTGTCTTGACATGCTCAACAAGTTCAAAAGATCCCAAATACACAAGATTGACAGTTGAATTTCCCAGTCAATTGATCAATTTTGACTGTATACTGAAAAGTCAAACTTTGACTTTTTGGTCAAAATCAAGTGTCAAGATTCATTTTTCATCAAAACATGCCAAATCATGAAACTTGTTCATCAAGAAATCAAGAATTGCAAATTAGGGTTTGAAATGAAGATTTTTCATAACTTAGAATTTTTCTAAGTTATGAAAAACCCTAATTTTTTCCTAACTTTGTCCCACTTTCTCACCAAGATTCATTTGGATTCAAGAAAAAGTCAAAACATGAAGTTGTAGCCTATTGCAAAATCTACAACTTTGATTCACAAAGTTTTCCCAAAAGAAGCTTGTAGCTCAAGTTACAATTTTTGGAACAAGGGTACCAAACCATTCTTAACTTAGAGAAAATTTAACCTATTTTAGGCAAGGTTTTTACCTAACTTCAAGACCATTTTTCACATACTTCCACTTGGAATTTCAATTTTCATTTCAAATATGGATTGTAGTACACATTCCAAGATTTCCAAAATGTCTAAGAACTCATCAAACAACCTCATGGTTAGGGAGAGTCGAATTTGGCAAGATGGGAAAAACTCACTTTTGATTTGGCCAAGTTACATGTTCATACATTTGTGCCATTTTGAATTCAGCTTGCACAACTTGATTACAGGTCCTATATCCCTTTTGCACTCATAAATTTAATGCAAACTCATTGTGCCAAGACCATATTTTATGTGTTCAAGCATTGCATAATGGTTTAGTCCCAAAATAGATAAAGCATTTTAACTATTTTTGCAAAAGTGAACTTTATGTCAATTAACAATCCAAGCAAGGACAGTGCAAATCTCCTTGGCACAAGTTTATGGACTAATTACACTGATCAAGGCCAAGGTTTGCAGCACATTAGGGGGGCCTCTATCAGCCTAGAACTCAAGTGGACATTTGCTTGCTTAAGTGTGAAGAAACATAGCATAACATCTAACAACTCTCATCTCAGTGAACAAGAGCTTAAGCAAACTTGTCAAACACATTCTAAACCTCCATCCTGACCTGAGACACAAGCCTATTACCTCCAATACCTTCACAAACTCAGAATCACCATTGAACTGCACAAAAACAGGGCCTGCTGCAGATTGAGTTCCATAGCTCAATCCTTTCAAGCATTCTTGCTAAAATCACTTCAAACACATCCCACAACATCCCTTGAAGCTATTCCAAACCTCAAACACAACCTGTAACACTCCCATTCAACATCACCATTTTCATTTTTCTGTTTTGCAGGTGGAGTTCTATAACTCGATTCAAGAGGTTTCAAAACAAAGTAAAGCTTGGAATAGCATCCCTGGACATCAAGGAAGCTGTACCAATCATCACCTTGCATTGAAAGCACCTCCATCATCAGATACAACTTCAACTGAACAGGTAAGTTCATGAACTCGTATCTCTCTATCCAGGCATTGTTAGCTTTAGGTTTGTGAAGAAAATATGTCACATTCATAGCCCTGAACATGCCCATGTAGTTAGTTTTCATTTATGTTACGTGTGCTATGAGAATTTGATGTCTGAACATGGAACAAAAACTAGGTCAGGAATTGGGGGAGAAGAAATTCTCTCTCATCTTAGAGAGTTAAGTCAAGTTCTTTATATGTCTGGATTCGTCTCTTAATGCTCTACATTTTTCATGTTGTGAGTTTTGCTTGAAAGTCCAGGAATTGGGAGATAGAAAACGCGTGTTTTCTTGAACAAAAATGCTGGAGGTTGAAGATGACAGGGTTCTGGGCTGGGCCTGGAATGTTTTTTCTATTTGCACCATGTTTTTACTTTGACACCCCCTTGGCCCATTATGCTTATTTTTATGATTTTTTGACTTTTTCTTTTTTGTTCTGACTTATTTATTTTTTCTAATAATATTAAAAATATAAAAAATATTTTTCACACCATTTTTATATTTATTAGGCATTTATTTGTTTAAAATAGTATTTGTACATAAATGAATACATAAACATTTTTATTAAAAAAAAAATACTAAACAATGCAAATACATTTTATTTTCCATTTTTATTTTATTTTATCTTCTGAAAACATTTTTATATAGAATATACTTTTTTTTCCATAAATATTAAATATTATTATTTTTGTATATATAATATATATTTAATAAATAATACAAATACATACATATTTATTAGCATATTTAGGAAAAAATACAAAATATATACATTTTATTTTTTATTAATATTTAACATTAAAAATACCTTTTTGACAAATATACTTCATTTTTATTTTATTTTTGTATATAATAAATAAATATTGTACACATTAAATAATTAATACTTTTATTTAATAAATTAGGGTTTTGCCCTAAATACATAAAAAAATCCAAAAATTAATACTTTTTATTTTTGTTTGTTTGGACATATAAAAAACACTTTTTTTCATACATATAATAAACATTTTTTTGCATCTTGCATATTTATTCTTATTTTATTTATTTATTGTACATTAATTAATTTGTATAATTCCCAAATTGATGTAATAGTCTAGGTTTAAATTCCTTGTCAAAAAACCCCATTTGAACATTTGTACCCCCTTTCCCATATATTGTGTTGTAATAACTTAGGAACTTTATTTTTCGCACTTTAATGCTTTCTAATTATACCATGCTAGAATTAGGGTTTGTATGCGAATCAAAAACAACAAAAAATAGTTTGACCTAATTTCAAGATAATCAAGCATGAAAATGGACAACACTAATCACACTTGCACCCCTAGGGTATTCCACTTGTTGCCTTCAATAATGGGCCATATTGCATGTTAGGTCTCTTTGGGCAAAACAACCAATCAAATGATCATAGTCCCTCGATGACGCTTTCGAAAGTTGCCTAAAAATGATCAAGTCCCTTAAAGGAAAAATTGCCCAAAGATACTTGGCACCATTGCAATTATGGTCTAAACGATGACCCGCGCCCGTCCCTTTCACATCCTAACACAAGATTGTCCACCAAATGCAATGGTGGAACAAAATTGTTAAAAGGGTTAAAAAAAACATAGGAGAAATCTTTGAGAAATTTAGGAGTAGACAACCTCTTAGTTACTTGAATCAAACTTGCAAAACAAAACACTTGCCTATTTTCTAAACCACACCTCACAACACTTTCAAAACGACTTTCAAAAACATTGAAAACCTTTCAAAAGACATACACCTTTGTATACATCCCAACATGGATCATTACAAAGGTTGCCACCACATTGGCTTCTTTTCAAAAAAACATTTTTAAACCCACACACACAAAGCACCATTTCAAACAATTGAAAATCAAGGCAAGTTGATCTAAGCAAGTAACTAAGAGCCCATGGATAACCATGGATAGAAAGGGTGCTAATACCTTCCCTTTCTATAATCTACTCCCCGAACCCAAGAAAACATCTCAAAGGTTTTTGCTGTGCTTTTTAACCTTTCCTTAGGATAAAATAAAAAGTCGGTGGCGACTCTTGCTCAACCGAAACATTTGCGAAAACAAACGCAAAACCTCAAGTCAGTTCTCCCACCGTATCACACCGGCCAACAACCTTTAATGATGAACTTTTATGATTAACTGTCTGAAAATGCCTTTTTTTTAATTCATCTGTACTGATTTCTTTTTTTGTCTTTGCAGGTAAATATCAGTTGGGCACAGGAAGCAACAGTAGAAGATGAAGACTTCAAGAAACTTGGGATAGTTTTATTTTATTTCTAATCATTTGTAATAAACATTATTGTAAATACTGTAAATAAATTTACTGTATTCAAATAACACTTGTACCAATAATTAAAAATAAATAAAAGTCCTTTTGTCAGATAATTCTTTATTTCACTGTCTATTTAATTATTTAAGTTTCTTGAATTAAAATAACTGGAAATAACCCCAATAATTTTAGCTCAGATAAAACAAATAATTAATAAACGTTGTAGTCTCATAACTTCGCATTAACCAGCAATGCGCTCGGCATTCCAATTAATCGCACGTTTTGCACAGTTAAACGAACAACGTCCATGCACCTTCTTCTTTACTGATCAAACTAAAGCTTCAAACTTTCTATCAAAAACCTCAACTTCTATCCCATATGTTTAGGCTTTGATAAATAAATGGCAATCTTGAACAAGCATCAAAGCAGTGTGACAATTAATTGAAAAGAACCATGGATTCAATCCCTTCTGAGAATGCGTGCGCAAACCGTAATTTTGGATTTACTTGTCAAAGAAACGTTTGCTTGATCAAACCTTGAGTCAAACTCAACCAAATCAATAGAAACCCTAATAATCTACTTGACTGATTTAAAACCAATAGAAACCCTAATTTTGGGTAGGCTGATAAGAAAAGTCTGTTTGACCGTTTCTTGAACCAATCTGAAAAATCAGGAAAAGCCCGAAGCTGTGATTTCTTGTGAAAAAGGGGAGGGCAAATTTTGGGGTACAACAGTTGCCCCTGTTCAATCTTCTTGAATCTGAAGAGTTAGATTGGCAAGTTTTCCGTTCACGACTCGAAGGTAAAAGGAGATTGGACACTAGAGTCCACAGAAATTTGCACTCGGTAATGTGATGGTAGAGGGGATGGGCTTAAAGATGCCATTTGGAGATGGGCTTAAAGATGCCATCTGGAGATGTGACAGAATCTTGTCGGGGATGGGCTTAAAGATGCCATCTGGAATGTATGTTGTAGGTGAAAGAAATGAGTACCAGAAAGGTGTCCATGTTTTGGAACATCTCTGAGCTAGGGGTCTGAATAAGCAATAGATTGACATCCGTATTTGGAAGTATCCGTAAATTGTTTTCAGAAGTCTTGAGTCTGAACAAGCGATAGATTGACATCCGTATTTGGAAGTATCCGTAAACTGTTTTCAGAAGTCTTGAGTCTGAACAAGCGATAGATTGACATCTGTATCTGGAGAACCCGTAAACCATTTTCAGAGGTCTTGAATCTGAACAAGCGATAGGTTGACATCCGTATCTGGAGAACCCGTAAACTGTTTTCAGAAGTTGAAGCTTATTAATCTTATCCTGAAAAGGGTAAAATATTAGCTGAAACACAAAGTTATGTTGCATGAAATGTATGATGAAATATATATGTTATATCAATGTTTATGATATATGAATGTAATGAATGCGCATGTAAGCTGAGTAGCTGTCTTGCCGAGGAGAGATGAATCCTGGATAGCCGGAGATAATAGAATCTTGACTGCTTCCGGGGAAAGTGAATCCTTGACTGCTACAGGGGATTGCAAGAATCTTTTGATCGTTGAAAATGAGAAGTCCTGGGACCACTGTTGGGGAATCAGGAGCTTGGGTTGTATGCCAATCTACTGGGGATTCCTGTTTTGAGGAGATCTTCACTGGGGAATATCTGAATACTCTATGAGGAATTGAGAATGAGAGTCTTCATTCTGCTTGGGGGATAAGAATTCTGTGGGGAATAGCCATATTATTGAAAAGTAGTTATCCTGTTGGAGAGTAAAACTCGGGATTCTGGATAAAGTTTATTCTTGTCTGGAAGAAGTTCAGGAGTTTTAGGTTGTATGCCACTTTGAGAATGAGAATCTTCATTCTGTTGGGGATGTCAGGAACTCAGGTTATCTACCACTTTGAGAATGAGAATCTTCATTCTGTTGGGGATATCAGGAACTTAGGTTATCTGCCACTTTGAGAATGAGAATCTTCATTCTGTTGGGGATATCAAGAATTCAGGTTATATGCCATTTGGAGAATGAGAATCTTCATCCTGTTGGGGATATCAGGAATTCAGGTTGTATGCCACTTTGAGAATGAGAATCTTCATTCTGTTGGGGATATCAGGAATTCAGGTTGTATGCCACTTTGATAATGAGAATCTTCATTCTGTTGGGGATATCAGGAATTCAGGTTGTATGCCACTTTGAGAATGAGAATCTTCATTCTGTTGGGGATATCAGGAATTCAGGTTATCTACCACTTTGAGAATGAGAATCTTCATTCTGTTGGGGATATCAGGAATTCAGGTTATATGCCACTTTGAGAATGAGAATCTTCATTCTGTTGGGGATATCAGGAGCTTGGGTGTATGCCAATCTACTGGGGTTTCAAGGATGAGAGTCTTCATTCTGTTAAGGGTCATAAATCGAGAGTATACCAATCTTCTGAGGTTTCAAGGATGAGAGTCTTCATTCTGTTAAGGGTAAGAAATCGGGAGTATACCAATCTTCTGAGGTTTCAAGGATGAGAGTCTTCATTCTGTTAAGGGCCAGAAATTGGGAGTATACCAATCTTCTAAGGTTTTAAGGATGAGAGTCTTCATTCTGTTAAGGGTCAGAAATTGGGAGTATACCAATCTTCTGAGGTTTCAAGGATGAGAGTCTTCATTCTGTTAAGGGTCAGAAATTGGGAGTATACCAATCTTCTGAGATTCAAGGATGAGAGTCTTCATTCTGTTAAGGGTCAGAAATTGGGAGTATACCAATCTTTTGAGGTTTTAAGGATGAGAGTCTTCATTCTGTTAAGGGTCAGAAATTGGGAGTATACCAATCTTTTGAGGTTTCAAGGATGAGAGTCTTCATTCTGTTAAGGGTCAGAAATTGGGAGTATACCAATCTTCTGAGGTTTCAAGGATGAGAGTCTTCATTCTTTGAGAGAAACAGATTTTTTAGGAGCTTTAATTGTCTGTTATTCTGTTGGTGGTTGTAACTTCCAGCAGGTGATGAAGGAAATTCTGAACGACCTTGAATTCCAGCAGGTGATGAAGGAATTTTTGATGATGACCGCAACTTCCAGCAGGTGATGAAGGAAATTTTGAACGCTCTTGAATTCCAGCAAGTGATGAAGGAATTTTTGATGATGACCGCAACTTCCAGCAGGTGATGAAGGAAATTTTGAACGCTCTTGAATTCCAGCAGGTGATGAAGGAATTTTTGATGATGACCGCAACTTCCAGCAGGTGATGAAGGAAATTTTGAACGCTCTTGAATTCCAGCAGGTGATGAAGGAATTTTTGATAATGACCGCAACTTCCAGCAGGTGATGAAGGAAATTTTGAACGCTCTTGAATTCCAGCAGGTGATGAAGGAATTTTTGATAATGACCGCAACTTCCAGCAGGTGATGAAGGAAATTTTGAATGCTCTTGAATTCCAGCAGGTGATGAAGGAATTTTTGATAATGACCGCAACTTCCAGCAGGTGATGAAGGAAATTTTGAACGCTCTTGAATTCCAGCAGGTGATGAAGCAATTTTTGATAATGACCGCAACTTCCAGCAGGTGATGAAGGAAATTTTGAACGCTCTTTCAACTTGAAATGTAATTTGTTTTGGAGAATAAATCCTTGACAAATGTTGGGGAAATAAACCCATGACTGCAGGTCTGCTAGAGAGGTGATGAACTCCTTGAGGACGCTTGAATGTCTTTTCAAAAAGATTTCGGAGAGGTTTCATCACTGCCCCTAGTATCAGATGCTTGTGATATTTCCAGGTCACTTGGACTGCACGTAACCCTTTGATGAGATTGACATTTAAATTCCCCAAGTGATGGTGACGGAGACTTGCCCCAGGTTAATCTGTAATTGAGAGATTTGTTGAAATCTTGACTGGACTGCCCCAAGTTAATTGAACTTTGAAAGATCTGTTAAAATCTTGACTGGACTGCCCCAGGTTAATTGAACTTTGAAAGATCTGTTGAAATCTTGACTGGACTGCCCCATATCTACTGGACAATACCATATAAAATCTCCTTTTGTTGATAGGAGACTTTTGCAACGAGAGTGTCATCCCACTTGAAGTGACTTCAATCACTGAGAGAGCTTTCGTTCCTCCGAACATTCATTGTATGAATTTCTTCGCTGTTAAACAAGTAAACCATGTGCAAACAACGATATTCAAATAATGCAAAGTTTATGCTTGTCTCGAAGTTTTGAAAAATGCGTTTTTTAGCAGAAAACTTTTTATAAGACAAATTCAACACAAGATTTAGGGCAAAGCCTTACAGGAGTCAGGATACCTTTTGAAACAGTATGCTTTCGAACTAACCCATGCTTCAATTAGGACTTTTGAAGGGTTGTAACGTGGCTTGGTTCACGGTTTAAGAAACAAAGGATAAAGGCTCAAAGTATGTTTGTACCCACCCGCTCTTCGTGATGTTCTTCAATCCTAAACTCAGTTAATTGTGCGTCGAACTCTATTCGAATTTGGAATGATCTTTTGGTGATGGCTCACACCAGTTGAATTTTGGAAGGCAATCATTTTTGCAACATTTTTCATGTTGTTGAGGATTTGTAATGACCTCGTTCTTTTGATTTGTTATCCCTAACTTTTGCCTGACTGTTCCTGTTTTTCAAGATTATAGTCAGCGGGATGCCCCAGCTTTCTTAAGCCTCCTTTGTAGGTTTTGGCTTAGTGGGCTTTTCTTTTTTGAGAGATTAACTGCCTATGAGATAAGGAACCATCACCATTTTTTGATTCCAGAGGAATGCTTTTGATGTCGTTCGTTGTATTATGAACTGAGAGTTTGCGATTTCAATGCGCATCCTTTTTTTTTTGAATTAACTGAGAGACTACCCTGCCCCAGGTTTAAATCCAAGGTTTCAATTTGTTTAAAAAAAGAAAACTCCTACTTCTTTGGCTCGAAGGGGTTGACTAGGGATTATCTTCCTTATGACTCCAGTGTTTAGGATTTGAAAGAATGCCTGTACATCGTCAGCAAGGTATGTTCAAAAGCATACTGTATGAGATTATGCCATTGTTTCGTCATCCTCCCTCTAAAGGCTTGTAACTTTTAGCAAGAGTTAAATGTCATAAAGAAAGCATAAGAATAGTGAAAACGAATGGATGAATTCAAGACAAACATATGCAATGCATTAATGAAACAGAGTTTGACATCAACAGATAATTGTTTGAATAACAAAAGAAATTACAACTTGAAAATTCAAATGGAACAAAAGTCTCTCAGTTTGAGCTTTGTCATTTCAAATGGAGAAACCTTGGCGGAAGATTTTCATCTCACCATCCGGCATGAATTCCAGCACTCCTTCGTCAATCAAGTCTTGGATCTTGTTTTTCAAAGCCCAACAGTCATCGGTGTCATGTCCAAGACTATGGGAGTGGTATACACAAAACGCGTCGGGGTGATAGCTAGGAGAAGAAGTCTTAGGGTTCGGATGAGGAACCCTTAAAGAAAGCAGGTTGACCTCCAACAAGCGTTTCAGTATCAGATATGATGGTATGTCAGTCTCAGAGAAATGTCTTCCAGACGTATTTTTCTTACGCCGATTACCCTGTTGATGTCGGCGAGGTTGTTGCTGGGCTTGTGACCCTGAAGCAAGCTGGGGAGTTTTTCCTTTGTCTTCTTGTATCAAAGGGGGTTGAATGATGACTTGATCTTCAACCCTAGATGTTTCCCCCACTTGGTCGTCCCGAAGCAGTTTGTTGACGAGAACCTTGAGCTCCTCTTGTCTTTGAGCTAAGTCTTGAATGAGAGCCATCTGACCCACCAGCTGTCCCATCATCTGGATCTTCATTGTTGCCAACTCAATTTATAGCCCTTCCAACTGATCATTCTTGACACTGCCTGAACTCCCCAATACCATGCCCCTTGTGAGGAGAGCTTTCACTTCTTCTTGCCCCTGGGACAGGTTCAAGAACATTTCTCGGAGTTGAGCATTTTTAACCTGAACGTCCTTGATAGTCTGCTCTAGAGCCATCTCTACTGAAATAAACAGTAGGAGAATAAGGAAACCTGAAAAGGAAAACCTGTTACGATACAATGCATGATATGTGGATGCATGTTTTCAAGAATCTCTCAGGGTAAACACAAGAGAAATGTTAGAGATTGAATTTCGATCAACATCTTTGATTGGAGAACTTGTAATGGTTGATGTCTTTCTACGAGAATCAAGATCACCATGTCAAGTGGGTCATAGCCCATGATTCAAGTTATTGCACTAGATCTTTGACGGCGTTTGTTTAGAGGAGAACCCTCTTGCCCTGTGGTAGACGTCTGGTTCAACGTGACCCTGCATCAAAAGACCCTCGAGATCCTTGAAATGGTTATTTGAAAAATGCTATGGTATGATGTTATGATGTTATGTACATGTATGCAAAAGTAAGCAAGTGTATATACAGGTAATCACATTCACACAAAGCAAACAAGTCCTTAGGTTTAGGATTGCATGGGGTTTGTAGGTAAGTACCCTCTTGAAGTTAGTTGGCTCATCCTGTCCTAAAATAGAAACCGGGTTCTAAGGAGCTCAATATCACTGGATTATTTTCTGTGTTCATTGTTTTGGTTTAGCCACTTAACTGGCGACCAAAATATTCCAAGAAAACAATCCTCAATGAGTGTAGTATCGAGTATCTACCAACTTCGGGCTGCACCAAAGTCGGTCATCTCACTACCCCTAAAAAGGCCAAGATGGTCAAGTAAGGTTCTAAGAGTTCGTTAGTGCTTCATGACATTGCTCAGCGGCCCCGTATTCTCCTTGACTACTCAAGGGATACCGGTACTCACAAATATGTCACACTAACATAGCTACTGCTTCAACCATGTCGGTGTACCCCACACGGTTCCCTCACAGTTTATTGCTATTTACCTAAAAAGGTGCCCCTAAATCCGGGTGTAGGATTTACAACAAACCCAAACAAGGACCCAAAAAGTAAAGCAATCAAAGCAATCAAAGTAAGCATGTATAGGTGATCTAAAACCCTAAGGTAACCCCACTTTTAGAAATTTCCCCAGCAGAGTCGCCAGTTCTGTGATACGGTGGGAGAACTGACTTGGGTTTTGCGTTTGTTTTCGCACTTGTTCGGTTTAGCAAGAGTCGCCGTCGACTTTTTATTTTATCCTAAGGAAAGGTCAAAAAGCACAGGAAAGACCTTTGCTATGTTTTCGTGGGTTCGGGGGGTAGATTATGAAAAGGGAAGGTGCTAGCACCCTTTTCATCCATGGTTATCCATGGGCTCTTAGTTACCTGTTTTAGATCACTTGCCTTTGCTTTTCAATTGTTTGAAATGGTGCTTTGTGTGTGGTTTTGAAAATGTTTTGAAAAAGATGCCTTGTCTAGGCAACCTTTGTAATGACTCATGTTTGAGTATATACAAAGATGTATGTCTTTTTGAAAAGATGTTTCAATGTTTTGAAAGTTTGTTTTGAAATTGTGTGGAGATGTGTGTTTGAAAAATGGCAAGGATGTTTTGCAAGTTTTTGATCAAGTAACTAAGAGTTGTCTACCCTATTTTACTCAAAGATCTTTCTTATGTTTTAACCCTTTTAACAGTGTTGTTTCACCATTGTATTTGGTGAACAACCTTGTGTTAGGATGTTAACGGGACAGGCGCGGGTCATCGTATACAATCATTGAAGGCAACTTGTGAGACGCTCTAGCAATTTTGTAAGGGACGAGATCGTTTTATCGAAGGCAACATAGAGGGTCATCGAGGGACTAACGATCTTTGTTTATCGAAGGGACATTTGCTAGAGTGTCTCATACTCGAGGGACATGATTGCATTTTTCCGAGGCAACAGGCGAGGTTACCCTAGAGGTGCAAGTGTGAATTGTGTATTAATTTTCATGCATTTATCTTGTGTTAGGTTATCTAGCCGTTGATTTTGAATCTTCGCATATAAACCCTAATTACTATACAGTATATGGAAAGTGATAAATTGCGGGAATTTAAAGTCTAAGCTATTACAAATAAGTATCCGGGGATGGGGGTACAAATGTTTACAAATGGGGATGAGTCTTCTCAGAATAGTAGTGTCCAAATATTATTTACAACCCAATCGAATCGTCGCATTCTCAATATAAAAATATAGCAAGGTATAAGAATCAAAGAAAATCAACAGTATTGTATGATGCATATGATTATTTACCAATGATTAAAATTAAGTATTATTATTTATTTTTGTGTTTTTTTGTTAATTATACAAACAAGGGTTTTAAAGAAAAGAAGAGAAAATTTGTTTAAGTTTAAGTATTCTATTATTTATGTATTTTATTTTAAAATGTGATAAGTAAAAAAAAAGACTATTAAAAACATTTTTTATACAAAAGTTCAATATATTATTTAAAAAGAAAGAATTAGGTTATGGAAAAAAAATGAAAATTAAGTGATAAAATAAAAGAAGTGTTGGTTTTCAAAAATATAAAAAGGGAGGTATATGGGATTTAGGTTGTATGTATGGCCCAAGCAACAAAAACAAACAGATTTAAAAAAGGGGGGGGGGGGGTATGCGCCAGAATTGAATTGGGCTTAGCAGTTTAGTGGGGCAGAGGCCCAAATGCGTTTGATAATGTTTTTGTTAGGGTTTCAGATGTTTCGCTTCAGAATAGGGTTTCACAGTTTTGGAACGGCGTCGCTCTCCTCTCCTTTCTTCGTCCTCTTCATCCTTAAGCAAAGCTTCTGAACGAACTCCCTCTCCACCTATGGCTACCAGAGGGATGCCTCCATTCTCCTATCTTCACGGTTACACAGGGTGATAAGAAAAGGTATTGAGTTCTCTTCAAACGCGCTTTAGGGTTTCAAGTTCTTATCTTGCATGTTTTATATTTTTCATGTTTTAATCATGGATGTTCGTGTTTGTGTGAGATGTGAAGTAGAAAAAGGAAAGGGGGACAATACCTTTAGGGTTTTGGAGACGGAGGAGTGGACGGCGACACTTCTCAGGTGGCCAAGGCGGGGAACTGGTGATGTTGCTTGCTGGCCTTTTGGTACTTCGTATTTTGCTTTGTTTTGTTTTATGATGATATTTCTGAGAACCCTAGAGTATCCATTTCTGACTCTCTTCCTCTCTTGGACTTTGATTATGATGATTTGCTTTTGATGAAAATGAATCTTTATTGGTCTGATGTTAATGATTCTGAGTTGGTGTTTCAGTTGTTGTTTTGATAACTGGTTTTTAGGCTTGCTGGGCTTTGGCTTGTTTTGAACACGGGTTTGTTGGAGTTTTATTGTTTTGACAGGCTTATTGGAGCTTTGGCTTTGGGCAGACTGTGGTTTCCGTAACAGGTATTTAGGCCTTGGGCAGGCTTTTGTAGGCTTCTGGTTTATGCAGACAAGCTTGGCTTTGTAAGTTTGTTTCTGGTATGGGCAGGCAGGCTTACTGGTACAGGCCTCTTAGCAGGCAAGCTTGAAGGCAGGCTTCTGGTAGTTTGAAACAGGCTTGAGGCAAGCTTTTGTTTGCTTGCTTGAAGGCAGCTTGAAGGTTTTTTAACTAGCAGGCTGTGTTATATTTTTCTTTATGTGTTCTGCCTCTGTTTACAGTGTTAGGATAATGTTATATTTATCTGTCTTCTAAGCTTGCCCAAAAACTGTAAGCCTGCTTCACTTTTTTTCTTTCTCTCTCTCCAGAAAAGTATATTTTAATGCTTTAGAATAGCCTTTTTTCTGAAAAGGTTGTGGCTGGAAAATGATGAAAAAGGTTTTGACAATATGCTTGCATCTTTGGTTTTCCTCTGCATATCCTCCAGATTTTCTGCATTTGCTTTTTGTGTACTTGTTGATAGTTTTTCTGTTTTGATATCTTTCTTGACAGTTTTTGATAGCTTTGATATCTTTCTTGACAGTTTTTCTGTTTTGATATCTTTGACAGTTTGGTTGGCCTCTCTTTGACAGTTTGGTTTGCCTAGTTTGACAATGCAATTTGGTTTGGCATTTTCAGTTTGCAATTTATGCAGCTTTGTATTTAATTAATTCCATGCTTGCAAACAATTTTACTTTCCTCTTTGTGAACCAAGAAGAGGAATTTTCTTGTGTTTTGCAAAGAGGATGAGCAAAATATGATGAAAACCCAAAATTATCTGATTCCGGCCAACAACCTTTAATGATGAACTTTTATGATTAACGGTTTGAAAATGCCTTTTTTTTAATTCATCTGTACTGATTTCTTTTTCTGTCTTTGCAGGTAAATATCAGTTGGGCACAGGAAGCAACAGTAGAAGATGAAGACTTCAAGAAACTTGGGATAGTTTTATTTTATTTCTAATCATTTGTAATAAACATTATTGTAAATACTGTAAATAAATTTACTGTATTCAAATAACACTTGTACCAATAATTAAAAATAAATAAAATTCCTTTTGTCAGATAATTCTTTATTTCACTGTCTATTTAATTATTAAAGTTTCTTGAATTAAAATAACTGGAAATAACCCCAATAATTTTAGCTCAGATAAAACAAATAATTAATAAACGTTGTAGTCTCATAACTTAGCATTAACCAGCAATGCGCTCGGTATTCCAATTAATCGCACGTTTTGCACAGTTAAACGAACAACGTCCATACACCTTCTTCTTTACTGATCAAACTAAAGCTTCAAACTTTCTATCAGAAACCTCAACTTCTATCCCATATGTTTAGGCTTTGAGAAATAAACGGCAATCTTGAACAAGCATAAAAGCAGTGTAACAATTAATTGAAAAGAACCGTGGATTCAATCCCTTCTAAGAATGCGTGCGCAAACCCTAATTTTGGATTTACTTGTCAAAGAAACGTCTGCTTGATCAAACCCTGAGTCAAACTCAACCAAATCAATAGAAACCCTAATAATCTGCTTGACTGATTTAAAACCAATAGAAACCCTAATTTTGGGTAGGCTGATAAGAAAAGTCTGTTTGACCGTTTCTTGAACCAATATGAAAAACCAGGAAAAGCCCGAAGCTGTGATTTCTTGTGAAAAAGGGGAGGGCAAATTTTGGGGTACAACAATCATCAATCTAGATCCAACGCCCAACGCTCAAGTCATACCATGGACCATCAGAAAGAGTATCACACTGGATCTAGCGCGTTGACTGGGCTGAGCAAAGAATGGGCCTAGATAATTCAGCAATATACCCCCTGGATTGCTTCTAACAGGCCCATCTCTTTTCTTTTCTATTTTAATTTTTTTTTTATTTATTAATTATCCCATTTTCATGAAAATAACATAAAATCATCTTTTTTATCATTTAATCAAAAATCACAAAATATCAAAAACCCTATTTTTCATAAAAATATTTTATTTCCATAATTAATTAGTTTAATTTAATTTAGGGTAATTTAATTCCTTTTTTATATAATTAAAATCAACTAGAATTAGGGTTAAATTTGTACATAACTTAATCTAGGAACAATAAACCTCCATGTTTCATTGGTGAATACTATGACTTCTAGAAAATTCCCGTGAAAATATATTTAGTGTTGGTTCACAAGGAGAGATGAAAGACAAAAGGAATATATTTAATGCCGGCTACAAAATAAGGAATAATGAATTTATAATGAATTACAATGACCTACCTATTACTAGGCTATTTATACACATAATTAAGGTATAATAAAATACTAAAATACCCTCTAACAAAGATATAAAAAGATATATAAAGATATTCCTAGATATCCCTAAAATATAAATTATTTCCAACACCATCACTTAATTTATATTTACATAAAACTGACAACACTAATTCCATCCCTCAAATGAAGAAATTGATCAGTCTTGATAGTCTTTGTCAGAACATCTGCCAGCTGCTTCTGGGTGCTACAGTGCATAACTTCTAATATTCCACTCTGAACTTGATTCCTCAGAAAGTGATACTCGATCTGAATATGCTTGCTTCTCCCATGCAGCATTGGGTTCTTGGAAAGATTGATTGCAGACTTGTTATTAATCACCAGCTTCAGAGGTTTGTCTACCTCAATCTTTAGATCTTGTAGAAAGTTCAGAATCCACACAGCTTGACATGCAGTCATAGCTCCTGCAATATATTCATCTTCATATGTTGACAGCACAACAACATATTACTTCTTAGAACACCAAGAAATAGGACCTCCCAAAAATTTGAATAAGTACCTAGAAGTACTTCTTCTGTCAACTCTGTCTCCACACCAATTAGAGTCTGAATAACTCAGAAGTTCTGATTTGATCTTTCTTCTAGAAGGAAATAACACTCCATACTTCAGAGTTCCCTTCACATACCTCAGAATCCTGACAACAACTTGGTAATAAGACCACTTTGGTTTACTCATAAATATGCTAACCATTCCAATTGCATAGCAAATATCAGGTCTGGTATTACACAAATACCTCGGAGAATCAACTAACTGTTTGAAGGTTGTAGCATCCATATCCTCTCCATCAGAATCAAAGTCCAACTTCTGATCCGTATCAACAGGTGTGATAGCAAATTTGCAATTCTCTAGCTCAAATCTCTTCAGAAGCTCAAGTTCATACTTCATATGATGCAAAATGATTCCTTTCTCAGAGTACATATCCATCCCTAGAAAGAAACTCATTTTCCCAAGATCTGTCATTTCAAACTCATTAATCAGAACCTTCTTGAACTCAACTATCTCTTGTTTAGAACTTCCTGTTAGCAGTATGTCATCAAGATACAAACATACCAGAATCATATTACCTTCCGAAGTGTGCTGAACATAAACACCATATTCCATCTCACACTTTTGAAACCCTTGTCCCTTGAAAAATGAATCAATCTTCAAATTCCACGCTCTGTGTGCTTACTTCAATCCATACAAGGCTTTATGTAATTTGAACACCATCCCTTCATGATTCTTTTTCTTAAATCTAGGAGGTTGTGACACATATACCTCTTCTTGTAATGGACCATTTAGAAATGCATATTTTACATCTAAATGTATCAGAGGCCAATTCCCGTTAGCAGCTATTGCAATCACTAGTCTGATTGTTTCATGTCTCGCTACAATTGCAAACACTTCAGCGTAATCCATCCCAGGCTTCTGTAGAAAGCCTCTTGCTACTAATCTTGATTTGTGTTTTCCAATTGATCCATCTAGCTTTAGCTTCTTCTTGAAAACCCATATGACTTTGATGACTTTCTTGCCTTTTGGAAGTTCTGTCAGCTTCCAAGACTTATTTCTCTCTATAGCATCAAGTTATTCTTTCATGGCCTGCAACCATACTTGCTGCTTAAGAGCCTCTTCTGTACTTACGGGTTCAGAGTCTACTAACATTTCACACTGAATAACTTCTCCTTCGCAATCTACTTCAGTGTCTTGTGTGATACGGCGGCAGAACCGACTGTTAATACTGGTTTGCATTTTTTGTTTGCAAAATGTCGCGATAAGCAAGAGTCGCCACCGACTTTTATTTTATCCAACTGGAAAGGAAAAAAGCACAGAAAAATTCCTTATTTCGATATTTTGAGTACGGGGGGTAGATTATAGAAAGGGAAGGTATTAGCACCCTTTCTATCCGTGGTTTTCCACAGGCTCTTAGGTACTTGCTCATTTTGAAAACTGCTTGTGTGTGCTTGTTTTGAAATTTTTTGTTTTACTTCGTTTTAACCCTTGTTTCTGTCCTCAAGAGTGTTACGAAGTGTTTTTGGAAACTTTGTTTGAAAGAGAGTGTAAGTGTGGAAAGAGTTTGTTTTGAGCAAGTACCTACTAGCATCTACCTACTCGAAAAAAGAATTGTTTTATGTTCATTTCCTTTAGACAGTGCTATCCTACTACTAGTGAGTAGGTAGCACCGTCGTTGGAGTTGTAAGGGTCAATTCGAAAGGGACGTACGATCACTAAAGCAATGTTAGGACGTCTTAGTAATAACCTAATGTCTTAAGATCAATATTCAAGGCAACATATCCGAGGCAACTTTTCCGAACGGGACTTTGATCTTTTGTTTAGACAAGAGGGCGACCACTAAAATACCCTATACTTAATGACCGTTTACCGAAGGCAACCGAAGTGAGAGTATACCCTAGGAGTGCACATGTGCGAGTGATTCAATTTCAAGTTTATTATCTTTGCACATTTAGGGTTTGGTAACTGTTTTAATTTTAACATACATTCTTGTCATGCAACCCTAGTATCATACATCTAACAGTTAATATTTTGCGGAAATTAAAGTGCGGAAAGTAAAGTTACGCTATTACAAGGCTTCGGGTATTAATTACATAGCCAAAAAACCCGCTAAAACAATAAATAAACGAAACAAGTCCTAATTAATCTATTACATCCTGTGAGAAGTTACATTAATATGGTAAAATAAAATAAACGCGCGCGAAGAGAGAACGAAAGGAATTAGGGTTTTGACCCCCCGTCTAACCTAATTAAAAGAAAATTTATTTTTTGGTTGTTTTTGATTATTTTAAGAAAATAAGGGTTTGAATTAAATATATACAAAAACCTGATTACTAATTAAATTAAATTAAAGAAAATAATTTACATGACCTATTTTCGTATTTTATTATTTTAAAGAAAAAGAAAATAGAATTTAAATTAAACAAAACCCTAATTTCTAACTTGTTTTAATTTATTTACAAAAGAATTAAAGTTACCCTAAAATTAAATAAACTAATTAAATTAATTTTTTTTGATAAAAAATAACCTAAATCTAATTGGATGAAAAATTACTTTTATGATTCTTTAATAAAAAAAGAACTGATTTTTAAGTTAGTAAAAATAATTAAAAGAATTAATAAAGAAAATATAAAAGAAAAGAAAAAGCAAATGGGCCTGTGAAATAGAAAATGGAGGGTGTGAAGATAGCAATTCTGGGCCCAAAACAAGCTGACCCACGTTGACTTCCACGCTTCAGTGCTTGCATGTTGACCAAGGTCCTTGGTGGACCATCACATGATAGCCTTCAGATCTGGCCTGTGGACATCTGGTTGGTTGGATGATAATGGTCCATGGCGGTCTCCACGCCTTGTATGCACGCCTGATCATCTAAATGAAAATAATATGAAATAACGGGGGGACCTTGGATTCGAACCCAGGTCCTCTGGCCTTTTCCACTAGCCTTGTTACCAACTGAGCTGGACACGTTTATTGTATATGCAATAATAATAATGGATAATATATAATAATGGAAGTTAGTGGGGGGAAAATAAAAAAATGCGCCAGAATTCAAATGGACGAATGAGAAGGAGCCACGCATGTCATCTTCTTCCTCCCTCCGTTGGTAAAAGTCATAGACTTTTACCTACGGATGAACGTCCATCACTACAAGCCCTGCACATTGCAAAATCAAACACAAGCATGATAAATGCAATCTAAGGGTGTGAATCAAGTCGCCTTGGCCTGCTGAGCATCATGGTGCCCTTCTTGTGGACCAATTTTACTTGTATAAAAAGATCCTAAATCGAGACCAAGAACCCTAGCAATGGTGGATTCTAATTTAGCCAACGAAAATGCAATTGATTACCACCACAAGCTTGCAAACAAGTTAGGGATTCAGAATATGCTATTGAAACATGATAAATATGCATGAATAACAAGATTCGATTCTGAAAATAATGGCAAACCGTGTACCACTTACAGTGAGTTCTAGCGCGAGAGGATCCTTGTTTCTGATTGCTATGGCTTCCTTGCAATCCCAGGAAGTGAATGGGATGGCTTATGAGTCTTGAAAATGTCTGGAAGTGTGAAATCAGATTACCACTTTCTTTCAATTTTTTCAAGTTTGGTTCTCCCTTTGTGCGCCTCCTAACCTTGTTCTTTTTGGCTGCAATTGTACACTATATATCACTGATCAAATTAGGTTTACAAAAGTCCATTCAATCTTTATCAATTATGGCTTTAGATCTTGATTTGATTTCCATGAAAATCTTTCTAAAAATAGGCCAAAACCAATCTTTTCATGCACACATAGGCCTTGCACGATTTGATTCACTTGCTAGCTGTATATGGGACCTGAAACATGCACCAAATCTCAAGACTTCAATGGTTTGGATATTTTCATGATTTGTTTTGATTTAAATTGATTTAATTGAAATAAAAAATAAATAAAAAATTGTAAAAATAAGACAAAGACAAGTGGAAAGAGCTAGGGCTCGTAGACCATGCTACCAACTCAGAACAAGTGCAAAAAGTTAGGCCCATTTGACAAAAATTGTAATTTGAGGCATTTTTGACTTTTGGCAATTTTGCAAAAAAGGTCGACTTCACCAATGCATAGCTTCTCCAATTTTGACTCTTTGAAGGTGTTATTGGACTTTTTAGAAATATCAATATGTCCTATAAACATCCCTTTTGGTCTCATCTCAATTGAGTCTTCCATGCTCATGTATGAAGCTTTAACAAAAAAGGTGTTTTTGTTAACTTTTCAAAATGACCTATAATGTCCAAATTCATAACTTCTTGTGAGTGCATATTTTGAACTTTGTAGATGAAGATGGATTGTAGGGAATTTCATCCTCTTAAAAGTGAGATTTTTATGGGTCATTTCTCATAAAGTATGAGAAAGTTATGCTTGGTCAAAGTTGGGTTGACTTTTCCTACAAAACCCTAATTTAGCAACTTTTGGGTTTTGATGAATTGTGAGAAATCCTTGATGAATCATGATCAACCCTTGATAAAATGATGAATAATACTTCAAAATGAGAATGTTGACCAAAAACATTGAAGTTTGACTGTATGTGGACCCCAATTGACTTTTGCCTTAACATAGTCGATTTTCAGGCCTTTGAACAATTGACTGAGCAAACTTCCTCTGCAAGGCTTGAAACTTGACATGGATGATCTTGAGAACATATTGGGACAATTGTGAGCATTTGGGATCCCTTGGACTCAAGTATCTTGATGCAACATGAAACCCTATTTTGAGGTAGACTACCTTAGGAGGGAGCTTGTTTGGTCAACCCTTGGACTTCCTTGGGCAATTTGAGGATCTCACTTGAAATGTATTGAGCAATATGAGAGGGCAAATTTTGGGGTACAACAGCTGCCCCTGTTCAATCTTCTTAAACTTGAGGATGTATATTGGCTTGTCTGCCTTTCGTGATCTGAAGGCTGAAGATGATTGAACACTAGAGTGCCCAAGAAATTTGCACTCGCATGAAGTGGTATTTGTCTTATGATGTCGGGAATGGGCTTATAGATTCCATTTGGAGATTGATGATGGAAGATGGGCTTAAAGATGTCATCCGAAGGAGTGTCGGTCGCATAAGAGATTCCTTAGCGAGAGCTTGCATACATGTTGTTGAGGGAGACTACGTTGGGGAATGTTGTTCTCTGTCTTGAGAAAAGTTGAATTTTAGGAGCTTCAGTCGTCCGTTATTCTACTGGGGAATCGTCTCTTGGTCGAAGAGGTGAAAATGAACTATTATCTGGTCATGATCCAGGCTTCATAGTGATAAGATCGACTGCTATCTGGTCGTAATCCAGGCTTTACAGTGACTTACTGGGGAGATGAGATTAAACTTGCTATCCGGTCATCGTCCAAGCTTCATAATTTCTCAATTCTTATCCGGTCGTAATCCAGGCTTCATAAGGAATTTAGTTGTTATCCGGTCGCATCCGAGATTTAACTTGAATTTAGGGCATACTAATATCCAGTCGACTCCGGGCTTCTTAGTATTTGTCCAGGTAAACTGTTATTTGGTCAAAATCCAAGCTTCACAATGTCTTGTACTGCTATCTGGTCGTAATCCAGGCTTCCCGATGTTTCATACCATTATCTGGTCGAATCCAGGCTTCATGGTGTCTTATACTGCTATCTGGTCGAATCCAGGCTTCACAATACCTCACTTCTTATCTGGTCGAAATCCATGCTTCGGAAGAAATCAAGTGGTTATCCAGTCGCATCCGGGCTTCCATTTAATTTTTAGGCCTTCTAATATTCGGTCAACTCCAGGCTTCATAGTAATTGGCCGGGTAAATTGCTATTTGATCGAAATCCAAGCTTCACAGTGTCCCTCACTGTTATCTGGTCGTAATCCCAGGCTTCAGTGTTCTGTACCGCTATCTGGTCATAATCCAGGCTTCACGATGTGTTATACCGCTATCTGGTCGTAATCCAGGCTTCACGATGTCTTATACCATTATCCGGTCGAATCCATGCTTCATGGTGTTCGGGGAAATCAAGATATTATCCGGTCGAATCCGGGCTTCATAACTTGAATTAAAGATATACCACTTATCTGGTCGTAATCCAGGCTTTGTAGTATTCTTGGCTGCTATCTGGTCGTAATCCAGGCTTCACAACGTCTTCTACCATTATCTGGTCGTAATCCAGGCTTCATGGTCTTGTATTACTATCTGCTCGTAATCCAGGCTTCGTAGTATTCTAGGCTGCTATCTGGTTGTAACCCAGGCTTCACAACATCTTATACCATTATCTGGTCAAATCCAGGCTTTATGGTGTCTTGTATTGTTATCTGTTCGTAATCCAAGCTTCACAATAACTTGTTGAGCTGCTATCCGGTCGACTCCGGGCTTCACGGCTTATGTTTATGATGTACCACTATCTGGTGGAATCCAGGCTTCATGGCATCTTGTATTGCTATCTGGTCGTAATCCAGGCTTCACAATAACTTGCTGGGGATTAAACTACTATCCGGTCGAATCCGGGCTTCATAGCTTGTTTAAAAGATACCACTATCTGGTTGTAATCCATGCTTTGCGGTATTCTGATACTGTTATCCTGTCGTTCTCCGGGCTTCACAATATTATGGAGAGATCAAGATACTATCCGATTGTACCCGGGCTTCATAGCTTGAACTTTGTGAGAATTTGATTGTATCTTTTCCTGAAAGGTAAAGGGTTAGTCGTATGTAATGTCATGATGCATGACGTGTATCGAGCAATGATGTTCTCAAAATAAATGAGATTATGCTGTATGATGAGTGTGATCGGTGGATCTGGAACTGACTGTTTAACGCTGGTTCGCGAAATGTCGCGGAAGTAAGAGTCGCCACCGTCTTTTATTTTCTCCAAATGAAAAGGACAAAAGCACAGAAAAATTCCTTAAAGAGATTGCTCTCGGTTCGGGAGGTAGATTATAGAAAGGGAAGGTGTTAGCACCCTTTCTATCCATGGTTATCCATGGGCTCTTAGATACTTGCTCACCTGTGTTTTCAAAAATGGTTTGTCTGCTTTTCAACTGTGGGTTTTAAAAAGTTTCTTTGAAAATTCCAGTTCGACTCTTGTATCGGTCCTCAAGAGTGTTTGAAAAGTTGCTTTCGAAATCTTTTTGAAAAGGTGTCGGTGTGAAAAGTATTTTTTGAATTTGTTTTTAAAATTAGAGCAAGTATCTAGAGTCGTCTACCTACCCTAAGGAATTCGTCTGTGTAAATGTCCTTTAAAGTAGTGCCATCCCACCATTGAGAGGTAGGTAGCACCACCATTGGAGGTGTTCGGGTCAATTCGAGGTTCGGGACATGGTGATCACCGGAGCAATAGGAAGACACCTTAGAAGCTACCCTCATGCCAGGTTCCTGGATCATGAGGACTTACTAAGACATCCTCTACTCGACGATCACCTTTCGAGGGGCAAGGCAACAGTGAGGCGTACCCTAGGGGTGGTGTGTGATTTGTGTGTCGTTTTCAGATATTTTGTCTTGTCATGTCATAGGTGATCTACGCTTTTGTTTTTATTTTAACATTCATTCTTGCATGCAATTATTAACGGTTAAGAAGTTGCGAGAAATGTAAAGTTCCTAAACTATTACAAAGGCGCGGGTCCACATCGCCAAATTTAATCCAGGGCCCGATTTGACAGAAAAATAAATAAATTGAAAGTGCGAGAAGTAATTACAAGGCTTCGGGAGAGGTACATAATTATTTAAATGACATAAAATAAATATGCGAGCAAATAAGAAATTAAGAACGTGGGCGTTGGACCCTTTTGCAAAAAATTAAAATTACATAAATTAATTAATTAAGAAAAGAAATTGTTTTTGTTTTTTTGGTATTTTATTATTTTATGACTTAATAAAAAAGGAATTAATTAAAATTAACTACTAGCCCTAATTCTATTTTTATTTTAATTTATTAAGAAAACATTAGAATTAAACCTAACTTAAACCCTAATTTTTGTATATAAATTTAATTATGAACATAAATAAAATAAATAATATTATTGTGAAAAAGAAAAATTAAAAGGAATAAAACATTTATTAAACCTATTTCTATATTTTTTTTAGATTTTTTATTAAAAGAATTAAAATTGTAAACCTATTTTAAACTAATTAATTTCCAAGCATTTATTTACAAGAAAATATTAAAATAAAAATATTTATTATGTTTTTTATCTTTTCTGATTTTTAGGCATTTTTTATATTTTGTAAAAATAATTAATTAAATCAAAACAATAAAGAAAGTAAAACAATAATTGAAAATAAAACATAAAGAAAATATAGAGAATTTGCAAACCAGGGGGGGTTCAGGCCCCAATATGGAGGTATAGATCCCAGAATCCTGGCCCAAAAACCTGGGTCCATTTGACTTTTTTGAGTAGCGTGTTAGCACTTTGACCA
This sequence comes from Vicia faba, assembly GCA_948472305.1. Lineage (NCBI taxonomy): Eukaryota > Viridiplantae > Streptophyta > Magnoliopsida > Fabales > Fabaceae > Vicia > Vicia faba. Next base: position 499,109,012 of record OX451736.1, read on the forward strand.
GGGTTTATGGTGCTCTCCCAATCTCAACCTTTGGTTTGATTCCACTAAGCACGTGGGCGATCTGATCTGGAGGATGTATGGTGCGCTCCACCTTTGAAACTGCATGTGAACATATATAGCAAAATAATATGGGAAATTATACAGACCTGGGGCTCGAACCCAGGTCTTGGACGTTAATACACTCCTCGCTTGCCAACTGAACCAAACATCGCATGTTAACATATTGTAACGAATAAATAATAAAAAGAAAAACAAAGGCGTTAGTGGATCCTGCGCGCGAATTTCAAACCGGCCTATCACCTCTTGCCACGACTCCATCTTCTTCGTGTGTTTTTATTTTTCTGAAACAAGAACTCATAGGCCACGGTTTTATACGCGTTTTCTTAGGCCAGCTATTGAAAAATAGCGATTAGCTCTCAAGCGTTCATAAATTGAGCGCGAGGGTTCCCTTATGACCGTCAGAGCGTCCTGAGTTGAATGGTCATGGTTTTGTGGGCTAATTTTTCCCCATTACAAAAGCCCTATTTTGAAGCTCGGTAAACCCTAAATATCAACAATGGTGAAATTGCCTACAGCTTGCAAAAACTCAATTAAGTTACATGATTAGCATTAGAACAAGTCAGTGAATATAAATGCATAACAAAAACGCAATGAAAATGCCTAAAACATGCAATACGATTATGCAATTTTTCTGAAACAGTTTGAGTCCTGTATACCGATTCTTGGAGTTTGAGTGAATGTTTTTGATTGGATTGTGTTCAGTAATCTCCAAGGAAGCCAATGGAATAAGAATTGTGCTTTTAATCGACCTCTAAAGATGATTTCAGAATTGAGTTTTTAGACAAAAATTCCAAGTTTGGTTATGGCCTTCTTGAGCAGCTGAGCGTGTCTCTGCATTAGGGTTGTGTTCTAGCATTTGTATTGAGTGCATTAGGTTACAAAAACTCAATCAAATCCATTGCATTCATTGATTTGGAAATTTGATTTTCTAAGGATCTTTTCATATCTTTTCCATGCAATTTTGTTCTCAATCATGATCAATCAACCCAAATCTTTCCTTATTTAGCTAGGCACAAAATATTGAGTCTAAAACATGTATAAAAAGATTGGTTAGGTTAAGTTAAGTATTTTTCATATATTTAAATGATTTAAATGAATTAATATCAATAAAAATTCAAATAAATAAATAAAAAATGAGAAAATACTTCCCTTTGGGCCAAGTGGTCGTTCATATGTCATGGATGATGAATCATGGAAGAAAAATGGGCCCATTAGCAATTTTAGGTCATTTGAAGTAATGTTGACTTTTCAAAATATCCAAATATTTCCCAACTTCCACCAGGCATAACTTGCTCAATTTTTAAGATTTTCTCATGTTCTTGGACATTTTGGAAAGGTCTTTGAGTCCTCTAACCAATGTCTTTGGTCCCATGTCATTTTGATTTACCAATATCAAGTTATGGCCTTTGACTTAAAGTCCCTTTTTGTTGACTTTTGAAAATGACCTATAATGTTGAAATTGATAACTTTTTGTGAGAGCATTTCTTGGACTTGAAGTATGAAGATGAGTTGTAGGAAATGTCTTTATCTTCAAAATGAGCTTTGGATGGAATTTTTCTGATAATCCATGTGAAAGTTATGCCCTGGTCAATTTCAGTTGACTTTTTCAGCTGTCCAAATAAGGAAACTTTTGCATTTTGATGATTTTTGAGCCAAGCTTTGAGAATCATGATCAAGCATTGATCAAATGATGTTTGTGGCTTCAAAATGATATGTTGACCAAAAATTTGAACTTTTGACTGCCAAATGACCATTTTGCCCCTACAGTTGACTGTAGTGTAATTTAGGGTTTTGACTGTGCAATTTTGTGCTGAAAGCCTTGAAACTTGATATGAGGACACTTGACCATATTTGTAGGCATATGAGACTTGATTGGGCCCTTGAAAACTTCATTTTCTTGACCAGAACACAAACCCTAATTTTGACTGTATAGGAGGCCTTTGCACTGTGTAACCCTTGGGGAATTTTGAAGCTTGGCTTGGCAATTTCTTGGAGAATATGGGAGGGCAAATTTTGGGGTACAACAGTTGCCCCTGTTAAATCTTCTTAGACCTGAGGATGCAGATTGGCGGACGTGCCTTTCGTAATCCGAGGGTAGAAGATGATTGAACACTAGAGTGCCCAGAAATTTGCGCTCACATAGTGGCAGTGTGGTGGAATGGGCTTATAGATGCCATTTAGAGGTTGATGAATAGGATGATGGGCTTATAGATGCCATCTGGATGTTGATCGCGTAAGAGATTCCTTAGCGAGAACCTGCATACCTGCGAAAGAAAAATGAGTACCTGGCACGCTGCAGGAGCTGATTTTCAGATGCTTGATACAGATGTGTCCTGACTGGTTACAGGAGCTGAGTCTGGAGCTTCAAACGGTGATGAATGAACCAGGGATGGTTACTACCTTAGCATGAACGGTAAGAGAATCTTGGGTGACTTTAACTTCAACAACGCTCGTTGAAAAAAATCTTAGCGGGAATTACCATTTTTGCAGTATCGGGAAGAGAACCATAGGCAATTATAATCTGAAAGGGAATTGTCACCTCACTCGCCGTCGGAGAGGGAACCATAAGAAAAGGAATTTGGGATAACTTCTACCGAGTCTTTATCAGAAACATCTGTTGGGAGTCGATTTAGCTGGACTAGAGAATGCCTTTGACTGGATATGAATCAGGAAAATCTTAGAGTCGATTTAACTGAACCGGTCTAGGTCTTGAAATGTATTCAACTGGACAAGAATCAGGGAGATCTTAGGGTCGATCTGACTGAACCAGAGAAGGCCTTGGACTGGATAAGCATTAGGAAAATCTTAGGGTCGATTTAACTGAACCGGTCTAGGTCTTGAAATCTTCAACTGGACGAGAATCAGGGAGATCTTAGGGTCGATTTGACTGAACCAGAGAAGGCCTTTTGACTGGATAAGAATCAGGAAAATCTTAGGGTCGATTTAACTGAACCGGTCTAGGTCTTGAAATCTTCAACTGGACAAGAATCAGGGAGATCTTAGGGTCGATCTGACTGAACCAGAGAAGGCCTTTTGACTGGATAAGAATCAGGAAAATCTTAGGGTCGATTTAACTGAACCGGTCTAGGTCTTGAAATCTTCAACTGGACAAGAATCAGGGAGATCTTAGGGTCGATCTGACTGAACCAGAGAAGGCCTTTTGACTGGATAAGAATCAGGAAAATCTTAGGGTCGATTTAACTGAACCGGTCAATATGATTGAGAATTTAACTGCATCTTTCCTGAAAGGTAAAAGTCAGTCACATACAATGCATGATATGGATCAAGCAATGATGTTCTCAACATAAATGAGATTTGTATGATGTGATGCGTCTATGCATGCTATAATGATGTATGTGAGGTTTTATGAATGTATGTTTTCGTCTAGGAAATTAAGTCCTTGACGGGTGCCGGGAAGTCACTCCTGGGCTGATGTTGAAAGAATAGACTTTGCTTCCGCTTGGGATGATAGCTGCAAGAATACTGGTAGGAGAAGATGACTCCGTTGCGGAATAAACTTGGCAAATGGAAGATTCTGCGGGGAGGAAAGTACTCTAGCGACTATGCTGGGAGTAATACTCTGTGGGAATAGAGATGCTTTGCTGAATTGTTGATAACTTGCTGAGGATATCCTTGTTGTGCTGGAAGTGTTAATAGACTTCGCTGGGGATAAGAAAGAACTGTATTGACGACGACCTTTCCGTGGCTTTTGGCTGAGGATAACCCAGTTATATCCTGTTAAGGAAATAACTCTTTGAATAAAGCCGGACGACGCGTTCGTGCTCTGCGAGGATAAGCTTCCAGAATTTACTGGGGATAAGCTTACTGCTTGGGGAGATGAATTCCAATTTTCCTGGGGAACTAGATTGGTCTCTCATGGGGAAGTTTTGAACTGCGGGGAAAGTGATTCCTTTGAATGTTATGCCGCCGGGGAACAATCTTCGGACCAAGATTGCCGGGGATGCTTGTTAAGAATATATGTATACTGCTGGGGAATGTTGGGATCTGCTGGAGGATACCCAATTTCCTTGAGACTTGATAACTCTGCCTGGAGAAGAATACACTGCTTTGCTGAATCATTCTCTGGGGAATTAAGATGTACTGGTTATATTCTTTAGCTGAACCTATCTTGGTACCTTGGAGGATAGAACAATTAGACTGCTCAGACAACTCTTTATTGCCCCTGTTTCTAGTGTCACCTGCAATTAATTCCTTTGTTTCGTATGCAAATATTTATGAGTTAGCAAATTATTGTCAATGCATATATCACAAATTGAACCTTGGACGTTCTTCGCAAAACAAAACAGAAAAAGAAAAACACTTGGCACGTTTAACTGAAAATATATTTGTATTGATTTTGAATGGCCTGTGTATAGGCGTTTGTATACAGGAGGCTGACGTCCTAGTAAGAGAATGCCGCCGAACAAAAGAGTTTATACAAATTTGTACAAGATAAAACAGCTGTGTGAAATATGAATGATCCGCTGGGTTTCAACTCTGCTATTGCCTTTATAACTCTGAGCGTCTCATCACTTGATGACCTTGGTTGAAGGTGAAGCTGACTGATCGATGCCGTCTGAACTTGATGTAGATACCGGATTCTGGATGCAAAGTGATCCAATGAGACATAGTATTACGCTTTATCCCTAATTTTTGCCTGGACCGCCCTTTCGGGTTTTCAGTCCACCGGGATACCCATTTTTGCCCAAGCCGCCTTTTCAGGTTTTCGACTTGCCGGGTGTACAGATTTTTTTCATTTTTATCCCTTCATTTTGCCCGAACCCTTTTGGTTCGACGGGAAGCCCTAATTTTTGCCTAGGCATGTCAGCCTAGCGGGTCTTTTTTTCATGCGTAGTATTTTTTTACTATGTCTGCATTGGCGGGGTGAGGAAGGTCGTCACCATCCATGTTGGTCAATATCATTGCTCCTCCTGAGAACACATGTTTAACCACAAATGGCCCTTCGTACGTAGGGGTCCATTTGCCCCTTGGATCACTCTGAGGAAGGATGATTCTCTTGATTACCAGATCCCCAACTTGATATTCCTGTGGTCTGACCTTTTTGTTAAATGCCCTGATCATCCGTTTCTGATACGTCTGACCATGACAGATAGCAGCAAGTCTCTTTTCATCAATGAGGTTTAACTGATCAAGTCGTGTCTGGATCCAATCATCTTCGTTCAGATTTGCATCCTTCATTATCCGGAGAGAGGGTATTTGCACTTCAATCGGCAAGACTGCTTCCATACCATAAACCAGAGAGAAAGGAGTTGCCCCGGTTGACGTCCTAGCTGAGGTACGGTACCCATGTAGAGCGAACGGTAACATCTCGTGCCAATCTTTGTAAGTCACTGTCATTTTCTGCACGATTTTCTTGATGTTCTTATTTGCCGCTTCTACAGCCCCATTCATCTTCGGTCTGTAAGGAGAAGAATTGTGGTGTTGTATCTTGAACTGTTCGCAGAGCTCAGCTATCATCTTATTGTTCAGATTGGTACCGTTGTCTGTAATAATTCTCTCAGGGATGCCGTACCGACAGATCAGGTTGTGTCGAATGAACCGTGCCACCACAGTCTTGATTACCGTAGCATAGGAAGCCGCTTCAACCCACTTCGTGAAATAATCAATCGCTACTAGGATGAAGCGATGTCCGTTAGATGCCGTAGGTTTAATCTCGCCGATCATGTCTATGCCCCACATTGCAAACGGCCAAGGCGCAGTCAGAACATTCAGGGGAACTGGAGGAACATGCACTTTGTCTGCATAAATCTGGCACTTGTGGCACGTCCTGGAATGATGGTAGCAGTCAGCTTCCATTGTGGACCAGTAATATCCTGCCCGTAGGATTTTCTTAGCCATAGTATGTCCACTGGAATGCGTACCAAAGGTCCCTTCGTGTAGCTCTTCCATGATCCTTTCTGCTTCAGTTTTATCCACACAACGCAGTAAGGTTGAATCATGGTTTCGCTTGTACAAGATGCCGTTGCTAAGGAAGAACTTGGCTGCGAACCTTCTCAGGAATTTCTTATCATTGATAGAGGCACCTTCAGGGTATTCCTGAGCTTCCAGATATCTCTTAACCTCATGGTACCAAGGCTTCTTAGTCACCAATTCAGTTTCGAGATCGCAACAGTATGCCGGTTCGTCCAGTTTCCAGATGATGATCTGGGGAGCCTCATTATCCCATTTAACTTTAAACATAGAAGACATTGTAGCTAACGCGTCCGCCAACTGATTCTCTTCTCTTGGAAAGTGCTCAAAGGTTATCTCTGTGAAGTGGGGTATCAGGGTCAACACACATTCTCTGTAAGGAATCAGGTTTGGATGTTTCGTATCCCACTCTCCCTTGATCTGGTTGATCACAAGAGCGGAATCTCCGAAGACACTCAGAAACTTGATCCTTAGATCGATCGCAGCTTGAAGACCCATGATGCACGCCTCATACTCTGCCATGTTGTTGGTACAGTTGAAACATAGTCGGGCGGTGAGTGGAGTATGAGTACCTTGTGGAGATATGATGATGGCGCCGATACCGTTTCCCAAAGCATTGGATGCCCCGTCAAAGTGCATAGACCATCGGGATCCTGGTTCAGGTCCTTCATCCGGTCCAGGTACTTCACAATCAGTCACTATCATGATGCTCTCATCCGGAAATTCGAAGTTCATTGATTGATAGTCATCTACGGCCTGATGTGCCAGGTGGTATGCCAATACACTTCCCTTGATGGCTTTCTGGGTCGTGTACTGAATGTCGTATTCCGTCAAGATCATTTGCCATCTTGCAATTCTCCCAGACAGAGCAGGTTTTTCAAATATGTATTTTATAGGATCCATCTTTGAGATCAACAAGGTGGTATGAGTCAGCATATACTGTCTCAGCCGGCGAGCAGCCCATACCAAAGCGCAGCAAGTTTTCTCGAGCAGTGAGTATCGGGTCTCACAGTCGGTAAACTTTTTGCTAAGGTAATAAATGGCGTGCTCTTTTCGGCCAGACTCGTCATGCTGCCCCAGCACGCACCCCATTGAGTTGTCAAGCACTGTTAGGTATAGTATCAGAGGTCTCCCTTCAACCGGTGGCATAAGGATAGGTGGTTCTTGGAGATACTCTTTGATTCTGTCAAATGCAGCCTGACATTCATCATTCCAGCGTACTACCTGATCTTTCTTCAGCAGCTTGAAGATTGGTTCACAGGTAGCAGTTAGGTGTGAGATGAAGCGAGCAATGTAATTCAGGCGTCCTAAAAAGCCTCTGACTTCCTTCTCTGTTTTGGGAACTGGCATCTCTTGAATGGCTTTGACCTTAGCAGGGTCCACTTGAATACCCTTATCACTCACTACGAAGCCTAACAACTTTCCAGATCTTACCCCGAAGGTGCACTTGTTCGGGTTTAACCTCAGTTTGTACAGTTTCAACCGGTCAAACAACTTCTGCAGATGATCTAGGTGCTCTTCCTCAGTCTGGGACCTAGCGATCATGTCGTCAACATACACTTCTATCTCATGATGGATCATATCATGAAATAGAGCAACCATGGCATGTTGGTAGGTTGCCCCAGCGTTCTTCAACCCAAAAGGCATGACCTTGTAGCAGAAGGTGCCCCACTGAGTAACAAATGTAGTCTTTTCCATGTCTTCAGGTGCCATCTTAATTTGATTGTAACCTGAGAAGCCATCCATGAAAGAGAACACCTTATGATGAGCTGTATTATCAACAAGGACATCAATGTGAGGTAAAGGGAAGTCATCTTTGGGGCTGGCCCTGTTCAGATCCCTGTAGTCAACACACATTCTGACCTTACCGTCCTTCTTAGGTACCGGCACCACATTAGCAACCCACTGAGGGTAAGAAGTCACTGCGAGGAACCCAGCGTCAAACTGTTTCATGACCTCGACTTTGATCTTCTCAGACATCTCTGGATGCATTCGACGGACCTTTTGCTTAACTGGAGGGCAGTCTTCCTTAGTTGGCAAGTGATGGACCACAATATCGGTATCCAACCCTGGCATGTCTTCGTAGGACCAGGCAAAGATCTCCATATAATCATGCAGCATCTTGGTTAACCGTTGCTTCACGCTGAGCTCTAGGTTGGCACCAATCTTTACCTCTTTCCTGTCTGCCTCAATACCTAGGTTTATGGTTTCCACTGGCTCTTCATGGGGTTGAATTGCCCTCTCTTCCTGAAGCAACAGTCTTGCAAGCTCACCAGGCACTTCGCAATCATCTTCGCCTTCGTCTTCGGCTAAGTTGATCGGATTTTCGAAGTCATAATTGGCAGTAGCAGAGTTGTTATCAGTGAGATCCGGAGTGGATTGGAACCTGTATGAGTGAGTGTGTGTGTAAATACAGCTGTTTTGAAAATATGTAAAGGAAATAAAGATAGAAAAGGAGCACAAGATTTGTAATGCGAAAGTACGTCCAAGATTTTCATTCATGATATATGAAATGACAATTTATATGCCCTCACAAATGAAACCACGGTGCCTCGGGTAAGACACCGGGCCATAGAGTTTATTTATTGTTTATTAAAAAATAACAAAACATAGGAATTCATTACTCAGTAACAAGAGAAACAAGGAGATTGTCTTTTGCACTCCAATTGTTAAGTCCACTGTCGGTTGCCGGGTAAATCCAGCTATCGAACTCAGCTTCGTCCACTTCGTCTTCGTCCCCAATAGCGTTCACTCCATGAGCAGGCAGGGGAGCTGAAACCACATTGGGCTTCTCAGGTGCCTCAAACTGTACCTCCTTGGTGTCAATAAGGTCCTGCAGCTTGTTCCTTAACGCCCAACAGTCATCGGTAGAGTGCCCCGGGCTATCTGAATGGTAAGCACATCGAGCATTCAGGTTGTACTTAGGAGATGCAGTATTGGGGAACTTCGGAGCCTCCCTGACAGTCACTAGGTTAGTGGACAACAACTGTGGCAGGATCTGCGATAGGGTCATGCTTAACCGGGTAAACTCTCTCCGGGGTCTTTCGGCCTTTTGGGGATTGGTTGGCCGAGGAGCGGCAGCAGGCTTAGCAATCATTATCGCACTGACAGATTGGCGGCGCTCAGGTCTCTTTGATCTCTTGGAACCATACACGGCACTAGCCTCCTTCTTGAACGGTTTCTTTTCAGAACTAGACGATGCACCCTTCGGAATTTTTCCAGACTTCAGCCCAGCCTCAATTCTCTCTCCAGTTAGAATCAAATCAGTGAATCCAGCAGAAGAATTCCCAATGAGATGGTTGAAAAATGGCCCGGATAGGGTCCCCAAGAACATGTCTACCAACTCCCGATCAGTCAATGGTGGCTGCACCCTACCAGCCAAGTCTCTCCACTTCTGAGCGTACTCCTTAAAACCTTCACTTGCACCCAACGACATACCCTGGAGTTGGGTACGTGTAGGGGCAAGGTCGGCATTATATTGATACTGCTTGTAGAAAGCAGTAGCCAACTCCTCCCAGTTACGAACCTTGGTCCCATCCAGCTGATAGAACCATTCGCGATGAGTCCCTGAAAGACTCTCCTGGAAGAAGTGGATCCATAAATTCTTATCCGCAGAGTACGGTTGAATTTTCCGAACATAGGACCTTAGATGCAGCTTGGGACAAGACGCCCCGTCATACTTAGAGAAGGATGGTGCTTTGAACTTGTGAGGGATGATCACACCAGTTGACAAACCCAGATCTCCAAAATCCAGCCCAGGTACTTGTTGAACCTCCATAGCTTTCAACCTGTCCTCCAGTTGCTTGTATCTGTCTTCTGCAGGAGGGTACTGCTCTTCATCAAAATCAGTCTCGTTGTCGGAGACTACTGGGCTAGGAACCCTTGCTTCTACCTGAGGAGCACTCTTGCCAACAGAAGAACCAGCCTCTTCCTGTTGCAGAGCATTACCAAACCTTCGGCCCGCGTTGAACAGAACAGTCCTTTTCTTCTTCTTCTTCTCCTTCTTCAGGAGCATAGCCTTTAATTCTTCCTGGCCTTGAGCCAAACCCATGATTAATTCCTGAAACTGCGCATTTTGCGCCTGAAGAGCTTTGATGGTCGTCTCAGTTGCTGATGAGTCGGGATCCATGATGCTGAAATAAACAGCGAAGAACTGTAAGCAACCTGAAAAGAGGAAAAACCTGCTATGCATATGATGAATGAGATGTGTTTATGCAATGCATTCAAGGGTTCGAAAGTTCAAATTTGTTGTAGACCAAAAGGAACACACGTTATCATTAAGGAAATCATTGTTTAATACATCAAAGCCTCATGGGCAAAATAATACAAAAATCAAATCAATCCCAAAATACACTGCGCATCCTCTTTGGAGCTATGTAGGTGTTGAGGTTCCTCTCCTCATGCAACAGGCGGGTGAGCTCCAAGACCTTCTTTTCACTGGCATGTAGACTAGTCTCAAGAGAATTCCGTTCTTCCTTAAGCTGGATCCAGCTCTTCTGCATCTCTTCCCAGGATGTGGGCATATCAGGGTGCTGAATAGTATAAGACACTTCTCCTTCCAAGACTGGCTCTTTGATTACCGGGAGCATATGAGGATAAGGCATCACTAACTTCTGGGAGCGGGCGCGTACCCACTTGAGATAAGGTTCCAAGGGGATGGAGTTCCTGTGCCCCAGTGTCTTACTGTCTATCCTACTTGGCATCCTCCAAGCTCTGATAAATCTCTGGCGAAGTCCTTGAGTATCGTTGTCGAAGTCAAAAACTATGTCAGGAATTAACATGTCATGAGGACCATCCCTCCGAGCATAACCAAACTGTCTCCAAGCCAGGCATGGACTGTAAGTGATACCTCCTCTGATTCCAAGTAAAGGAACATTAGGGTACTCCCCGCATCGATCAATGATAGTGACGTCTTCTCTGGACCTAGGGCACCAATGTATATCTGCATGTGTAAGAGTCATCAACCGTTGTGACCATCTCAAACCCCGCTCATTCTTCAAAACTGATTGTGGAAGGTGCGAAATAAACCACCTTCCCAGGAGAGGAGTGCAACACATAAGGACACCTATTTTTCTCATGGTTCGAGTGTAACATGAGTGAAGGATGTCCCCTAGCAACGTAGGTATAGGATTCCTGGACATGAAGATCTGGACGACATTGATATCAATAAGCTGATCTGGATTAGGGAACAACACCAAACCATAGACAAGGAGGGCTACCACTTCTTCAAAAGCTTGCAAATCAAGGGAGTTCCAACATTCATGGGCCTTTTCAAACAGAAACCTGGCTAAGAACCCTTTGATACCACTTCTAACTTCCCAATGTCCCTTGAGGTCAGATGACTGTAGGTGCAAGGCTTTAGCAATCTCTTCAAGCTTAGGTTCCTTTTCTGTACCGTTGAAGGGTAGTTGATCAAGGATAGGAATCTTCAGGAGCCGGGAGAACTCCTCCAATGTAGGTACCAACTGATAGTCCAAGAAGGTGAAACAGTGATGCAGAGGATCAAAGAACTGGAACAGAACCTTTATCATATCTTCCTCAATGTTGGTGTTGACCAAGCTAATGAGGCTTCCATGTCTTTCACTGAATGAAGAGTTCTCGGGAATCCTGGATATAAGCTCCTTAAGCTGAGGAGGGACCCTTACAAGGCTGACTTGAATTGTTTTCCTACGAACAGTTTCCATGTCCTACAAAACAAAAACAAAGATGAAGATTCGAACCCCTGAAATGGTTAGTCAATGCATATGATGCTGGATGATGTCATGATGCTATGATTAAACACACCACAGATATTTACAAAGACAAACATGTAAGGCACACAAGGCACACAAGACAAGCCCTTAAGGTTTAAGGCCAGCATGGGGTCTGGGTAGTACCCTTTTGAAGTTGGTGGGTTCAACCTGTCCTAATCAAAGTAACCGGGTTCTAAGGTTCCCAATATCACGGGATTGCTTTCATTGTTCATCGTTTCGATTTAGCCACTGAACTGGCGACCGAAATATTCCAGGAAAGCAACCCTCAATTGAGTGTAGTATCGAGTATCAACCAACCTCGGACTGCACCAAAGTCAGTTATCTCACTACCCTAAAGAGGCCAAGATAGTTCAATTAAGGTTCCTAAGGTCTGTTGATGCTTCATGACACCACGCGGAGGCCCCGTACTCTCCTTGACTGAACTCAAGGGTTACCGGTACACACCAAAGTGCCACATCAACATAGCAGACTGTTTCAACCATGTCGGTATACCCCGCACAGTTCCCTCACAGCCTTGTTGCTACTTTCTAAGAAGGTATCCCCCAGATCCGGGTTAGGATCTATAGAACTCCCAAGCAACCCACAATTTAAAGCACACAGGGAAAAACAATTGAAAACATAGTTATGAGCTAGCCCTAAGGTACACCTCACTTTAAGTAATATCCCCAGCAGAGTCGCCAGTTCTGTGATCGGTGGATCTGGAACTGACTGTTTAACGCTGGTTCGCGAAATGTCGCGGAAGCAAGAGTCGCCACCGTCTTTTATTTTCTCCAAATGGAAAGGACAAAAGCACAGAAAAATTCCTTAAAGAGATTGCTCTCAGTTCGGGAGGTAGATTATAGAAAGGGAAGGTGTTAGCACCCTTTCTATCCATGGTTATCCATGGGCTCTTAGATACTTGCTCACCTGTGTTTTCAAAAATGGTTTGTCTGCTTTTCAACTGTGGGTTTTAAAAAGTTTCTTTGAAAATTCCAGTTCGACTCTTGTATCGGTCCTCAAGAGTGTTTGAAAAGTTGCTTTCGAAATCTTTTTGAAAAGGTGTCGGTGTGAAAAGTATTTTTTGAATTTGTTTTTAAAATTAGAGCAAGTATCTAGAGTCGTCTACCTACCCTAAGGAATTCGTCTGTGTAAATGTCCTTTAAAGTAGTGCCATCCCACCATTGAGAGGTAGGTAGCACCATCGTTGGAGGTGTTCGGGTCAATTCGAGGTTCGGGACATGGTGATCACCGGAGCAATAGGAAGACACCTTAGAAGCTACCCTCATGCCAGGTTCCTGGATCATGAGGACTTACTAAGACATCCTCTACTCGACGATCACCTTTCGAGGGGCAAGGCAACAGTGAGGCGTACCCTAGGGGTGGTGTGTGATTTGTGTGTCGTTTTCAGATATTTTGTCTTGTCATGTCATAGGTGATCTACGCTTTTGTTTTTATTTTAACATTCATTCTTGCATGCAATTATTAACGGTTAAGAAGTTGCGAGAAATGTAAAGTTCCTAAACTATTACAAAGGCGCGGGTCCACATCGCCAAATTTAATCCAGGGCCCGATTTGACAGAAAAATAAATAAATTGAAAGTGCGAGAAGTAATTACAAGGCTTCGGGAGAGGTACATAATTATTTAAATGACATAAAATAAATATGCGAGCAAATAAGAAATTAAGAACGTGGGCGTTGGACCCTTTTGCAAAAAATTAAAATTACATAAATTAATTAATTAAGAAAAGAAATTGTTTTTGTTTTTTTGGTATTTTATTATTTTATGACTTAATAAAAAAGGAATTAATTAAAATTAACTACTAGCCCTAATTCTATTTTTATTTTAATTTATTAAGAAAACATTAGAATTAAACCTAACTTAAACCCTAATTTTTGTATATAAATTTAATTATGAACATAAATAAAATAAATAATATTATTGTGAAAAAGAAAAATTAAAAGGAATAAAACATTTATTAAACCTATTTCTATATTTTTTTTAGATTTTTTATTAAAAGAATTAAAATTGCAAACCTATTTTAAACTAATTAATTTCCAAGCATTTATTTACAAGAAAATATTAAAATAAAAATATTTATTATGTTTTTTATCTTTTCTGATTTTTAGGCATTTTTTATATTTTGTAAAAATAATTAATTAAATCAAAACAATAAAGAAAGTAAAACAATAATTGAAAATAAAACATAAAGAAAATATAGAGAATTTGCAAACCAGGGGGGGTTCAGGCCCCAATATGGAGGTATAGATCCCAGAATCCTGGCCCAAAAACCTGGGTCCATTTGACTTTTTTGAGTAGCGTGTTAGCACTTTGACCAGGGTTTATGGTGCTCTCCCAATCTCAACCTTTGGTTTGATTCCACTAAGCACGTGGGCGATCTGATCTGGAGGATGTATGGTGCGCTCCACCTTTGAAACTGCATGTGAACATATATAGCAAAATAATATGGGAAATTATACAGACCTGGGGCTCGAACCCAGGTCTTGGACGTTAATACACTCCTCGCTTGCCAACTGAACCAAACATCGCATGTTAACATATTGTAACGAATAAATAATAAAAAGAAAAACAAAGGCGTTAGTGGATCCTGCGCGCGAATTTCAAACCGGCCTATCACCTCTTGCCACGACTCCATCTTCTTCGTGTGTTTTTATTTTTCTGAAACAAGAACTCATAGGCCACGGTTTTATACGCGTTTTCTTAGGCCAGCTATTGAAAAATAGCGATTAGCTCTCAAGCGTTCATAAATTGAGCGCGAGGGTTCCCTTATGACCGTCAGAGCGTCCTGAGTTGAATGGTCATGGTTTTGTGGGCTAATTTTTCCCCATTACAAAAGCCCTATTTTGAAGCTCGGTAAACCCTAAATATCAACAATGGTGAAATTGCCTACAGCTTGCAAAAACTCAATTAAGTTACATGATTAGCATTAGAACAAGTCAGTGAATATAAATGCATAACAAAAACGCAATGAAAATGCCTAAAACATGCAATACGATTATGCAATTTTTCTGAAACAGTTTGAGTCCTGTATACCGATTCTTGGAGTTTGAGTGAATGTTTTTGATTGGATTGTGTTCAGTAATCTCCAAGGAAGCCAATGGAATAAGAATTGTGCTTTTAATCGACCTCTAAAGATGATTTCAGAATTGAGTTTTTAGACAAAAATTCCAAGTTTGGTTATGGCCTTCTTGAGCAGCTGAGCGTGTCTCTGCATTAGGGTTGTGTTCTAGCATTTGTATTGAGTGCATTAGGTTACAAAAACTCAATCAAATCCATTGCATTCATTGATTTGGAAATTTGATTTTCTAAGGATCTTTTCATATCTTTTCCATGCAATTTTGTTCTCAATCATGATCAATCAACCCAAATCTTTCCTTATTTAGCTAGGCACGAAATATTGAGTCTAAAACATGTATAAAAAGATTGGTTAGGTTAAGTTAAGTATTTTTCATATATTTAAATGATTTAAATGAATTAATATCAATAAAAATTCAAATAAATAAATAAAAAATGAGAAAATACTTCCCTTTGGGCCAAGTGGTCGTTCATATGTCATGGATGATGAATCATGGAAGAAAAATGGGCCCATTAGCAATTTTAGGTCATTTGAAGTAATGTTGACTTTTCAAAATATCCAAAAATTTCCCAACTTCCACCAGGCATAACTTGCTCAATTTTTAAGCTTTTCTCATGTTCTTGGACATTTTGGAAAGGTCTTTGAGTCCTCTAAACAATGTCTTTTGTCCCATGTCATTTTGATTTACCAATCTCAAGTTATGGCCTTTGACTTAAAGTCCCTTTTTGTTGACTTTTGAAAATGACCTATAATGTTGAAATTGATAACTTTTTGTGAGAGCATTTCTTGGACTTGAAGTATGAAGATGAGTTGTAGGAAATGTCTTTCTCTTCAAAATTAGATTTGGATGGAATTTTTCTGATAATCCATGTGAAAGTTATGCCCTGGTCAATTTCAGTTGACTTTTTCAGCTGTCCAAATAAGGAAACTTTTGCATTTTGATGATTTTTGAGCCAAGCTTTGAGAATCATGATCAAGAATTGATCAAATGATGTTTGTGGCTTCAAAATGATATGTTGACCAAAAATTTGAACTTTTGACTGCCAAATGACCATTTTGCCCCTACAGTTGACTGTAGTGCAATTTAGGGTTTTGACTGTGCAATTTTGTGCTGAAAGCCTTGAAACTTGATATGAGGACACTTGACCATATTTGTAGGCATATGAGACTTGATTGGGCCCTTGAAAACTTCATTTTCTTGACCAGAACACAAACCCTAATTTTGACTGTATAGGAGGCCTTTGCACTGTGTAACCCTTGGGGAATTTTGAAGCTTGGCTTGACAATTTCTTGGAGAATATGGGAGGGCAAATTTTGGGGTACAACAATGAGTATATGTATGCCATGATGTATGGATGTGTAATGTTTTTGTGATGTTCTCTAACCGGGGAAAATAAATCCCGGACTGCTGCTGGAGAATATAAAGAGTTTCACTCGCTAGGGATAACGACCGAAGGTGACTTGAGAATAAATTGGCGGGAGAATAACTCTGCTGGAGAATAAACTGGTGAGAAAATGACTCTGTGGGGAAGATATACTTTGTCAGAAGGTCCGCTGATTTGGAGAAATAACCTCGACTGTGGATGGATTATTGTTGCTGGCGGTGATGAACTCTGTCGGGGATAAAATTTCTGTTTGTGGAAGAAATAAACTCCACTGGGGATGGTCTTTTAGCGTTGGTGATAGATAAACTCTGCTTGGGAAGAATTAACACCACTGTATTTAGGTACCTTTTACTCTGCGGGGAGTGTAGATGTTACTGGGACGCATGCTGAGGATATGACAATGACTTTGCATCAAGACTTTTCTGCCCCTGTATCTGCTAGAGAAAGTACCTGCGGAGGCCTTGTGGATTGAGTGTTATCCCAACTTATGAGGTGCTTGGTGACTTTCGATCGAAATGATAAGTCTTCTTCTGGTAGGCAAGTGACGAGGTGACGGGACACAGTCGTACGCTTTAATCCCTAACTTTTTCCTGGACTGTCTTTTCAAATTTTCAGTCCACCGGGATACCCTTTTTTGCCCAAGCTGCCTTTTCAGGTTTTCGGCTTGCCGGGTGTACATATCTTTTTTGTTTTTATCCCAAATTTTTGCCCGAACCTTTTTGGTTCGCCGGGATGCCCTTATTTTTGCCTAGGCCAGTCAACCTAGCGGGTCTTTGTTCATGCGCAGTATTTTCCGACTATGTCCACGCTCTCAGAGTGTACGGAGTTGTCACTGTCGGTAGTGTTGTGTTGCCACACTACCAGAAGATGTTCGTTTGATCATACAAGATTCGTTGCTGGAATTCATGTCCAATGCCCCAAGTGATTCAGATGGAGATCTGCCCCTGGCTATTTGGCATCTTTGCGAGATTCCTTGAATCTTGACTTGACTGCCCCAGATGATGAACAATGACCATGCCGTTCCCCTTGGTTGGAAGTGTTTTTCCACTTGAGGTGATCCTTTTTATTGAGAAGGTTTTTGTTCACTAGATATTTGTCATGCGAATTTCTCTGCTGTTGAACAAATAGTCATATGCAAACAATGTTATTTTAAGAATGCAAAGCTTATGTCTGTCTTGAAGTTTGAAAATTTATTTTTTAGTAAAACAAGTTTTTTTGTTGTAAAAGTGTGATGTCAACTCAGGATTTATAGCAAACCTTATAGGAGTCAGGATACCTTTTGTAACAGTATGCTTTCGAACTAACCCATGCTTCAGCTAGGACTTTTAAGGGTTATAACGTGGCCTAGTTCACGGTTCAAAAAACAAAGGATAAAGGCTCAAAATTTATTTGTACCCACCCGTTCTTCGTGATGTCCTTCAGTCCTAAGCTCATCTAATTCTGCATTTAGATCCCGTTTGAGTCTTGGAATATTGCCCTTGATGTTGAGGTGACGGTTCGGATACTGAAAGTTTATTTGATAAAGGCAGTCATTTTGTAATCTTTTTTTTCCGAGGATTTATAGTAAGCTCTTTTTTTTTGGTTTTACTATCCCTATTTTTTGTCTGAACTGTTTCTTTTGTGATTACAGTCAGCGGGATGCCCTAGTTTTTTTCTTAAGTCTCCTTCATAGGTTTTGACTTAATGGGCTTTTATTTCGAGAGATAATGACTGCCTGCTTGGATGATTATGCGGAACCATCACCGCCCTTTGTTTTGGAAGGACGTCTTCGACGCCATTCATTGTGCACCTGGATTAACTGAGAAAACTACCCTGCCCTAGGTTGTGATTAAGGGTTTTAATTTACGTGAAAAGAAAAACTCCTACTTCTTTGGCTCAAAGGGGTTGACTAGGGATTATATTCCTTATAACTCCACTGTTTAGGATTTGAAACAACGCCTGTACATCGTCAGCGGGGTCTGTTCAAAAGCATACTGTAGAGATTTTGATATCATTTTCGCCATCCTCCCTCTAAAGGCTCAGCGCTTTTGTTCGAGAGTTGAATATCACAAAAAGGAAAGCAATTTAAATATAGTGAATACGAATGAATTGATTCAAAACAGACATATGCAATGCATTGATAAAGTAACAGAATTTGACATGAATAGATGTTCAAACAATCAAAAGAAAATTGCAAATTGAAAATTCTAATGAAAAAAAGCCTCTCTTGTCATAACTTGTCACTTAAAATGGTGGGCCTTAGAGGATTGACAGAAACATTCCAGTTGACCATCTTCTGTGAATTCCAATGCTCCTTCATCAATTAGGTCTTGAATTTTGTATTTCAACCTCCAACAGTCGTCAGTATCATGCCCCAGACTGTTGGAGTGATATGCACACCTTGCATCAGTATTGTAGTTAGGCGAAGAAGTCTTGGGATTCGGATGAGGTCCTATTAACGTAACCAGATTCATCCTCAACATGTGTTGTAAAGCTTGAGACAACGACATGTTGAGTTTAGTAAGTTTCCTCTTGGGTGTATCTGGCTTACTCTGATTATCCCATTGTTTTTTGGCGAGGTTGTTGTTGGACTTGTGAGGTAGTAGCAATTTGGAAAGGTTCACTCTTCACCAAACCAAACCCTTGTCTTCTTGGAGGTTGATCAATGACTTGGTCCCCGGCCTCGACTGTTTGCTTCATACTGTTATATCCGTCTTGATGAAGTTGGTTGATAATGGTTCTCAGCACTTCTTGTCCCCGGGATAGGCTTTGGATAAGAGCCATCTTCCCCAGCATATGGGTTCTTATTGCACCCATCTCAGCTTGTAGTTGTTCCAGTCGTTCGTGCTTATTGTCTTCGGGACTTTTCTTGACCAAGTTCCCAACGAGGAGTGTTTTCAACTCTTTCTGCCCCTTGGATAGGTTTAGGAATATTTCCCTGAACTGAGCTTCTTGAGTTTGAAGATCTCTGTTGTCTTGTTTGAGAGCCATTGCTGAAATAAACAGCGAGAACATGAGAGACCTATAATGGAAGACCTATTATGCAATGATATGTATGATATTTGTATGAAATATTTTCAAGGATCTCGCGGGGTAAACAAGAAACTGTTAGAATTTGATTGCAACTTGATTGAATAAACTTCATGTCATTGAGAGCCCTTCTTCAAGAGTCAAGCTCACCATATCGAGTGGGTCATAGCCACTGACTCAAGTTATCGTGTTTTGATCTTTGGACGATATTGGCTAAAGGAAAATAAATCCCCTTGCCCCTTGCTAGATGTCTGATTTACCATAACCTGCATCACAAACCCTTGAGATCCTTGAAATGGTTAAGGAAATGCTATGGTATGATGTTATGATGTGTATTCTATACGTTTAAGCAAAAGTGAGAGGTGATGTAAGCAAGTAAACTCGACAAGAAATCCAAGTTATTGAATAAGGACTGTAAACAAAACCTGCAAGGAACTCATGTTGTCAGATAATAAAAATGTGCAAGTAGTTCAAGTTGAAAGCACACAAGTCATACAAACAGCCTTAGGTTTAGGCTTTCATGGGTTTTAAGGTAGTACCCTCTTGAAGTTTAGTTGGTTCAACCTGTCCTAGAAAAGTAACCGGGTTCTAGAGGATCTTAATATCACCGACCATCCTCCATCGGTCATGGTTTCAGCTCACGCAATCTTTTCTTGCAGCCGGAACTATCTCGAGAGTATGGTCTCAATGAGTGTAGCATCGAGTATCAACCAGTTCTCAGCTTTACACTGAGGTCGGCTATCTCACTACTTTCAAATGGCCAAGTTGGTCGATTAATGGTTCTAAGGTCAGTTGATGCTTAACGACACACGTAGCGGCCCCATATTCTCCTTGTTTCTCCACAAGGGATACCGGTACCAACCAATGTACCACATCAATGTAGCTACTGCTTCAACCGTATCAGTCTACACTGTACAGTTCCCTCACAGTTTATTGCTACTTACCTAAAAGGTGTCCCCCAGATCCGGGTTAGGATCTATAGTAACTCCAATACAAAGCCCTCAAAAGTAAAGCAATCAAATCAAACAATAGAAGTAATATGATGAACTAATCCTAAGGTATACCCCACTTATTTCTAATCCCCAGTAGAGTCGCCAGTTCTGTGATACGGTGGCAGAACCGACTGTTAATACTAGTTTGCATTTTTTATTCACAAAATGTCGCGGTAAGCAAGAGTCGCCACCAACTTTTATTTTATCCAACTGGAAAGGAAAAAAAACAGAAAAATTCCTTCTTTCGAGATTTTGAGTACGAGGGGTAGATTATAGAAAGGGAAGGTATTATCACCTTTTCTATCCGTGGTTTTCCACGGGCTCTTAGGTACTTGCTCATTTTGAAAACTGCTTGTGTGTGCTTGTTTTGAAATTTTTTGTTTTACTTCGTTTTAACCCTTGTTTCTGTCCTCAAGAGTGCTACGAAGTGTTTTTGAAAACTTTGTTTGAAAGAGAGTGTAAGTGTGGAAAGAGTTTGTTTTGAGCAAGTACCTACTAGCATCTACCTACTCGAAAAAAGAATTGTTCTATGTTCGTTTCCTTTAGACAGCGTTATCCTACTATTAGTAAGTAGGTAGCACCGTTGTTGGAGTTGTAAGGGTCAATTCGAAAGGGACGTACGATCACTAAAGCAATGTTAGGACGTCTTAGTAATAACCCTAATGTCTTAAGATCAATATTCGAGGCAACATATCCGAGGCAACTTTTCCGAACGGGACTTTGATCTTTTGTTTAGACAAGAGGGCGACCACTAAAATACCTTATACTTAATGACCGTTTACCGAAGGCAACCGAAGTGAGAGTATACCCTAGGAGTGCACATGTGCGAGTGATTCAATTTCAAGTTTATTATCTTTGCACATTTAGGGTTTGCTAACTGTTTTAATTTTAACATACATTCTTGTCATGCAACCCTAGTATCATACATCTAACAGTTAATATTTTGCGGAAATTAAAGTGTGGAAAGTAAAGCTACGCTATTACAAGGTTTCGGGTATTAATTACATAGCCAAAAAACCCGCTAAAACGATAAATAAACAAAACAAGTCCTAATTAATCTATTACATCCTGTGAGCAGTTACATTAATATGGTAAAATAAAATAAACGCGCGCGAAGAGAGAACGAAAGGAAATTAGGGTTTTGACCCCGTCTAACCTAATTAAAAGAAAAATTATTTTTTGGTTGTTTTTTTATTATTTTAAGAAATAAGGGTTTGAATTAAATATATACAAAAACCTAATTACTAATTAAATTAAATTAAAGAAAATAATTTACATGACCTATTTTTGTGTTTTGTTATTTTAAAGAAAAAGAAAATAGAATTTAAATTAAACAAAACCCTAATTTCTAACTTGTTTTAATTTATTTACAAAAGAATTAAAGTTACCCTAAAATTAAATAAACTAATTAAATTAATATTTTTTGATAAAAAATAACCTAAATCTAATTGGATGAAAAATTATTTTTATGATTCTTTAATAAAAAAAGAACTGATTTTTAAGTTAGTAAAAATAATTAAATGAATTAATAAAGAAAATATAAAAGAAAAGAAAAAGCAAATGGGCCTGTGAAATAGAAAATGGAGGGTGTGAAGATAGCAATTCTGGGCCCAAAACAAGCTGACCCATGTTGACTTCCACTCTTCAGTGCTTGCACGTTGATCAAGGTCTTTGGTGGACCATCACATGATAGCCTTCAGATCTGGCCTGTGGACATCTGGTTGGTTGGACGATGATGGTCCATGGTGGTCTCCACGCCTTGTATGCACGCCTGATCATCTAAATGAAAATAATATGAAATAATGGGGGGACCTGAGATTCGAACCCAGGTCCTGTGGCCTTTTCCACTAGCCTTGTTACCAACTGAGCTGGACACGTTTATTGTATATGCAATAATAATAATGGATAATATATAATAATGCAAGTTAGTGGGGGGAAAAATAAAAAAATGCACCAGAATTCAAATTGACGAATGAGATGGAGCCACGCATGTCATCTTCTTCCTCCCTCCGTTGGTAAAAGTCATAGACTTTTACCTACGGACGAACGTCCGTCACTACAAACCTTGCACAATTCAAAATCACACACAATCATGATAAATGGAATCTAAGGATGTGAATCAAGTTGCCTTGTCCTGCTGAGCATCATGGTGTGAAGATGTGAAAAACACAAGAAGGGGGGTTGAATTGTAAAACTTAAAACAAAATGCTTGACAACACAGTATTTTTATCCTGGTTCGTTTGATCTCAAACTACTCCAGTCCATCCTTTAAGGTGATTTCGCCTCTCTCTCACGAGGTCTTAATCCACTATTTTCAAAGGATTACAATAGCTACTTTAACAATTGTTAAAGTCTTCTTGAGTACAACCACAAACCGGTTTATCTCAAGGAAATCTTTTACAAATGAATTGAACTAGTGTGTATGTTGTTTTCTTACAAAACTGTATATCACAACTGTGATAATTACACAAACTAAGATTGGAATAAAGTGACTTTGCTAAAGCTTTGAATGAGCATGGTTTGAATAGCTTAGCAAATTTGAGTGCGTACGTACGTGCTTCTTTTCACAAGCAGTCTTGTTTATATAGACAAGCAAGGATACGTTGTCCATAAAGCAGGTTTAATGATAATAATGCACTTTCCTTTTGTAGAAGATCTTTGTCTGAAGAAAGCCATTAGCATTTAATTCAGTCTTGAATGCCTAGTAACGCTTCAAAATCTTCTTAGCTGTATCTTGTTAGAACATAGTTTGATTCTACAACCCTTAATTAGAGTTTTGATGATAACAAAATACAAAGAATAAATAAATTGTAAGATTTATATATAAGACAAATATGCTTCTTAAATTATGTTTTTTATATACAGAAGTTCTGATGGAATCAGCATCAGAAGCATCAGAAGATCATATCAGCATCAGAAGATCATATCAGTAACATGTGCTATACGCTGAAGCTACCAGATCATACGCTGAAGCTTGATGACCAGAATCTGCGTATAAAACACTCTGACTCTGATTAAAGATCTTTACCAAGTCATCAGCACTCAGAAGCGTCAGCATAAGTTTAAAGCAGAAGACTCTGAAGCGTTACTATGTATTCAAGACAAAATTAATTACCAACGGCTTTATCCAAGACAAGATCTTCTCAAAAAGGAAAGAACATTATTATCATTGAAAGTGCTTTATGGACAATAACGTATCTTTGCCTTGGCTATATAAACAAGTCTGTGTGAGAAAAGACCACGCATATAATACGCACACACTCATAATTTGCTAAGCTTTCCAACCACGCTCATTCAAACGCATTAGCAATTCAGTTTTTATTCTAAGCTTAAATTTGTGTATTATCACAGTTGTGGTATACTGTTTTATTAGAAAACATTAAACACATTATTGTTCAATTCTTTGTAAGAGATTTCCTTGAGATAAACCGGTTTATGGTTATACTCAAGAAGGCTTTAACAGTTGTTAAAGTGGCTTTGTAATCCTTTGAATATAGTGGATTAAGACCTCTTTGGAGAGAGGCGAAATCACCTTGACGGGTGGACTGGAGTAGTTTGAGATCAAACGAACCAGGATAAAAATACAGTGTTGTTTAATCTTTTGATTTAAGTTTTAACAATTCAACCCCCCTTCTTGTGTTTTTCACATCTTCAATTGGCATCAGAGCGCCTGGTTCTGAGCTTATAACACTTAACCGTGTCAGTACAAGATCCAGCGTCAGAAAAACACAATGGCAGGACCAAATCAAAACATCAGCAATGACAACAATGAAGAAAGAGACAGATTCAGTGGCAAACCTCCAGTCTTTGATGGAGATAACTTTGACTACTGGAAAGACAAAATTGAGAGTTTCTTTCTGGCCAATGATGCTGATCTGTGGGACATGGTGGCTGATGGATACACGCACCCAGTGGATGGAAGTGGTCAGAAGATTGACAGGAAAACAATGTCTGATCAACAAAAGCGTGATTTCAGAAATTATCACAAGGTCAGAACAATTCTTCTCAGCGCCATCTCTTATTCAGAATATGAGAAGATATCAAACAGAGACACTACAAAGAATATGTTTGACTCTCTGAGAATGACGCATGAAGGCAACATTCAAGTCAAAGAAACCAAAGCCCTAGCACTCATTCAGAAGTATGAGTCATTCAAGATGGAAGAGAGTGAATCAATAGAAACTATGTTTTCAAGATTTCAGATTCTTGTTGCTGGTCTAAAAGTTCTTGACAAAGGGTATTCTACTGCTGATCACGTTAAGAAGATCATCAGAAGCTTGCCAAAACAATGGAGGCCAATGGTCACATCGCTTAAGCTAGCCAAGGATCTCAACAAAATCTCTCTGGAGGAACTTGTCAGCTCCCTCAGAAGTCACGAGATAGAGCTAGAAGCAGATGAACCTCAAAAGCAACGTAAGCCATTAGCTTTAAAATCTAACAGAAAATATGACTCCAAAGTCTTGCAGGCTGTTGAAGAAACCTCCGATGGGTCCTCATCAGAAGAAGATGAACTATCTCTCCTCTCCAGAAGGGTGAACCAATTGTGGAAGCAGAGGCAAAGAAAGTTCAGGAATCCCAGAAGATCAGAAAATCAGAATGAATCTTTCTCCAGATACAGAAGGTCAGAATCCTCCTCTGGACACAGAAGATCTGAAGGTTCTTCAGGAAATAGAAAGCCAAACAATAAAGACATCATCTGCTATGAATGTAACGAGTAAGGGCACTATAAAAGTGATTGCCCAAAGCTTCAGAAGGAAAAGCCCAAAAAGAAGTTTGGCAAGGAAAAGAAGAAAAGTCTCATGGCTACATGGGATGATTCTGACACATATGAAGCTGACTCAGAATCAGATGATGAAAGAGCAAACATAACTCTCATGGCAAACATAACAGAAGACAGTGAAGCTTCTGAGTCAGAATCTGAATCAGATACAGAAGAGGTATTCCCTGACTTTACTATAAACTTTACTAAGGCTGAACTAGCTGAAAGCCTTAATGAAATTATGGAAAGATATCAGCAGATCAGAGTCAAATTCAGAAACCTGAAAAGGAATCTTGCTTCTGACTCTGATAAGACTGAGAGTCTCAAATTGGAGAATTCTGAGTTAAAAGATAAAATTTCAAAATTAGAAAACCTATTGCAAAACTCTCATAAGGAAACAATCCCTGAAACTCCCAGCAATGCTGATGAGATCATCAAGGAGTATGATCACAGCTTTCAGAAGTTTCTGGCTAAAAACATAGACAGAAGCAAAATGGCTTCAATGATCTATGGAGTTAGCAGAAATGGCAGAAAAGGGATAGGATATAAGGTAAGGTACCTACACCAAAGAATGCCATGGATTTAGTTATAAAATGTACTCCACTTAATTCACACTTTATATATGGGCACACACATGACATAAAATATACAAGTAGTGATTACTCTGTCAAACCAAAATTCAACCAGAGTTTTGGTAAAACTAACAAATCAGGACCCAAGAGAATATGGGTACCTAAGGATAAAATAATACATGTGGCAGATATCTTTAGCAGCAAAGCAAAAACACCAGTCATGGTACCTGGACTCTGGCTGCTCACGACACATGACAGGAAGAAGGCATATGTTCCAAAGCCTGGAACTTAAGCCTGGAGGCCACGTAGGTTTTGGAGGAAATCAGAGAGGAAAGATCATTGGCTCTGGAACAGTAGGTAATGGAAATCTTCCCTCTATAAGTAATGTTTTATTAGTAGATGGATTAATGCATAACCTGTTATCCATAAGTCAATTAAGTGATAACGGTTATGATATAATCTTCAATCAAAATTCATGCAAAGCTGTTAGTCAGAAAGATGGGACTATCCTATTTAATGGAAAGAGGAGAAACAACATTTATAAAATAAAACTTTCTGAACTAAAAAGTCAGAATGTAAAGTGTCTTCTGTCTGTTAACAACGAGCAATGGATCTGGCACAGAAGATTGGGACATGTTAGTATGAGAAGAATATCTCAGATTAACAAACTCAATCTGGTCAGAGGACTTCCTAACCTGAAGTTCAATTCAGATGCTCTGTGTGAAGCATGTCAGAAAGGCAAGTTTGCAAAACCAGCTTTCAAATCCAAAAACGTTGTTTCCACCTCCAAGCCATTAGAACTTCTGCACATTGACTTATTTGGACCAGTTAAAACTGCTTCAGTCAGTGACAAGAAGTATGGGTTAGTAATCGTAGATGACTATAGCAGATGGACATGGGTAAAGTTCTTAAGACACAAGGACGAGTCACACTCTGTGTTTGTCACCTTCTGCAACCAAGTTCAGAATGAAAAGGATCTTAGAATCGTCAAAGTCAGAAGTGATCATGGTGGAGAATTTGAAAACAAATATTTTGAGTCATTCTTTAATGACAAAGGCATTCTGCATGATTTCTCTTGTCCTAGAACTCCCCAGCAAAATGGAGTTGTAGAACGAAAGAACAGAGCATTGCAAGAAATGGCCAGAACCATGATCAACGAGACTAATGTTGCTAAGATCTTCTGGGCAGAGGCAATAAACACAATGTGTTACATTCTAAATAGAATCTCCATAAGACCTATTCTGGAAAAGACTCCATATGAATTGTGGAAGAACAGAAAGCCCAACATTTCCTATTTTCACCCATTTGGATGTACATGTTTCATTTTGAATACAAAAAATTATTTGAACAAGTTTGACTCTAAAGCACAAAAGTGTATTATGTTAGGATACTCTGAACGCTCAAGAGGGTACAGAGTATACAATACAGAAACACAGATTGTGGAAGAATCAATCAGTGTTCGTTTTGATGATAAGCTTGACTCTCAAAAGTCAAAGCAGAATGAATTCCTTGCAGGTATGGAAGTTGAACTCACAGGTACTGAAGACAAGTCATCAGAAGCTCTCAACATAGACACTCCCTCAACATCAGAAAGAGGCACTGCAAGCAATCCAACACCTTCTAGTGATCAACTCCAGAAAATACTATCCATAAGCAGCATGGATCACCCAGAAGAAACAATCCTAGGAAGAAAGGAAGATCCAATCAGAATAAGATCTAGCTTCAGAAACTCTGAAGAATCCCTCATGGGACTTGTTTCTCTAATTGAACCATCAACAATTGATGAAGCACTTCTGGACAATGACTGGATTCTAGCAATGCAAGAGGAGCTAAATCAATTCATAAGAAATGACGTATGGGATCTAGTTCCTAAACCAAAAGGATTTAACGTCATTGGAACAAAATGGGTGTTCAGAAACAAACTGAATGAACAAGGTGAAGTCATCAGAAACAAAGCACGACTGGTAGCACAAGGTTATAGTCAGCAAGAGGGAATAGACTATACAGAAACCTTTGCTCCAGTCGCCAGGTTAGAATCTATCAGACTCTTAATTTCATTTGCTGTTAATAAAGGCATCACTCTGTATCAGATGGATGTTAAGAGTGCATTCTTAAATGGCTATATAGAAGAAGAGGTATCTGTGCACCAACCCCCTGGTTTTGAAAGTTCCAAAAATCCAGAATATGTTTTCAAACTAAAGAAGTCACTGTATGGTCTGAAACAAGCTCCCAGAGCTTGGTATGAAAGACTAAGTAACTTCTTTTAGAAAAGGAATTCACCAGAGGGAAAGTGGACACAACCTTGTTCTGTAAGATAGTTAAGAATGACATTTTAGTATGTCAGATTTATGTTGATGACATCATATTTGTATCTACTAAATCCTCTTTGGGAAGAAAGTTTGCTAAATGTATGCAGGCAGAATTTGAGATGAGCCTAATGGGGGAACTGAAATTCTTTCTGGGAATTCAGATTAATCAAACCCCAGAAGGAAATTACATTCATCAGAGCAAATATGTCAGAGAACTTCTGAAGAAATTTGATCTCTCAGAATGTAAGCCATCAAAGATTCCAATGCATCCCACGTGCATTCTGGAAAAAGAAGAGGTAAGTAAAAAGGTAGAACAGAAGGTCTACAGAGGTATGATTGGTTCTCTTCTCTATCTGACGACTTCAAGGCCTGACATTTTATTCAGTATTTACATTTGTGCTAGATTCCAATCAGATCCTAGAGAATCTCACTTAACAACAGTTAAGTAAATTTTCAAGTATCTGAAAGGTACTACTAATCTGGGTTTGTTTTATAGAAAATCAAGTGATTACAGCTTAGTAGGATACTGTGATGCTGATTTCACTGGAGACAGAGTAGAACGTAAAAACACTTCTGGAAGCTGTCAGTTTCTGGGAGAAAATCTGATCTCATGGTCCAGCAAAAGATAATCCACAATTGCTCTATCAACAGCAGAAGCTGAATACATAGCAGCAGCTGGATGCAGCACACAAATGCTCTGGATGAAAAGTCAACTTGAGGACTTCCAAATATTTGAGAGTAACATTCTTATCCTCTGTGACAATACTTCTGCTATTTGTCTCAGTAAAAATCCAATTTTGCATTCTATGGCTAAGCATATAGAAATAAAACATCATTTTTTAGGGACTATATTCAGAAAGGAATTTAAAATTTAAAATTTATTAACACAGACCATCAATGGGCTGATATTTTTACAAAACCTCTTTCTGAAGATAGGTTCAACTTCATTCTGAAACATCTCATCATGAAGCTCTGCCCAAAATAAAATTGTTTTGATTCCTGTGATCGGTGGATCTGGAACTGACTGTTTAACGCTGGTTCGCGAAATGTCGCGGAAGCAAGAGTCGCCACCGTCTTTTATTTTCTCCAAATGGAAAGGACAAAAGCACAGAAAAATTCCTTAAAGAGATTGCTCTCGGTTCGGGAGGTAGGTTATAGAAAGGGAAGGTGTTAGCACCCTTTCTATCCATGGTTATCCATGGGCTCTTAGATACTTGCTCACTTGTGTTTTCAAAATGGTTTGTTTGCTTTTCAACTGTGGGTTTTAAAAAGTTTCTTTGAAAATTCCAGTTCGACTCTTGTATCGGTCCTCAAGAGTGTTTGAAAAATGCTTTCGAAAGCTTTTTGAAAATGTGTTGGTGTGAAAAGTATTTTTGATTTGTTTTGTTTTGAATTAGAGCAAGTATCCACGAGTCGTCTACCTACCCTAAGGAATTCGTCTGTGTAAATGTCCTTTAAAGTAGTGCCATCCCACCATTGAGAGGTAGGTAGCACCACCGTTGGAGGTGTTCGGGTCAATTCGAGGTTCGGGACGTGGTGATCACCAGAGCAATGGGAAGACACCTTAGAAGCTACCCTCATGCCAGGTTCCCGGATCATGAGGACTTACTAAGACATCCTCTACTCGACGATCACCTTTCGAGGCAAGGCAACAGTGAGGCGTACCCTAGGGGTGGTGTGTGATTTTGTGTGTTATTTTCATGTTATGTTTTATCTTGTACATGTATCATGGTGATCTACGCTTGTTTTTAATTTAGGCCATACATTCTTTCATGCAAAGTTTAGCAGTTTAAAGTGCGAGAAGTAAAAGTTCTAAAGCTATTACAAAAGGCGCGGGTCCACATCGCCAAAATTTCCAGAACCCGATTTGACAGAAAAATAAAGAAATAATGAAAAGTAAAGTACGAGGAATATAAAATGTCCGAGTTACAAGGCTTTGGGAGAGATACATAAATATTAAAAGAAAAAGAAATAAATATGCGAATCGGAATAAAATTGAAACGGGGGCGTTGAACCCTTTTTGATTAAATTGAATTATTGTTAAATTAATTAAATTAAAGAAAAGAAATTGTTTTTGGTATTTTTGTATTTTAAGATTTTAATGAAAAAAGAATTAAATGAAATTAAAAGATTAACCCTAATTCTAATTGTTTTAATTTATTAAGAAAGTATTAAATTTTAACCTAAACTTAATCTAATTATTTACATGCGATTTAATTATAAAAATAATAATAGGAAATATTTAGTTATTATGAAAGAAAAGAAAAAAGGATAAAAAATTATTACAAACCCTAGTTCTACCAATTTTAAATTAATTAAGAAAATATTAAGATTTACTCCTAAATTAAAACTAATTAGTTAATAAAGGTTTTATTTACAAAAAAAATATAACATTAAATAAAAATATTAGTTTTTGTCTCTTTTCTGATTTTTTATTATTTTTGTGTTTTTTATGAAAATAATAATAATTAAATTAAAAGAATTAATTAACCATAACAATTGAATCAAAATAAAAATAATAAAAAAAATGAGAAACTTGCAAACCTTAGGGGGGGTGTTGTCCCCAATTGTGAGGTTTTGATTAGTATTTTTGGGCCCATTTAGTCCTTGGCCTGTTTGACTTTTGCGCTGGCATGTGAGATGGTTGACTAGTACCCATCATAATCTCTGGATCCTGACCCTTGGATTGGTGAAATTGGCCAGGTGGCGTGTTGGATGGAGGAGTGTACGCTGGAATTCTGGGAACGGGCTACACACAAGCAACGTTAGAAAAATAATAATATGGAAAGGGAGGGGACCTGGGATCGAACCCAGGTCCTGAAGGTCACCACACACATGCCTAGCTAATCAAGCCAAACGCGCATCTTGTATATTAATCAACAAACAATGAATATAAAATAAACAATGGTTAGTGGGGCCTCCGCGCGCGAAAATTTGAATCAACCAGTCATAGCCTGCCACCGAGTCATCGTCCTCCTCGCTTGTTTATTTCCTGAAATACAAAAAACATAGGCAACGGTTTTGAACCGTCCCAAAAGGTGCCATTTGAGAAAATAGCGAATAGGCCATAAGGCCTCATAAATTAGGCGCGAGGGTGGCTTTATGATCGTCCAATCATGCTTGTTTCAATGATATAGGTCTCGAGTGCTAATTTTTCTTTCACCAAGAAACCCCAATTTAAGGTTCTGAAAACCCTAAACATCGTCCATGGTGGTTTCTTGTATAGTGCGTAAAAACTCAATTCATCTACATGGTTAGCTTCAGGAAGGTCCCATTAGTATAAATCAACCACAAAAATGAAATGATATGGTCTAAATAACAAAATACGAATATGCAAAAAGAGCGATGCAGTTTGCCTTCGAATTACCAATTCTTTGAGTATGGGACACGATTCTCGATTGGAATCGTCTCCTGGCAACCTTGGCAAGCTAATGGAGTGGTTGTTTGGTCTTGAAAGGCCCTGCAATCGTGATTTCAGTTTTCAACTTCTAAGCAAAAAACTCAAATGCAGTTCTGGGTCTATGGCGCAGCTTAGAGTCTGTATGCATTAGGGTTGCACTTGGTACTTATGTGTGAAGGTTCTAGGGTTGAGAAACTGATCACAAATCCATGAATTGATGAAAAATATATTTGATTTTCAAGCCATTATTTTGCAATCTTTTTTCACATGTTTTTGATACAAATCATGTCCAATTCCATTGATTCTTTCTATATTTGGTTAGGCACGAAATCTTGGAGATATTATATGCATAAAAAGATTGAAAAACCTAGGTTTAGTATTTTCCATGTATTTTAATTAATTAAATGAATTATTAATAATAAAAATCCAAATAAATAAATAAAAAATGAAGAAAAACTTCCCTTTGGGCCAAATGGTCGTGCACATGCCTTGGATAATGAATTGTGGAAGAAAAAGAGGCCCATTAGCAATTTTAGGTCATTTGAATCAATGTTGACTTTTCAAAATATCCAAATATTTCCCAACTTCTACAAGGCATAACTTGCTCAATTTTTAAGTTTTCTCATGTTCTTGGACATTTTGGAAAGGTCTTTGAGTCCTCTAACCAATGCCTTTGGTCCCATGTCATTTTGATTTACCAATCTCAAGTTATGGCCTTTGACTTAAAGTCCCTTTTTGTTGACTTTTGAAAATGACCTATAATGTTGAAATTGATAACTTTTTGTGAGAGCATTTCTTGGACTTGAAGTGTGAAGAGGAGTTGTAGGAAATGTCTTTCTATTCAAAATGAGCTTTGGATGGAATTTTTCTGATAATCCATGTGGAAGTTATGCCCTGGTCAATTTACAGTTGACTTTTTCAACTGTCCAAATATGGAAACTTTTGCATCTTGATGATTTTTGAGCCAAGCTTTGAGAATCATGATCAAGCATTTATCAAATGATGTTTTTGGCTTCAAAATGAGATGTTGACCAAAAATTTGAACTTTTGACTGTCAAATGACCATTTTGCCCCTACAGTTGACTGTAGTGCAATTATGGTCTTTGACTATGCAATTTTGTGCTGTGAGTCTTGAAACTTGGTATGAGGATGCTTGACCATGTTTATAAGCATGTGGGACTTGATTAGACCCTTGGAAACTTCATTTACTTTGTCAGAACCAAAACCCTAATTTTGACTGTTTAGGAGGCCCTTGAACTGTGCAACCCTTGGGGAATTTTGAAGCATGACTTGGCAATTTCTTGAAGAATATGGGAGGGCAAATTTTGGGGTACAACAGTTGCCCCTGTTCAATCTTCTTAGACCTGAGGATGCAGATTGGCTGACGTGCCTTTCGTAATCCGAAGGTGGAAGATGATTGAACACTAGAGTGCCCAGAAATTTGCGCTCACATAGTAGCAGTGTGATGGTGGAATGGGCTTATAGACGCCATTTGGAGATTGATGGATAGGATGATGGGCTTATAGATGCCATGCTAAGAGATGATGGAAGGTGGATGGTCTTATAGATGCCATCTGGATGTCAATCGCATAAGAGTTTCCTTAGCGAGGACTTGCATACCTGCAAAAAGAAAAATGATTACCTGACCTGTTACGGGAGCTGGTCTTCAAATTCTTTGTGTAGATGTGTCCTGACTGGTTACAGGAGTTGGATCTGGAGCTTCAAACGGTGATGAATGAACCAGGGATGGTTACTACCTCAACAGGAACGGTGAGAGAACCTTGGATGACTTTAACCTCAACAGTATCGCTGAGAAATCTTGGGATGATTACTACCTCCGCAGTATCGGGGAGAGAACCAAAGGCGACTACAACCTCAATAGCAATCATTGAGAGAATCTTGGATAACTTCACTTCAACAGCAATCATTGAGCGAAATCTGGGATTACCACCTCCGCAGTATCGGGGAGAGAACCATAGGCGACTACAACCTCAATAGCAATCATTGAGAGAATCTTGGATAACTTCAACTTCAACAGCAATCGTTGAGCGAATCTTGGGATTACCACCTCCGCAGTATCGGGGAGAGAACCATAGGCGACTACAACCTCAATAGCAATCATTGAGAGAATCTTGGATAGCTTCAACTGAGTCTTTATCAGAAAAATCTGTTTGGGGTCGATTTAGCTGGACTAGAGAAGGCCTTGGACTGGATAAGAAACAGAAAATCTTAGGGTCGATTAACTGAACCGGTCTAGGTCTTGAAATCTTCAACTGGAATAAGTGTCAGAACGTCGCCATGCCTGGGTCACATCCGAACCATATCTGGAAGGAAATCTGGAAGAAATATCAGAACGTCGCCATAACTGGTTCACATCTGAACTATATCTAGAAGGAAGTCTGGAAGAAGTATCAGAACGTTGCCATATCTGGTTCACATCTGAACTATATCTAGAAGGAAATCTGGAAGCAGTATCAGAACGTCGCCATATCTGGTTCACATCTGAACTATATCTAGAAGGAAATCTGGAAGCAGTATCAGAACGTCACCATATCTGGTTCACATCTGCACTATATCTAGAAAGAAATCTGGAAGCAGTATCAGAACGTCGCCATATCTGGTTCACATCTGCACTATATCTAGAAAGAAATCTGGAAGCAGTATCAGAACGTCGCCATGTCTGGTTCACATCTGAACTATATCTAGAAAGAGTTGCGATAGTTGATAGTAATCATCTTTGTATTGACCTTTCCTGAAAAAGTAAAGCATCAGTTGTATGCAAGATCATGATGCATGAACTGCATGATTTCAGGATGTCCTCAAAATTGATGAGATTAGTGTAGTGCGATGCATATGCATGCTATAATGTATGAAGATGTAATGTTCATGAATGTATTTTTGTCTAAGAAAATAAATCCTTGACGGGTGTCGGGAAGTCACTCCTGGGCTGGTGTTGAAGAGAGAGCTTTTTGCCTCTGCTGGGGATGATAATTGCAAGAATATCGGTAGGAGAAGATAACTCCATTGGGGAATAAACTTGGCGAATGGATTACTCTGCGGGGAGAAAAGTACTCTAACGATCTTGCTGGGGAGCAACACTCTGTGGGAAGAGGGGTACTTCGCTGAAATGTTGACGGTAACTTCACTGGGGGTACCCTTGTTGTATTGGAAGTGTTACTAGACTTCGCTGGGGATAAGAAGACTTCGTCGAGGACGCTCTTTCCGTGGCTTTTGGCTGAGGATAACCCAGTTATATCCTGGTAGGGAAATAATTCTTTGAATAAGGCCGGGAGATGCGTTCATGCTTTGCGAGGGTAAGCTTCCAGAATCTACTGGGGATAAGCTTACTGCTTGGGGAGATGAATTCCAACTTTCTTGGGGAAGTATTGAACTGCATTAGTTACGTTCTTCAACGGAACCTTACCTTGATACCTTGGAGGATCGAACAATCAGATTGCTTAGACAACTCTTTATTGCCCCTGTTTCTATGGGGGAGGCACCTGTGGGATGCTGATAATTGTTGAGGGTCAAACCTTCTTCGGGTAGGCAGGTGACAAGATGACAGGACATAGTCGTACGCTTTGATCCCTAACTTTTGCCTGGACCGCCCTTTCGGGTTTTCAGTCCACCGGGATACCCATTTTTGCCCAAGCCGCCTTTTCAGGTTTTCGACTTGCCGGGTGTACAGATTTTTTCATTTTCATCCCTTATTTTTGCCCGAACCCTTTTGGTTCGCCGGGAAGCCCTTATTTTTGCCTAGGTGCGTCAACCTAGCGGGTCTTTGATTGTGCGTAGTATTTTTTCGACTATGTCCGTTCTCAGAAAGTTGGGAGTTGCCCTTGTTAGAAGTGTTTTGTTATGCCACCAGAAGGTATTTGATCAGGCAAGATTCGTTGTTGGAATTCCCCAAGTGACTCAGGCGGAGATTTGCCCCAGGCCATTTGGCCTTTGAGAGATTCTCCGAATCTTGATTGGACTGCCCCAGATGATGGACCATGATCATGTCATGCCCCTTGATTGGAAGTGCCTCTGTTCATTAGGCATTCGTCGTGCGAATTTCTATGCTGTTCAAACAAAAAGTCATATGCAAACAAAGTTATGTTAAAAATGCAAAGCCTATGTCTGTCTTGGAGATTTTAAAAGTGCATTTTGTCGTAAAACAATGTGATGTCAACTCAAGATTTTACAGCGAGCCTTCAGGAGTCAGGATACCTTTCGTAACAGTATGCTTCCGAACTAACCCATGCTTCGGCTAGGACTTTTAAGGGTTATAACGTGGCCTGGTTCACGGTTTAAGAAACAAAGGATAAAGGCTCAAATTATTTGTACCCACCCGTTCTTCGTGATGTTCTTCAAACCTAAGCTCAGTTGATCATACGTTAGACCTTGTTTTGAGTCTTTGCTCTGATTTTCCGGTGATGGTTCGGATATTGATGATTTATTCTGAATAGGCAGTCATTTTTGTTTTTGCTGAGGGTTTGTATAACCTCTTTCCCTTTTTTTTTGATTTCGTTATCCCTTTCTTTTTTTGCCTGAACTGTTTCCTTTTTTGGAATGACAGTCAGCGGGATGCCCCAGTTTTGTAAGTCTCCTTCATGGGTTTTGACTTAATGGGTTTTTATTTTGAGAAGTAATGACTGCCTTTCTTTATTGATTATTCGGAACCATCACTGTCTTTCTTCGTTTTGTAAGGACTTTTTGGTGTCATTTGTTATGCACTTGGATCAACTGAGAGAACTACCCTGCCCCAGGTTATGATTAAGGGTTTTAATTTTCGAACAGAAAAACTCCTACTTCTTTGGCTCAAAGGGGTTGACGAGGGATTATCATCCTTATAACTCCAGTGTTTAGGGATTGAAACAATGCCTGTACCTCATCAGCGAGGTCTGTTCAAAAGCATACTGTAGATTATGGTATCGTTTTCGTCATCCTCCCTCAAGAGGCTTAGAATTATCAATCGAGCGTTGATCATCAGAAAAATATGAAAATAATTTGCGTATAGTGAATACGAATATATTGTTTCAAAACAGACATATGCGATGCATTAATGAAATAACAGAGTTTGCTATGACATTAATTGTTTGTATAAGCAAGGAAAAATACAACTCAGAAATTCAAATAAACAAAAGGTCCTCAATGATTGGGCAACGGAGCAGTGATTATGTTCGGAGTCTCAGGCACTTCAAACTGAATCTCTCCGGCGTCGATCATATCTTGAATCTTGTTCTTGAGGGGCCAACAGTTGTCCGTAGTATGCCCCGGGCTATCAGAATGATATGCGCACCTATCGTTGGGATGATAGTTAGGAGCAGAAGGGTTCGGATTCCGAAGAGGAGCCCTTAGGGTGATTAGCCCTGCCTTAAACATTTGTTGTAGTGCTTGATCCAGCGACATGTTGATCTTGGTGTACTGTCGGTTGGGTGCGCTCTCCTTGCGTTGCTGCCCCTGTCCTTGTTGAGCAGGTCTAGGATTGGGGATCTGGGTTGCCCCTACCTCATGACGGCTCTTTTTACCGTGCACAGCATTGGACTCCTTTTTTCCATGATGAGGTTTTTTATCAGAAGGTGCAGCCTCTTGAATCTTTCCAGACCTGATGCCAACTTCTATTCGCTCTCCAGTCAGGATGAGATCTGTGAATCCAGCAGACGAATTCCCAATCAGGTGGTTGTAGAATGGACCAGACAGGGTCCCCAAGAACATGTCCACAAGTTCACGGTCAGTCAGCGGTGGTTGTACCCTACCGGCCAGGTCTCTCCATTTCTGCGCATACTCTTTAAAACCTTCTCCCGATCCTAGCGACATACCCTGGAGT
This sequence comes from Vicia faba, assembly GCA_948472305.1. NCBI lineage: Eukaryota > Viridiplantae > Streptophyta > Magnoliopsida > Fabales > Fabaceae > Vicia > Vicia faba. The sequence continues at coordinate 499,146,068 of OX451736.1, forward strand.
TGGGTACGCGTAGGAGCGAGGTCGGAATTGTACTGATACTGCTTGTAAAAAGCAGTAGCCAGCTCCTCCCAGTTACAAACCTTGGTTCCATCCAGCTGATAGAACCATTCGAGATGAGTCCCTGAAAGACTTTCCTGGAAGAAGTGGATCCACAAATTCTTGTCCACAGTATATGGTTGAATCTTCCGCACATAAGATCTGAGATGCAGCCTGGGACAGGATGCCCCATCGTACTTGGCAAAAGAGGGTGCTTTGAATTTGTGTGGGATCACCACACCAGAAGTTAGACCCAAGTCCCCGAAATCCAAATCGGGCACTTGTTGAATTTCCATTGCATTCAGGAGGTCTTCCAACTGTTTATACTTGTCCTCAGCAGGAGGGTATTCTTCGTCGTTGAAATCTGTCTCGTTGTCGGAGACCACCGGACTGGGAACCCTTTCCTCCTGATGACTGCCTTCCCCAACAGATGGAGTGGTCCTCTCAGCTTCATTTTGTGTGCCATTCCCAGGTTTGCGTCTAGGGTTGAACCACACAGTCCTCTTCTTCTTCTTTTTCAAGAGCAGAGTCTTCAGGTCTTGTTGCCCCTGGGCCAAATTCACAATCAACTCCTGGAACTGGGCATTCTGGGCCTGGAGAGCCTTGATGGATTGCTCAGTAGACGATTCAGGATTCATGACGATCGGCTGAAATAAACAGCGAAGAAGGTAAGAGGCCTGTCAAAAGAGTACCTGTAATGCAATGATATGTATGTATATATATATGCAATGTTTTCAAGGATCTCGCGGGGTAAACAAGAAACTTGTTAGAATTGTAGCTTGATTGGAGGAACTTCATGTTGTAGAGAGTCCTTCTTCAAGGGTCAAAGGCTCACCATATCCAGTGGGTCATAGCCCCTACCTTTAGTCATCATGTCTGGTTTTGATTTCCAAACAACCTTGGTTAAGGGAACCTTCTTCAAGAGTCAGAGCTCACCATATCAAGTGGGTCATAGCCCCTGACGACCTTGGCTAGAGGAAAATAATTCCCTTTGCCCTTTGTTTAGACATTCTGGTTCATCCTGACCTGCATCACAAGCCCTTGAGATCCTTGAAATGGGTTAAGATGTATGCAATGGTATGATGTCATGATGCATGGGGTAATATGAATAAACCCTGTTATGAGCCCTTATTAAGGACTATAAACAAAACCTGCAAGCAAACTCAGTAAACCCTGTTATGAGTCCCCGTTAAAGATTATAAACAAAACCTACAAATAGCTTATATGTCGGATAACAAGCATGCAAGTAGTCAAGTATGAAGGCACACAAGTCACACAAAAGAGCCCTTAGAGTTTAGGCCAGCATGGGGTCTGGGTATTACCCTCTTGAAGTTGGTGGGTTCAACCTGTCCTATCAAAGTAACCGGGTTCTTAGAGGATCCCAATATCATTGACTACCCTCAATCGGTCATAACTCCAGCATCGCAATCTTTTCTTGCGGCCAGAACCATCACGAGAATTTAGCCTCAATGGGCGTAGCATACTGCTACTATTCTAATGGCCAAGTTGTGTCATTTAAGGTTCTAAGGTTGTTGGTGCTTAATGACTCCTCAGAAGACCCATATTCTCCTCATTGCAACACAAGGGATATCGGTACAGACCAAGGTGCCACACCAACGTAGCCACTGCTTCACCCGTGTCGGTCTACGCCGGACAGGTCCCTCACAGCTTATGCTACCTAAACAGGGTATCCCCAGATCCGGGTTAGGACCTATGTAACTCCCATGCAACCCACAATAGTAAAGCAAGCAAGTCAATACAATTGAAAACACAATTATGAACTATCCCTAAGGTACACCTCACTTTAAGTTTGAGTCCCCAGCAGAGTCGCCAGTTCTGTGATCGGTGGATCTGGAACTGTCTGTTTAACGTTGGTTCGCGAAATGTCGCAGAAGCAAGAGTCGCCACCGTCTTTTATTTTCTCCAAATGGAAAGGACAAAAGCACAGAAAAATTCCTTAAAGAGAGTGCTCTCGGTTCAGGAGGTAGGTTATAGAAAGGGAAGGTGTTAGCACCCTTTCTATCCATGGTTATCCATGGGCTCTTAGATACTTGCTCACTTGTGTTTTCAAAATGGTTTGTTTGCTTTTCAACTGTGGGTTTTAAAAAGTTTCTTTGAAAATTCCAGTTCGACTCTTGTATCGGTCCTCAAGAGTGTTTGAAAAATGCTTTCGAAAGCTTTTTGAAAATGTGTTGGTGTGAAAAGTATTTTTGATTTGTTTTGTTTTGAATTAGAGCAAGTATCCACGAGTCGTCTACCTACCCTAAGGAATTCGTCTGTGTAAATGTCCTTTAAAGTAGTGTCATCCCACCATTGAGAGGTAGGTAGCACCACCGTTGGAGGTGTTCGGGTCAATTCGAGGTTCGGGACGTGGTGATCACCAGAGCAATGGGAAGACACCTTAGAAGCTACCCTCATGCCAGGTTCCCGGATCATGAGGACTTACTAAGACATCCTCTACTCGACGATCACCTTTCGAGGCAAGGCAACAGTGAGGCGTACCCTAGGGGTGGTGTGTGATTTTGTGTGTTATTTTCATGTTATGTTTTATCTTGTACATGTATCATGGTGATCTACGCTTGTTTTTAATTTAGGCCATACATTCTTTCATGCAAAGTTTAGCAGTTTAAAGTGCGAGAAGTAAAAGTTCTAAAGCTATTACAAAAGGCGCGGGTCCACATCGCCAAAATTTCCAGAACCCGATTTGACAGAAAAATAAAGAAATAATGAAAAGTAAAGTACGAGGAATATAAAATGTCCGAGTTACAAGGCTTTGGGAGAGATACATAAATATTAAAAGAAAAATAAATAAATATGCGAATCGGAATAAAATTGAAACGGGGGCGTTGGACCCTTTTTGATTAAATTGAATTATTGTTAAATTAATTAAATTAAATTAAAGAAATTGTTTTTGGTATTTTTGTATTTTAAGATTTTAATGAAAAAAGAATTAAATGAAATTAAAAGATTAACCCTAATTCTAATTGTTTTAATTTATTAAGAAAGTATTAAATTTTAACCTAAACTTAATCTAATTATTTACATGCGATTTAATTATAAAAATAATAATAGGAAATATTTAGTTATTATGAAAGAAAAGAAAAAAAGGATAAAAAATTATTACAAACCCTAGTTCTACCAATTTTAAATTAATTAAGAAAATATTAAGATTTACTCCTAAATTAAAACTAATTAGTTAATAAAGGTTTTATTTACAAAAAAAAATATAACATTAAATAAAAATATTAGTTTTTGTCTCTTTTCTGATTTTTTATTATTTTTGTGTTTTTTATGAAAATAATAATAATTAAATTAAAAGAATTAATTAACCATAACAATTGAATCAAAATAAAAATAATAAAAAAAATGAGAAACTTGCAAACCTTAGGGGGTGTTGTCCCCAGTTGTGAGGTTTTGATTAGTATTTTTGGGCCCATTTAGTCCTTGGCCTGTTTGACTTTTGCGCTGGCATGTGAGATGGTTGACTAGTACCCATCATAATCTCTGGATCCTGACCCTTGGATTGGTGAAATTGGCCAGGTGGCGTGTTGGATGGAGGAGTGTACGCTGGGATTCTGGGAACGGGCTACACACAAGCAACGTTAGAAAAATAATAATATGGAAATGGAGGGGACCTGGGATCGAACCCAGGTCCTGAAGGTCACCACACACATGCCTAGCTAATCAAGCCAAACGCGCATCTTGTATATTAATCAACAAACAATGAATATAAAATAAACAATGGTTAGTGGGGCCTCCGCGCGCGAAAATTTGAATCAACCAGTCATAGCCTGCCACCGAGTCATCGTCCTCCTCGCTTGTTTATTTCCTGAAATACAAAAAACATAGGCAACGGTTTTGAACCGTCCCAAAAGGTGCCATTTGAGAAAATAGCGAATAGGCCATAAGGCCTCATAAATTAGGCGCGAGGGTGGCTTTATGATCGTCCAATCATGCTTGTTTCAATGATATAGGTCTCGAGTGCTAATTTTTCTTTCACCAAGAAACCCCAATTTAAGGTTCTGAAAACCCTAAACATCGTCCATGGTGGTTTCTTGTATAGTGCGTAAAAACTCAATTCATCTACATGGTTAGCTTCAGGAAGGTCCCATTAGTATAAATCAACCACAAAAATGAAATGATATGGTCTAAATAACAAAATACGAATATGCAAAAAGAGCGATGCAGTTTGCCTTCGAATTACCAATTCTTTGAGTATGGGACACGATTCTCGATTGGAATCGTCTCCTGGCAACCTTGGCAAGCTAATGGAGTGGTTGTTTGGTCTTGAAAGGCCCTGCAATCGTGATTTCAGTTTTCAACTTCTAAGCAAAAAACTCAAATGCAGTTCTGGGTCTATGGCGCAGCTTAGAGTCTGTATGCATTAGGGTTGCACTTGGTACTTATGTGTGAAGGTTCTAGGGTTGAGAAACTGATCACAAATCCATGAATTGATGAAAAATATATTTGATTTTCAAGCCATTATTTTGCAATCTTTTTTCACATGTTTTTGATACAAATCATGTCCAATTCCATTGATTCTTTCTATATTTGGTTAGGCACGAAATCTTGGAGATATTATATGCATAAAAAGATTGAAAAACCTAGGTTTAGTATTTTCCATGTATTTTAATTAATTAAATGAATTATTAATAATAAAAATCCAAATAAATAAATAAAAAATGAAGAAAAATTTGCCTTTGGGCCAAATGGTCGTGCACATGCCTTGGATAATGAATTGTGGAAGAAAAAGAGGCCCATTAGCAATTTTAGGTCATTTGAATCAATGTTGACTTTTCAAAATATCCAAATATTTCCCAACTTCTACAAGGCATAACTTGCTCAATTTTTAAGCTTTGCTCATGTTCTTGGACATTTTGGAAAGGTCTTTGAGTCCTCTAACCAATTCCTTTGGTACCATGTCATTTTGATTTACCAATCTCAAGTTATGGCCTTTGACTTAAAGTCCCTTTTTGTTGACTTTTGAAAATGACCTATAATGTTGAAATTGATAACTTTTTGTGAGAGCATTTATTGGACTTGAAGTGTGAAGAGGAGTTGTAGGAAATGTCGTTATATTCAAAATGAGCTTTGGATGGAATTTTTCTGATAATCCATGTGGAAGTTATGCCCTGGTCAATTTACAGTTGACTTTTTCAACTGTCCAAATATGGAAACTTTTGCATCTTGATGATTTTTGAGCCAAGCTTTGAGAATCATGATCAAGCATTGATCAAATGATGTTTGTGGCTTCAAAATGAGATGTTGACCAAAAATTTGAACTTTTGACTGTCAAATGACCATTTTGCCCCTACAGTTGACTGTAGTGCAATTATGGTCTTTGACTATGCAATTTTGTGCTGTGAGTCTTGAAACTTGGTATGAGGATGCTTGACCATGTTTATAAGCATGTGGGACTTGATTAAACCCTTGGAAACTTCATTTACTTTGTCAGAACCAAAACCCTAATTTTGACTGTTTAGGAGGCCCTTGAACTGTGCAACCCTTGGGGAATTTTGAAGCATGACTTGGCAATTTCTTGAAGAATATGGGAGGGCAAATTTTGGGGTACAACAATTCCATATATTAACCTTCAGAACTTTGTTTATTTTTCTGTGAACTACTGATCAATCTCTCTTCAGATCTTTAGAAGTACAGATTGTATCAGAAACTATCCATGAAGATCTGAGCGCTTCATTTCAAGGATAGAAATGTGTTGTTCACTCAAGCAAACAAGTGTCATTCAGTCATCAGCTATTTTCTGAGGCTGAACACGCGTTCACGTTTCTGAAAAGGCAAAAGCGCTGATTGGATGCATTGAGACACATGTCATGGGTAACCGTTCCAAATATCTTTCTGAATCCCCTAAAATCAGCTATCATTAAATGCTAATAATCATTATTAATTTCTCTCTCTTGCCGTTTATGTTTTCAAAATTGTTTAGAAATCTATTTAAACACACTTCACACCATTTACACTCTTTTACCTTCACTTTCATTTTCTCTCAAACTTACTGATTTCAATCTTCATACTTTCTCAAAACCCTTTCATCTTTTTCATAAAACCTTCGTGTGAACATGGCTTCCTCCAACATTCCTACTTCAAGTTCTCAGAAAACAGGTTCCACTGAACAATACGAAGAACCCTACATAACACTTCTCACTCCAATCAAAAATCTAGAGGTTCTATCAGAATTGATCATGGATTTCAATAGTCTACAAGAGAATGGGTTTAATCTCTCTGAATAGGTTAAAGCTCAAGGCTGGGAAAAATACTTTGACAGACTGGTGGGTCCAACATTCCCTATTCTGGTAAAGGAATTTTGGATTCACGCTTCATCTTCCAACCATCAAGTTACTTCATACATTACGGGGAAGAAGATTGTTATTACTGAGGACCTCATTGCATGTCTAATAGGCTACAATGGTGGTGGTGTTCGTTGCATTGACATGGCAGAAAGGTGTGCTGATGTTGCCCTAATTGCAAGGGAAATCTTCACTCTGGGGCTTCCCTCTAGCAAGATAAGGGATTTAAAAGACCAACACAGAATTTGGGCCAAGATCATTCTGGGGTGCATAAACCACAGGAAGCCTACCAGCTCTCCTTATTACATTAATATTGATCAGCAATTTCTGATCTATTTCATCTCTCAGAAGGTCAAGGTGAATCTGGCTCATCTTATGTTTAACCATCTGAAGACCAGTGTTAAGGAAACAAGAGAAGAGGAACGAACAAAAAGGGATTGGATACCCCTAGGAAGACTCATATCAGATATTCTAACAGAGAATAAGCTGATTGATCATCTTACAGAGGCTCAAGAAATCAGCTCTTTGGAAGCTACTGTTGGCAAACAGTTGAATGCAAAGAATCTGAAGAAGATGAAGTTGATTGAGAACATTAAGAAGGAACCCAACGTCACTCCTTTTGCTGCAATCTCCAGCAGAAGAGTCCCTCTGGACAACTTCCCTCTGTTCTCAGAGATTGATTCTAAACCAGATATAATACTTAGATATCTGGATGCTTGCAAGGCTGATGGTACAACACCAAATCTGAATATTCAAGATCTGCAGCAGAAGGCTCCAGAAGTTATGCTAAAGAAAACCAAGAAAAGGAAAGTTGTAGCAGAAGGATCCTCCCAGCAGACTCCTAAAAAGAGAGGTAATCTTTCTTCTGTAATTGTTTTAGATTCAATTGTTGTATCAACATCTATCCCAATGTCCACTCAATCTGAAAACCCCACACCACAAACTTTTGATGACTTTGACCTTGACTTTGACCCCTCTGAATCATTAACTCTTAGAAGATCTCTCTCCCAACCTCAAAATCCAAATATTGTTGAAACCCAACAAGAACTTGCAAAAGTTCTTTCTGATATAGACCAACATACTTCTGCTCCCATACCAGAAAATCCAAATCCTGAAACCACCACAGAACCACAACCAGAAATTCCCATCTCACCACAACCAGAAATTCCCCTCTCTCCAGAACCAAAAATCCCACTACCTTCATCTCCTCAACCAGAAATTAATCCACCTTCTCCACAACCTGAACCATTTCATCCAGAAGTTCAAACTTTTGAAACTCAACCCTCTGAAACCCCTGAACCAGAACCTCATAATCAAACTGTTGATTCTGATACCATTCCCATTCCTGGAATCACACAACCTCTAGCCATTCATATGCCCTTTGGAACCATTGTAAATTTTCCCCAACTTCCCTCTTCACCAGAATTAACTCCACCAAATTCCCCATTAAGTCCAATCATAATTCCTGACTCTCCCACTCCCTCAGCGAAGAACAATCCAGAAGACAACATCAAGACGGTCATTGACTTAACAGTTTTTGAACGTCTTGCTGCCATCAACCACAAAACTTCTATCCCAGAACCAAAACATCCAGATGTTGGTACCAGCATATTGAAGTTTGAAACAGAAGTACAAAAGTGGATCACTTCTCTGAAACAAGCTAGTCTTGAGCTGGTTGATCCTGCTGCATCAAACTACCTTTGGACAAAGTTCAGAAGATGGGTATGCTCTGAAACTTTTAAGTTGCAAGAATAGAGCTACGGACAAGATCAACAGAACTTCAGCAATCTGCTGAAAGAAATTGAAGTTCCAATTCTGAGCAAGCTGCTTAAGGAAGAAGTTATCCCTCTAGACAATGCTCCTTGGTCTGAACATCGTCCAACATTCAAAGTTCAATCTGATACTCAAGAGCAGATGGTTCCTGCTGAAGCACTGGGTTAAGAAGAAGATATTGCAGAAAGCTCTGAGAAGCATCTTGTTTCTGAAGATCCTCAAGCTTCCTCCCTTGACAGGCAGACTCTAGAAGACTTGAAAAGATCTGATATGTTGATGCAGGAGAGAATGGATAAGCAGGACAACAAAATTGATGCAATAGCAAGAATGTTAACCCAACAATAGGAAACAAACACCCAGATCAAGAGCATGTTGGAGGCCTTGTTCACACGACTTCCTCCTTCCTCTTAGAATTTTCCTGTTTTTAAAACATGTTTTTTTGTAATATTCGTACATTACTGCTATTTTGAACTTATCATTGCTTCTGTTTTTCAATATAAATGCATTTTTGACTCTGATTATTTGTGCTTTTTGATAACTGGCAAAAAGGGGGAGAAAGAATGATATTTTTTCAATAACGGATTACTGAGACATAAGTCTCAAACATTCTGATCTATTTAAAATTTCTCTCTTCTGAAAATCTTACAGGTACAAAACTCTGAGGAAAGATACAGTAAAGTTCTGATGCTCAAAGACTCATGGAATTAAAGGGAAGTAATCAACTCAGGGGGAGTTTTCTCTTCTTAGCTCTGATACCTTTTATTCTTTATTTTTAATTGAAAAAATCTGGTTTTTGTCATCATCAAAAAGGGGGAGATTGTTAGAACATAGTTTGATTCTACAACCCTTAATTAGAGTTTTGATGATAACAAAATACAAAGAATAAATAAATTGTAAGATTTATATATAAGACAAATATGCTTCTTAAATTATGTTTTGTATATACAGAAGTTCTGATGGAATCAGCATCAGAAGCATCAGAAGATCATATCAGCATCAGAAGATCATATCAGTAACATGTGCTATACGCTGAAGCTACCAGATCATACGCTGAAGCTTGATGACCAGAATCTGCGTATAAAACACTCTGACTCTGATTAAAGATCTTTACCAAGTCATCAACACTCAGAAGCGTCAGCATAAGTTTAAAGCAGAAGACTCTGAAGCGTTACTATGTATTTAAGACAGAATTAATTACCAACGGCTTTATCCAAGACAAGATCTTCTCAAAAAGGAAATAACGTTATTGTGATCGGTGGATCTGGAACTGACTGTTTAAAGCTGGTTTCGCGAAATGTCGCGGTAAGCAAGAGTCGCCACCGTCTTTTATTTTCACTACAAGAAAAAATGAGTTTTACGACACATGAGTTGCGACGGTTCCCATAAATCTGTCCTTATTCTTGGACTGCGACAGTTGTCACGACAGTTAGAGCCAACCGTCGTAGATTTTTAAGCATATTGAGTAACATAATTGAGACAGTTGCCAAAGAACTGCCCTCTTTCCACACTCGCGACCAGTATAACAGATTGTCGCGACTACTTTGACCAATCATAATTATTATTTTGTTATTATTTTATTTTCTCACTTTTTCCATTTGTTTTATTTTTCCATCTTTTCACTTTTATTAATTAAATATAATAATAGTAATTAATTAATTATAATATTAGTATTATAATATTACTTACTAACTATTAATTATATTAATAGTAGTTATATAATATAATAGTAACTATATTAATATTAGTAGTATTTAAATAATATAATAGTAATGTCAATATATATTCAATAAAAAATAGAATTATAGCATATCCCACGACGGTTCCTTTCACCGTCCCTTTGGCTGGAACGTATCATATCCCACGACGGTTTAAGAACCGACCCCGCTCAGATTTATGATCGTTCTCAACCTATCGTAACGTTCTTTCAATTCACGCGCTAAGATTCTCAAATTCTACCGCAATTTCCTTTTCTTTTCAGAATCACAAACTCCTTTGTACATAAAGACGACTACGTGTCAGATCTGAGATATCCAATCGAAAGCATCAAATGTCCTCTAGAGGTCTTCGTACTGGCCTCCTTCGATTGCTAAGCAAAGGGGAAGATCTCTCTTTGAAGTCGCACAAAGAAGGTATTCCGTGTCGCACAAATCAGCAGCAATGTCTGGAGAATCCGCCACCGCTATTCACAAGGGTCAAGTAAGATTCAAACTCTATCATTCACTATTATGATCATCGTCAAGTTTATCTTATTTGATTTAGGGTACACAAGTTCTAACCTAGTTCATATACTCTTGATTAGGTTGATCTCTTAGGCTTCATAGATTGGATTGGTGTTGAATGCCTCAATCAAAGCACCACTCTCTCTGTTTCCAGTGCTATCAAACAGGTTATGTTTCTTTTTTCTATGATTCAATTCAGAAGCAAAAACCCTTATTGTGTTAGCTATAATTTTATCTTAATGTAACTTTGCTTGATGAAAATTAGGGTTATAGAGAAGATAAAGGTTTTCATCTAGAAATTGATGCATATGAACAGTTTTTGCTTTATATTGCTTTCACCCAAGTTATTAAACTTTATTCCATTATTGTCAAAGGTCCTGAAGATAAAGTTAACCACTTAATCATTCACATTATAGAACTAAACTACATTATTAATTTTGAAATCTCAATTGTTCTAGAACTGATGTCAGTGTTTTATCTCTAACTGACAATAATCAACATTGACAAGTGAGGTGTCCTATAAAATAATGGTGTTGTTGGTGGTCACTTTTTTCTGTCCAATTAAACTCTAATTGTCCATAAATTACATAGGGAGGTGCTGAAAGGGAACAAGGATTACTTCAGATACTGTAGGAAACTTTGGAACAATCTCACATGTAGGAAACTTTAGCAAGTAAATTACCCGTGACATAGAACAGAAAGCTTGAAAGATTCGAGATCAAGTAAATTACCCGTGATATCAGTTCTCATCTGACACGCTATATATATAAATTTTATGGTGGTAATTGTTTTTCTCAATTTTATAGGAGATCTGAATGTGAGTGATTGCATTAATACTTTTATGTCTATGGCATGGGAGAGTAGAGTTCTACTATGATAAGATTATTATAGAAAGAAACGGGACATGAGGGATAATATTTCTAAGGTTGAGCTCAGTAGAAATTTTATATCGCATTCTCAAATCATTTTGTCACTATGTGATTGTCACAGAATAAAACATCTCTAGTCTCCATTCATGTTTTTGTCTTTGCTTCTCTTTTATCTTTTTGTGGGACCATCACTCAATTGGACTAACATTTTCTTTCTTTTTATTTATCCATTGATTTTCATGTTGATTTTCATGTTCATACCAAGAATTTTAAGTTACATTTATGGTGTTTGTTGTTTCCTTCAACTTCAATTATTTATCAAGTGATATAACATTGCGTCTACATAGACCCTTACAGTTTTATCATTAGTAAATTATGATCCGTTAGATCGAGAAGTATGAGTGTTATATATAAATTAATATCGTATGAGTGTAACACGCGGCAACGGCCACAATTCAGAGGCACACAATGCACTCAAAGTTCACTGACTTATCCATAATGCAATGACTATATAATAACCACTAAAATGTGAAATATTGAAGACACTCAAACCCATCATTTATGGTACACTATCTTAACGAAATTAATTCATCAAATTTGTCTCTATGACCTCTCTTTCATGCTAAAATCCAACTACTACACAATAACAACACTGTCTCACACATAACTGGCACCAATTCACAAACTGTGTTTCAAAACAAATGATTCTGCTTAGAGTATTACGTTTGTTTATATTCTGTTTGGTTTTATCAACACTTTGTTCCATTACCAAATGTGGAAGTTCAGATGTAACTCTGAAATTCTTGAAAGCACCTCATGCATTTTCTCACTTGAATTCAGCAACATTTGCTTTTGAAGTTCTTAATTCTGGTAGTAACCGTACTTGCTCAAATTGCAGCCTCAGTTGTAAGGTTTGTATGCCACTAAGTTTCTGTAAGATTATGTTTAGTTTGTAACTTTCTAATGGTTTCGTCGATATTTAGGCCAATAAGTTGTTTTGTTTTTAAGCTTACTATGTGTGCAGCTTGATGATGGGGTCGCGTCAGTTTGCACGAACGGGAGAGTTACATACTCAAGCTTGCAAGATGGAAATCATGGTTTTGAAGTCTGCACCAATGGAAATCATAGTTTTGTGGGCTGTGCTAGCTACAACTGGACTGTTGGTTAAGAAACCATACTTCATTCCTATGTTTTTATTTATCAGTCTGTTATTGCCGATGAATTTGGCCTTTTACATGCTTTTGTGTCTTTGGAGTGATAAAAATCATTTTTAACTTTTTCAGACACAATTCCACCAACAGCATATGTTACAGCCTCAACAACTTTCACAAGTTCTTCAAATGTTTCGGTAAATATATCTTTCACCGAACCGTGTATAGGTGAAGGTTTTGGATGCAAGTCTGTGAATGCCTGCAATGTAAGCATATGTCCATCTACAATTGCTTAGATTTCTCAAAACAAGACGGAGCGAGTACTGTGTTACCATAATATTAGATCCATTTTTAACTTCTTGCTGTTATATTTCTTTGCAGCTTCTTGTCTATGGTGCTGGCCAGGTTGTACCATCTTCCTTTAGAGTTCTGAAGCCAAACCTCATGTATTCTCTTCTTGTTAGTTTATCTCCTACCGTTCAATACGGCCGAGCAATCCTGGTAATGGATAGGAGTTTCTGTACTGACATAGCTGGTAACAGCTTTACAAGAATGGCGAATTCGAGTGTTCATCTACATATTGGTGAGTGCTATCTTTCTTCTGTCATTCTAGCGGTATTAGTACTGGATATAATTAGTAATTCACGAGGATTTGATGTTCGAAAATATGATCCACAGACAGAAGAAAGGTTTATGTCAACATCAGGACTCGTGTACCTGAAAAGCTACTTCGAATTAACAGTGAAACTAGAACAATTCAGGCAACTAATGACCTTAACAAGCTAAAGGTGTATTTGTACTTCTCGTCTCCAATTGTAAATTCATCTATGGAAGTTATGAGTTCTCTCAACATTAGTCGTGGTTCACTCGTTCCAACTAGTGCAGAAAATCTTGGAAATCGTAGATTCGGATTCATGGTTTGTTAATTCTTGGATGTGATCATATGAATGCTTTTCAACTGTATCTCTTCTCCTTACACAACTTTTTTCCGACTAATTGTTAATGCAGATTGCTAATATCTCCTCCACTGCTATAGTCTCGGTTGAATTCAATTTGAAATCTATAATAACCAGACAAGGGACTCATGTTTCTCCAACTGCGCCGGTTAATTTTCTCTATGGTACATATTAATGATGTTACTTACTCACCAAGTAAACACTGTTTGGATTTATAAGCTAATATTTTCATGGAATTCAGATTCTAAGAGGCCTGCGGTGATGTTAAGTACACATAGAATGAGGACAAAAGATCACAATATACAAATATTAATCGAATTTTCAAAGCCTGTTTTTGGATTCAATAACTCCCGCGTATCAATTTCAGGAGGTTTATTAAAAAGGCAAGTGTAACATTGATTCACTGAAAAATGAAAAGTCAAAAGCAAATTGATAATTGATTTTTTTCTCTTGCAACTTTTCATTTCTGTCTAGCTTTCACAAACTTAGATGGAGCACATACATTCTTGAGCTACAAGCGGATGATGATTTGGTATTCGTCAGTGTTCCCGAGAACGTAACTCGTGATGTTTCCGGAAACAAAAATCTAGCTTCCAATGTTCTACAAGTGAGGCACTGTAAGATTTTCGATACTAGTAATCAAAATTTTTATTTTCATTTGTTAGATGCAAGTTTTTCTTAAAAAAATCTACTCATTTATACATATTTACGATTTCATGAATCATGCAGACTCAGTACCTCTTATTTCTTCTGTGATTTCTGCATTTACAACTGCTACTTTTGCGCTGACATCGATTGTTCTGGCCTGCTTACTATCTCAACTGCAAGTCTTCAATCAAGTGATATAACTTTAGCAAGGTAATCTCATCTATTTGATAAGTTTAGAATTTGCTCAATCACATGACTTGCCAATGCAGATACACACAGGGTAATGCATGCTTTCAAATTATTGATTTCTATACATTTTTAGATGAATTTACCATAAACTTTACTTTGTAAAATTAATCAGATTTGGAGATAGAGGTTTGAATCTGAGAATGTCCAATCCTCTTTATCTCCACAATATTCTTGAGGACAAGAGATTTGCAAAGTGTAGGATTGTTCTTTTACATACATCATATCCATTCTCAAAGGAAGCATCATATCTAGCTTCTCTCTACTCCCAGGCAAACAATTCGCAACTCAGTCACTTGCGTTAGTTTGTTCGAATTTATATTAGCACTTGATTATAGAGCAAATAACACAATCTTCTTATTCAGGTTTATCTTGATTTTGGGTTGGCTATTCCAAAGCTTAGTGTTCATGGCATGGTTTCTGCAGTGAAAGATCTTTTAGAGCAAGCACCATTAAATAAGGTGACACTATAAGAAATTCAGAAAGTACTGTTTTTTATTACCTTTTGTTAAATTCATAAAGGGTAAACTTTGTATTATTGCAGGTGATGTTTAGTACTGATGCTTATGCCTTTCCTGAACTCTTCTACTTAGGTTGGTTTAACATCGATTATTATGTTACTTAATTTCAAAGATTATACTCTGTGAAGATTATTGGTTAAAATCACGAGTTTTGTTGTGACAGGTGCGAAAAATGCCCGCAAAGTTGTTTTCACAGTTCTGCGTGACTCGTGCATTGATGGCGATCTCACTGTTTCAGAGGCTGTGGAAGCTGCAAAAGACCTCTTTGCACGAAATTCAATCAATTTCTATAAGATTATCAGTTAACATTGTTGTTATGTTCAGATGATTATTGTGTTGAAGACTTTATGTTGGGTGGTTATTACTTTTTCATTAAGGTTCTATTTTAGGACTATAGTTTTTTATCAGTTATCTAGTAGTTGTCAAGTGTTGGTTTTTAGATATGTTGTTTTTCAATCATATGAAGTTACTTTTTTTCTTCAATAGGTGAAACTCTAGTGCCATTTTTATCATTCTGTGCTTTTGATGTATAGTAAGAAACTTTGTTACATCTTTTCTTTATCCTACTCTGGGCACTTCGCTCAACAGGTCATCATGACATGATTCGAACAGCCGAATTGGTGAGATAGTTGAAATTATTTTTACTATATTACAAAGTGATAGAAAATAAAACAAAAAATGATACTATAAATAAATATATTAAAGAAGAAATAATTTAAAGAAAAAAATAACACAAAAAAAAACTATATTTAAATTTTTTTACATAGATAATAATTTAAATAAAAAATATATATAATAGAAAAATAAAAAAAAATCAAGACATAAACAAAAGTCATGGCGGCAGTACCGAACCGTCGTAATCAACAATTAAAAATAATCAACAAAAGTCATGACGGTATCGAACCGTCGCCATAAACAATTTAATCAATTTCAAAAGATATTCACGACAGTATCGAACCGTCGCCATCAATAATTAAAAGAAACTCAATAGATAGTCACGACGGTATCAACCCGTCGTAAACTTGAACGACAGTTTTTGTAACCGTCGCGAAATAGGTTGGGGACACACACTTCTGCGACGGTAAAGCAACCGTCGTGGAAAGCAAATTGTGACGGTTTTAACCGTCGTAATCTACAAAAATACCTGTCGCAATCTGCCAATTTTCTTGTAGTGTTTCTCCAACATGGAAAGGACAAAAGCACAGAAAAATTCCTTATTGAGATTAGTTCTCGGTTCGGGAGGTAGATTTATAGAAAGGGAAGGTGTTAGCACCCTTTCTATCCATGGTTATCCATGGGCTCTTAGATACTTGCTCATTGTGTTTTCAAAATGTTCGCTTTTCAATTGTGAGTGGGTTTTGAAAAAGTTTCGTTTGAAAAATTTCTAAGTAACTCTTGTATCTGTCCTCAAGAGTGTATGAAAAATTTGTTTGAAAACTTTTAGAAAGTGTAGGTGTGAAAAGTATTTTGTTTGTTTTTGAGATGAGCAAGTATCTATGAGAATCTACCTACCCTAAGGAATAAAGCTGTGTAATTGTCCTTTAGGTAGTGCCATCCCACCATTGAGAGGTAGGTAGCACCACCGTTGGAGGTGTTCGGGTCAATTCGAGTTTGTAGGGACATGGTGATCACCAGAGCAATGGGAAGACACCTTAGAAGCTACCCTCATGCCAGGTTCCTGGATCATGAGGACTTACTAAGACATCCTCTACTCGACGACCACCTTTCGAGGGGCCAGGCAACAGTGAAGCGTATCCTAGGGGTGGTGTGTGAATTGTGTGTCATTTTCAGTTTATTGTTTGTCTTGTCATGCATTGGTGATCTACGTTTGTTTTTATTTTTGGGCATTCATTCTTTCATGTTATTGTTTAGCAATTAAAGGTGCGGGAATTTAAAGTGCGGAAAGAATAAAAGTCCTACGCTATTACAACGGCGCGGGTCTACAACGCCAAATTAATCCAGACCCGATTTAAAATAAATTGCAGAAAATAAATGTCTAAGAACTATTACATGGCTTTGGTACAAGTACATTATATTTACGTCAAAAATAAATAAAACGCGCGAAAAAGGAAAATATGACCGAATGCGAGGGCGTTGGACCCTTCAAAGTAATTAAAATTAAATTAATAGAATAATTAAAATAAATAAAAAGAAGGAACTTGTTTTTTTATGTTTTTGTATTTATGACCTTAAAGGAAAATTAAATTAATTAAAAGTTAAATAATTAATTCTAATTCTAATTGTTTTTTTAATTTATTAAAGAAAATGCATTAAAGTTGAAACCTAGAATTTAAACTAAATTAATTATATACAAATTTATTTACAAAATTAATGGTTGATGATAAAGTATTTAATTAATTAAAAAGGGTAAAAAAGTGTTAGAGATCTATTTTTATTATTTTTGGTTTATTGTAAAAAAAAGAATTAAATTATAACCTAAAATTAAATCTAAATTAATTAAGGGATTTATTTACAAAATTAATACTAAAATAAAATTATTATTTATTTTTTGTCTTTTCTGATTTTTTTGTGTTTTTTGATTTTATGTTGATTAAAAAAAAGAAATAAAAATAGTCAAAATAAGTATAAGAAAAACGACGGAAACAGGCAGCAAATAAAAAAAGCATAATTCTGGAGGCCTGGGAAGCTTCGATCCAGAGAAGGTGTCTCCTTCGATCTGGGATGCTATACCTGCAAAAGTATGTTAGCAAAATAAACTCAGGGCCTGGTATCGAACCCCAGGCCCTTCGATCCTACGTGCGCTGAGTCTTTTCAGGATAAATCTGCAGCAAATGTTAGCAAACGAAGAACATGACCTGGGGCCAAACCCAGGCCCTTTGATCCTGTCTAGGATAGTAAATTGAAGGTAACAACAAGCACGAATGTGTAATGCAAATACAAGGTTGGACAGTTTACCCTCTCTTACCAGTAGATTGGACCTTCGATTTGGGCGCTTCCTAGGCACCTTCGATCTGGGCTTCTGGGCTTGGCTACTTTTGCTGAAGGGTGGCTTTGCTTGGAAAATTCTGGCAACCTTTGATGGATTTTGTGGGCAGCCTCTCTCCAATGTTTCTTTCGTTCTCCCGTTGTGTGTTTTTTCCATTTTTTGTAATGTGCCACTGGCTCTTGTATTTATAGGAGTGTGAGGGTCTTGTAACGGTAAGAGACAGCCATTTAACCAGGCCTTTAATGCCATGAGACAAGAATCAGACACATTGAAAGTTTTCCTTTTTTGAAATATGCATGTCTCTTGAATGAACCTGGACACTTTCACTTGTACATGTCTTATGCAATGTGTATGAATGAAAATTATGGCCAATAATGCCTTGCATTGATGTTTAGGATTTGGCATAAACCACCATTATCACACTTTCCACTTTTGATTCAAATTTGAATTTTTGCCTTGTTTAAGCCTTAGCACGAAAAATGGTAGGCACATAATGATGCTTCAAGGTTAATCAAAGCAAAATATCCCTTTAAATTAATTTTTTTGAATTTCTTTTGATTTTAAAAGATTTAAAATTAATTAAATCCAATAAAATCAATAAAAATGAAAAAATTAATAAAAAAATATGAAATAAAAGATGGGACACGTGGGAAGCATGGCCAAGTCAATTCAAGTGGAAAAAGTGGGCCCCTTTTGTCAAAAATGAGATTTCAAGGATAAATGATTTTGGCCATTTCACAAAAATTTCCCAACTTCTCCAATGCATAACTTGCCCAATTTTTAAGCTTTGCTCATGTTCTTGGACATTTTAGAAAGGTCTTGAAGTCCTCTAAACAATGTCTTTGGTCCCATGTCATTTTGATTTACCAATCTCAAGTTATGGCCTTTGACTTAAAGTCCTTTTTTGTTGACTTTTGAAAATGACCTATAATGTTGAAATTGATAACTTTTTGTGAGAGCATTTCTTGGACTTGAAGTATGAATATGAGTTGTAGGAAATGTCTTTCTCTTCAAAATGAGCTTTGGATGGAATTTTTCTGATAATCCATGTGAAAGTTATGCCTTGGTCAATTTCAGTTGACTTTTCCAGCTGTCCAAAATAGAAGCTTTTGCATCTTGATGATTTTTGAGCCAAGTTTTGAGAATCATGATCAAGCATTGATAAAATGATGTTTGTGGCTTCAAAATGAGATGTTGACCAAAAATTTGAACTTTTGACTGCCAAATGACCATTTTTCCCCTACAGTTGACTGTAGTGCAATTAGGGTTTTGACTGTGCAATTTTGTGCTGAAAGTCTTGAAACTTGATATGAGGATGCTTGACCCTATTTATAGGCATGTGGGACTTGATTGGGCCCTTTGAAACTTCATTTTCTTGATCAGAACCAAAACCCTAGTTTGACTGTATAGGAGGCTCTTTGACTGTGCAACCCTTGGGGAATTTTGAAGCTTGGCTTGGCAATTTCTTGGAGAATATGGGAGGGCAAATTTTGGGGTACAACAGTTGCCCCTGTTCAATCTTCTTAGACCTGAGGATGCAGATTGGCTGATGTGCCTTTCGTAATCTGAGGGTAGAAGATGATTGAACACTAGAGTGCCCAGAAATTTGCACTCACGTAGTAGCAGTGATGGTGGGGAATGGGCTTATAGATGCCATTTGGGAGATTGCTGGATAGGATGATAGGCTTATAGATGCCATCTGGATGTTGATCGCGTAAGAGATTCCTTAGCGAGAACCTGCATATCTGCAAAAGAAACATGAGTACCTAACACGTTGCAGGAGCTGATTTCAGATGCTTGATATAGATGTGTCCTGACTGGTTGCAGGAGCTGGATCTGGAGCTTCACAAGATGATGAATGAACCAGGGATGGTTACTACCTTAGCATGAACGGTAAGAGAACCTTGAGTGACTTTAACTTCAACAACGCTCGTTGAGAAAATCTTGGCGGGAATTACTATCTTCGTAGTATCGGGAAGAGAACCAAAGGACATTATAATCTTAGAGGGAGTCACCTCACTCACCGTCGGAGAGGGAACTATAGGAAATTATAATCTGAAAGGAGTCATCACCTCACTCACCGTCGGAGAGGAAAACATCTGAAAAGGAATTATCACCTCGCACTCACCATCGGAGAGGGAAACATCTGAAAAAGGACTTACCACCTCACTCGCCGTCGGAGAGGGAACCATAAGAGACTTCTACTGAGTCTTTATCAGAAAAATCTGTTGGGAGTCGATTTAGCTGGGCTAGAGAAGGCCTTTGACTGGATAACAACAGAGAATCTTAGGGTCGATTAACTGAACCGGTCTAGGTCTCGAAATGTCTTCAACTGGAATAAGTGTCAGAACGTCGCCATATCTGGTTCATATCTGGACTATATCTGGAAGGAAATCTGGAAGCAGTATCAGAACGTCACCATATCTGGTTTACATCTGAAACTATATCGAGAAGGAAATCTGGAAGCAGCGTCAGAACGTCACCATCTCTGGGTCATATCTGAAACTATATCTAGAAGGCAATCTGGAAGCAGCATCAGAACGTCACCATCTCTGGGTCATATCCGAAACAATATCTAGAAGGATATCTGGAAGCAGTATCAGAACGTCACCATCTCTGGGTCATATCCGAAACTATATCTAGAAGGAAATCTGGAAGCAGTATCAGAACGTCACCATCTCTGGGTCATATCCGAAACTATATCTAGAAGGATATCTGGAAGCAGTATCAGAACGTCACCATCTCTGGGTCATATCCGAAACTATATCTAGAAGGAAATCTGGAAGCAGTATCAGAACGTCACCATCTCTGGGTCATATCCGAAACTATATCTAGAAGGAAATCTGGAAGCAGTATCAGAACGTCACCATCTCTGGGTCATATCCGAAACTATATCTAGAAGGAAATCTGGAAGCAGTATCAGAACGTCACCATCTCTGGGTCATATCCGAAACTATATCTAGAAGGATATCTGGAAGCAGTATCAGAACGTCACCATCTCTGGGTCATATCCGAAACTATATCTAGAAGGAAATCTGGAAGCAGCATCAGAACGTCACCATATCTGGATCATATCTGAAACTATATCTAGAAAGAATTGCGATAGTTGATAGTAATCATTTTTTGTATTGACCTTTTTCCTGAAAAGGCAAAAACATAATTGTATGCAAAATCATGATGCATGAACTATATGTTTTCAAAATTAATGAGATTCGAGTAGTATGATGCATATGCATGCTATAATGTATGAGAATGTGATGTTTATGAACATATGTATTTTCGTCTTTAGGAAATAAATCCTTGACGGGTGCCGGGAAGTCACTCCTGGGCTGATGTTGAAAGCATAGACTTTGCTTCCGCTGGGGATGATAGCCGCAAGAATACCGGTAGGAGAAGATGACTCTGTTGAGGGATGAACTTGGCAAATGGAATACCCTGCGGGGAGAAAAGTACTCTAGCGATCTTGCTGGGGAGAAATACTCTGTGGGGATAGAGATGTACTCTGAATTGTTGAGAATGACTTGCTGAGGATATCCTTGTTGTGTTGGAAGTGTTGATAGACTTCGCTGGAGATAAGGATATTTTGTCGAGGACGCTCTTTCCGTGGCTTTTGGCTGAGGATAACCCAGTTATATCCTGGTAAGGAAATAACTCTTTGAATAAAGCCGGGAAACGCGTTCGTGCTCTGCGAGGGATAAGCTTCCAGAATCTACTGGGGATAAACTTACTGCTTGGGGAGATGAATTCCAACTTTCCCGGGGAACTAGATTGGACTCTCCTGGGGAAGTATTGAACTGTATTGGTTATGTTCTTCAATGGGACCTACCCTAATACCTTGGAGGATAGAACAATCAGATTGCTTAGACCACCATTTATTGCCCCTGTTTCTGAGGGGGAGGCACTTGTGGGGTGCTGATAGTTGTTGATGGACAAACCTTCTTCTGGTAGACAGATGGCGGGACATAGTCGTACGCTTTAATCCCTAACTTTTGCCTGGACCGCCCTCTCGGGTTTTCGGTCCACCGGGATACCCATTTTTGCCCAAGCCGCCCTTTCAGGTTTTCGACTTGCCGGGTGTACAGATTTTTTCATTTCATCCCTTCATTTTGCCCGAACCCTTTTGGTTCGCCGGGAAGCCCTTACTTTTGCCTAGGTGTATCAACCTAGCGGGTCTTTGATTATGCGTAGTATTTTTTCCGACTATGTCCACGCTCTTAGAATGCAGGGAGGTGCCCCTGGCTGCTTGTGTTGCCATATTACCAGAAGATGTCTGATCGTGCAAGATTCGTTGCTGGAGTGCCCCAAGTGACTCAGGCAGAGATTTGCCCCAGGCTTTTTGGCCTTTTGAGAGATTCTCTGGATCTTGACTTAACTGCCCCAGATGGTGGACCATGATCATGCCATGCCCTTTGATTGGAGATACTCTTGTTCATTAAACTCTCATTGCGCGAATTTCCCTGCTGTTCAAACAAAAGGTCATATGCAAACAAAGTTATGTTAAAATGCAAAGCTTATGTCTGTCTTGAAGATTTTGAAAATGCATTCTTTTTTCATAAAACAAGTGAATGTTTGTAAAACGTGATGTCAACTCCGTATTTACCATAAGCCTTAAGGAGTCGGGATACCTTTCGTAACAGTATGCTTTCGAACTAACCCATGCTTCAGCTAGGACTTTTGAGGGTTATAACGTGGCCTGGTTCACGGTTTAAGAAACAAAGGATAAAGGCTCAAATTTTATTTGTACCCACCCGCTCTTCGTGATGTTCTCCAAACCTAAACTCAGTTGATCGTGCGTTAGACCTTATTTGAGTTTTTGTCTTGATGTTCTGGTGATGATTCGGATATTGAACGTTTATTTGAATAGGCAGTCATCTCCCTTTTTTGTTGAGGGTTTGTAAGACCTCTTTTTTTGTCATCCCTTTCTTTTTTTGCCTGAACTGTTTCCCTTTTTGGAATTACAGTCAGCGGGATGCCCCAGTTTCATGAGTCCCTTTTTTATAGGTTTTGACTTCTTGGGCTTTTCGTTTATGATTTTTTTTTGATAATGACTGTCTGTCCTTTTGATTGTTCGGAACCATCACTGTCTTTCTTTGTTTTGTAAGGACCTCTTTGGTGCCATTCGTTATGCACTTGGATCAACTGAGAACTACCCTGCCCCAGGTTATGATAAAGGGTTTTAATTTTCGAAAATAAAAACTCCTACTTCTTTGGCTCAGAGGGGTTGACGAGGGATTATCATCCTTATAACTCCAGTGTTTAGGAATTGAAACAATGCCTGTACCTCATCAGCGGGGTCTGTTCAAAAGCATACTGTAAAGATAGCGGTATCGTTTTCGTCATCCTCCCTCAAGAGGCTCAGAATTATTAACCGAGAGTTGACATCAGAAAAAATATGAAAATAATTTGCGTATAATGAAAACAATTGTATTAATTCCCAAAACAGACATATGCGATGCATTGATAGAATAAAAGAGTTTGCTATGACATTAATTGTTTGTATAAGTGAAGAAAAATACAACTCAAAATTCAAGTAAACAAAAGGTCTTCAATGATTGGGCAACGGAGCAGTGATTATGTTCAGAGTCCCTGGCACTTCAAACTGAATCTCTCCGGCGTCGATCATGTCTTGGATCTTGTTCTTGAGAGGCCAGCAATTGTCCGTAGTATGCCCCGGGCTATCAGAATGATATGCGCACCTATCGTTGGGATGATAGTTGGGAGCAGAAGTGTTCGGATTCCGAAGAGGAGCCCTTAAGGTGATCAATCCTGCTTTCAACATTTGTTGCAGTGCTTGATCCAACGACATGTTGAGTTTGGTGTACTGCCGTTTCTCCTTGCGCTGCTGCCCCTGTCCTTGTTGAACAGGTCCAGGACTGGAGATCTGGATTGCCCCTACCTCATGACGACTCTTTTTACCGTGCACGGCATTGGATTCTTTCTTTCCATGATGAGGCTTTTTATCAGAAGGTGCAGCCTCTTGAATTTTCCCAGACCGGATGCCAGCTTCTATTCGCTCTCCAGTCAAGATAAGATCTGTGAATCCAGCAGACGAATTCCCAATCAGGTGGTTGTAGAATGGACCAGACAGGGTCCCCAAGAACATATCGACAAGTTCCCGATCAGTCAGAGGTGGTTGTACCCTTCCAGCAAGATCCCTCCATTTCTGCGCATATTCTTTAAAACCTTCACTTGATCCTAACGACATGCCCTGGAGTTGGGTACGCGTAGGGGCAAGGTCGGCATTATATTGATACTGCTTGTAGAAAGCAGTAGCCAACTCCTCCCAGTTACGAACCTTGGTCCCATCTAGCTGATAGAACCATTCGAGATGAGTCCCTGAAAGACTCTCCTGGAAGAAGTGGATCCACAAATTCTTGTCCACCGTATATGGTTGAATCTTCCGAACATAGAACCTGAGATGTAACTTGGGACAAGACGCCCCGTCATACTTGGTAAAGGAGGGTGCTTTGAATTTCCGAGGGATAATCACACCAGTTGACAAACCCAGATCTCCAAAATCCAGCCCCGGTACCTGTTGGATCTCCATAGCATTTAGCCTATCCTCCAACTGTTTGTACTTGTCTTCGGCAGGAGGGTATTGTTCGTCATTGAAATCTGTCTCGTTGTCGGAGACCACTGGACTGGGAACCCTTTCCTCCTGATGACTACCTTCCCTCACAGATGGAGTTGTCCTCTCAGTTTCAGTCTGCGGTGTATTCCCAGATCTGCGCCTAGGGTTGAAGAAAACAGTCCTCTTCTTCTTCTTTTTCAAGAGCAGGGTCTTCAGATCTTGTTGCCCCTGGGCCAGAGTCATGATCAGCTCTTGGAATTGGGCGTTCTGAGCCTGAAGGGCCTTGATGGACTGTTCAGTTGATGATTCAGGATCCATGACGATCGGCTGAAATAAACAGCGAAGAAGGGTAAGCAACCTGTCAAAGGGATACCTGCAATGCAATGATGTATGACATGCATGTAATGTTTTCGAGGACCTCGCAGGGTAAACAAGAAAATTGTTAGCATTTGCGTCCGGTAGCTTGATTGAAGGAAATCCATGTTGTTGAGGGTCCTTCTTCAAGTGTCAAAGGCTCACCATATCCAGTGGGTCATAGCCCCTGACAACTTTGGCTAGAGGAAAATAAATCCTCCTTGCCCCTTGCTAGATGTTTGATTCATCATGACCTGCATCACAAGCCCTTGAGATCCTTGAAATGGATTAGGATGTATGCAATGGTATGATGTCATGATGCATGGGGTAATATGGATAAACCCTGTTATGAGCCCTTATTAAGGACTATAAACAAAACCTGCAAGCAAATTTAGTAAACCTGTCATGAGTCCCAATCAAGGACTAAAACAAACCCTGCAAGAAATTTGGTAAACCTTGTTATAAGTCCAGGTTAAGGACTAAAACAAAAACCTGCAAGAAATTTAGTAAGCCTTGTTATAAGTCCTGGTTAAGGACTAAAACAAAAACCTGTAGGAAATCCAGTAAACCCTGTTATGAGTCCTAGTTAAGGACTATAAACAAAACCTGCGAGAAACTCAAGTGTCAGATAACAAGCATGCAAATAGTCAAGTACGAAGGCACACAAGTCACACAAAAGAGCCCTTAGAGTTTAGGCCAGCATGGGGTCTGGGTATTACCCTCTTGAAGTTGGTGGGCTCAAACCTGTCCTATCAAAGTAACCAGGTTCTAAGGATCTCAATATCATTGGATTGCTTTCATTGTTCATCGTTTCGATTTAGCCACTGACTGGCGATCAAAATATCCCAAGAAAACAACCCTCAACTGAGTGTAGTATCGAGTATCAACCGACTTCGGAGTACACCAAAGTAGTCATCTCACTACCCTAAAGAGGCCAAGATGGTTCAATTAAGGTTCCTAAGGTCTGTTGATGCTTCACGACACCACGCGGAGGCCCCGTACTCTCCTTGATTGACTCAAGGGTTACCGGTACACACCAAAGTGCCACATCAACGTAGCAGACTGTTTCAACCATGTCGGTATACCCCGCACAGTTCCCTCACAGCCTTGTTGCTACTTTCTAAGAAGGTATCCCCCAGATCCGGGTTAGGATCTATAGAACGCCCAAGACAGTCCCACAATTTAAAGCAAACAAGTCAAAGCAATTGAAAACACAGTGATCTTAATCCTAAGGTACACCTCACTTTAAGTTTTATCCCCAGCAGAGTCGCCAGTTCTGTGATCGGTGGATCTGGAACTGACTGTTTAAAGCTGGTTTCGCGAAATGTCGCGGTAAGCAAGAGTCGCCACCGTCTTTTATTTTCTCCAACATGGAAAGGACAAAAGCACAGAAAAATTCCTTATTGAGATTAGTTCTCGGTTCGGGAGGTAGATTTATAGAAAGGGAAGGTGTTAGCACCCTTTCTATCCATGGTTATCCATGGGCTCTTAGATACTTGCTCATTGTGTTTTCAAAATGTTTGCTTTTCAATTGTGAGTGGGTTTTGAAAAAGTTTCGTTTGAAAAATTTCTAAGTAACTCTTGTATCTGTCCTCAAGAGTGTATGAAAAATTTGTTTGAAAACTTTTAGAAAGTGTAGGTGTGAAAAGTATTTTGTTTGTTTTTGAGATGAGCAAGTATCTATGAGAATCTACCTACCCTAAGGAATAAAGCTGTGTAATTGTCCTTTAGGTAGTGCCATCCCACCATTGAGAGGTAGGTAGCACCACCGTTGGAGGTGTTCGGGTCAATTCGAGTTTGTAGGGACATGGTGATCACCAGAGCAATGGGAAGACACCTTAGAAGCTACCCTCATGCCAGGTTCCTGGATCATGAGGACTTACTAAGACATCCTCTACTCGAGGACCACCTTTCGAGGGGCCAGGCAACAGTGAAGCGTATCCTAGGGGTGGTGTGTGAATTGTGTGTCATTTTCAGTTTATTGTTTGTCTTGTCATGCATTGGTGATCTACGTTTGTTTTTATTTTTGGGCATTCATTCTTTCATGTTATTGTTTAGCAATTAAAGGTGCGGGAATTTAAAGTGCGGAAAGAATAAAAGTCCTACGCTATTACAACGGCGCGGGTCTACAACGCCAAATTAATCCAGACCCGATTTAAAATAAATTGCAGAAAATAAATGTCTAAGAACTATTACATGGCTTTGGTACAAGTACATTATATTTACGTCAAAAATAAATAAAACGCGCGAAAAAGGAAAATATGACCGAATGCGAGGGCGTTGGACCCTTCAAAGTAATTAAAATTAAATTAATAGAATAATTAAAATAAATAAAAAGAAGGAACTTGTTTTTTTATGTTTTTGTATTTATGACCTTAAAGGAAAATTAAATTAATTAAAAGTTAAATAATTAATTCTAATTCTAATTGTTTTTTTAATTTATTAAAGAAAATGCATTAAAGTTGAAACCTAGAATTTAAACTAAATTAATTATATACAAATTTATTTACAAAATTAATGGTTGATGATAAAGTATTTAATTAATTAAAAAGGGTAAAAAAGTGTTAGAGATCTATTTTTATTATTTTTGGTTTATTGTAAAAAAAAGAATTAAATTATAACCTAAAATTAAATCTAAATTAATTAAGGGATTTATTTACAAAATTAATACTAAAATAAAATTATTATTTATTTTTTGTCTTTTCTGATTTTTTTGTGTTTTTTGATTTTATGTTGATTAAAAAAAAGAAATAAAAATAGTCAAAATAAGTATAAGAAAAACGACGGAAACAGGCAGCAAATAAAAAAAGCATAATTCTGGAGGCCTGGGAAGCTTCGATCCAGAGAAGGTGTCTCCTTCGATCTGGGATGATATACCTGCAAAAGTATGTTAGCAAAATAAACTCAGGGCCTGGTATCGAACCCCAGGCCCTTCGATCCTACGTGCGCTGAGTCTTTTCAGGATAAATCTGCAGCAAATGTTAGCAAACGAAGAACATGACCTGGGGCCAAACCCAGGCCCTTTGATCCTGTCTAGGATAGTAAATTGAAGGTAACAACAAGCACGAATGTGTAATGCAAATACAAGGTTGGACAGTTTACCCTCTCTTACCAGTAGATTGGACCTTCGATTTGGGCGCTTCCTAGGCACCTTCGATCTGGGCTTCTGGGCTTGGCTACTTTTGCTGAAGGGTGGCTTTGCTTGGAAAATTCTGGCAACCTTTGATGGATTTTGTGGGCAGCCTCTCTCCAATGTTTCTTTCGTTCTCCCGTTGTGTGTTTTTTCCGTTTTTTGTAATGTGCCACTGGCTCTTGTATTTATAGGAGTGTGAGGGTCTTGTAACGGTAAGAGACAGCCATTTAACCAGGCCTTTAATGCCATGAGACAAGAATCAGACACATTGAAAGTTTTCCTTTTTTGAAATATGCATGTCTCTTGAATGAACCTGGACACTTTCACTTGTACATGTCTTATGCAATGTGTATGAATGAAAATTATGGCCAATAATGCCTTGCATTGATGTTTAGGATTTGGCATAAACCACCATTATCACACTTTCCACTTTTGATTCAAATTTGAATTTTTGCCTTGTTTAAGCCTTAGCACGAAAAATGGTAGGCACATAATGATGCTTCAAGGTTAATCAAAGCAAAATATCCCTTTAAATTAATTTTTTTTGAATTTCTTTTGATTTTAAAAGATTTAAAATTAATTAAATCCAATAAAATCAATAAAAATGAAAAAATTAATAAAAAAATCTGAAATAAAAGATGGGACACGTGGGAAGCATGGCCAAGTCAATTCAAGTGGAAAAAGTGGGCCCCTTTTGTCAAAAATGAGATTTCAAGGATAAATGATTTTGGCCATTTCACAAAAATTTCCCAACTTCTCCAATGCATAACTTGCTCAATTTTTAAGCTTTGCTCATGTTCTTGGACATTTTAGAAAGGTCTTGAAGTCCTCTAAAGAATGTCTTTGGTCCCATGTCATTTTGATTTACCAATCTCAAGTTATGGCCTTTGACTTAAAGTCCTTTTTTGTTGACTTTTGAAAATGACCTATAATGTTGAAATTGATAACTTTTTGTGAGAGCATTTCTTGGACTTGAAGTATGAATATGAGTTGTAGGAAATGTCTTTCTCTTCAAAATGAGCTTTGGATGGAATTTTTCTGATAATCCATGTGAAAGTTATGCCTTGGTCAATTTCAGTTGACTTTTCCAGCTGTCCAAAATAGAAGCTTTTGCATCTTGATGATTTTTGAGCCAAGTTTTGAGAATCATGATCAAGCATTGATCAAATGATGTTTGTGGCTTCAAAATGAGATGTTGACCAAAAATTTGAACTTTTGACTGCCAAATGACCATTTTGCCCCTACAGTTGACTGTAGTGCAATTAGGGTTTTGACTGTGCAATTTTGTGCTGAAAGTCTTGAAACTTGATATGAGGATGCTTGACCCTATTTGTAGGCATGTGGGACTTGATTGGGCCCTTTGAAACTTCATTTTCTTGATCAGAACCAAAACCCTAGTTTGACTGTATAGGAGGCTCTTTGATTGTGCAACCCTTGGGGAATTTTGAAGCTTGGCTTGGCAATTTCTTGGAGAATATGGGAGGGAAAATTTTGGGGTACAACAGTTATTATCATTGAAAGTGCTTTATGGACAATAACGTATCTTTGCCTTGGCTATATAAACAAGTCTGTGTGAGAAAAGACCACGCATATAATACGCACACACTCATAATTTGCTAAGCTTTCCAACCACGCTCATTCAAACGCATTAGCAATTCAGTTTTTATTCTAAGCTTAAATTTGTGTATTATCACAGTTGTGGTATACTGTTTTATTAGAAAACATTAAACACATTATTGTTCAATTCTTTGTAAGAGATTTCCTTGAGATAAACCGGTTTATGGTTATACTCAAGAAGGCTTTAACAGTTGTTAAAGTGGCTGTGTAATCCTTTGAATATAGTGGATTAAGACCTCGTTGGAGAGAGGCGAAATCACCTTGACGGGTGGACTGGAGTAGTTTGAGATCAAACGAACCAGGATAAAAATACAGTGTTGTTTAATCTTTTGATTTAAGTTTAAACAATTCAACCCCCCTTCTTGTGTTTTTCACATCTTCATATCTACTGATAACGCTTCAGAGTGTAGATGACTTGGAGAAGATGTCTTTGATCAGAGTCAGAGTGTATTGGATTTGGTGCAGATTCTGGTCATCAAACTTCAGTGTTTCAGCGTGTAACATAGGTTGCTGATCTTCTGATGCTGCTTCTATTCTGATGTTGATTCCATCAGAGCTTCTGCATATACATAACATAATTTTCAGGAGCATAATTTTTCTTTGTGTATACCTTAGAAATAATTTTATTCTTTGTATTTTGTTATCATCAAAACTTTACTCAAGGGTTGTAGAATCAAACTATGTTCTAACAATCTCCCCCTTTTTGATGATGACAAAAACCAGATTTTTCAATAAAGAATAAGGAACAAAAGGTATAGAGTTAAGTATAGAAACTTCCCCTGAGTTGATTACTTCCTTTTAACTCCATGAATATTTGAGCATCAGAGTCTTACTGTATCTTTCAGCAGAGTTTTGTACCTGTCCAAGCTTTTTAGAAGAGAGAATTTATGTAGATTAGAATGTTTGAGACTTATGTCTCAGTAATCCGCTATTGAAAATATCTTTTTCTTTCTCCCCCTTTTTGTCAGTTATCAAAAAGAAC
This sequence comes from Vicia faba, assembly GCA_948472305.1. Taxonomy (NCBI): domain Eukaryota; kingdom Viridiplantae; phylum Streptophyta; class Magnoliopsida; order Fabales; family Fabaceae; genus Vicia; species Vicia faba. The sequence goes on from OX451736.1 coordinate 499,176,396, forward strand.
ACATAATCAGAGCCAAAATAAGTTTATATTCAAACAAAATCAACGATAAGTTCAGAGATATGTAGAGAATATTTCTAAAAAAAACAAAAAATTGAAACATAGGAAAATCTAAGAGGGAGGAGGAAGACGCGTGAACAGAGCTTCCAATAAGCCCTTGATTTGGATGTTGGTCTCCTCCTGCTTGGTTAACATGTTCTTGATTTCCGAAATTTTGTCATCCTGTTTATCCATTCTTTCCTTCATCAAGGTATCAGATCTCTTCAGGTCTTCTAAAGTCTGCCTTTCATAGGAGGAAGCTTGAGGATCTTCAGCAACTGGATGCTTCTCAGAGCATTCTGCAATGTCCTCTTTTTGACCCAGTTGTTCAGCAGGAATTATCTGTTCTGGAGTGTCAGTCAGATTGAGATCTTCTAACTCTGGTTGAACTTTGTCTGCTGGACGATGTTCAGACCAAGGAGCATTGTCCAGAGGAAGAGCTTCTTCCTTAAGTAGCTGGCTCAAAACTTGATCTTCAAAAACTTTTAGTAGGTTGCTGAAGTTCTGTTGAACTAGTCCGTAGCTTAGTTCTTGCATTTTATGGGTTTCAGAACATACCCATCTTCTGAACTCTGTCCAAAGGTAGTCTGATGCAGCAGGATCAATCAGCTCAAGACTAGTTTGCTTCAGAGAAGTGATCCACTTCTGTACTTCTGTTTCAAATATCAATAAACTGGTACCAACATCTGGTGTGGGTTCAGATGGTTTTGGTTTTGGAATGGCTGTTTTGTTGGTTATGGCAGCCAGGCGTTTAAAAGCAGTTAAGTCAATGATAGTTTTGGTATGGTCATTTGGATTGATATTTGATGAGGAAGTGGGAGAGTCTAGAATGATTATTGGACTAGTTGGGGTCTTTGGTGGAGTGGATTCTCGTGAAGAAGGAATTTGGAAAATACTGATGTTTAGAGGTTCAGTGATTCCAGGAATGGGAATGGGATCAAAATCAAGTGTTTGGTTGGATCGATGGTGATGAGGTTCTGGTTCACAGGATTCATAGGGTTGGACCTCAGAAGTTTGTACTTCTGGTTGTAAGGTTTCAGGTTGTGGAGAAGGTGGATGAGTTTCTGGTAGTGGAGAGAGTGGAGTTTCTGGTTGAGGTGCTTCTGAAGTGGTTTCAGAGTTTGGATTTACTGGTATGGGAGCAAATATATATTGGTCAAAGGTTTCTATATCTGATAGAACTTTTGCAAGTTCTTGTTGGGTTACTTCAGTATTTGGATTTGTAGGTAGGGAGTGAGATCCTCTAAGAGTTAAGGTTTCTGAGGGGTCAAATTCAATGTCAAAGTCATCAAGTGTTTATGGTGTGGGGTTTTCTGATTGAGTGGGGATTGGTACAGATGTTGATACAGATATTGAATTTAAAACAGTTACAGAAGAAGGATTACCTCTCTTTTTAGGAGTCCGCTGGGATGATCCTTCTGCTACAGCCTTCATTTTCTTGTTTTTCTTCAGCACAACTCTGGAGCCTTCTGCTGCAGATCCTGAATGTTCAAATCTGGTGCTGTACCATCCGCCTTGCATGCATCCAGATATCTGACTATTATCTCAGGTTTAGAATCAATCTCTGAGAACATGGGAAAGTTATCCAGAGGGATTCTTCTGTTGGAGATTATTGCAAAAGAAGTGACACTGAGTTCCTTCTTGATGTTCTCAATTAACTTCATCTTCTTCAGATTCTTTGCATTCAACTGTTTTCCAACAGTAGCTTCCAAAGAGATGATTTCCTGAGCTTCTGTTAGATGATCAATCAGCTTATTCTCTGTTAGAATATCTGATATAAGCCTTCCTAGGGGTATCCAACCCCTTTTTGTGCGCTCCTCTTCTCTGGTTTCTTAACACTAGTCCTTAGATGGTTGAACATCAGATGAGCCAGATTCACCTTAATCTTCTGGGAGATGAAGTAGATCAGAAATTGCTGATCAATATTGATGTAGTCAGGAGAGCTGGTTGGCTTCCTGTGGTTTATGCATCCTAGAATAATCTTGGCCCATATTCTGTGATGGTCTTTTAGATCCCTTATCTTGCTGGAGGGAAGACCCAGAGTGAAGATTTCTCTAGCAATTAGGGTGACATCAGCACATCTTTCAGCCATGTCTATGCATCGTACACCACCACCATTGTAGCCTATTAATCTTGCAATAAGGTCTTCAGTTATGACTATCTTCTTCCCCATTATGTATGAAGTAACTTGATGGTTGGAAGATGAAGCATGAATCCAAAATTCCTTCACAAGGATTGGGAATGTTGGACCTACCAGTCGGTCAAAATATCTGTTCCAGCCTTGAGCCTTTACCTTTTCAGAGAGATTAAACCCATTCTCTTGAAGACTGTTAAAGTCCACAATCAATTCTGAGAGTACTTCTAGATTTTTGATGGGTGTGAGAAGAGTTCTGAAGGGTTCTTCATATTATTCGGAGGAATCTGTTCTCTGAGTACTGGAAGTAGGGTTGCTTGAGGAAGCCATGTTCACACAGAGGGTTTTGAGAAAAAAAATTGAAAGGGTTTTGAGAGAGGATGCAAACTGAAACCAATTAGATTGTAGAGAAAATGAAGATGAAAGTGAAAGAGTGTAAAGAGTGAGAAATGTGTTTAAATAGATTTTGAAAAAGATTTTTTAAAACATAAACGGCATTTAATGACAGCTGATTTTGGGGGATTCAGAAAGATATTGGAACGGTTACCCATGACATGTGTCCCAATGCATCCAATCAACGCTTTTGACCTTTTAGAAACGTGAACGCGTGTTCAACCTCAGAAAGTAGCTGATGACTGGATGACACTTGTTTGCTTGAGTGAACAACACATTTCTATCCTTGAAATGAAACGCTCAGATCTTCATGGATAGATTCTGATACAATCTGTACTTCTAAAGATCTGAAGGAAGATTGATCAGTAGTTCACAGAAAAATAAACAAAGTTCTGAAGGTTAAGATATGGAAGCAAACCAGTTTTATTCTGGGCAGAGCTTCATGCTGAGATGTTTCAGAATGAAGTTGAACCTATCTTCAGAAAGAGGTTTTGTAAAGATATCAACCCATTGATGGTCTGTGTTAATAAATTTTAAATTTAGAATCCCTTTCTGAATATAGTCCCTAATAAAATGATGTTTTATCTCTATATGCTTATCCCTAGAATGCAAAATAGGATTTTTACTTAGACAAATAGCAGAAGTATTATCACAAAGGATAGGGATGTTACTCTCAAATATATTGAAGTCCTCAAGTTGACTTTTCATCCAGAGCATTTGTGTGCTACATCCAGCTGCTGCTATGTATTCAGCTTCTGCTGTTGATAGAGCTATTATGGATTGTCTTTTGCTGGACCATGAGATCAGATTTTCTCCCAGAAACTGGCAGCTTCCAGAAGTGCTTTTACGTTCTACTCTGTCTCCAGCAAAATCAGCATCACAGTATCCTACTAAGCTGTAATCACTTGATTTTCTATAAAACAAACCCAGATTAGTAGTACCTTTCAGATACTTGAAAATTCGCTTAACTGCTGTTAAGTGAGATTCTCTAGGATCTGATTGGAATCTAGCACAAATGCAAACACTGAATGGAATGTCAGGCCTTGAGGTCGTCAGATAGAGAAGAGAACCAATCATACCTCTGTAGACCTTCTGTTCTACTTTGTTACTTACCTCTTCTTTTTCCAGAATGCATGTGGGATGCATTGGAATTCTTGAGGGCTTACATTCTGAGAGATCAAATTTCTTCATAAGTTCTCTGACATATTTGCTCTGATGAATGTAGGTTCCTTCTGGGGTTTGATTAATTTGAATGCCCAGAAAGAACTTTAGTTCCCCCATCAGGCTCATCTCAAATTCTGCCTGCATACATTTAGCAAACTCTCTTCCCAGAGAGGGTTTAGTGGATCCAAATATAATGTCATCAACATAAATTTGACATACTAAGATGTCATTCTTAACTTTCTTACTGAACAGGGTTGTGTCCACTTTCCCTCTGGTGAATTCCTTTTCTAACAGGAAGTTACTTAGTCGTTCATACCAAGCTCTGGGAGCTTGTTTTAGACCATAGAGTGGCTTTTTTAGTTTGAAAACATATTATGGATTTTTGGAACTCTCAAAACCAGGGGGTTGGTGCACATAAACCTCTTCTTCTATATAGCTATTTAAGAATGCACTCTTGACATCCATCTGATACAGAGTGATGCCATTATTGATAGCAAATAAAATTAAAATTCTGATAGATTCTAACCTGGAGACTGGAGCAAAGGTTTCTGTATAGTCTATCCCTTCTTGCTGACTATAACCTTGTGCTATCGGCCGTTCTTTTTTCTTATGACTTCACCTTGTTCGTTCAGTTTGTTTATGAACACCCATTTTGTGCCTATGACGTTGAATCCTTTTGGTTTGGGAACCAGATCCCATACGTCGTTTCTTGTGAACTGATTTAGCTCCTCCTGCATTGCCAGAATCCAGTCATTGTCCAGAAGTGCTTCATCAATTGTTGTTGGTTCAATCAGAGAAACAAGTCCCATGAGGGATTCTTCAGAGTTTCTGAAGGTAGATCTTGTTCTAATTGGATCTTCCTTCCTTCCTATGTTTCTTCTGGGTGATCAATGCTGCTTCTGGATGGTCTTTTCTGGAGTTGATCAACAGAATGTGTTGGGTTACTTGTAGTGACTCTTTCTGGTGTTGAGGGAGTGTCTCTGTTGAGAGACTCTGAGTTGTCTGCAGTACCTGTGAGTTCAACTTCCATACCTGCAAGGAGTTCATTCTGCTTTGACTTTTGAGAGTCAAGCTTATCATCAAACCGAACACTGATTGACTCTTCAACCATCTGTGTTTCTGTATTGTATACTCTATAGTGTTAAGAGTATCCTAACATAATACCCTTTTGTGCTTTAGAGTCAAACTTGTTCAAATACTTTTTTGTATTCAAAATAAAACATATACATCCAAATGGGTGAAAATAGGAAATGTTGGGTTTTCTGTTCTTCCACAATTCATATGGAGTCTTTTCCAGAATAGGTCTGATGGAGATTCTATTCTGAATGTAACACGCTGTGTTTATTGCTTCTGCCTTAAAGATCTTAGCAACGTTAGTCTCGTTGATCATGGTTCTGGCCATTTCTTGCAATGTTCTGTTCTTTCGTTCTACAACTCCATTTTGCTGGGGAGTTCTAGGACAAGAAAAGTCATGCAGAATGCCTTTTTCATTAAAGAATAATTCAAAATCTTTATTTTCAAATTCTCCACCATGATCACTTCTGACTTTGACAATTCTAAGATTCTTTTTCGTTTTGAACTTGGTTGCAGAAGGTAACAAACATAGAGTGTGACTCGTCCTTGTTCCTTAAAAACTTTACCCATGTCCATCTACTATAGTCATCTACGATTACTAACCCATACTTCTTGCCGCTGACTGAGGCAGTCTTTACTGGACCAAATAAGTCAATATGCAGAAGTTCTAATGGCTTAGAGGTGGAAACGACGTTTTTGGATTTGAAAGCAGGTTTTGCAAATTTGCCTTTCTGACATGCTTCACACAGAGCATCTGAATTGAACTTCAAGTTAGGAAGTCCTCTGACCAGATTGAGTTTGTTAATCTGAGATATTCTTCTCATACTCACATGACCCAATCTTTTGTGCCAGATCCATTGCTCGTTGTTAACAGACAGAATACATTTTACGTTCTGACTTTTTAGTTCAGAAAGTTTGACTTTATAAATGTTGTTTTTCCTCTTTCCATTAAATAGGATAGTCCCATCTTTCTGACTAACAGCTTTGCATGTGTTGTACCCCAAAATTTGCCCTCCCATATTCTTCAAGAAATTGCCAAGTCATGCTTCAAAATTCCCCAAGGGTTGTACAGTGCAAAGGTCTCCTAAACAGTCAAGATTAGGGTTTTTGTTCTGGTCAAGAAAATGAAGTTTCCAAAGGTCCAATCAAGTCCCACATGCCTATAAATATGGTCAAGCATCCTCATATCAAGTTTCAAGACTTTCAACACAAAATTGCACAGTCAAAACCCTAATTGCACTACAGTCAACTGTAGGGGCAAAATGGTCATTTGGCAGTCAAAAGTTCAAATTTTTGGTCAACATATCATTTTGAAGCCACAAACATCATTTGATCAAGGCTTGATCATGATTCTCAAAATTTGGCTCAAGAATCATCAAGATGCAAAAGTTTCCTTATTTGGACAGCTGAAAAAGTCAACTGTAAATTGACCAGGGCATAACTTTCACATGGATTATCAGAAAAATTCCACCCAAAGCTCATTTTGAAGAGAAAGACATTTCCTACAACTCATCTTCATACTCCAAGTCCAAGAAATGCTCTCACAAAAAGTTATCAATTTCAACATTATAGGTCATTTTCAAAAGTCAACAAAAAGGGACTTTAAGTCAAAGGCCATAACTTGAGATTGGTAAATCAAAATGACATGGGACCAAAGACATTAGTTAGAGGACTCAAAGACCTTTCCAAAATGTCCAAGAACATGAGCAAAGATTAAAAATTGAGCAAGTTATGCCTTGTAGAAGTTGGGAAGTTTTTGGATATTTTGAAAAGTCAACATTGCTTCAAATGACCTAAAATTGCTAATGGGCCCATTTTTCTTCCACAATTCATTGTCCCAAGCATGCACACGACCATTAGGCCCAAAGGGAAGTTTTTCTCCATTTTTATTTATTTATTTGGATTTTTTATCATTCATAATTCATTTAATTAAATAAAATGCATGAAAAATACAAAACTAATGAAATAAAATCTTTTTGTGCAGAAATTATTCTCATTGGACATTCAAGATTCGTGCATGATCATTTGTGGAAAGTTTTGGCATGATTTGGTATCAAATTGCATGGAAAGATATGAAAATATTTTGCCATAAAAATCAAATGTCCTTTTATCAAATCTTTGATTCTTTGGACAAAGAACTCGACCTAATTCACTCAATATATGAGCCGGATAACAAACCTAATCATCAAGACCATTAAGCTGCGCAGAAAACCCTTGCACAAACTTGCAAATTTTGCCAAAAAAACTCAATTCTGAAAACTCACTTGCAGGTTGATTCAAGCCTCCAAACTTGTTCCATTAGCTTCTTGGAGGATTATAGGACATATTCCAATCATTCCCCAAGCCCCATATTCAAGAAAACGCAAGATCACCATTGAAGTTGGTAAAGAAAATTTTTGAATCGGTTTCTATCATACATGCATTGTTAACATATTTTGTTGTTATTTTTGTGTTTATAATGATGTTTACAAGCTAATCATGTGCTTTGATTGAAGTTTTACGCACTGTATGCCAAGATGCCATTATTGTTTTCTAGGGTTTACAGGATTTGGAATTAGGGGTTTTTGAATGAGGAAAAATTAGAACCCCTGAGCACCACCATTGACACGAGCATGTCTGGACGAAGAAGAAGCTACCCTCGCGCTCAATTTATGAGCATCATAGGGCTAGTCGCTATTTTCCCAAAACCGGCCTAAGAGAACACCATGAAAACCGTTGCCTGTTTCTTTTGTATTTTCAGGAAAACGAAATCCAACGAAGAAGATGATATCGTGGCTGCCAATGATTGGTTGGTTTGAAACTGCGCGCGAAAAACAGCACTAACGCGTTGTCTTGTTTTATTATATTCATTGTTTATTTAACGTACAGATAAACACAATAGCTCCACTGGCGAAGCGCTTGACTGGTAACACCTAGGACCTGGGTTCGATCCCAGGTCCCCATCCTTTCCATATATTTTTTTTCAAATGATATTCATGTGCAGATTCAATATCAAGCATCATCATACACCTTCATAATCCATCCGTCCACACGTTCAGTTGCATCAAATCAAAGGTCATGAACTGAGGTACATGGTGAGCCCCAGTCAACGCGCCAGTATGCTCCATGGAGAAAGTCAAACAGGCCAAGGTTAATGGGCCTGGATTGCTACAAGATACCTCCCAATTTGGGGTCTGAACCCCCTTGGTTTGCAATTCTTTCTACTTTCTTTATTTTTATTTTATTTTCTTTTTAATCATTGTTTTATTAATTAATTTTATTATTTTCATAAACATAAAAAATGCCATAAAAAAAATCAGAAAGAAGAGAAAAAATATAATAAATATTTTATTCTAATATTTTTTGTAATTAAATTGTATATAATTAAACTTAGTTTTAAATTAGGTTTTAATTTTAATTCTTTTGATAAAAATCTAAAAAACATAGAATTAGGGTTCATATTAATTTTTTTATCCTTTTTTTCTTTTATTCCATAATAATTAAATAATTAAATATTTATTTTTATAATTAAATTTGCATGTAAATTAATTAGGGTTAATATTAGGTTTTAATCTTCTTTTCTTAATAAATTAAAAAAACAAATAGAATTAGGGTTAGCATTTAATTTCAATTAATTCTTTTTTCATATTAAATCCTAAAATACTAAAAAATACCAAAAACATCTCCTTTTCTTTTCCTTTTAATTTTAATTAATCCCATTTAATTTAATTTTGCAAAAAGGGTCCAACGCCCTCGTTTTTTATTCTTATTAATTCGCATATTTATTTTATTATGTTTAAATATTTATGTATCTCTCCCAAAGCCATGTAACCTTTTAATTTTCTCGCACTTTTCTTTACTTTCTTTATTTTTCTGTCAAAATCGGGTCCTGGTTTAATTTTGGCGATGTGGACCCGCGCCTTTTGTAATAGCTTAGAATTTTTACTTTCCCGCAATATTTTTAACTGTTAACAAATGGCATGAAAGAATGTATGGACAAAAATAAAAACAAGCGTAGAACACCAATGACATGGACAAGACAAAATAAATGAAAACGACACACGAATCGCACACACCACCCCTAGGGTACGCCTCACTGTTGCCTTGCCCCGAAAGGTGATCGTCGAGTAGAGGACGTTTTAGTAAGTCCTCATGATCCAGGAACCTGGCATGAGGGTAGCTTCTAAGGTGTCTTCCCATTGCTCTGGTGATCACCATGTCCCTAAACTCGAATTGACCCGAACACCTCCAACGGTGGTGCTACCTACCTCTCAATGGTGGGATGGCACTACTTTAAAGGACATTTACACAGACGAATTCCTTAGGGTAGGTAGACGACTCTAGATACTTGCTCTAAATTTCAAACAAATTCAAAATACTTTTCACACCGACACCTTTTCAAAAAGCTTTCGAAAGCAATTTTTCAAACACTCTTGAGGACCGATACAAGAGTCGAACTGGAATTTTCAAAGAAACCTTTTTAAAACCCACAGTTGAAAAGCAAACAAACAATTTTGAAAACACAATGAGCAAGTATCTAAGAGCCCATGGATAACCATGGATAGAAAGGGTGTTAACACCTTCCCTTTCTATAACCTACCTCCCGAACCGAGAGCGATCTCTTTAAGGAATTTTTCTGTGCTTTTGTCCTTTCCATTTGGAGAAAATAAAAGATGGTGGCGACTCTTGCTTCCGCGACACTTCGCGAACCAGCGTTAAACAGTCAGTTCCAGATCCACCGATCACAGAACTGGCGACTCTGCTGGGGACAAACTTAAAGTGAGGTGTACCTTAGGGTTAGTTCATAACTGTGTTTTCAATTGTATTGACTTGTCTGCTTTAAATTTGTGGGTTGCCTGGGAGTTACATAGATCCTAACCCGGATCTGGGGATACCCTGTTTAGGTAGCATAAGCTGTGAGGGACCTGTCCGGCGTAGACCGACACGGGTGAAACAGTGGCTACGTTGGTGTTGCACCTTGGTCTGTACCGATATCCCTTGTGTCGCAACGAGGAGAATATGGGTCTTCTAAGGAGTCATTAAGCACCAACAACCTTAGAACCTTAATTGACACAACTTGGCCTTTAGAATTGTAGCAGTATGCTAGCCCATTGAGGCTAAACTCTCGTGATGGTTCTGGCCGCAAGAAAAGATTGCGATGCTGGAGTTATGACCGATTGAGGGTAGTCAATGATATTGGGATCCTCTAAGAACCCGGTTACTTTGATAGGACAGGTATGAACCAACAAACTGAAAGAGGGTAGTACCTAGACCCCATGTTGGCCTAAACTTTAAGGGCTTGCCTTGTGTGACTTGTGTGCCTTATCATGTTTGCCTTTGTATCTATTTGTGGTGTGCTTTATCATAACATCATAACATCATGAGCATTGCATGCATCCTGCATAAGGACTGACCATTTCAAAGACAAGAGGGTTTCACCTTTGCTCTGTTTTGTAGGACATTATGATGCCTGTGCGAAGGAATACTATCCGGTTCAACTTTGTTCGCTCACCTGAGTTGCTTGATGAGTTGGTTAGCAGAATTCCAAATACCACTTCCTTCATTCAGAGGCATGGTTCTCTTCTCAGTTTAGTCACTGCAAAGCGGGATCAACAGTTGATGAGTGTTCTGACCCAGTTCTATGACCCTCTGTATCAGTGCTTCACCTTTCAAGACTTCCAGCTGGTCCCTACCCTGGAAGAGTTCTCTGATTTGCTTGGTATCCCTATCTTGGATCAAACTCCCTTTACTGGTTGGGAAAAGACCCTCAGGCTTGAGGATGTTGCTGCAGCTCTTCCTTTGACCCATCAAGAGTTAACAGACAACTGGGTAACTAGAAGCGGAGTTAAGGGTTTCTTGGCCAAGTTTCTGATTGGTAAAGCTAACAGTTTCTGGAACGACCTGGACTTTAGGGCATATGAAGACATCTTGGCTCTCCTAATCTATGGGTTAGTCCTGTTTCCTAATCCTGACAACTTCATCAATGTCACTGCCATAAGGATATTTATGTCTCAGAATCCGGTACCCACTCTCTTGGGTGACATCTTGCAACAACTTCATGCTCGTACTACCCGAAGACGAGGAACTCTATGGTGTTGTATCCCTTTGTTGGTGAGGTGGTTTATTTCGCACCTCCCCAAGTTCGTACTGAAGAACCAAGAAGGAAGAGGTTGGGCTCATAGGTTAATGTCTCTCACCGACAAAGACATCATTTGGACTTGCAGAGGTTTGGATGAGATAGCTATTATTGATCGATGCGGGGAATACCCTAATGTTCCTCTGATTGGTACCCAATGAGGGATCTCTTACAATCCATGTCTAGCACTCCGTCAGTTTGGAAGAGCAAGAGGAGCAGGCCCCCATGAGATGTTGGTGCCTCACATCAGTTTTGAGTTTCAGGTGGATAGTGACGAGCTGCGTCGTAAGTTCATCAAGGCTTGGGACAAAGTTCATAAAGCTGACCCACAAGAGTTAGGGCCAAAGACTTCTTTACCTATGGAAGCCTACTACAAATGGGTTCGCATCCGTGCTCAGAAGTTAGGTATGCCGTATGAAGCCGTCAGACCCATCATTCTTGAGTCCCCTGACAAAGATGGTGTTCCTCCAACTGTCCTCCCTCCTCAGATACCTACTGGTTATGAGACATTGAAGAGATCTTGGTCGCAACTGCAAGAAGAACGGGATTCTTACCGGGAAAAGTTCAACGAGCAGGAATTAAAGATCCAGAAGCTGACAAAGCAGTTAGAGAACGAGCGAGCTCTGAATGCCTACATCCGTACTGAGAAGAGGAGACCATGGGATCAATAAGGAGCTCTGGATATTCTTTTTACAGTTTTATTACCCTTTTTCACTATTTCCTTTTTTTATGTAACGCCTAAGGGCAATCTGTTGAACAATTTGAGTTTCAAAGTGAATCTAATGAAGTGTGTTCCTTTTTTGTTTACAAAGTTGATTCCCGATTGTCTTTGAAAACATAAATCATACGCATTCCATTCATCATGTGCATAGCAGGTTTCCTCTTTTCAGGTTGCTTACCGTTCTTCGCTGTTTATTTCAGCATCATGAATCCTGACTCGTCCTCAACTGAGATGACCATCAAAGCTCTTCAGGCGCAGAATGCGCAATTTCAGGAACTAATCATGGGTCTGGCTCAAGGCCAAGAAGAGCTGAAGGCTCTGCTCCTGAAGAAGGAGAAGAAGAAGAAGAGAAGAACTGTTCTGTTTAGCTCGGGCCGAAGGTTTGGCAACACTCTGCAGAATGAAGAGGCTGGTTCTTCTATTGGTAAGAGTGCTCCTCAGGCAGAAAAGGGTCCTAGTCCGGTAGTCTCCGACAACGAGACTGATTTTGATGAAGAGCAGTACCCTCCTGCAGAAGACCGTTACAAGCAGCTGGAGGATAGGCTGAATGCTATGGAGATACAACAGGTACCTGGGCTGGATTTCGGAGATCTGGGTTTGTCTACTGGTGTGATCATCCCTCGGAAGTTCAAGGCACCATCTTTCTCTAAGTATGACGGGGAGTCTTGTCCCAAGCTACATCTCAGGTCCTATGTTCGGAAAATTCAACCGTACTCTGCGGATAAGAATTTGTGGATCCACTTCTTCCAGGAGAGTCTTTCAGGGACTCATCTCGAATGGTTCTATCAGCTGGATGGAACCAAGGTTCGTAACTGGGAGGAGTTGGCTACTGCTTTCTATAAGCAGTATCAATATAATGCCGACCTTGCCCCTACACGTACCCAACTCCAGGGTATGTCGTTAGGTGCAAGCGAAGGTTTTAAGGAGTATGCTCAGAAGTGGAGAGACCTGGCTGGCAGGGTGCAACCTCCATTGACTGATTGGGAGTTGGTAGACATGTTCTTGGGGACCCTATCTGGGCCATTTTTCAACCATCTTATCGGGAATTCGTCTGCAGGGTTCACTGATTTGATTCTGACTGGAGAGAGAATTGAGGCTGGGTTAAAGTCTGGTAAGATTCCGAAGGGTGCATCGTCTAGTGCTGAGAAGAAACCCTTCAAGAAGGAGGCCAGTGCCGTGTATGGTTCCAAGAGATCAGAGAGACCTGAGCGCCGCCAATCTGTCAGTGCGGTAATGATTGCTAAGACTGCTGCCGCTCCTCGGCCAACCAATCCTCAAAGGGCTGAAAGACCCCGGAGAGAGTTTACCCGTTTGAGCATGACTTTATCGCAGATCTTGCCACAGTTGCTATCCACCAACTTAGTGACTGTCCGAGAGGCGCCTAAGTTTCCAAATACTGCATCTCCTAAATACAACCCGAATGCTCGTTGTGCTTACCATTCAGATAGTCCGGGGCATTCTACTGATGACTGTTGGGCATTAAGGAGTAAGGTGCAAGACCTTATCGACGCAAAGGAGATACAGTTTGAAGCGCCTGAGAGGCCAAATGTGGTTAATGCTCCTTTGCCTCAGCATGGGGTAAATGCTGTTGACGAAGATGTTTATGCTGTTTCTGTGGATGATCTAGCCACTCCTCTGAAGATTGTCAAGAAGAACCTGTTGCTGGCCGGTTTATTTCCGGGTTGCAGTGAGGGTTGCCTGTTCTGTGCTGTGTCCCTATCTGGCTGTCCCTTGCTGAAATTAGGCATCCAAAGCCTAATGGATAGCAAGGAGATTCTGTTTAAGAAGTCTGCTGTTCAGTTGGTTCCAGTGGAAGAAGTTTCTGTGGTTACCATATTCAATAATCCAATCAAGGCTCTCCCGAAGAAGCCTGTTCAAATCATGACCGTCGCACCTATTGTTATCACTATTCCGGGGCCCCTGCCCTATGTATCTGATAAAGCTGTCCCCTGGCATTATGGGGCAGATGTGTATGTAAATGGGATTAAACAAGAGTTCAACGCTGGGGCCAGTATCTGTGATATCTTTGGTCCAGCCAAGGTTACCTGCAGTGGCAGGCTCTTCTCGCCTGACATTGCACCGCCCGTCGCTAGAAGACCACTCCTTATAACTCCTACAAGTGTACCTGTTCCTATCGCTGATCAAGTTGTTTCTCCTGCTGCCGAGTCATCCAATGCTCGGGGCAAAGGAATTGAAGTTGAGCCTGCCCAGATGGAGGCACCTATACCTGTAACTGCTGAGGCCTCCCCACAAGAGATGGAGGAGATTTTAAAGATAATAAAGAAGAGCGACTTCAATGTTGTGGAACAGCTGGGGCACACGCCCTCTAAAATCTCCATGCTCTCTTTATTACTGTGCTCCGAGGCCCATGCTAAGGCCCTGATCTCGTTCCTCAAGACGGCCCATGTGCCACATGAGACATCTGCAGTCTAGTTCACTGATTGCGTAGCAAATCTGACAGCAGACAATGGCTTGGGTTTCTCAGATGCTGACCTGACCGCGAAGGGAAGAGACCATAATGACGCTCTGCATGTCTCTATCGAATGCAGGGGCACTACCTTGGCACATGTATTGGTAGATACTGGTTCGTCCTTGAATGTGCTACCCAAGAAGGCTTTAGACCGTCTAGATTGTGAAGGCCTGGAATTAAAACCCAGCAATATCATCGTCAGGGCCTTTGACGGTTCAAAAAGGATGGTTCATGGAGAGGTTGACATTCCGATTCGTGTGGGCTCTCAGGTGTTTGACTCTACTTTTTATGTGATGGATATCCGTCCATCTTACTCTTGTCTATTGGGTCGACCTTGGATACATAAGGCTGGGGCAGTGACCTCTACCTTGCACCAGAAGCTGAAGTACCCCGTCAGAGGGAAGATCGTCACTGTGCAAGGAGAGGAGGAGTATATGGTAAGCCACCTGAATTCCTTCAGATACATTGAGATGGACGGGGAGTTTATTGAAACCCCCTTTCAGCATTTCGAGGAGGTGCTTCCAATTTCAGAAGCAGTGGCCGAAGAGAATGTTCCTTTGAAGATGGCTTCCCTAAAGGATGCCCGGGCTGTGGTTCAGAAGGGTGAATGTGCTAACTGGGGAAGGCTTCCAGACTTTACACAGAAGGCTGACAAATTTGGGCTGGGTTTTACTGCAGAGGGTCAGAAAGCTATGCGGAAGGCGAAGACCAGAAGACCTTCTGTGTTCATTACAAATCCTGGAGTGAATGCTGTTGGGGAAGACAATGAAGTGGATGAAGCTGAGTTCAATAGCTGGATCTACCCGACAACCGAAGGCGGATTGACCAATTGGATTGCTAAGGACCATACTCCTGTTACCTTTGTGACGCAGTAATAAATTTCTTTGTTTCGTTATTTTGTAATAAACAATAAATTAAACTCTATGGCCCGGTGTCTTACCCGAGGCACCGTGGTTTCATTTGTGAGGGCATATAAATTGTCATTTCATATATCATGAATGAAAATCTTGGACGTTTTCTCGCATTACAAATCTTATGCTCCTTTTCTGTCTTTCTTTCCTTACATATATTTCAAAACAATTGTATTTACACACACACTCACTCATACAGGTTTCAATCCACTCTGGATCTCACTGGTAACGACTCTGCTACTGCCAGTTATGACTTCGAAAATCCGATCAACTTAGCCGAAGACGAAGGTGAAGATGATTGCGAAGTGCCTGGTGAGCTTGCAAGATTGTTACTTCAGGAGGAGAGGGCAATTCAACCCCATGAAGAGCCAGTGGAAACAATAAACTTGGGTACTGAGGCAGACAGGAAAGAGGTAAAGATTGGTGCCAACCTAGAGCTCAGCGTGAAGCAACGGTTGACTCAAATGCTGCATGATTATATGGAGATCTTTGCCTGGTCCTACGAAGATATGCCCGGGTTGGATACCGATATTGTGGTCCATCACTTGCCTACTAAGGAAGACTGCCCTCCAGTTAAGCAAAAGGTCCGACGGATGCGTCCAGAGATGTCTGAGAAGATCAAAGCCGAGGTTATGAAACAGTTTGACGCCGGGTTCCTTGCAGTGACTTCTTACCCTCAGTGGGTTGCTAATGTGGTGCCGGTACCAAAGAAGGACGGTAAGGTCAGAATGTGTGTCGATTACAGGGATCTGAACAGGGCCAGCCCCAAAGATGACTTCCCCCTACCTCACATTGATGTCCCCGTGGATAATACAGCTCAGCATAAAGTGTTCTCTTTCATGGATGGCTTTTCAGGTTACAATCAGATCAAGATGGCACCTGAAGACATGGAAAAGACTACATTTGTTACTCAGTGGGGCACCTTCTTCTACAAGGTCATGCCATTCGGGTTGAAGAACGCTGGGGCAACCTACCAACGTGCCATGGTTGCTTTATTTCATGACATGATCCATCATGAGATAGAAGTGTATGTTGACGACATGATCGCAAGGTCCCAGACTGAGGAAGAGCACCTAGATCATCTGCAGAAGTTGTTTGACCGGTTGAAACTGTACAAGCTGAGACTGAACCCGAACAAGTGCACCTTCTGGGTAAGATCTGGAAAGTTGCTAGGCTTCGTTGTAAGTGACAAGGGAATTCAAGTGGACCCTGCTAAGGTCAAAGCTATTCAAGAGATGCCAATCCCTAAGATAGAGAAGGAAGTCAGAGGCTTTTTAGGACGCCTGAATTACATTGCCCGATTCATTTCACATCTAACTGCTACCTGTGAGCCAATCTTCAAGCTGCTGAAGAAAGATCAGGTAGTACGTTGGAATGATGAATGTCAGGCTGCTTTTGACAGAATCAAGGAGTACCTCCAAGAACCACCTATCCTTATGCCACCGGTTGAAGGGAGACCTCTGATACTATATCTAACAGTGCTTGACAACTCAATGGGGTGTGTGCTGGGGCAGCATGATGAGTCTGGCCGAAAAGAGCATGCCATTTATTACCTTAGCAAAAAGTTTACCGACTGTGAGACCCGATACTCACTGCTTGAGAAAACTTGCTGCGCTTTGGTATGGGCTGCTCGTCGGCTAAGACAGTATATGTTGACTCACACTACCTTGTTGATCTCAAAAATGGATCCCATAAAGTACATATTCGAAAAGTCTGCT
This sequence comes from Vicia faba, assembly GCA_948472305.1. Classification (NCBI taxonomy): domain Eukaryota; kingdom Viridiplantae; phylum Streptophyta; class Magnoliopsida; order Fabales; family Fabaceae; genus Vicia; species Vicia faba. The sequence continues at coordinate 499,193,132 of OX451736.1, forward strand.
CTGTCTGGGAGAATTGCAAGATGGCAGATGATCTTGACGGAATACGACATTTAGTACACGACCCAGAAAGCCATCAAGGGAAGTGTATTGGCAGACCACTTGGCACATCAGGCCGTAGATGACTATCAGTCAATGAACTTTGAGTTTCCGGATGAAAGCATCATGATAGTAACTGATTGTGAAGTACCTGGACCGGATGAAGGACCTGAACCAGGATCCCGATGGTCTATGCACTTTGATGGAGCCTCCAACGCTTTGGGAAATGGTATCGGCGCCATAATCATATCACCTCAAGGTACTCATACTCCACTCACTGCCCGGCTGTGTTTCAATTGTACCAACAACATGGCGGAGTATGAGGCGTGCATCATGGGTCTTCAAGCTGCGATCGACTTAAGGATTAAGTTTCTGAGTGTCTTCGGATATTCTGCTCTGGTGATCAATCAGATCAAAGGAGAGTGGGATACGAAACATCCGAATCTTATTCCTTACAGAGAATGTGTGTTGACCTTGATCCCCCACTTCACAGAGATAACCTTTGAACACTTTCCAAGAGAAGAGAATCAGCTGGCGGACGCGTTAGCTACAATGTCTTCTATGTTCAAAGTTAAATGGGATAATGAGGCTCCCCAGATCATCATCTGGAAATTGGACGAACCGGCATATTATTGTGATCTCGAGACTGAATTGGTGACTGAGAAGCCTTGGTACCATGAAGTGAAGAGATATCTGGAAGCTCAGGAATACCCTGAAGGTGCATCTGTCAATGATAAGAAGTTCCTGAGAAGATTCGCAGCAAAGTTCTTCCTTAGCAACGACATCTTGTACAAGCGAAACCATGATTCGACCTTACTGCGTTGTGTGGATAAGACCGAAGCAGAAAGGATCATGGAAGAGCTACATGAAGGGACCTTTGGTACACATTCCAGTGGGCATACAATGGCAAAGAAGATCCTTCGGACAGGGTATTACTGGTCCACAATGGAAGCTGACTGCTACCAACATTCCAGGACATGCCATAAGTGCCAGATCTATGCAGACAAGGTGCATGTTCCTCCAGTCCCTTTGAATGTTCTGACTGCGCCTTGGCCGTTTGCAATGTGGGGTATAGACATGATCTGCGAGATTAAACCTACGGCATCTAACGGACATCGCTTCATCCTGGTAGCGATTGATTATTTTACAAAGTGGGTTGAAGCAGCTTCCTACGCTACGGTGACCAAGACTGTTGTAGCACGGTTCATTCGGCATAACCTGATCTGTCGATACGGCGTTCCTGAGAGAATTATTACAGACAACGGTACCAATCTAAACAACAAGATGATCACTGAGCTCTGCGAACAGTTCAAAATACAGCACCATAATTCTTCTCCTTACAGACCGAAGATGAATGGGGCTGTAGAAGCAGCAAATAAAAATATCAAGAAAATCGTGCAGAAGATGACAGTGACTTATAAAGATTGGCACGAGATGTTACCGTTCGCTCTACATGGGTATCGTACCTCAGCTAGGACGTCAACCGGGGCAACTCCTTTCTCTCTGGTTTATGGTATGGAGGCAGTCTTACCGATAGAAGTGCAGATACCCTCTCTCCGGATAATGAAGGATGCAAATCTGAACGAAGATGATTGGATCCAGACACGACTTGATCAGCTCAATCTCATTGATGAAAAGAGGCTTGCTGCTATCTGCCATGGTCAGACGTATCAGAAACGGATGATCAGGGCATTTAACAAGAAGGTCAGACCACAGGAATATCAAGTTGGGGATCTGGTAATCAAGCGAATCATCCTTCCTCAGAGTGATCCAAGGGGCAAATGGACCCCCACGTATGAAGGGCCATTTGTGGTTAAACATGTGTTCTCAGGAGGAGCCATGATTTTAACCAACATGGATGGTGACGACCTTCCTCACCCCGCCAATGCAGACATAGTAAAAAGATACTACGCATGAAAAAAGACCCGCTAGGCTGACATGCCTAGGCAAAAATTAGGGCTTCCCGGCGAACCAAAAGGGTTCGGGCAAAATGAAGGGATGAAAATGAAAAAAATCTGTACACCCGGCAAGTCGAAAACCTGAAAAGGCGGCTTGGGCAAAAATGGGTATCCCGGTGGACTGAAAACCCGAAAGGGCGGTCCAGGCAAAAGTTAGGGATAAAAGCGTAATACTATGTCTCATTGGATCACTTTGCATCCAGAATCCGGTATCTACATCAAGTTCAGACGGCATCGATCAGTCAGCTTCACCTTCAACCAAGGTCATCAAGTGATGAGACGCTCAGAGTTATAAAGGCAATAGCAGAGTTGAAACCCAGTGGGATCATTCATTTCACGCAGCTGTCTTGTTTTCTTTTGTACAAAATTTGTATAAACTCTTTTTCGGCGACGCTCTCTTACTAGGACGTCAGCCTCTTGTACACAAAACGCCTATTTTCAGGCCATTCAAAAATCAATACAAATATACTTTTCAGTTAAAAGTGCCAATTGTTTTTCTTTTTCTGTTTTGTTTTGCGAAGAACGTCCAAGGTTCAATTTGTGATATATGCATTGACAATAATTTGCTAACTCATAAATATTTGCATACGAAACAAAGAATTGATTACGGGTAACATTAAAAACAAGGGCAATAAAGAGTTGTCTAAGCAATCTAATTGTTCTGTCCACTAAGGTGCCAAGGTAGGTTCAGCCGAAGAACATAACCAGACACCTTAAATCCCCAGAGAGTAAGTCAGCAGTCAGTGCATTCTTCTCCAAAGTTATCAAACCTTAAGGAAGTTGAGTATCCTCCAGCAGATCTCAACATTCCCCAGCAGCATATATATTCATAACAAGCATCCCCGATAGTCTTGGTCTAAAGATTGTTCCCCGGCGGCATATCAAAACATTCAAAGGAATCACTTCCCCCGCAATTCAAAAACTTCCCCAGGAGAGTCCAATCAGTTTCCCCAGGAAAGTCAGAATTCATCTCCCCAAGCAGTAAGCTTATCCCCAGTAGATTCTGGAAGCTTATCCTCGCAGAGCACGAACGCGTCTCCCGGCTTTATTCAAAGAGTTATTTCCTTAACAGGATATAACTGGGTTATCCTCAGCCAAAAGCCACGGAAAGAGCGTTCTTGACGAAGTCTTCTTATCCCCAGCGAAGTCTATCAACACTTCCAACACAACAATGGTATCCCCAGCAAGTTACCATCAACATTTCAGCAAAGTATCTCTCTCCCCAGAGTATTGCTCCCCAGCAAGGTTGTTAGAGTACTTTCCTCTCCGCAGAATCTTCCTTTCGCCAAGTTTATTCCCCAACGGAGTCGTCTCCTCCTACCGGTATTCTTGCAATTATCCTCCCCAGCGGGAGCAAAATCTATTCTTCAACATCAGCCCAGGATATAACTTCCCGGCACCCGTCAAGGATTTACTTTCCTAGACGAAAACATACATACATAAACATCGCACTTCCATACATCATTATAGCATGCATAGACGCATCATATCTTACAAATCTCATTTATGTTGAGAACATCATTGCTTGATCCATATCATGCATTGCATATGACTGACCTTTACCTTTCAGGAAAGATTCAGCTAAATTCTCCATCATATTTCAAGACCTGGACCGGTTTAGTTAATCGACTCTAAAGATTTCTTATCCAGTCCAAGGCCTTCTCTAGTCCAGCTAAGTCGACTCCCAACAGATTTTTCTGATGAAGACTCAGTAGAAGTTATCAGGTTTTTCTCAAGCGTCCGTTTTTGAGATTATAATTTCCTTTGGTTCTCTCTCCGACGGTGTGTGAGATGATAATTCCATTTTAGGTTTTTCTCAGACGTCCGCTTTTGAGATTATAATTTCCTTTGGTTCTCTCTCCGACGGTGTGTGAGATGATAATTCCATTTTAGGTTTTTCTCAAACGTCCGTTTTGAGATTATAATTTCCTTTGGTTCTCTCTCCGACAGTGTGTGAGATGATAATTCCATTTTAGGTTTTTCTCAAACGTCCGCTTTTGAGATTATAATTTCCTTTGGTTCTCTCTCCGACGGTGTGTGAGATGATAATTCCATTTTAGGTTTTTCTCAAACGTCCGTTTAGAGATTATAATATCCTTTGGTTCTCTCTCCGACGGTGTGTGAGATGATAATTCCATTTTAGGTTTTTTTCAAACGTCCGTTTTGAGATTATAATTTCCTTTGGTTCTCTCCCCGACGGTGTGTGAGATGATAATCCCATTCCAGGTTCTTCTCAAACGTCCGCTTTTGAGATTATAATTACCTATTGGTTCTCTTCCCGATACTGCGAAGATGGTAATTCCCACCAAGATTTTCTCAACGAGCGTTGTTGAAGTTAAAGTCACCCAAGGTTTTCTCACTATTCATGCTGAGGTAGTAACCATCCCTGGTTCATTCATCACCGTTTGAAGCTCCAGATCCAGCTCCTGTAACCAGTCAGGACATATCTATACCGAGCGTCTGAAAATCAGCTCCTGCAACGTGTCAGGTACTCATTTTTTCTTTTGCAGGTATGCAGGTTCTCGCTAAGGAATCTCTTATGCGATTAACATCCAGATGGCATCTATAAGCCCATCATCCTATTCATTAATCTCTAAATGGCATCTATAAGCCCATTCCCATCATCCCACTGCTTCTATGTGAGCGCAAATTTCTGGGCACTCTAGTGTTCAATCATCTTCTACCCTCGGATTACGAAAGGCACGTCAGCCAATCTGCATCCTCAGGTCTAAGAAGATTGAACAGGGGCAACTGTTGCACCCCAAAATTTGCCCTCCCATATTCTTCAAGAAATTGCCAAGTCATGCTTCAAAATTCCCCAAGGGTTGTACAGTGCAAAGGTCTCCTAAACAGTCAAGATTAGGGTTTTTGTTCTGGTCAAGAAAATGAAGTTTCCAAAGGTCCAATCAAGTCCCACATGCCTATAAATATGGTCAAGCATCCTCATATCAAGTTTCAAGACTTTCAGCACAAAATTGCACAGTCAAAACCCTAATTGCACTACAGTCAACTGTAGGGGCAAAATGGTCATTTGGCAGTCAAAAGTTCAAATTTTTGGTCAACATATCATTTTGAAGCCACAAACATCATTTGATCAAGGCTTGATCCTGATTCTCAAAATTTGGCTCAAGAATCATCAAGATGCAAAAGTTTCCTTATTTGGACAATTGAAAAAGTCAACTGTAAATTGACCAGGGCATAACTTTCACATGGATTATCAGAAAAATTCCACCCAAAGCTCATTTTGAAGAGGAAGACATTTCCTACAACTCATATTCATACTCCAAGTCCAAGAAATGCTCTCACAAAAAGTTATCAATTTCAACATTATAGGTCATTTTCAAAAGTCAACAAAAAGGGACTTTAAGTCAAAGGCCATAACTTGAGATTGGTAAATCAAAATGACATGGGACTAAAGAAATTGGTTAGAGGACTCAAAGACCTTTCCAAAATGTCCAAGAACATGAGCAAAGATTAAAAATTGAGCAAGTTATGCCTTGTAGAAGTTGGGAAATTTTTGGATATTTTGAAAAGTCAACATTGCTTCAAATGACCTAAAATTGCTAATGGGCCCATTTTTCTTCCACAATTCATTGTCCCAAGCATGCACACGACCATTAGGCCCAAAGGGAAGTTTTTCTCCATTTTTATTTATTTATTTGGATTTTTTATCATTCATAATTCATTTAATTAAATAAAATGCATGAAAAATACAAAACTAATGAAATAAAATCTTTTTGTGCAGAAATTATTCTCATTGGACATTCAAGATTCGTGCATGATCATTTGTGGAAAGTTTTGGCATGATTTGGTATCAAATTGCATGGAAAGATATGAAAATATTTTGCCATAAAAATCAAATGTCCTTTTATCAAATCTTTGATTCTTTGGACAAAGAACTCGACCTAATTCACTCAATATATGAGCCGGATAACAAACCTAATCATCAAGACCATTAAGCTGCGCAGAAAACCCTTGCACAAACTTGCAAATTTTGCCAAAAAAACTCAATTCTGAAAACTCACTTGCAGGTTGATTCAAGCCTCCAAACTTGTTCCATTAGCTTCTTGGAGGATTATAGGACATATTCCAATCATTCCCCAAGCCCCATATTCAAGAAAACGCAAGATCACCATTGAAGTTGGTAAAGAAAATTTCTGAATCGGTTTCTATCATACATGCATTGTTAACATATTTTGTTGTTATTTTTGTGTTTATAATGATGTTTACAAGCTAATCATGTGCTTTGATTGAAGTTTTACGCACTGTATGCCAAGATGCCATTATTGTTTTCTAGGGTTTACAGGATTTGGAATTAGGGGTTTTTGAATGAGGAAAAATTAGAACCCCTGAGCACCACCATTGACACGAGCATGTCTGGACGAAGAAGAAGCTACCCTCGCGCTCAATTTATGAGCATCATAGGGCTAGTCGCTATTTTCCCAAAACCGGCCTAAGAGAACACCATGAAAACCGTTGCCTGTTTCTTTTGTATTTTCAGGAAAACAAAATCCAACGAAGAAGATGATATCGTGGCTGCCAATGATTGGTTGGTTTGAAACTGCGCACGAAAAACAGCACTAACGCGTTGTCTTGTTTTATTATATTCATTGTTTATTTAACGTACAGATAAACACAATAGCTCCACTAGCGAAGCGCTTGACTGGTAACACCTAGGACCTGGGTTCGATCCCAGGTCCCCATCCTTTCCATATTTTTTTTTTCAAATGATATTCATGTGCAGATTCAATATCAAGCATCATCATACACCTTCATAATCCATCCGTCCACGCGTTCAGTTGCATCAAATCAAAGGTCATGATCTGAGGTACATGGTGAGCCCCAGTCAACGCGCCAGTATGCTCCATGGAGAAAGTCAAACAGGCCAAGGTTAATGGGCCTGGATTGCTACAAGATACCTCCCAATTTGGGGTCTGAACCCCCTTGGTTTGCAATTCTTTCTACTTTCTTTATTTTTATTTTATTTTCTTTTTAATCATTGTTTTATTAATTAATTTTATTATTTTCATAAACATAAAAAATGCCATAAAAAAAATCAGAAAGAAGAGAAAAAATATAATAAATATTTTATTCTAATATTTTTTGTAATTAAATTGTATATAATTAAACTTAGTTTTAAATTAGGTTTTAATTTTAATTCTTTTGATAAAAATCTAAAAAACATAGAATTAGGGTTCATATTAATTTTTTTATCCTTTTTTTCTTTTATTCCATAATAATTAAATAATTAAATATTTATTTTTATAATTAAATTTGCATGTAAATTAATTAGGGTTAATATTAGGTTTTAATCTTCTTTTCTTAATAAATTAAAAAAACAAATAGAATTAGGGTTAGCATTTAATTTCAATTAATTCTTTTTTCATATTAAATCCTAAAATACTAAAAAATACCAAAAACATCTCCTTTTCTTTTCCTTTTAATTTTAATTAATCCCATTTAATTTAATTTTGCAAAAAGGGTCCAACGCCCTCGTTTTTTATTCTTATTAATTCGCATATTTATTTTATTATGTTTAAATATTTATGTATCTCTCCCAAAGCCATGTAACCTTTTAATTTTCTCGCACTTTTCTTTACTTTCTTTATTTTTCTGTCAAAATCGGGTCCTGGTTTAATTTTGGCGATGTGGACCCGCGCCTTTTGTAATAGCTTAGAATTTTTACTTTCCCGCAATATTTTTAACTGTTAACAAATGGCATGAAAGAATGTATGGACAAAAATAAAAACAAGCGTAGAACACCAATGACATGGACAAGACAAAATAAATGAAAACGACACACGAATCGCACACACCACCCCTAGGGTACGCCTCACTGTTGCCTTGCCCCGAAAGGTGATCGTCGAGTAGAGGACGTTTTAGTAAGTCCTCATGATCCAGGAACCTGGCATGAGGGTAGCTTCTAAGGTGTCTTCCCATTGCTCTGGTGATCACCATGTCCCTAAACTCGAATTGACCCGAACACCTCCAACGGTGGTGCTACCTACCTCTCAATGGTGGGATGGCACTACTTTAAAGGACATTTACACAGACGAATTCCTTAGGGTAGGTAGACGACTCTAGATACTTGCTCTAAATTTCAAACAAATTCAAAATACTTTTCACACCGACACCTTTTCAAAAAGCTTTCGAAAGCAATTTTTCAAACACTCTTGAGGACCGATACAAGAGTCGAACTGGAATTTTCAAAGAAACTTTTTTAAAACCCACAGTTGAAAAGCAAACAAACAATTTTGAAAACACAATGAGCAAGTATCTAAGAGCCCATGGATAACCATGGATAGAAAGGGTGCTAACACCTTCCCTTTCTATAACCTACCTCCCGAACCGAGAGCGATCTCTTTAAGGAATTTTTCTGTGCTTTTGTCCTTTCCATTTGGAGAAAATAAAAGACGGTGGCGACTCTTGCTTCTGCGACACTTCGCGAACCAGCGTTAAACAGTCAGTTCCAGATCCACCGATCACGGCATGAATTTTGATTGAAGATTATATCATAACCGTTATCACTTAATTGACTTATGGATAACAGGTTTTGAATTAATCCATCAACTAATAAAACATTACTAATAGAGGGAAGATTTCCATTACCTACTGTTCCAGAGCCAATGATCTTTCCCCTACGATTGCCTCCAAAACCTACGTGGCCTCCAGGCTTAAGTTCCAGCCTTTGGAACATGTGCCTTCTTCCCGTCATGTGTCGTGAGCAGCCAGAGTCCAGGTACCATGATTGGTGTTTTTGCTTTGCTGCTAAAGATATCTGCCACATGTATTATTTTATCCTTAGGTACCCATATTTTCTTGGGTCCTGATTTGTTAGTTCTACCAAAACTCTGGTTGAATTTTGGTTTGACAGAGTAATCACTACTTGTATATTTTATGTCATGTGTGTGCCCATATGTAAAGTGTGAGTCAAGTGGAGTACGCTTTATAACTAAATCCATGGCATTTTTTGGTGTAGGAACCTTACCTTGATATCCTATCCCTTTTCTGCCGTTTCTGCTAACCCAATAGATCATTGAAGCCATTTTGCTTCTGTCTATGTTTTTAGCTAGAAACTTCTGAAAGCTGTTGTGATACGGTGGGAGAGAACTGACCTTGTTTTTGGGAATGCTGGTTTGCGTTTTGCGTTTGTTTTCGCAAAATGTCGCGGTAAGAAAGAGTCGCCACCGAATTTTATTTTATCCAACAAGGAAAGGAAAAAAGCACAGAAAAATTCCTTTTTCGAGATGTTTCTCGGGTTCGGGGGGTAGATTATAGAAAGGGAAGGTGTTAGCACCCTTTTTATCCGTGGTTATCCACGGGCTCTTAGGTACTTGCTCAAAGTGTTTTCAAAATTGCTTTTCTTTGTGTTTGTGGGTTTGTAAGGTGTTTTTGTTTTGAAGAGAGTGTAAGTGCGAAAAGTTTTATTTTTGTTTTGAAAGGAGCAAGTACTTAAGAACCATCTACCTACTCGAAAAAGAAATCAATCTGTGCTAATGTCCTTTAGACAATGCTATCCCACTATTGATGAGTAGGTAGCATTGCCGTCGGAGTTTTAGGGTCAATTCGATTAAGGGACGTGTGGTCACTAAAGCAATGTTAGGATGCCTCAGCGATAGCCCTAATGTCTTAGATCATCTTTCCGAGGCAACCGTTTCGAGGCAACTATGATCTTCGGACAAGAGGGCGACCTCTAAAACTTCCTATACTCGATGACCGCGTTCGAAGGCAACCAAGTGAGGTGTACCCTAAGAGTGTGCATGTGCGAGTGTTATTTCGATTAATTTTATCTTTGTACATGTCAAGGGTGAGCTGTGTTAATTTTAAGTTTAACATTTGATCTTGTCATGCATTCCCTATTATCAAACATCTAACAGTGTATAGTTTGCGGAAATTAAATTGCAGAAATTAAATATAAACTATTACAAGGCATCGGGTATTTACATCGCCAAAAACAACCCTTGAAATTAAATTGCAGAAAGTAAATGTGATACGGTGGGAGAACTGACTTGAGGTTTTGCGTTTGTTTTCGCAAATGTTTCGGTTGAGCAAGAGTCGCCACCGACTTTTTATTTTATCCTAAGGAAAGGTTAAAAAGCACAGCAAAAACCTTTGAGATGTTTTCTTGGGTTCGGGGAATAGATTATAGAAAGGGAAGGTATTAGCACCCTTTCTATCCATGGTTATCCATGGGCTCTTAGTTACTTGCTTAGATCACTTGCCTTGCATTTTCAATTGTTTGAAATGGTGCTTTGTGTGTGGGTTTGAAAATGTTTTTAAAAGATGCCATTTGTTGTGGCAACCTTTGTAATGATCCATGTTTGAATGTATACAAAGATGTGTATCTTTTGAAAAGTTTTCAATGTTTTTGAAAGTTGTTTGAAAGTGTGTTGTGATGTGTGTTTTGAAAAATGGCAAGGATTGTTTTGCAAGATTGGTCAAGCAACCAAGAGCTATCTACCCTAAATTTCTCAAAGATCTTTCCTATGTTTTAACCCTTTTAACAATTTTGTTCCACCATTGTAATTGGTGGACAATCTTGTGTTAGGATGTGAACGGGACGGGCGCGGGTCATCGTTTAGACCATGATTGCAATGGTGCCAAGTGTCTTTGGGCAACTTTTCCTTTAAGGGACTTGATCATTTCTAGGCAACTTTCGAAAGCGTCATCGAGGGACTATGATCATTTGATTTATTTTGTTTTGCCAAAGACACCTAACATGCAACATGGCCCATTACTGAAGGCAACAAGTGGAGTAACCCTAAGGGGGTGCAAGTGTGATTGGTGTTGTCCATTTTCATGCTTTTATCTTGGAATTAGGTCAAGCTATTTGTTTTATTGATTTTTGCATACAAACCCTAAGTCTATCATGGTATATTTTAGAAAGCTTTTAAATGCGAAATTTAAAATCCTAAACTATTACAACATAATTATGGGATGGGGGGTACAAGTGTTCAAATGGGGATATTTTAGCAAGAAATTAAAACCTAAGCTATTACATCCAAATTGAATTATACAAATTATTAATTGCACAATAATTTAATAAAATACAAAAAATATGCAAGATGCAAAAAATGATTTTTATATGTATGTAAAAAGTGTTTTTCATGTGTCAAATAAACAAAAATAAAAAAAGGTTAATTTTGGATATTTTTTAAGTTTAGGGTAAAACCCTAATTTTTGCTAAATAAAATGTATTAATTATTTATTATATGCAATATTTATTAATTATGTATAAGAAATAAATAAAAAGGAAGTATATTGTAAAAAAAAATGATTTTTCAAGTCAAATATTAATAAAAATAAAAATGTATTGTTTTTATGTTTTTAACCTAAATATACTAATAAATATATAAGTATTTATATTATTTATTAAATATATTAAATATGTACAAAAAATAGAATATTTAATATTTACAAAAAAAAGTATATTTTTTAGGAAATGTTTTCAAAAGATAAAATAAAATAAAATTAGAAAATAAATGTATTTTGTATTGTTTTTAGTATTTTAAATAAAAAAGTATTATGTATTTATTTACATATATAACTAAATGAAACAAATAAATATCAAATAAAATGCAAAAAATGTGAGAAAAATATTTTTAATATTTTTTATGCTTTGACAAAAATAAATAAGTCAGAAACAAAAATCAAAAGTCAAAAATAATGAAAATAAAATGCAATGGGCTAAGAGGGTGTATGTGTGAGAATGTGGTGCAAAAAGAAAATCAAAACTCAGGCCCAGCCCAAGAGGGGTTGTCTTCAACCTCCAGACTTGTATGAACAACAACAACACGCGTTTCCTAACTCCTGATTCCTGGACTTTCAAGCAAAACTCATAACACAAAAAATGTAGAGCATCAAGAGACGAATCCAGACATATAAAAAACTTGACTTAACTCTCAGAAATGAGAGAGAATTTCTCCATCCCTAATTCTTGACCTAAGTTTTTTCTAATGTTCAGGTTCCAAATTCTCTCAGCACATGCAATATAAATGGAAAGTAATTATATGTGTAGCTTCAGGGCCATGAGTAGAGCATTTTTCATTCATAAACCTAAAGCTAACTCTTCCTAGATTGAGAGATAGAAGTCCATGAACTTACCTGTTCAGCTTGGATCGTGTTTGACAATGGAGGTACTTTCAGTGCAATGTGAGGAGTTGTACAACTTGCTTGAAGTTCAGGGATGCTTCTCCAACCTTTAGCTTGCTTTGAAACTAAATGAATCGAGCTATAGGAGTCAACCTGCAAAACAGAAAAAGTGAAAATGGTGAAGTTGGTTAGAGGTGTTACAGTCTGAAGCTAGGGCTTGGGATAGTTTGTATGGATGCTATGGAGTGTGTATGAAGTGGTTTTGGCCAAGGCGCACGAATGGATTGAGTTGTAGAAGTCCAACTGCAGAAGGGACTCTGTTTTTTGCAGTAGGATGGTGTTTTGATGAATGATGAGGTTTGGAAGGTGGTTAGCTCGTGCCTTAGCTCAGTTATGATGTTTGGAATGTGTTCAACAAGTTTGTCTAAGCTTCTCTTGGCATAAATGTGAGATGTCTTAGTTATGCAATGTTTCTTCTATCTTAAGCAAAGTTTGGCAAGTTGGTTTACAAGCTTCTCTAGGCCCCTCAAGTATGCTGCACCTTTTAGTCTTGATCAGTGGGATATGTTCCTGAACTTGTGCCAAAAGGATTTGCCTTGTACTTCATAGATTGCAATCTTGACATAAAGTTCAACTTTTCAAAAATGGATAATGTGCTTTTTCTAATTATGGACTAATCCTTCATGTAATGACCAAATGCATAGAATAACATCTTGGCACAATGGTTTAGCATTTAATTTTTGATTGTAAATGAGATTAGAGGCCTGTAATGTAGCTTGCACATGCTGAGTTTGAAAATGCACAAGTTATGAACATGGAAATGGCTCATGAACAAAGTGACTTTTGCCCATATTGACAAATTCGAGTCTCCCTAACCACAAGGATGTTTGAGAAGTTCTTGGACATTTTGGAAAGCTTGGAATGTGTACTACAATCCATCTTTGTAATGCAAATTGAAATTCCAAGTGGAAGCATGTGAAAAGTGGCCATGAAGTTAGGCAAAAATCCTGCCTAGAATAGGTCAAAATTTTATAAGTTAAGAATGTTTTGCACCCTTGTTCCAAAAATTGTAACTTGAGCTACAAGCTTCTTTTGAGGAAACTTTGTGAATCAAAGTTGTAGATTTTGCAATGGACTACAACTTTCATGTTTTTAGTTTTCCTTGAATCCAAATGTATCTTGGTGAAAAAATGGGACAAAGTTAGGGAAAAATTAGGGATTTTCATAACTTAGAAAAATTCTAAGTTATGAAAATTCTTCATTTCAAACCCTAATTTGTGATTTTTGATTTCTTTATGAACAAGTTTCATAATTTGACATGTCTTGATGAAAAATGAATCTTGACACTTGATTTTGACCAAAAAGTCAAAGTTTGACTTTTCAGTATGCAGTCAAATTTGGCTCAGTTGACTGGAAAATTCATCTGTCAATCTTGTGCATTTGGGATCTTTTGAACTTTTTGAATATGTCAAGACAATGCCATGGGGTCCTTAAGTCCATATGTGAGCTTGGTTTGCCATTGGCTAGGTCAAACAGTCAAAAATTGCCTTTGTGCAGTCAAAACCCTAAAAATGACCATTTTGCCCTTTTAGTGATCTGATCAAATTTCTTGTGGAATTGTGATCCAAACTTGACCAAATGGTTCATATGAGTTCATAATATTGATGTGGGTCAAAAATCATGAGGTTTGACTGTCAATTGACCACAATTGACTTTTTTCCCAATACAGCTGATTTCTAGGTCAACTGTCCAATTGACTGGCAAAGATTGGAATCAAGGCTTGAAACTTGGTATGGATAAACTTGTGAGTCCAAAATGAAGCATGAAAGTCATCTTGGGTTTTTTAGATCAAAACATATTTGTGCAAACACAAACCCTAATTTAGGTCAGCAGTGCAAAGAGGAGTCTTGAGCAGAGCAAAACCTAACTTGATCTTGAGCTCCAAGGGTCTTGTGGTGAGAAAATATGGGAGGGCAAATTTTGGGGTACAACAGTTGCCCCTGTTCAATCTTCTTGTACCTGAAGAGTTAGATTGGCAAGTTTGCCTTTCGCGACTCGAGGGTAAAAGGAGATTGGACACCAAAGTGCCCGGAAATTTGCACTCGCATAACAGAGTGTCAGCAATGTGATGGCGGGAATGGGCTTACAGATGCCATTTGGAGGGATCGTGGATAGGAGGATGGGCTTACATATGCCATTTGGAGGCGTGACAGAAACTTGTCGGGAATGGGCTTATAGATGCCATTTGGAAGTGTTGATCGCGTAAGAGATTCCTTAGCGAGAACTTGCGTACTTGAGAAAGAAAGATGGTTTCCTGGCTTGTTACAGGTGTTGATCTTCAGTCTCTTCATGCAGATGTTCCCTAGCTAGATACAAGAGTCAAATCCACAATTAGTTGCTCACAGATGTGCCCTGGTTAGATACAGGAATCGAATCCGGAACTTCAAAAGGTTGTTTACAGACGTGCCCTGGTTGGATACAGGTGTCGGATCTCTAAACTCTTCATGCAGATATGCCCTGGCTAGATACAGGAATCGAATCCACAATCAAGTACTCACAGATATGCCCTGGCTGGATACAGGAATCGAATCTGGAACTTGTCGTCTTCAAATATGCCTTGGCTGGATACAGGTATCGAATCTGGAAATTGTAAAAGGTTGGTAGAGATAGCTTTCCTGGATGGATACAGGTGTAAGCCTCTGACCTGAGAATGAAAGATAATTTCCTGGCCTGTTACAGGGGTTGATCTTCAAACTCTTCATGCAGATATGCCCTGGCTAGACGCAGGTATCGAATCTACAATAAATCACTCACAGATATGCCCTGGCTAGATACATGTATCGAATCTGGAATTGCGATAGTTGATAGTAATTAACTTTGGATTGTCCTTTATCCTGAAAAGGCAAAACGTTAGTTGTATGCAAGGTCATGATGTATGAGATTCATGATGTCATGATGCTCAAAATGAGATAGTGTTGTATGCACTTTATCATGTATGTAAGCAGGAAGTATGAAATGTGAAATGTCTATGAATGTATTTTTGTCTAGGAAAATAAATCCTTGACGATTGGCCGGGGAATCAAATCCTGGGCTGATGTTGAAGAGTGGAGTTATTCGCTTCCGCTGGGGATGATGGTTGCAAAAATGAACCGGTAGGAGAAGATGACTCCGTTGGGGAATGAACTTGTTGGAGAGATTACTCTAAGGGAAATAAAATAGGTGAAGTGATTACTCTGCAGGGTATTACTCTGTGGGAAGAGATACTTCGTTGAGGTTTTGATGGGAGCTCCGCTGGGGATTCCACTGATAAGTTATGTTGGGGAATTTGATGAACTCCGCTGGGGATAGGAAGAACTTCGCCGAGGACGATCTTTCCGTGGTAATTAGTTGAGGATAACCCAGTTATAAGACCTGATGGGAAATAAACCTTTGAATGAAGTCAGGGAGATGCGTTCGTACTCTGCAGGGGAAAAGCTTCCAGAATCTACTGGGGATAAGCTTTCAGACCTGCTGGGGATATGGATTCCACTCTCCTGGGGGAAACTTTAGATTGTACTGGGGAATGGTTCCATTGGGGTGTCTGTATTCAACCGGGGAACAATCTTATATTAAGACTGCCGGGGATGCTTGCTGAGGAAAGCCTATACTCTGTTGGGGAATGTTGAGATCTCCTGGGGATGCTCAACTTTCTTAAGGCTGACAGTAGACTAACTCTGCTTGGGGAGAGTATTGCTGACTTGCTGGGGCTACTCTGTGGGGAGTTGAGGTAACCTGGTTTCATTCTTCAGCTGAACTTATCTTGGTGCCTCGATGGACAGAGTAACTAGATCGTTTGGACAATTCATTATTGCCCCAGTTTCCGTTGTCACTCGTAATTAATCCTTTGTTTCGCATGCAAATATTCATGATTAGCAATTAATGTCAAATGCATATATAAAAAATGAACATTGGACGTTCTTCGCAAAACAAAACAGAAAAAGGAAAAACAATGGATAATTTGTCTGAAAAAGTGAATTTGTATTCATTTTGAAATTTTCCTGTAAATAGGCGTTTTGTGTACAAGAGGCTGACGTCCTAGT
The DNA here is from genome assembly GCA_948472305.1 of Vicia faba. Lineage (NCBI taxonomy): Eukaryota > Viridiplantae > Streptophyta > Magnoliopsida > Fabales > Fabaceae > Vicia > Vicia faba. The sequence goes on from OX451736.1 coordinate 499,209,297, forward strand.
AAGAGAACGCCGCCGAACAACATAGAGTTTATACAATTTTGAAAAATGAAAACAAAACAACTATGTGAAAAATCCCACTGGGTTCCAACTCTGCTATTGCCTTTATGTCTTCAAGCGTCTCATCACTTTGCTGCTTAGTTGAAGATGAAGCTGATTGATCGATGCCGTCTGAACCTGATAGTTGATACCGAATTCTGGATGCCAGGTGATCCAATGAGACATAGTATTACGCTTATCCCTAACTTTTTCCTGGACCGCCCTTTCGGGTTTTTAGTCCACCGGGATACCCATTTTTGCCCAAGCCGCCTTTTCAGGTTTTCGACTTGCCGGGTGTACAGATTTTTTTATTTTCATCCCTTATTTTTTCCCGAACCCTTTTGGTTCGCCGGGAAGCCCTTATTTTTGCCTAGGTGTGTCAACCTAGCGGGTCTTTTATCATGCATAGTATCTTTTTACTATGTCTGCATTGGCGGGGTGAGGAAGGTCGTCACCATCCATGGTGGTTAGAATCATAGCTCCTCCTGAGAAGATATGTTTAACCACAAATGACCCTTCGTACGTAGGGGTCCATTTGCCCCTGGGATCACCTTGAGGAAGAATGATGCGCTTGATTACCAGGTCTCCGACTTGATACTCTTGTCGTCTGACTTTCTTGTTAAATGCTCTGATCATCCGTTTTTGGTACGTCTGACCATGACAAATAGCAGTGAGTCTCTTTTCGTCAATTAGGTTTAATTGATCAAGCCGAGTCTGGATCCAGTCTTCTTCGCTCAAACCCGCATCCTTCATTATCCGGAGAGAGGGTATCTGGACTTCAATAGGCAAAACTGCCTCCATGCCATATGTTGTACCCCAAAATTTTCCCTCCCATAAATCTTCAAAGTTTTTGACAAGCATCACCTCAAATGGTTCAAGGTCTACTCAAGGGCTACACAGTCAACCACTCTCCTAAGCCATGCAAATTAGGGTTTTGGTTCCTGCAGGGAAGTTGAGGTTTTCAAGGGTCCAATCAAGTCCCATATGCTCATACACATTGTCAAGCACCTACATGTCAAGTTTCAAGGCTCACAAGGTCAGGTTGCACAGTAAAAAAACCCTAATCGCTCAATAGTCAACTGTAGGGGCAAAATGGTCATTTGGCAGTCAAAAGTCAAATTTTTTGGTCAACATCTTATTTTGAAGCCACAAACATCATTTGATCAATTCTTGATCATGATTCTCAAAAGTATGGCTCAAAAAGACTCAAGATGCAAAAGTTTCTATTTTTGGACAGCTGAAAAGTCAACTGTAACTTGACCAAGGCATAACCTTTTCATGGTTCATCAGAAAAATCCCATCCAATGCTCATCTTGAAGGGGGGAACATTTCCTACAACTCATCTTCACACTCCAAGTCCAAGAAATGCTCTCACAAAAAGTTATCAATTTCAACATTATAGGTCATTTTCAAAAGTCAACAAAAAGGGACTTTAAGTCAAAGACCATAACTTGAGATTGGTAAATCAAAATGACATGTGACCAAAGACATTGGTTAGGGGACTTCAATACCTTTCCAAAATGTCCAAGAACATGTTCATAACTTCAAAATTGAGCAAGATATGCATTGGAGAAGTTGGGAAAATTTTGTGAAATGGCCAAAATCATTTATCCTTGCAATTTCATTTTTTGACAAAAGGGGCCCACTTTTTCCACTTGAATCAGCTTGGCCATGCTTCCCACGTGTCCCACTTTTTATTTCAATATTTAAAATTAATTTTTTCATTTTTATTTGATTTTATTGGATTTAATTCATTTTAAATCTTTTAAAATCAAATGAAAATCAAAAAGATTAATTAAGGGACATATCTTGCTTTGATTAGCTTTGAACCACCATTATACACATCCCAAATTCGTGCAAAGGGCTAAAACTAGCAAGAATTCAAATTTGGCTCAAAAATGGAAGGTGTTTTAATGGAGTTTATAGCAAAATCTTAAGCATGAATGCAAGGCATTATTGGCCATAATTCTTATCAAAACTCATTACATAACACATAGGGAAGACATCACAAGCAAGATCACGACCTAAGAGCTCCAAAAACGGCCATACAAAATTGCAAAATTGTCACACAAACTTGAAATCTGAAAACCTCCTTACAGCACGTTTTAAGTCCCCATTTCCATCCAAACACATTGCTGGCATCTCAAGGAAACTTTTACAATCAAAAGCCAATCCAAACGTGCCCAGAATCTCAGCACTCAGGCCCAAACGGTTTGCTTTTTTTTCTTGAATTCTATGTGATCACTCATGCATTTTTTGACATTTTTTGAATTGATTTACATTCATACTAACATCCTGAAGCTTTTGGTATTACTTGATTGAGCAACAGCATCCCATATCAAAAGTTGCCATTGATGGACATTAGGGTTTTAGAGGTTTGGAATTAGGCGTTTGCACATACTGTAAAATTGGGACATCAAACTGCCATGGTTGAATTCGTGATGTCCAAACGAATCGCTTCATAACCTCGCGCTCAATTTATGGTCAAGCATGGCCTAATCGCTATTATCCATAGGTATGTGTTTTGGGGGGGTTTAAAACCACCGCTATCTCTTTTTGTTACAGGGACGAACGGAGAAGAAGATTGCGTGGCGAGACATGACTGGAGGATTTAAATTCCAGCGTGTTTTTTTATTTTCATAACATTGACTTTGGTTTTGTTTTATAACATTTATTATCTATTACACTACAAACGCGCACCAATAGCTCACTTGGTCAAGGCATTCGCTGGTAAGCATTGGGACATGGGTTCGAATCCCAGGTCCCCTCAAATTATTTCTATTATTTTGTTTCACATGTTTCCATGCAGTGCACGTTCCAGGGCTCACCATACACCCAATGCCTTGGCTTGCCACGCGCCCTGAAGCCCCAATCCAAAGGCCAGAACCTAGAGTCTACCATGCACGTTAGTCAACTGAGGCACACGTAACCATAAAAAGTCAAACAAGGCCTGGATTGCAATGGGCCAAAGTGCTTCAAAAACTCCCCTTTGGGTCCAGACACCCCCAGGGTTTGATCCATCTTCTAATTCTTTTTCTTTCTTTATTTTTACTTTTTATTCTTTTATTTGTTTTTTTTAATTAATTGCTTTTCCCTTTAAATTCCAAAAATAATTTTCATAATAAAACCAAAAAAAAATCAGAAATCAAAAAATAAAATATGTTTATTTAATTTTTAATTCATTAATAGTTTTGTAAACAAATTTTAATAATCAAATTAGTTTAATTTTAGGTCTTCAACTTTATATTTTTTTTTTCTTAAATAAATAAAATACATAAAAATTAGGTTTAGCATTTTCATTCTTTTTCTCAATAAATAAATTTTTTCTTGTTATAATTATTATTAACTATTAATTAATTTTGTAAATACTCTTATAATTAAACAATTAGTAAATTAGGTTTAAACTTAAATATTTTTCTTTAACAAATTAAAAATAGTGTAGAATTAGGGTTTCCAATAATAACTAATTTTCTTTCTTTATTTTCATAAAATACCAAAAAAGCATAAAAAATCATTTCTTTTCTTTATTGAATAATTAATTAATTTGTAATTTCATTTAATTTCTTTAAAGGGTCCAACGCCCTCGCATACTCGATTCTAAATTCTTTTCGCGTGTTTATTTTTACTTCCTTTTTTAAATATAATGTAATTGCCCCAAAGCTTTGTAATAGTAATTAGGACATTTACTTTCCGTACTTTTATTAAAAAATTGGGTCTTTGTTAATTTGGCGATGTATAGACCCGCGCCTTGTAATAGCGTGGGACCTTTATTTTCTGCACTTTAAATTCCGCACCTTTAAACTGTTAATCACATGAACGAATGTATGCCCAAATAAAATCAAAGCATAGCTCACTCAATGCATGATCAAGATAAAATATAACTGAAAATGACCCACAATTCACACACCACTCCTAGGGTACGCCTCACTGTTGCCTTGCCCCTCGAAACGTGGTCGTCGAGTATAGGACGTCTTAGTGAGTCCTTATGTTCCATTGATCTGGTTGCCTCGAAACAAGTTGCCTCGGAATAAAAAGATCAATGGCATAAGGGTAGCTTCTAAGGTGTCCTACTGTTGCTCGGTGACCACACTGTCCCTAACCCTCGAATTGACCCGAACACCTCCAACGGTGGTGCTACCTACCTCTCAATGGTGGGATGGCACTACCTTAAGGACCTTTACACAGCCTAATTCCTTAGGGTAGATAGATGACTCATAGATACTTGCTCTAATTCAAAACAAATCAAAAACTTCTTTTCACACCGACACTTTGCAAAAAGCTTTCAAAAACAACTTTTCAAACACTCTTGAGGACTGATACAAGAGTCGATCTGAAACTTTCAAAGAAACTTTTTTCAAACTCACTCACACTTTGAAAAGCAAATAAACATTTTGAAAACACAAATGAGCAAGTATCTAAGAGCCCATGGATAACCATGGATAGAAAGGGTGCTAACACCTTCCCTTTCTATAAATCTACCTCCCGAACCGAAAGCAATCTCATAAGGAATTTTTCTGTGCATTTGTCCTTTCCATGTTGGAGAAAATAAAAGACGGTGGCGACTCTTGCTTACCGCGACATTTCGCGAAACCATCTTAAAAAATAGTCAATTCTATTTCCACCGATCACAGAACTGGCGACTCTGCTGGGGAATACTTAAAGTGAGGTGTACCTTAGGACTAAGATCACTTGTGTTTTAAATTACTGTGTTTGCTTGCTTTAAATTGTGGGACTGTCTTGGGAGTTCTATAGATCCTAACCCGGATCTGGGGATACTTTCTTAGAAAGTAGTAACAAGGCTGTGAGGGAACTGTGCGGGGTATACCGACATGGTTGAAATAGTCTGCTACATTGATGTGGCACTTTGGTGTGTACCGGTAACCCTTGAGTTCAGTCAAGGAGAGTACGGGGCCGCCGCATGGTGTCGTGAAGCATCAACTGACCTTAGGAACCTTAATTGAACCATCTTGGCCTCTTTAGGATAGTGAGATAACTGACTTTGGTGCAGTCCGAGGTTGGTTGATACTCGATACTACACTCAATTGAGGGTTGTTTTCTTGGAATATTTCGGTCGCCAGTTCAGTGGCTAAATCGAAACGATGAACAATGAAAGCAATCCAGTGATATTGGGACCCTTAGAACCCGGTTACTTCTGATAGGACAGGTTGAACCCACCAACTTCAAGAGGGTAATACCCAGACCCCATGCAGGCCTAAACTCTAAGGGCTTGTCTTGTGTGACTTGTGTGCCTTATCATGTTTGCCTTTGCGAATATTTGTGGTGTGTTTAATCATAGCATCATGACATCATACAACATCATATGCATTAGCTAACCATTTCAGGGGTTCGAATCTTCATCTTTGTTCTTGTTTTGTAGGACATGGAAACTGTTCGCAGAAAGACAATTCAGATCAGCCTTGTAAGGATCCTTCCTCAGCTTAAGGAGCTTATATCCAGGATTCCCGAGAGCTCTTCATTCAGTGAAAGACATGGAAGACTCATCATCTTGGTCAACACCAACATTGAGGAGGACATGATAAAGGTCTTGTTCTAGTTCTTTGACCCTCTGCATCACTGTTTCACTTTCCTGGATTATCAACTGGTGCCTACATTGGAAGAGTTCTCCCGGCTTCTGAAGATCCCTATCCTTGATCAACTACCCTATAACGGTACGGAAAAGGAACCCAAGCTTGAAGAGATTGCTAAAGCCTTACACCTACAACCATCTGACCTCAAGGGACATTGGGAAGTTAGAAGTGGTATCAAAGGGTTCTTAGCCAGGTTTCTGTTTGAGAAGGCCCAAGAATGTTGGAACTCCCTTGACCTACAAGCTTTTGAAGAAGTTGTGGCCCTCCTTGTCTATGGTTTGGTTTTGTTCCCTAATCCAGATCAGCTTATAGATATCAGTGTTGTCCAGATCTTCATGTCCAGGAATCCCATACCTACATTGCTCGGGGACATCCTTCACTCATGTTACACTCGAACCATGAGAAAGAGAGGTGTTCTTATGTGCAACACTCCTCTCCTGGGAAGGTGGTTTATTTCGCACCTTCCACAATCAGTTTTGAAGAACGAGAGGGGTTTGAGATGGTCACAGCAATTGATGACTCTTACACATGCTGATATACATTGGTGCTCTCGGTCCAGAGAGGATGTCACTATCATTGATCGTTGCGGGGAGTACCCTAATGTTCCTTTACTTGGGATCAGAGGAGGTATTACTTACAACCCGTGCCTGGCTTGGAGACAGTTTGGTTATGCTCGGAGGGATGGCCCTCATGACATGTTAATTCCTGACATAGTTTTTGACTTCTACAACGATGCACAAGGACTTCGCCAGAGATTTATCAGAGCTTGGAGGATGCCAAGTAGGATAGACAGCAAGACCCTGGGGCACAGGAACTCCATCCTGTTGGAACTTTATCTCAAGTGGGTACGAGCCCGCTCCCAAAAGTTAGTAATGCCATATCCTCATGTTCTCCCTGTGATCAAGGAGCCAGTCTTGGAAGGAGAGGTGTCCTACACCATTCAACATCCTTACATGCCCACATCCTGGGAAGAGATGCAGAAGAGCTGGATCCAGCTTAAGGAAGAACGGAATTCTCTTGAGACCAGTCTACATGCTAGTGAAAAGAAGGTCTTGGAGCTCACCCGCCTACTGCACGAGGAGAGGAATCTCAACACCTACATTGCTCCGAAGAGGATGCGTAGTGTCTTTTGGGATTGATTTGCTTTGTAATGTTTGCCCATGAGGCTTTGATGTACCAAACAATTATTTTCTTAATGATAACGTGTGTTCCTTTTTGTCTACAACAAATTTGAATTTTCGAACCCTTGAATGCATTGCATAAACACATATCATTCATCATGTGCATAGCAGGTACTCTTCTTTTCAGGTTGCTTAATCTTCTTCGCTGTTTATTTCAGCACTCAAGCATCATGAATCCTGAACTCACTACCGAGCAAGCTATCAAGGCCCTCCAGGCCCAGAATGCCCAATTTCAGGAGATGGTCATGAACTTGACCCAGGGACAACAGGAGTTGAAGGCTTTGCTATTGAAGAAGAATAAGAAGAAGAAGAGGACTGTGCTATTCAACACTGGGCGCAGACTCGGGAACACATTGCAGAATGAAGCTGAGAGGACTACTCCATCTGTGGGGGAAGGTAGTCACCAAGAGAGGGAGGTCCCTAGTCCTGTGGTCTCTGACACTGAGACAGACTCCAATGACGAACAGTACCCTCCTGCTGAGGACCGGTACAAACAGCTGGAGGACAGGTTGAATGCCATGGAGATCCAGCGTGTGCTTGGATTGGATTTCGGAGACTTGGGGTTATCTTCTGGGATGGTAATTCCACACAAGTTCAAGGCGCCTGCCTTTGTGAAGTATGACGGGGCTTCCTGTCCCAAGATGCACCCCCGTTCTTATGTAAGGAAGATCCAGCCTTACACAGCAGACAGGAACTTATGGATCCACTTCTTCCAGGAGAGTCTTTCAGGGACTCACCTCGAATGGTTCTATCAGCTGGATGAGACCAACATTCGTAACTGGGAGGATCTGGCCACTGATTTTTACAAGCAGTATCAATATAATTCCGACCTCGCTCCTACGCGTACCCAACTCCAGGGCATGTCGCTAGGATCGGGAGAAGGTTTTAAGGAGTACGCACAGAAATGGAGAGACCTGGCTGGCAGGGTGCAGCCACCATTGACGGACCGGGAGCTGGTGGATATGTTCTTAGGGACCCTATCTGGTCCATTTTTCAATCATCTCATTGGTAATTCCTCTGCTGGGTTTACTGATCTGATCCTGACTGGTGAGAGGATCGAGGCTGGTATAAAATCGGGAAAGATACAGAAGGGTGCCTCCTCCAATGTTGAAAAGAAGCCCTTCAAGAAGGAGGCCAGTACTGTGTATGGTCCAAGAAGGCAGAACAAACCTGAACGCTGCTGTGATCGGTGGATCTGGAACTGACTGTTTAACGCTGGTTCGCGAAATGTCGCGGTAAGCAAGAGTCGCCACCGTCTTTTATTTTCTCCAATATGGAAAGGACAAAAGCACAGAAAAATTCCTTATGAGATTGCTCTCGGTTCGGGAGGTAGATTTATAGAAAGGGAAGGTGTTAGCACCCTTTCTATCCATGGTTATCCATGGGCTCTTAGATACTTGCTCATTGTGTTTTCAAAAATGTTTGTTTTTCAATCGTGAGTGGGTTTGAAAAAAATTTCTTTGAAAGTTTCAGATCGGCTCTTGTATCAGTCCTCAAGAGTGTTTGAAAAAATCGTTTTTTGAAAGCTTTTTGAAAAGTGTAAGATGTGAAAAGAGTTTTTTTGTTTGTTTTTAAATAGAGCAAGTATCTATGAGTCATCCACCTACCCTAAGAAATTAGGCTGTGTAAATGTCCTTAAGGTAGTGCCATCCCACCATTGAGAGGTAGGTAGCACCACCGTTGGAGGTGTTCGGGTCAATTCGAGTTTAGGGACAGTGTGGTCACCAGAGTAACAGTAGGACACCTTATAAGCTACCCCCATGCCATGTTCATGGTCATGAGGACTTACTAAAATGTCCTATACTCGACGACCACGTTTCGAGGGGCAAGGCAACAGTGAGACGTACCCTAGGAGTGGTGTGTGAATTGTGTGTCATTTTCAGTTATATTTTATCTTGATCATGCATTGGGTGTTCTACGCTTTGATTTTATTTTTGGTCATACATTCTTTCATGTGATTAACCGTTAAAAGTGCGGAATTTAAAGTGCGGAAAATAAAAGTCCTACGCTATTACAAGGCGCGGGTCTATACATCGCCAAATTAACAAAGACCCGATTTTGAATAAAAGTACGGAAAGTAAATGTCCTAATTACTATTACAAGGCTTTGGGGCAATTACATAAATTTAAAACGAAAAATAAAGACAAACGCGCGAAAGGAACTTGGAATCGAAAGTGCGAGGGCGTTGGACCCTTTAAAGAAATTAAATTGGAATTGAAAGTAAATTAATGATTAAATAAGAAAAGAAGTCATTTTTTATGTTTTTTTGGTATTTATGAAAATAAAGAGAATTAATTGAAACTTGGAATTAAATAAAACCTTAATTCTAAATTGTTTTTAATTATTAAAGAAAAATGTTTAAGTTTTAACCTAATTTTCCCTAATTAATTAATTGCATATTTATTTACAAGATAATTAATAATTAATAATAATGAAAAAAGTTATTTATTATGAAAAAGAATAAAAGTACTAAAACCCTAATTTCTACATTTTTAGTTTTATTAAGAAAAAACATTAAAATTAAACCTAAAATTAAACTAATTTGATTATTAGAATTTTATTTACAAAATTGATAGAAATTAATATTAATAAAACATATTTTTATTTTATGATTTTCTGGTTTTATTATGAAAAGAAAATTATTTGAAGTAAATTAAATAAAAAGTGATCAAAAGAATAAAAAAAATAGAAAAGAAAAGAAGAGAAATTAAAAGATGTACAAACATTGGGGGGTATCTGCCCAATTTGGAGGTGTTTAGAAAGCAGTTTGGCCCACTGAAATCTGGCCTTTTTGACTTTCCAATGATCACGTGTAGATCCATTGACCAAGGTGCATGATGGAATTCCTGTGCTGGCCATCAGAGTGAGGTTGCTGGACATGTGGCAAGCTTAAGCGTTGGGGTGTATGATGGACCACAGGAGGGCAAGTGTACCTGAATATGTTAGAAACAAAATTATGAAGAATATGGGGGACCTGGGAATCGAACCCAGGTCCCAATGCTTGCATGACAACACACCTTCCACCCAGCCAAACGCGTTCATTTGTTAACTTAGTGGACGCTGATCAATATATGCAAAAAGTGCGATTATCTTGGAACAAATGAAAAAACGCGCCAATGATTTGAATGCACCATTCACGCGTGGACACCTAAGCTTCGTCCTCCTTTTTCTTCTGTAAATAAAATAGATAGCGGGGGTTTTAAACCCCCACTAAGTCAAACCTGCGAAAAATAGCGAACAACATATAGTGAAAAAGAAAAAAGGCGCGAGGGTTAATTTCTATTCGTTGGAAGGTCCTGGTTTCAATGGTATTGGTCTTATGGTCCAATTTTTCCAGATGAAGGAAACCCCAATTCACAGCTTCTGCAACCCTAGAAAATTTCCATGGCAATTTTGGATACAGGTGATATTAATTCAATTGGAGAACATCAATAGCTTCAGAATCATCATGTTAGTATAAATCAATCATTAGAATACATTAATATGGCATGAAAGTGTAAATACGAATATGCAAAATTGTATGAACAGGGCGACTGTGTTCTACCACTTCTTCGAGTATGGAGACTTGAAAAGTATTGAGTTACGTTCAGGAAGGTCCCAACAAGCTTTTGGAATGGATTGTAGGTTTTGAATCACACTGGAACTATGTTTTCAGTTTCAACTTTTTTTTGTGAAAAATGCAAGTTTGGTCTCTTAGTTCCTGCGCAGCTTTCTTGTTCTTGAGCATTAGGTTTTGTTTGTGCATATATGAGGAATCATTCTAGGTCAAAAACAAAGCCCATGATCCATGTTTTAATGCCTTTCAATATTTGATTTTCAAGCATCTTTTTCAATCTTTTCTTGCCATGGAACTTGCCTATTTTGGAAGATCTTTCCTCTTGAGCATGTGCACAAAATATTTAGGTCATAAAGAGTGAATATGCTGCATAAAAAGATTTGGAAAATATATTTTAGTATTTTTCTTATATTTAATTTTAATTAAATGAATTAATAGGATAATAAACTCAATTATTTAATTAAAAATAAGAAAATAACTCCCCTTTGGGTCAATGGGTCGTGCATAGCTTTTGGGTGATGATTCTTGGCAGAAATTGTGGCCCATTAGCAATTTTGAGGCATTTGAAGCAAAATTGACTTTTCAAAATTCCCAAAAATTCCCCAACTTCCACAAGGCATATATTGTTCAATTTTTAAGCTTTGATCATGTTCTTGGACATTTTAGAAAGGTCTTGAAGTCCTATAACCAATGTCTTTTGTCCCATGTCATTTTGATTTACCAATCTCAAGTTATGGTCTTTGACTTAAAGTGCCTTTTTGTTGACTTTTGAAAATGACCTATAATGTTGAGATTGATAACTTTTTGTGAGAGCATTTATTGGACTTGAAGTGTGAAGATGAATTGTAGGAAATATCATTCTCTTCAAAACGAGCTTTGGATGGAATTTTTCTGATAAACCATGTGGAAGTTATGCCCTGGTCAATTTACAGTTGACTTTTTCAGCTGTCCAAATATAGAAACTTTTGCATCTTGAGGATTTTTGAGCCATGCTTTGAGAATCATGATCAAGAATTGATCAAATGATGTTTGTGGCTTCAAAATAAGATGTTGACCAAATTTTTTGACTTTTGACTGTCAAATGACCATTTTGCCCCTGCAGTTGACTATTGAGCAATTAGGGTTTTTAACTGTGCAATTTTGTGCTGTGAGTCTTGAAACTTGACATGAGGATGCTTGACAATGTTTATAGGCATGTGGGACTTGTTTGGGCCCTTGGAAACTTCAATTTCTTTGCCAGAACCAAAACCCTAATTTTTTACTGTTAGGAGGCCATTGGACTGTGCAACTCTTGGGAGATTTTGAAGCATGCTCTTTGCAAATCTTGAAGAATATGGGAGGGCAATCTTAGATCAAGACTGCCGGGGATGCTTGTTAAAAATATTCGTATATTGTGCTGGGGAATGTTGAGATCTGCGGGGGATACCCAACTTCCTTAAAGCTGACAGGATAACTTTGCTTGGGGAGAGCGCATTGACTTGCTGACTCACGCTCTGGGGAATTAAGGTATATTGGTTATGTTCTTCGGCTGAACTTACCTTGGTACCTTGGTGGACAGAACAATTAGATCGCTTAGACCACTCCTTATTGCCCCTGTTTCTAATGTTACCTGTAATTAATCCTTTGTTTCGTATGCAAACATTCATGAGTTAGCAATTATTTGTCAAATGCATATATCACAAATTGAACCTTGGACGTTCTTCGCAAAACAAAATAGAAAAAGAAAAAAACAAAAGGCAATTTGTCTGAAAAGTGCATTTATATTGATTTTTGAATTTGCCTATAAATAAGCGTTTATGTACAAGAGCCTGACGTCCTAGTAAGAGAACGCCGCCGAACAAAAGAATTTATACAATTTGTACAAAGGGAAAACAAAACAGCTGTGTGAAAAGAATAATCCCACTGGGTTCCAACTCTGCTATCGCCTTTATATCTTCGAGCGTCTCATCACTTGATGACCTAGCTGAAGATGAAGCCGATTGACTGATGCCGTCTGAACTTGATGTTGATACCGGATTCTGGATGCAAAGTGATCCAATGAGACATAGTATTATGCTTTATCCCTAACTTTTGCCTGGACCGCCCTTTCGGGTTTTCGGTCCACCGGGATACCCATTTTGCCCAAGCCGCCTTTTCAGGTTTTCGACTTGCCGGGTGTACAGATTTTTTCATTTCATCCCTTCATTTTGCCCGAACCCTTTTGGTTCGCCGGGAAGCCCTTATTTTTGCCTAGGTGTGTCAACCTAGCGGGTCTTTTATCATGCATAGTATCTTTTTACTATGTCTGCATTGGCGGGGTGAGGAAGGTCGTCACCATCCATGGTGGTTAGAATCATAGCTCCTCCTGAGAACACATGTTTAACCACAAATGGCCCTTCGTACGTAGGGGTCCATTTGCCCCTTGGATCACTCTGAGGAAGGATGATGCATTTGATTACCAGATCCCCGACTTGATATTCTTGTGGTCTGACCTTCTTGTTAAATGCCCTGATCATCCGTTTTTGGTACGTCTGACCATGACAAATAGCAGCGAGTCTCTTTTCATCAATCAGGTTTAATTGATCAAGTCGTGTCTGGATCCAATCATCTTCGCTCAGATCTGCATCCTTCATTATCCGGAGAGAGGGTATCTGCACTTCGATCGGTAAGACTGCCTCCATGCCGTAGACCAAGGAGAAAGGAGTTGCCCCGGTTGACGTCCGTGCTGAGGTACGATACCCGTGTAGAGCAAACAGTAACATCTCGTGCCAATCTTTATAAGTCACTGTCATCTTCTGCACAATTTTCTTGATATTTTTATTCGCTGCTTCTACAGCCCCATTCATCTTCGGCCGGTAAGGAGAAGAGTTGTGGTGTTGTATCTTAAATTGCTCGTAGAGCTCAGTGATCATCTTGTTATTGAGATTGGTACCGTTGTCTGTAATGATCCTTTCTGGGACGCCGTATCGACATATCAGATTGTGCCGAATGAACCGTGCCACAACATTCTTGGTTACTGTGGCGTACGAAGCTGCTTCAACCCACTTCGTAAAGTAATCGATCGCCACTAGGATGAAGCGATGCCCGTTGGATGCTGTAGGTTTAATCTCACCGATCATATCTATGCCCGACATTGCAAAAGGCCAAGGTGCAGTCAGGACATTCAGAGGAACTGGAGGAACATGCACCTTGTCTGCATAAATCTGGCATTTATGACATGTCCGAGAATGTTGGTAACAGTCGGCTTCCATTGTGGACCAGAATTACCCTGCCCGAAGGATTTTCTTTGCCATCGTGTGTCCACTGGAATGTGTTCCGAAGGTACCTTCATGTAGCTCCGCCATGATCCTTTCTGCTTCAGTCTTGTCCACACAACGCAGTAAGGTCGAATCATGGTTTCGCTTGTACAAGATGCCGTTGCTGAGGAAGAATTTTGCTGCGAACCTTCTCAGATACTTCTTGTCGTTGACAGATGCACCTTCAGGGTATTCCTGAGCTTCCAAGTATCTCTTCACCTCATGGTACCAAGGTTTTTCAGTCACTTCCTCAGCCTCAAGATCACAACAGTATGCCGGTTCGTCCAGTTTCCAGATAATGACCCGGGGAGCCTCATTGTCCCATTTGACTTTGAACATGGAAGACATCGTAGCTAACGCGTCCTCCAACTGATTCTCCTCTCTTGGGAAATGTTCAAAAGTTATCTCTGTGAAATGGGGGATCAATGTCAACACACATTCTCTATAAGGAATAAGATTCGGATGTTTCGTATCCCACTCGCCTTTGATCTGATTGATCACGAGAGCGGAATCTCCGAAGACACTCAGAAACTTGATCCTTAAGTCAATTGCAGCTTGGAGACCCATGATGCATGCCTCATACTCCTCCATGTTGTTGGTGCAGTTGAAACATAGCCGGGCCGTGAGTGGAGTATGAGTGCCTTGAGGGGATATGATCACAGCGCCGATACCGTTACCCAAAGCGTTGGAGGCTCCGTCAAAGTGCATAGACCATCGGGATCCTTCCTCAGGTCCTTCATCCGGTCCAGGTACTTCACAATCAGTCACAATCATGATGCTCTCGTCCGGAAACTCAAAGTTCATTGACTGATAGTCGTCTACTGCCTGGTGTGCCAAGTGGTCTGCCAATACACTTCCCTTGATAGCTTTCTGGGTCGTGTACTGGATGTCATATTCTGTCAAGATCATTTGCCATCTTGCTATTCTCCCAGACAGAGAAGGCTTTTCAAATATGTACTTTATTGGATCCATCTTAGAAATCAACAAGGTAGTGTGAGTCAGCATATACTGTCTCAGCCGGCGAGCAGCCCATACCAAAGCGCAACAAGTTTTCTCGAGCAGTGAGTATCGGGTCTCACAGTCGGTAAACTTTTTTCTAAGGTAATAAATGGCGTGCTCTTTTCGGCCAGACTCGTCATGCTGCCCCAGCACACACCCCATTGAGTTGTCAAGTACTGTCAGGTATAGTATCAGAGGTCTCCCTTCAACCGGTGGCATAAGAATGGGTGGTTCTTGGAGATACTCTTTGATTCTGTCAAAAGCGGCCTGACATTCATCATTCCAACGTACTACCTGATCTTTCTTCAGCAGCTTGAAGATTGGTTCACAGGTAGCGGTTAGGTGCGAGATGAATCGAGCAATGTAATTCAGGCGTCCTAAAAAGCCTCTGACCTCTTTCTCTGTCTTAGGAACTGGCATCTCTTGAATGGCTTTAACCTTAGCAGGGTCCACTTGAATACCCTTATCACTTACAACCAAGCCTAGCAACTTTCCAAACCTTACCCCGAAGGTGCACTTGTTCGGGTTCAACCTCAGCTTGTACAACTTCAGACGGTCAAACAATTTCTGCAGATGATCAAGGTGTTCCTCCTCAGTTTGGGACCTTGCAATCATGTCGTCGACATACACTTCTATCTCATGATGGATCATGTCATGAAATAAAGCAACCATGGCACGTTGGTAGGTTGCCCCAGCATTTTTCAACCCGAATGGCATGACTTTGTAGTAGAAGGTGCCCCACTGAGTAACAAAGGTAGTCTTTTCCATGTCTTCAGGAGCCATCTTGATTTGATTATAACCTGAAAAGCCATCCATGAAGGAGAACACCTTGTGATGAGCAGTATTATCAACCAGAACGTCAATGTGAGGTAGGGGAAGTCATCCTTGGGGCTGGCCCTGTTCAGATCCCTGTAATCAACACACATTCTGACCTTACCATCCTTCTTTGGTACCGGCACTACATTGGCAACCCACTGAGGGTAAGAAGTCACTGCAAGAAACCCGGCATCAAACTGTTTCATAACCTCGGCTTTGATCTTTTCGGACATTTCTGGACGCATACGGCAGACCTTTTGCTTAACCGGAGGGCAGTCTTCCTTGGTAGGCAAGTGATGGACCACAATGTCGGTATCCAAACCAGGCATGTCTTCGTAGGACCAGCCAAAGATTTCCATGTAGTCATGCAGCATCTGAGTCAACCGTTGCTTCACGCTGAGCTCTAGGTTGGCACCAATCTTGACTTCCTTCCTATCTGTCTCAGTACCCAGATTTATTGTTTCCACTGGCTCTTCGTGTGGTTGAATTGCCCTCTCCTCCTGGAGTAACAGTCTTGCAAGCTCGCCAGGCACTTCGCAATCATCTTCACCTTCGTCTTCGGCTAAGTTGATCGGATTTTCGAAGTCATAACTGGCAGTAGCAGAGTCGTTACCAGTGAGATCCAGAGTGGATTGAAACCTGTATGAGTGAGTGTGTGTAAATACAGCTGTTTTGCAATATATAAAGAAAGGAAGGAAAGAAAAGGAGCATAAGATTTGAAGTGCGAGAAAACGTCCAAGGTCTTTATTCATGATATATGAAATGACAATTAATATGCCCTCACAAATGGAGCCACGGTGCCTCGGGTAAGACACCGGGCCATAGAGTTTCAATTCATTGTTTATTACAAATAACAAAAACAAAGGAATTCATTACTGCGTAACAAAAGTAACAGGCGTATGATCTTTCGCGATCCAATTATTCAATCCACCTTCAGTCGTCGGGTAGATCCAGCTATCAAACTCTGAATCTTCCACTTCGTCTTCATCCCCAATAGCATTCACTCCTGGATTGGTGATGAGCACATGAGGTCTTCTGATTCTAGCTTTGCGCACAGCCCTCTGAGCCTCTGCAATAAAACCCAGTCCAGACTTGTCAGTTTTAGGAGTGAAATCAAGGAGCCTGCCCCAGTTAGCACATTCACCTTTCTCGATTACAGCCCGGGCGTCCTTTAAGGAGGCCATCTTCAAAGGAAAGTCCTCTTCAACCACTGTTTCTGCCGCTGCCAATGTTGGAGGTACCTCTTCAAAATGTTGAAAGGGGGTTTCAATAAACTCCCCGTCCATCTCAATATACCGGAAGGAATTCAAGTGGCTCACCATATATTCTTCCTCCCCCTGCATAGTGACGATCTTCCCTCTGACAGGGTACTTGAGCTTCTGGTGTAGGGTAGAGGTTACTGCCCCAGCTTTGTGGATCCAAGGTCGACCCAGTAAACCGGAATAAGATGGACGGATATCCATCACATAGAAAGTTGAGTCGAATACTTGAGAACCCACACGAATAGGAATGTCTACCTCTCCATGAACCATCCTCTTCGATCTGTCAAAGGCTCGAACAATGATGTTGCTAGGTTTCAACTCCAGGCCATCACAGTCCAACCGGTCTAAGGCCTTTTTGGGTAGCACATTCAAGGAAGAACCGGTGTCCACCAACACGTGCACAAGAGTAGTGCCCCATGCATTCTATAGAGACATGCAGGGCATCATTGTGGTTCTTTCCCTTAGCAGTAAGGTCAGCATCCGAGAAACCCAAACCGTTGTCAGCTGTCAAATTGGCTACGCAATCAGTAAACTGGTCTGCAGAGGTCTCTTGCGGCACATGGGTCGTCTTTAGAAATGAAATCAGGGCCTTAGCATGGGCCTCTGAGCACAGTAGTAATGAGAGCATAGAGATCTTGGAGGGTGTATGCCCCAGCTGTTCAACGACATTGAAGTCGCTCTTCTTGATTATCTTGAGAATTTCCTCCATCTCTTGTTGGGAAGCTTCAACATTCACAGATTTTGGTGCCTCCATCCGGGCAGGTTCATCATCAATCCCTTTGCCCCGAGCATTAGATGACTCAGCAGCAGGGGAAACAACTTGATCAGAAGTGGAAACAGGTGCACTTGCAGGCGTTATAATGAGAGGTCTTCAAATAGTTGGTGGCGCAATGTCAGGCGAGAAGAGCCTGCCACTGCGGGTTACTTTGGCTGGACCGGTGATATTGCTGATGCTGGTACCGGTGTTGAACTCTTGCTTGATTCCAAGTACATATACATCTGCCCCATAGTGCCATGGGACAGCCTTATCAGATTCATAGGGGAGGGGCCCCAGAACAGTAATAACAATGGGTGCGACAGTCATGATTTTAACTGGATTCCTCGGGGGAGCCTTGATTGGATTGTTGAAAATTGTAACGACGGATACTTCTTCCACAGGAACAAAAGGAACAGCGGTCTTCTTGAACAGAATTTCCTTGCTATCCATCAGGCCTTGGATGCCTAACTTCAGCAACGGACAACCAGTAGGGGTAACAGCACACAAAAGGCAACCCTTGCTGCAACCCGGAAATAAACCAGTCAGCAGTAGGTTCCTCTTAACAGTCATCAGAGGGGTAGCTACATCATTCACAGAAACGGCATATAAGTCTTCATCAATGGCATTTACTCCATGCTGGGGCATAGGAGCAGTCACCACATTTGGCCTCTCAGGCGCTTCAAATTGTATTTCCTTTGCATCAATAAGGTCCTGCACCTTATTCCTCAAGGCCCAGCAGTCATCAGTAGAATGCCCCGGGCTATCGGAGTGATAAGCACAGCGGGCATTTGGATTATACTTCGGAGAGGCAGTATTCACAACCTTCGGGGCCTTTCTAACAGTCATCAAGTTGGTTGATAGCAACTGCAACAAGATTTGCGACAAGGTCATACTCAGCCGGGTAAACTCTCTTCTGGGTATTTCAGCCCTTTGTTGATTAGTTTGCCGAGGAGCGGCAGCAGGTTTAGCAATCACCACCGCGTTGACAGATTGGCGGCGTTCTGGTTTATCTTGCCTTTTAGGCCCATACACAGCACTGGCCTCTTTCTTAAAGGGTTTCTTCTCAGAACTTGAAGACGCACTTTTCTGAATTTTACCGGACTTCATTCCAGCCTCTATTCTTTCCCCAGTCAGAATAAGATCAGTGAACCCTGCAGATGAATTGCCAATAAGATGATTGAAGAATGGCCCGGACAGGGTCCCCAAGAACATATCTACCAGCTCACGGTCAGTTAATGGTGGCTGCACCCTGCCAGCCAGGTCCCTCCACTTCTGTGCATACTCTTTAAAACCTTCGCCTGATCCTAGCGACATACCCTGGAGTTGGGTACGTGTAGGAGCAAGGTCGGCATTATATTGATACTGCTTGTAAAAAGCAGTAGCCAACTCCTCCCAGTTACGAACCTTGGTCCCATCCAGCTGATAGAACCATTCGAGATGAGTCCCTGAAAGACTCTCCTGGAAGAAGTGGATCTACAAGTTCTTATCCACTGTGTACGGCTGGATATTCCGCACATAAGATCTGAGGTGTAGCTTAGGGAAAGACGCCCCATCATACTTGGTGAAAGATGGTGCTTTAAACTTGTGAGGGATGATCACACCAGTAGACAAACCTAAGTCTCCGAAATCCAAACCAGGCACTTGTTGGATCTCCATGGCGTTCAGACGGTCTTCCAACTGCTTGTACCGGTCTTCAGCCGGAGGATACTGTTCCTCATTAAAATCAGTCTCGTTGTCAGAGACTACCGGACTTGGAGCCTTTCCCCCCTGGGGACTGTCTTTGCCTACAGAAGAACCAACTTCCTCATTCTGCAGAGTGTTACCAAACCTCCGGCCCGAGTTGAATAGACTGTTCTCTTCTTCTTCTTCTCCTTCTTCAGGAGCAAAGCCTTCAGCTCTTCTTGGCCTTGAGCCAAACCCATGATCAGCTCTTGAAATTGTGCGTTCTGCGCCTGAAGGGCCTTGATAGACATCTCGGTTGATGATTCAGGGTTCATGATGCTGAAATAAACAGCGAAGAACAGTAAGCATCCTGAGAAGAAGAATACCTGCTATGCACATGATGAATGGAATGCGTATGATTTATGTTTTCAAAGACAATCGGGAATCAACTTTGTAAACAAAAAGGAACACACTTCATTAGATTCAACTTTGAAACTTAAATTGTTCAACAGATTGCCCTTAGGCGTTACATAAAATGGAAATACTAAAAAGGGAAATAAAACTGTAAAAGAACATCCAAAGCTCATCATTGATCCCAGGGTCTCCTCTTCTCAGTACGGATGTAGTCATTCAGAGCTCGCTCATTCTCCAACTGCTTTGTCAGCTTCTGGATCTTCAATTCCTGCTCGTTGAACTTTTCCCCGATAAGAATCCCGTTCTTCTCGCAGTTGCGACCAAGACCTCTTTAATGTCTCATAATCAGTAGGTATCTGAGGAGGGAGGACAGTTGGAGGAGCCCCATCTTTGTCAGGATACTCAAGAATGACGGGTCTGACAGCTTTGTATGGCATATCTAACTTCTGAGCACGGATGTGAACCCATTTGTAGTAGGCTTCCATAGGTAGAGAAGTCTTTGGCCCCAACTCTTGTGGGTCAGTTTTATGAACTCTGTCCCAAGCCTTGATGAACCTACGACGTAGCTCGTCACTATCCACCTGAAACTCAAAACTGATGTGAGGCACCAACATCTCATGAGGCCCTGCTCTTCTGGCCCTTCCAAACTGACGGAGCGCTAGACATGGATTGTAAGAGATTCCTCCTTGAGTACCAATCAAAGGAACATTAGGGTATTCTCCGCAACGATCAATAACAGCTATCTCATCCAAATCTCTGAAAGTCCAAATGATGTCCTTATCAGTGAGAGACATTAACCTATGAGCCCAACCTCTTCCTTCTTGGTTCTTCAGTACGAACTTAGGGAGGTGCGAAATAAACCACCTCACTAACAAAGGGATGCAACACCACAGAGTTCCTCGTCTTCGGGCAGTACGAGCATAAAGTTGTTGCAGGATGTCACCCAAGAGAGTGGGCACAGGATTCTGAGACATGAAGATCCTTATGGCAGTGACATTGACGAAGTTGTCAGGATTAGGAAACAAGACTAGACCATAGATTAAGAGAGCCAGGATGTCTTCATATGCCTTAAAGTCCAGGTCATTCCAGAAGCTGTTAGCCTTACCAACCAAGAACTTGGCCAAGAAACCCTTAACTCCGCTTCTAGTCACCCAGTTGTCCATTACTTCTTGATGGGTCAAGGGAAGAGCTGCAACAACCTCCTCAAGCCTAAGAGTCTTTTCCCAACCAGTGAAGGGATTCTGATCCAAGATAGGGATACCAAGCAAATCATAGAAATCTTCCAGGGTAGGGACCAACTGGAAGTCTTGAAAGGTGAAGCACTGGTACAGAGGGTCATAGAACTGGGTCAGGACACTCATCAACTGTTGATCCCGCTTTGCAGTGACTAAACTGAGAAGAGAACCATGCCTCTGGATGAAGGAAGTGGTGTTTGGAATTCTGCTAACCAATTCTTCAAGTAACTCAGGTGGGTGAACAAAGTTGAACCGGATAGTATTCCTTTGCATAGGCATTATGATGTCCTATAAAACAGAGCAAAGGTGAAACCCTCTTGTCTTTGAAATGGTCAGTCCTTATGCAGGATGCATGCAATGCTCATGATGTTATGATGTTATGATAAAGCACACCACAAATATTTACAAAGGCAAACATGATAAGGCACACAAGTCACACAAGACAAGCCCTTAAAGTTTAGGCCAGCATGAGGTCTAGGTATTACCCTCTTTCAGTTTGTTGGTTCATACCTGTCCTATCAAAAGTAACCAGGTTCTTAGAGGATCCCAATATCACTGACTACCCTCAATCGGTCATAACTCCAGCATCGCAATCTTTTCTTGCGGCCAGAACCATCACGAGAGTTTAGCCTCAATGGGCGTAGCATACTGCTACTGTTCTATTGGCCAAGTTGTGTCATTTAAGGTTCTAAGGTTGGTTGGTGCTTAATGACTCCTCAGAAGACCCATATTCTCCTCGTTGCAACACAAGGGATATCGGTACAGACCAAGGCGCCACACCAACGTAGCCACTGCTTCACCCATGTCGGTCTACGCCGGACAGGTCCCTCACAGCTTATGCTACCTAAACAAGGTATCCCCAGATCCGGGTTAGGATCTATGTAACTCCCAAGACAGTCCCACAATGATAAAGCAAACAAGTTAAAGCAATTGAAAACACAGTTATGAACTATCCTAAGGTACACCTCACTTTATAAGATTCCCCAGCAGAGTCGCCAGTTCTGTGATCGGTGGATCTGGAACTGACTGTTTAACGCTGGTTCGCGAAATGTCGCGGTAAGCAAGAGTCGCCACCGTCTTTTATTTTCTCCAATATGGAAAGGACAAAAGCACAGAAAAATTCCTTATGAGATTACTCTCGGTTCGGGAGGTAGATTTATAGAAAGGGAAGGTGTTAGCACCCTTTCTATCCATGGTTATCCATGGGCTCTTAGATACTTGCTCATTGTGTTTTCAAAAATGTTTGTTTCTCAATCGTGAGTGGGTTTGAAAAAAATTTCTTTGAAAGTTTCAGATCGGCTCTTGTATCAGTCCTCAAGAGTGTTTGAAAAAATCGTTTTTTGAAAGCTTTTTGAAAAGTGTAAGATGTGAAAAGAGTTTTTTTGTTTGTTTTTGAATAGAGCAAGTATCTATGAGTCATCCACCTACCCTAAGAAATTAGGCTGTGTAAATGTCCTTAAGGTAGTGCCATCCCACCATTGAGAGGTAGGTAGCACCACCGTTGGAGGTGTTCAGGTCAATTCGAGTTTAGGGACAGTGTGGTCACCAGAGCAACAGTAGGACACCTTAGAAGCTACCCCCATGCCATGTTCATGGTCATGAGGACTTACTAAAACGTCCTATACTCGACGACCACGTTTCGAGGGGCAAGGCAACAGTGAGACGTACCCTAGGAGTGGTGTGTGAATTGTGTGTCATTTTCAGTTATATTTTATCTTGATCATGCATTGGGTGTTCTACGCTTTGATTTTATTTTTGGTCATACATTCTTTCATGTGATTAACCGTTAAAAGTGCGGAATTTAAAGTGCGGAAAATAAAAGTCCTACGCTATTACAAGGCGCGGGTCTATACATCGCCAAATTAACAAAGACCCGATTTTGAATAAAAGTACGGAAAGTAAATGTCCTAATTACTATTACAAGGCTTTGGGGCAATTACATAAATTTAAAACGAAAAATAAAGACAAACGCGCGAAAGGAACTTGGAATCGAAAGTGCGAGGGCGTTGGACCCTTTAAAGAAATTAAATTGGAATTGAAAGTAAATTAATGATTAAATAAGAAAAGAAGTCATTTTTTATGTTTTTTTGGTATTTATGAAAATAAAGAGAATTAATTGAAACTTGGAATTAAATAAAACCCTAATTCTAAATTGTTTTTAATTATTAAAGAAAAATGTTTAAGTTTTAACCTAATTTTCCCTAATTAATTAATTGCATATTTATTTACAAGATAATTAATAATTAATAATAATGAAAAAAGTTATTTATTATGAAAAAGAATAAAAGTACTAAAACCCTAATTTCTACATTTTTAGTTTTATTAAGAAAAAACATTAAAATTAAACCTAAAATTAAACTAATTTGATTATTAGAATTTTATTTACAAAATTGATAGAAATTAATATTAATAAAACATATTTTTATTTTATGATTTTCTGGTTTTATTATGAAAAGAAAATTATTTGAAGTAAATTAAATAAAAAGTGATCAAAAGAATAAAAAAAATAGAAAAGAAAAGAAGAGAAATTAAAAGATGTACAAACATTGGGGGGTATCTGCCCAATTTGGAGGTGTTTAGAAAGCAGTTTGGCCCACTGAAATCTGGCCTTTTTGACTTTCCAATGATCACGTGTAGATCCATTGACCAAGGTGCATGATGGAATTCCTGTGCTGGCCATCAGATTAAGGTTGCTGGACATGTGGCAAGCTTAAGCGTTGGGGTGTATGATGGACCACAGGAAGGCAAGTGTACCTGAATATGTTAGAAACAAAATTATGAAGAATATGGGGGACCTGGGAATCGAACCCAGGTCCCAATGCTTGCATGACAACACACCTTCCACCCAGCCAAACGCGTTCATTTGTTAACTTAGTGGACGCTGATCAATATATGCAAAAAGTGCGATTATCCTGGAACAAACGAAAAAACGCGCCAATGATTTGAATGCACCATTCACGCGTGGACACCTAAGCTTCGTCCTCCTTTTTCTTCTGTAAATAAAATAGATAGCGGGGGTTTTAAACCCCCACTAAGTCAAACCTGCGAAAAATAGCGAACAGCATATAGTGAAAAAGAAAAAAGGCGCGAGGGTTAATTTCTATTCGTTGGAAGGTCCTGGTTTCAATGGTATTGGTCTTATGGTCCAATTTTTCCAGATGAAGGAAACCCCAATTCACAGCTTCTGCAACCCTAGAAAATTTCCATGGCAATTTTGGATACAGGTGATATTAATTCAATTGGAGAACATCAATAGCTTCAGAATCATCATGTTAGTATAAATCAATCATTAGAATACATTAATATGGCATGAAAATGTAAATACGAATATGCAAAATTGTATGAACAGGGCGACTGTGTTCTACCACTTCTTCGAGTATGGAGACTTGAAAAGTATTGAGTTACGTTCAGGAAGGTCCCAGCAAGCTTTTGGAATGGATTGTAGGTTTTGAATCACACTGGAACTATGTTTTCAGTTTCAACTTTTTTTGTGAAAAATGCAAGTTTGGTCTCTTAGTTCCTGCGCAGCTTTCTTGTTCTTGAGCATTAGGTTTTGTTTGTGCATATATGAGGAATCATTCTAGGTCAAAAACAAAGCCCGTGATCCATGTTTTAATGCCTTTCAATATTTGATTTTCAAGCATCTTTTTCAATCTTTTCTTGCCATGGAACTTGCCTATTTTGGAAGATCTTGCCTCTTGATCATGTGCACGAAATATTTAGGTCATAAAGAGTGAATATGCTGCATAAAAAGATTTGGAAAATATATTTTAGTATTTTTCTTATATTTAATTTTAATTAAATGAATTAATAGGATAATAAACTCAATTAATTAATTAAAAATAAGAAAATAACTCCCCTTTGGGTCAATGGGTCGTGCATAGCTTTTGGGTGATGATTCTTGGCAGAAATTGTGGCCCATTAGCAATTTTGAGGCATTTGAAGCAAAGTTGACTTTTCAAAATTCCCAAAAATTCCCCAACTTCCACAAGGCATATCTTGCTCAATGTTTAAGCTTTGATCATGTTCTTTGACATTTTGGAAAGGTCTTGAAGTCCTCTAACCAATGTCTTTGGTCCCATGTCATTTTGATTTACCAATCTCAAGTTATGGTCTTTGACTTAAAGTGCCTTTTTGTTGACTTTTGAAAATGACCTATAATGTTGAGATTGATAACTTTTTGTGAGAGCATTTCTTGGACTTGAAGTGTGAATATGAATTGTAGGAAATGTCATTCTCTTCAAAACGAGCTTTGGATGGAATTTTTCTGATAAACCATGTGGAAGTTATGCCCTGGTCAATTTACAGTTGACTTTTTCAGCTGTCCAAATATAGAAACTTTTGCATCTTGAGGCTTTTTGAGCCATGCTTTGAGAATCATGATCAAGAATTGATCAAATGATGTTTGTGGCTTCAAAATAAGATGTTGACCAAAATTTTTGACTTTTGACTGTCAAATGACCATTTTGCCCCTGCAGTTGACTATTGAGCAATTAGGGTTTTTGACTGTGCAATTTTGTGCTGTGAGTCTTGAAACTTGACATGAGGATGCTTGACAATGTTTATAGGCATGTGGGACTTGTTTGGGCCCTTGTAAACTTCAATTTCTTTGCCAGAACCAAAACCCTAATTTTTGACTGTTAGGAGGCCATTGGACTGTGCAACTCTTGGGAGATTTTGAAGCATGCTCTTTGCAAATCTTGAAGAATATGGGAGGGCAAATTTTGGTGTACAACAGCCGCCAAGCTGTCAACGCGTTGGTTATTTCTAAGCCTGCTGCTGCTCCTCAGCAATACAACCAGCCCAGAGCTGAGAGGCCTAAAAGGCAGTATACTCGGCTCAGCATGACTCTCTCTCAGATCCTGCCGCAACTGCTGTCAACTAGCCTGGTAACTGTCAAAGAGGCTCCGAAGATGGTAAACACAGCATCTCCGAAATACAACCCCAACGCCCGTTGCGCGTATCACTCTGATAGCCCGGGGCATAACACTGATGATTGTTGGGCACTGAGGAATAAGGTTCAAGACCTTATTGATGCCAAGGAGATACAGTTCGAGGCGCCCGAGAGGCCAAATGTTGTGACCGCTCCCATGCTCCAACATGGAGTGAATGTTGTTGAGGAGGATTTGTATGTAGCTTCTGTGGATTATGTTGCTACTCCGCTGCTGACTGTCAAGAGGAACCTGTTGCTAGCCGGTTTATTTCCGGGATGTAGCAAAGGTTGCCCTTTATGTGCTGATTCCCCTGCTGGTTGTTCTTTGCTGAAATCAGGCGTCCAAAACCTGATGGATAGTAAAGAGATTTTGTTCAAGAAGACTGCCATTCCTGCTGCCCCTGTTGAAGAAGTTTCAATTGTTACCATTTTCAACAACCCTTCCAAGGCTCCTTCAAAGAAGCCTGTCCAAATTTTGCATGTTCACAAGATTGCTCCCATCACCATTATTGTTCCGGGGCCCATCCCCTACAAGTCTGATAAAGCTGTCCCATGGCACTATGGGGCAGATGTTTATGTTCTGGGAGTGAAACAAGAGTTCAACACTGGTACCAGTGTCACCAACATCACTGGGCCTGCTAAGGTCACTCATAGTGGAAGACTGTTCTCACCAGACATCGCTCCTCCAGCAATTCAAAGGCCTCTTGTCATCACACCTGCCAGTGTGCCTGTTTCCCCCCCTGACCAAGTTTCCACCCCTGCTGCCGAGTCATCTGACGCTCGGGGCAAGGGGATTGCTGCTGATGTGCCTTCCCGGACGGAGGCACCAAAGACCATTGTTGAGGCTTCCAAGCAGGAGATAGAAGAGATCCTCAAAATAATAAAGAAGAGTGATTTCAACGTTGTTGAACAGCTGGGGCACACCCCCTCTAAAATCTCCATGCTATCACTGTTGCTGTGTTCAGAGGCCCATGCCAAGGCCCTGATTGCTTTCCTGAAGACAGCCCACGTACCTCAAGAGACGTCTGCTGATCAATTCACCGACTGTGTGGCCAACTTAACCGCTGATAATGGCCTGGGTTTCTCTGATGCTGATATGACGGCCAAGGGGAAGAACCATAATGATGCCCTGCATGTCTCCATTGAATGCAGGGGAACTACTCTTGCTCATGTGCTGGTTGACACTGGTTCTTCACTAAACGTGCTACCCAAGAAGGCTCTAGACAGGTTGGACTGTGAGGGTTTAGAACTCAAACCAAGTAACATTGTTGTTCGGGCCTTTGACGGGTCCAAGAGAATGGTACATGGTGAGGTTGACATCCCAATCAGGGTTGGTTCACAGGTATTTGATTCAAAATTCTATGTGATGGACATCCGTCCATCCTATTCTTGTTTGCTGGGTCGTCCATGGATCCACAAGGCTGGAGCTGTGACTTCAACTTTACATCAAAAGCTCAAATACCCGGTCAGGGGGAAGATTGTAACAGTGCAAGGGGAAGAGGAATACATGGTCAGCCACCTCAACTCCTTCAGGTACGTGGAAATGGACGGGGAGTTCATTGAGACCCCCTTTCAGCATTTTGAAGAGGTGCCACAAATATTGGCAGCAGCAGAAGCAGTGACTGAAGAGGGTTCTCCTTTGAATATGGCTTCCTTGAAGGATGCCCGGGCTGTGGTTGAAAGAGGTGAATGTGCAAACTGGGGCAGGCTCCCGGATTTTACTCCTAAGACTAACAAGTTTGGGCTGGGTTTCACTGCAGAGGCTCAGAAGGCTGTACGCAAGGCAAGGATTGGAAGACCTCCTGTGCTCATCACCCATCCAGGAGTGAATGCTATTGGGGATGAAGACGATGTGGAAGAATCTGAGTTTGACAGCTGGATCTATCCAACGACCAACGGTGGACCTAGCAACTGGACTGCAAAAGACTTTACACCCATTACGTTTGTCACCCAGTAATGAACTTCTTTGTTTTGGATTTGTAATAAACAATAATTTGAAACTTTATGGCCCGATGTCTTACCCGGGGCACCGTGGTTTTATTTGTGAGGGCTTTTGTTTGTCACTTTCATATATCATGAATAAAAGCATTGGACGTTTTTCACATTTCAAATCTTGCGCTCTCTTTCTTTCTTTATATATTGCAAAACAGCTGTATTTACACACACTCACTCATACAGGTTTCAATCCACTCTGGATCTCACTGGTAACGACTCTGCTACTGCCAGTTATGACTTCGAAAATCCGATCAACTTAGCCGAAGACGAAGGTGAAGATGATTGTGAAGTGCCTGGCGAGCTTGCAAGACTGTTACTCCAGGAAGAGAGGGCAATTCAACCACATGAAGAGCCAGTGGAAACGATAAATTTGGGTACCGAGACGGACAGAAAGGAGGTTAAGATTGGTGCCAATCTGGAGCTCAGTGTGAAGCAACGGTTGACTTAGATGCTGCATGACTACATGGAAATATTTGCCTGGTCCTACGAAGACAAGCCCGGGTTGGATACCGACATTGTGGTCCATCATTTGCCTACCAAGGAAGACTGCCCTCCGGTTAAGCAAAAGGTCCGCCGTATGCGTCCAGAGATGTCTGAGAAGATCAAAGCTGAGGTTATGAAGCAATTTGATGCCGGGTTTCTAGCAGTGACTTCTTACCCTCAGTGGGTTGCCAATGTGGTGCTGGTACCAAAGAAGGATGGTAAAGTCAGAATGTGTGTTGACTACAGGGATCTGAACAGGGCCAGCCCCAAGGATGACTTCCCCCTACCTCACATCGACGTTCTGGTTGACAATACTGCTCAGCACAAGGTGTTCTCCTTCATGGATGGCTTTTCAGGTTATAATCAGATTAAGATGGCTCCTGAAGATATGGAAAAGACTACCTTTGTTACTCAGTGGGGCACCTTTTGCTACAAGGTCATGCCATTTGGGTTGAAAAATGCTGGGGCAACCTACCAACGTGCCATGGTTACTTTATTTCATGACATGATCCACCATGAGATTGAAGTGTATGTCAACGACATGATTTCAAGGTCTCAAACCGAGGAGGAACACCTTGACCATCTGCAGAAACTGTTTGACCGTCTGAAATTGTACAAGCTGAGATTGAACCCGAACAAGTGCACCTTCGGGGTAAGATCTGGAAAGTTGCTAGGCTTCGTTGTAAGTGACAAGGGTATTCAGGTGGACCCTGCCAAGGTTAAAGCCATACAAGAGATGCCAGTTCCTAAGACAGATAAAGAAGTCAGAGGCTTTTTAGGACGCTTAAATTATATTGCCCGGTTCATCTCGCACCTAACCGCTACCGGTGAACCAATCTTCAAGCTGCTGAAGAAAGATCAGGTAGTACGTTGGAACGATGAATGTAAGGCCGCTTTTGACAGAATCAAAGAGTATCTTCAAGAACCACCCATCCTTATGCCACCGGTTGAAGGGAGACCTCTGATACTATACCTGACAGTACTTGACAACTCAATGGGGTGTGTGCTGGGGCAGCATGACGAGTCTGGCCGAAAAGAGCATGCCATTTATTACCTTAGCAAAAAGTTTACCGACTGTGAGACCCGATACTCACTGCTCGAGAAAACTTGCTGCGCTTTGGTATGGGCTGCTCGCCGGCTGAGACAGTATATGCTGACTCACACTACTCTGTTGATCTCAAAAATGGATCCAATAAAGTACATATTTGAAAAGCCTGCTCTGTATGGGAGAATAGCAAGATGGAAAATGATCTTGACAGAATACGACATCCAGTACACGACTCAGAAAGCTATCAAGGGAAGTGTATTGGCAGACCACTTGGCACACCAGGCAGTAGATGACTACCAGTCAATGAACTTTGAATTTCCTGACGAAAGCATCATGGTAGTGACTGATTGTGAAGTACCTGGACCGGATGAAGGACCTGAGGAAGGATCCCGATGGTCTATGCACTTTGACGGATCCTCCAACGCTTTGGGTAACAGTATCGGCACCGTGATCATATCTCCCCAAGGCACTCATACTCCACTTACTGCCCGGCTATGTTTCAACTGCACCAACAACATGGCAGAGTATGAGGCATGCATCATGGGTCTTCAAGCTGCGATTGACTTAAGGATCAAGTTTCTGAGTGTCTTCGGAGATTCCTCTCTCGTGATCAATCAGATCAAAGGCGAGTGGGATACGAAACATCCGAATCTTATTCCTTATAGAGAATGTGTGTTGACATTGATTCCCCATTTCACAGAGATCACTTTTGAACATTTCCCAAGAGAAGAGAATCAGTTGGCGGACACGTTAGCTATGATGTCTTCCATGTTCAAAGTCAAGTGGGACAATGAGGCTCCCCGGATCATTATCTGGAAACTGGACGAACCGGCATACTGTTGTGATCTTGAGGCTGAGGTAGTGACTGAGAAACCTTGGTACCATGAGGTGAAGAGGTACTTGGAAGCTCAAGAATACCCTGAAGGTGCATCTGTCAACGACAAAAAGTTTCTGAGAAGGTTCGCAGCGAAGTTCTTCCTCAGCAACGACATCCTGTACAAGCAAAACCATGATTCAACCTTACTGCGCTGTGTGGATAAGATTGAAGCAGAAAGGATCATGGCGGAGCTTCATGAAGGTACCTTCGGAACACATTCCAGTGGGCATACCATGGCAAAGAGAATCCTTCGGGCAAGATATTTCTGGTCCACAATGGAAGCTGACTGTTATCAACATTCTCGGACATGTCATAAATGCCAGATATATGCAGATAAGGTGCACGTTCCTCCAGTCCCTCTGAATGTTTTGACTGCACCTTGGCCTTTTGCAATGTAGGGAATAGATATGATCGGCGAGATCAGACCTACGACATCCAACGGATACCGCTTCATCCTGGTAGCGATTGATTACTTCACGAAGTGGGTTGAAGCAGCTTCTTACGCCACTGTAACCAAGAATGTCGTGGCACGGTTCATTCGGCATAACCTGATATGTCGATACGGTGTCCCGGAAAGGATCATTATGGACAACGGTACCAATCTTAACAACAAGATGATCGCTGAGCTCTGCGAGCAATTCAAGATACAACACCACAACTCTTCTCCCTACCGGCCGAAGATGAATGGGGCTGTCGAGGCAGCTAATAAGAATATTAAAAAGATTGTGCAGAAGATGACAGTGACCTATAAAGATTGGCACGAGATGTTACCGTTCGCCCTTCATGGGTACCGTACCTCAGCAAGAACGTCAACCGGGGCAACTCCTTTTTCCTTGGTCTACGGCATGGAGGAAGTCTTACCGATTGAAGTACAAATACCCTCTCTCCGGATAATGAAGGATGCAGATCTGAGCGAAGATGATTGGATCCAGACACGACTTGATCAGCTAAACCTAATTGATGAAAAGAGACTCGCTGCTATATGTCATGGTCAAACGTATCAAAAACGGATGATCAGGGCATTTAACAAGAAAGTCAGACCACAAGAGTATCAAGTTGGGGACCTGGTAATCAAACGCATCATCCTTCCTCAGGGTGATCCAAGGGGCAAATGGACCCCTACCTACGAAGGGCCATTTGTGGTTAAACATGTGTTCTCAGGAGGAGCCATGATTCTAACCACCATGGACGGTGACGACCTTCCTCACCCCGCCAATGCAGACATAGTAAAAAGATACTACGCATGAACAAAAAGACCCGCTAGGTTGACATACCTAGGAGAAAATTAGGGCTTCCCGGCGAACCAAAAGGGTTCGGGCAAAATGAGGGATGAAATGAAAAAATCTGTACACCCGGCAAGTCGAAAACCTGAAAAGGCGGCTTGGGCAAAAATGGGTATCCCGGTGGACTGAAAACCCGAAAGGGCAGTCCAGGCACAAGTTAGGGATTAAAGCGTAATACTATGTCTCATTGGATCACTTTGCATCCAGAATCTGGTATCAACTATCAAGTTCAAACGGCATCGATCAATCAACTTCATCTTCAACCGAGCAGCCAAGTGATGAGACGCTCGAAGATATAAAGGCGATAGCAGAGTTGGAACCCAGTGGGATTGTTCTTTTCACATAGCTGTTTTGTTTTCCCTTTGTACAAAATTGTATAAACTCTGTTGTTCGGCGGCGTTCTCTTACTAAGACGTCAGCCTCTTGTACAAAAACGCATATTTACAGGTAAATTCAATACAAATTCACAGTTCAAACCAATTGCCAATTGTTTTTTCCTTTTTCTGTTTTGTTTTGTGAAGAACGTCCAATGTTCAAATTGTGATATAGGCATTTGACACTAATTGCTAACTCATAAATACTTGCATGCGAAACAAAGGATTAATTACAGGTGACATTAGAAACAGGGGCAATAATGAGTTGTCTAAGCGGTCTAAGTGCTCGGTCCGCCAAGGTACCAAGGTAAGTTCAGCCGAAGAACATAATCAAGATCTCTTAACTCCCCAGAGAGTGAGCCAGCAAGTCCATGCACTCTCCCCGAGCAGAGTTATCCTGTCAGCCTTAAGGAAGTTGGGTATCCTCCAGCAGATCTCAACATTCCCCAGCGCAGTATACGAACATTCCTTAACAAGCATCCCCGGCAATCTGGATCTAAGGTTGTTCCCCGGCGGTATACCAGGCATTCAGCGGAGCCACTTCCCCAGTACATATCAAACTAATTTCCCCAGGAGAGTCCAGTCCAAAGTTCCCCCAGGAAAGTGGAATCCATCCCCCCAGCAGGAAGCTTATCCCCAGTAAATTCTGGAAGCTCCCCCCCCCCCCCCCCCGCAGCGCACGAACGCGTCTCCTGGCTTTATTCAAAGGTTATTTCCCTACCGGGATATAACTGGGTTATCCTCAGCCAAAAGCCATGGAAAGATCGTCCTCGGCGAAGTCTTCTTATCCCCAGTGGAGTCTATTAAA
This sequence comes from Vicia faba, assembly GCA_948472305.1. NCBI lineage: Eukaryota > Viridiplantae > Streptophyta > Magnoliopsida > Fabales > Fabaceae > Vicia > Vicia faba. Next base: position 499,241,879 of record OX451736.1, read on the forward strand.
TCTTCCAACAAAGCATAACAATGGTATCCCCAGCAAAGTTACCATCAACATCTCAACAGAGTACCCCTCTTCCCACAGAGTATTGTTCCCCAGCAAGGTCGCTAGAGTAATTTTCTCCCCGCAGAGTAATCCATTCGCCAAGTTTATTCCCCAACGGAGTTATCTTCTCCTATCGGTATTCTTGCAACAATCATCCCCAGCGGAAACAACCAAGCACTATTCTTCGATATCAGCCCAGGATTTAACTTCCCGGCATCCGTCAAGGATTTATTTTCCTAAAACAAAAACATACATTCATAAACATCACATCTTCAAACATTATAGCATGCATGTATGCATCACGAACATACAATCTCATTCATTCTGAGAACATCTTGCATGTCATACATCATGACATCGCATACAACTAACGTTTTGTCTTTTCAGGACAAAGGTCAGTACAAACGTGATTACCATCAATGGTCGCAACTAAAGATCCGATTCCTGTATCTTGCCAGGGTGTATCTGTTGACGACTACATTACCAGACTCGATTCCTGTATCCTGCCAGGGCACGTCTGAAGAGTTAGAAGATCCGATTCCTGTATCTTGCCAGGGTGTATCTGTTGACGACTACATTACCAGACTCGATTCCTGTATCCTGCCAGGGCACGTCTGAAGAGTTCGAAGATCCGATTCCTGTATCTTGCCAGGGTGTATCTGTTGACGACTACATTTCCAGACTCAATTCCTGTATCTTGCCAGGGCACGTCTGAAGAGTTTCCAGACTCGATTCCTGTATCTTGCCAGGGCACGTCTGAAGAGTTCGAAGATCTGATTCCTGTATCTTGCCAGGGTGTATCTGTTGACGACTACATTACCAGATCCGATTCCTGTATCTTTCCAGGGTGTATCTGTTGACGACTACATTACCAGACTCGATTCTTGTATCCTGCCAGGGCACGTCTGAAGAGTTCGAAGATCCGATTCTTGTATCTTGCCAGGGTGTATCTATTGACGACTACATTACCAGACTCGATTCCTGTATCCTGCCAGGGCACGTCTGAAGAGTTCGAAGATCCGATTCCTGTATCTTGCCAGGGTGTATCTGTTGACGACTACATTACCAGACTCGATTCCTGTATCCTGCCAGGGCACGTCTGAAGAGTTCGAAGATCTGATTCCTGTATCTTGCCAGGGTGTATCTGTTGACGACTACATTACCAGACTCGATTCCTGTATCCTGCCAGGGCACGTCTGAAGAATTTAAAGATTCGATTCCTGTATCCAGCCAGGGCACGTCTACATAAAGAGTTTGAAGATCAACTCCTGTAGCAGACCAGGTAATTTTCTTTCTTTCTCAGGTACGCAAGTTCTCGCTAAGGAATCTCTTACGCGATCGACACCACCCAGATGGCATCTATAAGCCCATCCACATACCAACAGTTCCAGATGGAATCTATAAGCCCATTCCCGACAAGGTTCTGTCACATCTCCAGATGGCATCTATAAGCCCATCCTCCTATCCACCATCTCTCCAAATGGCATCTGTAAGCCCATTCCCGCTGTCACACTGCTAATAATCAACTATGTGAGTGCAAATTTCTGGGCACTCTAGTGTTCAATCATCTTTCACCTTCGGATCATGAAAGGCACACACGCCAATCTACATCCTCAGGTCTAAGAAGATTGAACAGGGGCAACTGTTGTACCCCAAAATTTGCCCTCCCATAAATCTTCAAAGTTTTTGAAAAGCATCACCTCAAATGGTTCAAGGTCTACTCAAGGGCTACACAGTCAACCACTCTCCTAAGCCATGCAAATTAGGGTTTTGGTTCCTGCAGGGAAGTTGAGGTTTTCAAGGGTCCAATCAAGTCCCATATGCTCATACACATTGTCAAGCACCTACATGTCAAGTTTCAAGGCTCACAAGGTTAGGTTGCAAAGTCAAAAAACCCTAATTGCTCAATAGTCAACTGTAGGGGCAAAATGGTCATTTGGCAGTCAAAAGTCAAAAAAATTTGTCAACATCTTATTTTGAAGCCACAAACATCATTTGATCAATTCTTGATCATGATTCTCAAAAGTATGGCTCAAAAAGACTCAAGATGCAAAAGTTTCTATTTTTGGACAGTTGAAAAGTCAACTGTAACTTGACCAAGGCATAACTTTTTCATGGTTCATCAGAAAAATCCCATACAATGCTCATCTTGAAGGGGGGAACATTTCCTACAACTCATCTTCACACTCCAAGTCCAAGAAATGCTCTCACAAAAAGTTATCAATTTCAACATTATAGGTCATTTTCAAAAGTCAACAAAAAGGGACTTTAAGTCAAAGACCATAACTTGAGATTGGTAAATCAAAATGACATGGTACCAAAGACATTGGTTAGAGGACTTCAAGACCTTTCCAAAATGTCCAAGAACATGTTCATAATTTCAAAATTGAGCAAGATATGCATTGGAGAAGTTGGGAACTTTTTGTGAAATGGCCAAAATCATTTATCCTTGAAATTTCATTTTTTGACAAAAGGGGCCCACTTTTTCCACTTGAATCAGCTTGGCCATGCTTCCCACGTGTCCCACTTTTTATTTCAATATTTAAAATTAATTTTTTCATTTTTATTTGATTTTATTGGATTTAATTCATTTTAAATCTTTTAAAATCAAATGAAAATCAAAAAGATTAATTAAGGGACATATCTTGCTTTGATTAGCTTTGAACCACCGTTATACACATCCCAAATTCGTGCAAAGGGCTAAAACTAGCAAGAATTCAAATTTGGCTCAAAAATGGAAGGTGTTTTAATGGAGTTTATAGCAAAATCTTAAGCATGAATGCAAGGCATTATTGGCCATAATTCTTATCAAAACTCATTACATATCACATAGGGAAGACATCACAAGCAAGATCACGACCTAAGAGCTCCAAAAACGGCCATACAAAATTGCAAAATTGTCACACAAACTTGAAATCTGAAAACCTCCTTACAACACGTTTTAAGTCCCCATTCCCATCCAAATACATTGCTGGCATCTCAAGGAAACTTTTACAATCAAAAGCCAATCCAAACGTGCCCAGAATCTCAGCACTCAGGCCCAAACAGTTTGCTTTTTTTCTTGAATTCTATGTGATCACTCATGCATTTTTTGACATTTTTTGAATTGATTTACATTCATACTAACATCCTGAAGCTTTTGGTATTACTTGATTGAGCAACAGCATCCCATATCAAAAGTTGCCATTGATGGACATTAGGGTTTTAGAGGTTTGGAATTAGGCGTTTGCACATACTGTAAAATTGGGACATCAAACTGCCATGGTTGAATTCGTGATGTCCAAACGAATCGCTTCATAACCTCGCGCTCAATTTATGGTCAAGCATGGCCTAATCGCTATTATCCATAGGTCTGTGTTTTGGGGGGTTTAAAACCCCCGCTATCTCTTTTTGTTACAGGCACGAACGGAGAAGAAGATTGCGTGGCGAGACATGACTGGAGGATTTAAATTCCAGCGCGTTTTTTTATTTTCATAACATTGACTTTGGTTTTGTTTTATAACATTTATTATCTATTACACTACAAACGCGCACCAATAGCTCACTTGGTCAAGGCATTCGCTGGTAAGCATTGGGACCTGGGTTCGAATCCCATGTCCCCTCAAATTATTTCTATTATTTGGTTTCACATGTTTCCATGCAGTGCACGTTCCAGGGCTCACCATACACCCAACGCCTTGGCTTGCCAAGCGCCCTGAAGCCCCAATCCAAAGGCCAGAACCTAGAGTCCACCATGCACGTTAGTCAACTGAGGCACACGTAACCATAAAAAGTCAAACAAGGCCTGGATTGCAATGGGCCAAAGTGCTTCAAAAACTCCCCTTTGGGTCCAGACACCCCCAGGGTTTGATCCATCTTCTAATTCTTTATCTTTCTTTATTTTTTCTTTTTATTCTTTTATTTGTTTTTTTTAATTAATTGCTTTTCCCTTTAAATTCCAAAAATAATTTTCATAATAAAACCAAAAAAAATCAGAAATCAAAAAATAAAATATGTTTATTTAATTTTTAATTCATTAATAGTTTTGTAAACAAATTTTAATAATCAAATTAGTTTAATTTTAAGTCTTCAACTTAAAATTTTTTTTTCTTAAATAAATAAAATACATAAAAATTAGGTTTAGCATTTTCATTCTTTTTCTCAATAAATAAATTTTTTCTTGTTATAATTATTATTAACTATTAATTAATTTTGTAAATACTCTTATAATTAAACAATTAGTAAATTAGGTTTAAACTTAAATATTTTTCTTTAACAAATTAAAAATAGTGTAGAATTAGGGTTTCCAATAATAACTAATTTTCTTTCTTTATTTTCATAAAATACCAAAAAAGCATAAAAAATCATTTCTTTTCTTTATTGAATAATTAATTAATTTGTAATTTCATTTAATTTCTTTAAAGGGTCCAACGCCCTCGCATACTCGATTCTAAATTCTTTTCGCGTGTTTATTTTTACTTCCTTTTTTAAATATAATGTAATTGCCCCAAAGCTTTGTAATAGTAATTAAGACATTTACTTTCCGTACTTTTATTAAAAAATCGGGTCTTTGTTAATTTGGCGATGTATAGACCCGCGCCTTGTAATAGCGTAGGACCTTTATTTTCCGCACTTTAAATTCCGCACCTTTAAACTGTTAATCACATGAAAGAATGTATGCCCAAATAAAATCAAAGCGTAGCTCACTCGATGCATGATCAAGATAAAATATAACTGAAAATGACCCACAATTCACACACCACTCCTAGGGTACGCCTCACTGTTGACTTGCCCCTCGAAACGTGGTCGTCGAGTATAGGACGTCTTAGTGAGTCCTTATGTTCCATTGATCTGGTTGCCTCGAAACAAGTTGCCTCAGAATAGTTGCCTCGGAATAAAAAGATCAATGGCATAAGGGTAGCTTCTAAGGTGTCCTACTGTTGCTCGGTGACCACACTGTCCCTAACCCTCGAATTGACCCGAACACCTCCAACGGTGGTGCTACCTACCTCTCAATGGTGGGATGGCACTACCTTAAGGACCTTTACACAGCCTAATTCCTTAGGGTAGGTAGATGACTCATAGATACTTGCTCTAATTCAAAACAAATCAAAAACTTCTTTTCACACCGACACTTTGCAAAAAGCTTTCAAAAACAACTTTTCAAACACTCTTGAGGACTGATACAAGAGTCGATCTGAAACTTTCAAAGAAACTTTTTTCAAACTCACTCACACTTTGAAAAGCAAATAAACATTTTGAAAACACAAATGAGCAAGTATCTAAGAGCCCATGGATAACCATGGATAGAAAGGGTGCTAACACCTTCCCTTTCTATAAATCTACCTCCCGAACCGAGAGCAATCTCATAAGGAATTTTTCTGTGCTTTTGTCCTTTCCATGTTGGAGAAAATAAAAGACGGTGGCGACTCTTGCTTACCGCGACATTTCGCGAAACCAGCTTAAAAAACAGTCAGTTCTATTTCCACCGATCACACCATAGACCAAGGAAAAGGGAGTTGCCCCTGTTGACGTCCGTGCTGAGGTACGGTACCCATGAAGAGCAAACGGTAACATTTCGTGCCAATCTTTGTAGGTCACTGTCATCTTCTGCACAATCTTCTTGATGTTCTTATTCGCTGCTTCTACATCCCCGTTCATCTTCGGCCGGTAAGGTGAAGAGTTATGGTGTTGTATCTTGATCATCTTGTTATTAAGATTGGTACCATTATCCGTAATGATCCTTTCAGGTATACCGTATCGGGAGATCAGGTTGTGCCGAATGAACCGTGCCACGACGTTCTTGGTTACGGTAGCGTAGGAAGCTGCTTCAACCCATTTTGTGAAGTAATCAATCGCTACCAAGATGAAGCGATGCCCGTTAGATGCCGTCGGTTTGATCTCGCTGATCATATCAATGCCCCACATTGCAAAAGGCCAAGGTGTTGTCAAGACGTTCAGAGGAATCGGAGGAACGTGCACCTTATCAGCATAAATCTGGCATTTATGACAAGTTCGAGAATGCTGATAACAGTCGGCTTCCATTGTGGACCAGAAATATCCTGCCCGAAGGATTTTCTTTGCCATGGTGTGTCCACTGGAATGTGTTCCGAAAGTACCTTCATGTAGCTCTGCCATAATCCTTTCTGCTTCAGTCTTATCCACACAACACAATAGGGTTGAATCATGGTTTCGCTTGTAGAGAATGTCGTTACTGAGGAAGAACTTTGCCGCAAACCTTCTCAGAAACTTCTTGTCATTAACCGATGCGCCTTCGGGGTATTCTTGAGCTTCCAAGTACCTCTTCACTTCATGATACCAAGGTTTTTCAATCACCTCTTCAGCCTCAAGATCACAGCAATATGCAGGTTCGTCCAATTTCCAGATAATGATCCGGGGAGCCTCGTTGTCCCATTTGACTTTGAACATGGAAGATATCGTAGCTAGTGCGTCCGCTAACTGATTCTCCTCTCTTGGGAAGTGTTCAAAAGTTATCTCTTCGAAGTGGGGAAGCAATGTCAGCACATACTCCTTGTAAGGAATAAGATTTGGGTGTTTCGTATCCCACTCGCCTTTGACCTGATTGATCACGAGAGTGGAATCTCCGAAGACACTCAGAAACTTGATCCTTAAGTCAATTGCAACTTGAAGACCCATGATGCATGCCTCATACTCCGCCATGTTGTTGGTGCAGTTGAAACATAGCCGGGCGGTGAGTGGAGTATGAGTGCCTTTGGGGGATATGATCACAGCGCCGATACCATTACCCAAAGCGTTTGAGGCTCCGTCAAAATGCATAGACCATCGGGATCCTTCCTCAGGTCCTTCATCCGGTCCAGGTACTTCACAATCAGTTACTACCATGATATCCTCGTCTGGAAATTCAAAGTTCATCGACTGGTAATCGTCCACTACCTGGTGTGCCAAGTGGTCTGCCAATACACTTCCCTTGATTGCTTTTTGGGTTGTGTACTGGATGTCATATTCCGTCAAGATCATTTTCCATCTTGCTATTCTTCCGGACAGAGCAGGCTTTTCGAATATGTACTTGATTGGATCCATTTTTGAAATCAACAGAGTAGTGTGAGTCAACATATACTGTCTCAGCCGGCGAGCAGCCCATACCAGAGCGCAGCAAGTTTTCTCGAGCAGTGAGTACCGAGTCTCACAGTCGGTAAACTTTTTTCTCAGGTAATAAATGGCGTGTTCTTTTCGGCCAGACTCGTCATGTTGTCCCAGCACACACCCCATTGAGTTGTCAAGTACTGTCAAGTATAAGATTAGAGGTCTCCCTTCAACCGGTGGCATAAGAATGGGTGGTTCTTGGAGATACTCTTTGATCTTTTCAAAAGCGGCCTGACATTCATCGTTCCAACATACCACTTGATCTTTCTTCAGCAGCTTGAAGATTGGTTCACAGGTAGCAGTTAGATGCGAGATGAATCGGGAAATGTAGTTCAACCGTCCCAGAAAGCCTCTGACTTCTTTCTTTGTCTTGGGAGTTGGCATCTCTTGTATGGATTTCACTTTGGCAGGGTCCACTTGAATACCTTTGTCGCTTACAATGAAACCTAGTAGTTTTCCAGATCTTACCCCAAAGGTGCACTTGTTCGGGTTCAACCTCAACTTGTACAACTTCAGACGGTCAAACAACTTCGGTAGATGGTCAAGGTGTTCCTCCTCAGTTTGGGACCTTGCAATCATATCGTCGACATACACTTCGATCTCATGGTGGATCATATCATGAAATAAAGCAACCATGGCACGTTGGTAGGTTGCCCCAGCATTTTTCAACCCAAAAGGCATGACCTTGTAGCAAAAGGTGCCCCACTGAGTGACAAAAGTGGTCTTCTCCATGTCTTCAGGAGCCATCTTGATCTGATTATAACCGGAGAAGCCATCCATGAAGGAGAAAACTTTATGCTGAGCAGTATTGTCAACCAGAACATCGATATGAGGCAGAGGGAAATCATCCTTGGGGCTGGCCTTGTTCAAATCCCTGTAATCAACACACATCCGAACCTTACCATCCTTTTTCGGCACTGGAACCACGTTGGCAATCCACTGAGGGTAAGAAGTCACTGCTAGAAACCCGACATCAAATTGTTTCATAACCTCAGCTTTGATTTTCTCGGACATCTCTGGACGCATACGGCGGACCTTCTGTTTTACCGGAGGGCAGTCTTCCTTAGTAGACAGGTGATGAACCACAATGTCGGTATCCAACCCAGGCATGTCTTCGTAAGACCAGGCAAAGATTTCCATATAGTCATGCAGCATCTGAATCAACCGTTGTTTCACACTGAGCTCTAGATTGGCACCAATCTTGACCTCTTTTCTGTCTGTCTCTGTACCCAGATTTACCGTTTCCACAGGCTCTTCATGTGGCTGAATGACCCTCTCTTCCTGGAGTAGAAGTCTTTCCAGTTCACCAGGTACTTCGCAATCATCTTCACCTTCGTCTTCGGCTAAGTTGATCGGATTTTCGAAGTCATAACTGGCAGTAGCAGAGTCATTACCAGTGAGATCCAGAGTGGATTGGAACCTGTATAAGTGAGTGTGTGTAAATATAGCTGTTTTGCAATATATAACAAAGAAAAGAAAAAAGGAGCACAAGATTTTAAAAATGCAACAAACGTCCAATGTTTTTATTGATGATATATGAAAATGACACATAAAAGCCCTCACAAATGGAGCCACGGTGCCCCGGGTAGGACACTGAGCCATAAAAGTTTCAACATATTGTTTGTTACAAATTGAAAACAAAAGAGTTCATTACTGAGTGACAAAAGTAATAGGTGTGAAGTCTTTGGCAGTCTAGTTGCTTGGTCCACTGTCGGTTGTTGGGTAGATCCAGCTGTCGAATTCAGATTCCTCCACTTCGTCCCCAATAGAATTCACTCCCGGGTTGGTGATGAACACATGAGGTCTTCCAATCCTTGCTTTACGAACAACCCTCTGATCCTCTGCAGTGAAACCCAAGCCAAACTTGTCAGTCTTCGGAGTAAAGTCAGGAAGTCGGCCCCAGTTTGCACACTCACCCTTCTTAATCACAGCCCGGGAATCCTTTAAGGAAGCCATCTTCAAATGAGGGTCTTCAATCACAGTTTCAGCTGACGCCAGTGTCTGAGGCACTTCTTCAAAGTGTTGAAAGGGGGTTTCAATGAACTCCCCATCCATTTCTATGTACCGGAACGAGTTTAGGTGGCTGACCATATATTCTTCCTCCCCCTGAACTGTGACAATCTTTCCTCTGACTGGGTATTTAAGCTTCTGATGTAGTGTGGAGGTCACAGCTCCAGCCTTGTGGATCCATGGACGACCCAGCAAACAAGAGTAAGATGGACGGATGTCCATCACAAAGAAAGTAGAATCAAAGACTTGAGAACCAACCCTGATTGGGATGTCAACTTCACCATGTACCATCCTTTTCGAACCGTCAAAGGCCCGGACCATAATGTTACTAGGCTTGAGCTCCAGACCCTCACAATCCAATCTGTCTAGGGACTTCTTGGGCAATACATTCAATGAATAACCGGTGTCTACCAACACATGGGCAAGAGTAGTGCCCCTGCATTCAATGGAGACATGCAGGGCATCATTATGGTTCTTTCCTTTGGCAGTCAGATCGGCGTCAGAGAAGCCCAAACCATTATCATCAGTCAAGTTGGCCACACAATCAGTAAATTGATCAGCAGATATTTCTTGTGGCACATGGGCCGTCTTCAGGAAGGAAATCAGGGCCTTGGCATGGGCCTATGAACATAACAACAATGATAGCATAGAAATCTTTGATGGGGTGTGCCCCAGCTGCTCAACTACGTTGAAATCACTTTTCTTGATAATCTTGAGGATCTCCTCCATCTCTTGCTGGGAGGCTTCAACAGTGGTTGTCTTTGGCGCCTCCGTCAGGGCAGGCAAATCAGTAGCAATCCCTTTGCCCCGAGCGTCAGATGACTCGGCAGCGGGGGTAGAGACAGGAACTTGATTAGGAAGGGGAACAGGCACACTTGCAGGTGTGATGATAAGAGGTTTCTGAATAGCTGACGGCGTAATATCTGGTGAGAACAGCCTACCACTGCGAGTAATTTTGGCAGGCCCGGTGATGTTACTGACGCTGGTACTTGTATCAAACTTTTGCTTTACTCCAAGAACATAAACATCTGCCCCATAGTGCCATGGGACAGCTTTGTCGGATGTATAAGCGAGAGGCCCCGAAAAAGTGAATATGATAGGAGCAATCTTCTGAGTGGACATGATTTTGACAGGCTTCTTTGAGGGAGCCTTAGGAGGTTTGTTGAAAATAGTGACAATAGAAACTTCTTCAGCAGGGACAGCAGGAACAACAATCTTCTCGAACAAGATTTCTTTGCTATCCATCAGGCTTTGGATACCTGATTTCAGCAAGGGACAACCAACAGGTGAAACAGCACATAGAAGGCAACCTTTACTACATCCCGGAAATAAACCGGCTAGCAACAGGTTCCTTTTGACAGTTAACAACGGAGTAACAATCTCTTCCACGGAGGCTACATATCGGTCTTCTTCCACATCGTTCACTCCATGCTGGGGCATGGGAGCAGTCACAACATTGGGCCTTTAGGGCGCCTCAAACTGTATTTCTTTAGCATCAATAAGGTCTTGAACCTTATTCCTCAAAGCCCAACAATCGTCCGTAGTATGCCCCGGGCTATCAGAGTGATAAGCGCAACGGGCGTTGGGGTTGTACTTTGGAGAAGCCGTGTTCACTACCTTCGGAGCTTCTTTGACAGTTACCAGTTTGGTTGAAAGTAGTTGCGGCAATATCTGAGACAGGGTCATACTGAGCCGAGTGTACTGCCTTTTGGGCCTTTCACCCCTTGGTTGATTATACTGCTGAGGAGCAGCAGCAGGCTTGGAAATTACCAACGCATTGACAGTTTGGCGGCGTTTCGGTTTAATTTGTCTTCTGGGACCATAAACAGCACTGGCTTCCTTCTTGAAGGGCTTCTTTTCAGTACTTGCGGAGGCACCTTTCTGTATCTTCCCCGACTTGATACCAGCTTCTATCCTCTCACCAATCAAGATCAAATCTGTAAACCCAGCAGAAGAATTACCAATCAGATGATTGAAGAATGGACCAGACAGGGTCCCTAGGAACATGTCAACAAGTTCACGGTCAGTCAGCGGTGGCTGCACCCTGCCAGCCAAGTCTCTCCACTTTTGCGCATACTCTTTGAATCCTTCGCCTGTCCCCAATGACATACCCTGAAGTTGGGTACGCGTGGGAGCAAGGTCAAAATTGTACTGATACTGTTTATAAAACGCAGTGGCCAAGTCCTCCCAGTTTCGGATACTGGCTCCATCCAGCTGATAGAACCACTCGAGTTGATCCCCTGAAAGGCTATCCTGAAAGAAATGGATCCAAAGGTTCTTGTCTGCAGTGTAAGGTTGGATCTTCCTTACATATGATCTGAGATGCATCTTCGGGCAGGATAGCCCGTCATACCTTGCAAAAACTGGTACTTTGAACTTCGGGGGGATCACAATTCCAGCAACTAATCCCAAGTCTTCGAAATCCAAGCCGGGAACTCTCTGCAGCTCCATAGCTGCCAACCTGTCTTCCAAGCCTTTGTACTTATCATCGGCGGGCGGGTATTGTTGATCAGAGTAGTCTTCGTCCTCTTCAGCCTCCTCTTCTTCAACTTCGGATTCGGAAGGTACCGCAGCCGCATTCCCTTTACTGGTTCCCTCTTCAGATGTAGGGGGAAATTCAAGCACCCTTCTGGCTTCACCCTCAAACCTTCTCCCTAGGGTAGCCACCCCGATTCTTTTCTTCTTGTTTTTCACTTGCTCTTTGTTCCCCAGCAGGGCTTTCAGATCCTCCTGACCCTTAGCCAAGGTCATCAGGAGTTGTTGAAACTGTGAATTCTGAGACTGCAAGTCCTTGACCGTCTGTTCGAGATCCATCTTACTGAAATAAACAGCAGAAAGATAAGGAAACCTGGTGTGGAGACCTGCCTATGCGTATGATGAATGATATGCTTATGTATGCAATGCATTCAAGGATTTAGAAAATTCAAAATTGTTATAAACAAAAGGAACGCACGTCATATTAATAAGAAGAAATTTGTCAGTACATAAATGCCTCATGGGCCAAATATTACAAAAAAACTTCTCAAGGTAAAAAGACGTTGCGCATCCTCTTTGGTGCGATGTAGGTGTTGAGGGTCTCTTCCTCGTGGAGTCGACGGGTAAGCTCCAAAACCTTCTTCTCACTAGCGTAGAAGCTGGCTTCAAAAGGGTTCCATTCCTCCTTGAGTTGGATCCAACTCTTCTGCATCTCCTCCCACGATGTAGGCATGTCAGGATATAGGATGGTGTAGGGAACCTCTCCTTCCTTAACGGGCTCTTTAATCACAGGGAGAACATGAGGATAAGGCATCATTAGACTCTGGGCTCGAGTTCGTATCCACTTGAGATAAGGCTCAAGAGGGATGGAATTCTTGTGTCCCAGTGTCTTGCTGTCAACCTTGTTAGGCATCCTCCAAGCTCTGATGAATCTTTGGCGAAGTCCTTGCGCATCGTTGTCAAAGTCAAAAACTAGGTCAGGAATCAACATGTCGTGGGGGCCATCCCTCCGTGCATATCCAAATTGTCTCAAAGCTAGACAAGGGTTGTAAGTAATGCCTCCTCTAATGCCAAGTAATGGAACATTAGGGAACTCTCCACAACGATCGACGATGATGACATTTTCTCTGGACCGAGAACACCAATGTACATCAGAGTGAGTGAGGGTCATCAATCGTTGTGACCACCTTAAGCCTTGGTCATTCTTCAAAACAGATTGTGGAAGGTGCGAAATAAACCACCTTGAAAGGAGAGGAGTACAGCACATGAGAACACCCCTCTTTCTCATTGTTCGTGTGTAAAATGAGTGAAGAATGTCCCCAAGCAATGTTGGTATTGGATTTCTGGATAAGAAGATTTTGACGGCGTTGATATCTACAAGCTGGTCAGGGTTTGGGAACAAGACCAACCCATAAATGAGGAGTGCCACAATTTCTTCAAAGGCTTGTAGGTCCAATGAATTCTAACACTCTTGTGCCTTCTCGAACAAGAATTTTGCCAAGAAACCTTTGACACTGCTTCTAGTTTCCCAATGCCCCTTGATGTCAGATGGTTGCAAGTGTAGTGCTTGAGAAACATCTTCAGGCTTTGGTTCCTTTTCCGTACCGTTGAAAGGTAGTTGATTAAGAATAGGAATTCTCAGGAGTTGAGAAAGTTCCTCCAAAGTGGGCACCAACTGGTAGTCGGGGAAAGTGAAACAGTGGTGAAGGGGGTCAAAGAACTGGAACAACACCTTTACCATGTCCTCTTCAATGTTGGTGTTGACTAAGCTGAGCAGTCTACCATGTCTTTCACTGAAAGGAGAGCTTTCCGGAATTCTTGATGTGAGCTCCTTGAGTTGAGGAGGGATTCTCACAAGGTTGACTTGGATAGTTTTCCTGCGAAGAATTTCCATGACCTACAAAACAAGAACAAAGATGAAGATCTAAACCCTTGAAATGGTTAGTGAATGCATATGATGCTTTATGATGTTCATGATGTATGCACAAACATATGTACAAGCAAATCACTCAAAACCCTAGTTTCAGGCTTGCATGGGGTTTCATAGGTAAGTACCCTCTTGAGTGTAGTAGGCTTAAAAACCTGTCCTATAAATAGTAACCGGGTTCTAAGGAGCTCAATATCATTGGATTATTTTCCATGTTCATTGTTTTGGTTTAGCCACTTAACTAGCGACCAAAATATCCCAAGAAAACAACCCTCAATGAGTGTAGTATCGAGTATCTACCAACTTCGGACTGCACCAAAGCCGGTCATCTCACTACCCTTAATGAAAGGCCAAGATGGTCAAGTAAGGTTCTAGGTCATTAGTGCTTAGTGACATCACTCAGCGGCCCCGTACTCTCCTTGATTGAACTCAAGGGTTACCGGTACTCACAAATATGTCGCACTAATATAGCTATTGCTTCAACCGTGTCGGTATACCCCGCACAGTTTCCACAACGTATTGCTATCTATGAATGTTTCCCCAAATCCGGGTGTAGGATTTCAAGCCCAAACAAGAAAACCAAGATATAAAGAAATCAAAGCAAATAATTAGTCATGCAAGAGGGTGATCTAAGCCCTAAGGTTACTCCACTTTAAAAGAAGTCCCCAGCAGAGTCGCCAGTTCTTTGATACGGTGGGAGAACTGACTTGAGGTTTTGCGTTTGTTTTCGCAAATGTTTCGGTTGAGCAAGAGTCGCCACCGACTTTTTATTTTATCCTAAGGAAAGGTTAAAAAGCACAGCAAAAACCTTTGAGATGTTTTCTTGGGTTCGGGGAATAGATTATAGAAAGGGAAGGTATTAGCACCCTTTCTATCCATGGTTATCCATGGGCTCTTAGTTACTTGCTTAGATCACTTGCCTTGCATTTTCAATTGTTTGAAATGGTGCTTTGTGTGTGGGTTTGAAAATGTTTTTAAAAGAGGCCATTTGTTGTGGCAACCTTTGTAATGATCCATGTTTGAATGTATACAAAGGTGTGTATCTTTTGAAAAGTTTTCAATGTTTTTGAAAGTTGTTTGAAAGTGTGTTGTGATGTGTGTTTTGAAAAATGGCAAGGATTGTTTTGCAAGATTGGTCAAGCAACCAAGAACTATCTACCCTAAATTTCTCAAAGATCTTTCCTATGTTTTAACCCTTTTAACAATTTTGTTCCACCATTGTATTTGGTGGACAATCTTGTGTTAGGATGTGAACGGGACGGGCGCGAGTCGTCGTTTAGACCATGATTGCAATGGTGCCAAGTGTCTTTGGGCAACTTTTCCTTTAAGGGACTTGATCATTTCTAGGCAACTTTCGAAAGCGTCATCGAGGGACTATGATCATTTGATTTGTTTTGTTTTGCCAAAGACACCTAACATGCAACATGGCCCATTATTGAAGGCAACAAGTGGAGTAACCCTAAGGGGGTGCAAGTGTGATTGGTGTTGTCCATTTTCATGCTTTTATCTTGGAATTAGGTCAAGCTATTTGTTTTATTGATTTTTGCATACAAACCCTAAGTCTATCATGGTATATTTTAGAAAGCTTTTAAATGCGAAATTTAAAATCCTAAACTATTACAACATAATTATGGGATGGGGGGTACAAGTGTTCAAATGGGGATATTTTAGCAAGAAATTAAAACCTAAGCTATTACATCCAAATTGAATTATACAAATTATTAATTGCACAATAATTTAATAAAATACAAAAAATATGCAAGATGCAAAAAATGATTTTTATATGTATGTAAAAAGTGTTTTTCATGTGTCAAATAAACAAAAATAAAAAAAGGTTAGTTTTGGATATTTTTCAAGTTTAGGGTAAAACCCTAATTTTTGCTAAATAAAATGTATTAATTATTTATTATATGCAATATTTATTAATTATGTATAAGAAATAAATAAAAAGGAAGTATATTGTAAAAAAAATGATTTTTCAAGTCAAATATTAATAAAAATAAAAATGTATTATTTTTATGTTTTTAACCTAAATATACTAATAAATATATAAGTATTTATATTATTTATTAAATATATTAAATATGTACAAAAAATAGAATATTTAATATTTACAAAAATTAGTATATTTTTTAGGAAATGTTTTCAAAAGATAAAATAAAATAAAATAAGAAAATAAATGTATTTTGTATTGTTTTTAGTATTTTAAATAAAAAGTATTATGTATTTATTTACATATATAACTAAATGAAACAAATAAATATCAAATAAAATGCAAAAAATGTGAGAAAAATATTTTTAATATTTTTTATGCTTTGACAAAAATAAATAAGTCAGAAACAAAAATCAAAAGTCAAAAATAATGAAAATAAAATGCAATGGGCCAAGAGGGTGCATGTGTGAGAATGTGGTGCAAAAAGAAAATCAAAACTCAGGCCCAGCCCAAGAGGGGTTGTCTTCAACCTCCAGACTTGTATGAACAACAACAACACGCATTTCCTAACTCCTGATTCCTAGACTTTCAAGCAAAACTCATAACACAAAAAATGTAGAGCATCAAGAGACGAATCCAGACATATAAAAAACTTGACTTAACTCTCAGAAATGAGAGAGAATTTCTCCATCCCTAATTCTTGACCTAAGTTTTTTCTAATGTTCAGGTTCCAAATTCTCTCAGCACATGCAATATAAATGGAAAGTAATTATATGTGTAGCTTCAGGGCCATGAGTAGAGCATTTTTCATTCATAAACCTAAAGCTAACTCTTCCTAGATTGAGAGATAGAAGTCCATGAACTTACCTATTCAGCTTGGATCGTGTCTGACAATGGAGGTACTTTCAGTGCAATGTGAGGACTTGTACAACTTGCTTGAAGTTCAGGGATGCTTCTCCAACCTTTAGCTTGCTTTGAAACTAAATGAATCTAGCTATAGGAGTCAACCTGCAAAACAGAAAAAGTGAAAATGGTGAAGTTGGTTAGAGGTGTTATAGTCTGAAGCTAGGGCTTGGGATAGTTTGTATGGATGCTATGGAGTGTGTATGAAGTGGTTTTGGCCAAGGCGCACGAATGGATTGAGTTGTAGAAGTCCAACTGCAGAAGGGACTCTGTTTTTTGCAGTAGGATGGTGTTTTGATGAATGATGAGGTTTGGAAGGTGGTTAGCTCGTGCCTTAGCTCAGTTATGATGTTTGGAATGTGTTCAACAAGTTTGTCTAAGCTTCTCTTGGCAGAAATGTGAGATGTCTTAGTTATGCAATGTTTCTTCTATCTTAAGCAAAGTTTGGAAAGTTGGTTTACAAGCTTCTCTAGGCCCCTCAAGTATGCTGCACCTTTTAGTCTTGATCAATGGGATATGTTCCTGAACTTGTGCCAAAAGGATTTGCCTTGTACTTCATAGATTGCAATCTTGACATAAAGTTCAAATTTTCAAAAATGGATAATGTGCTTTTTCTAATTATGGACTAATCCTTCATGTAATGACCAAATGCATAGAATAACATCTTGGCACAATGGTTTAGCATTTAATTTTTGAGTGTAAATGAGATTAGAGGCCTGTAATGTAGCTTGCACATGCTGAGTTTGAAAATGCACAAGTTATGAACATGGAAATGGCTCATGAACAAAGTGACTTTTGCCCATATTGACAAATTCGAGTCTCCCTAACCACAAGGATGTTTGAGAAGTTCTTAGACATTTTGGAAAGCTTGGAATGTGTACTACAATCCATCTTTGTAATGCAAATTGAAATTCCAAGTGGAAGCATGTGAAAAGTGGCCATGAAGTTAGGCAAAAATCCTGCCTAGAATAGGTCAAAAATTTTATAAGTTAAGAATGTTTTGCACCCTTGTTCCAAAAATTGTAACTTGAGCTAAAAGCTTCTTTTGAGGAAACTTTGTGAATCAAAGTTTTAGATTTTGCAATGTACTACAACTTTCATGTTTTGCGTTTTCCTTGAATCCAAATGTATCTTGGTGAAAAAATGGGACAAAGTTAGGAAAAAATTAGGGATTTTCATAACTTAGAAAAATTCTAAGTTATGAAAATTCTTCATTTCAAACCCTAATTTTTGATTTTTGATTTCTTGATGAACAAGTTTCATAATTTGACATGTCTTGATGAAAAATGAATCTTGACACTTGATTTTGACCAAAAAGTCAAAGTTTGACTTTTCAGTATACAGTCAAATTTGGCTCAGTTGACTGGAAAATTCATCTGTCAATCTTGTGCATTTGGGATCTTTTGAACTTTTTGAATATGTCAAGACAATGCCATGGGGTCCTTGAGTCCATATGTGAGCTTGGTTTTCCATTGGCTAGGTCAAATAGTCAAAAATTGCCTTTGTATAGTCAAAACCCTAAAAATGACCATTTTGCCCGTTTGGTGATCTGATCAAATTTCTTGTGGAACTGTGATCCAAACTTGACCAAATGGTTCATATGAGTTCATAATATTGATGTGGGTCAAAAATCAT
Organism: Vicia faba; assembly: GCA_948472305.1. Lineage (NCBI taxonomy): Eukaryota > Viridiplantae > Streptophyta > Magnoliopsida > Fabales > Fabaceae > Vicia > Vicia faba. The sequence goes on from OX451736.1 coordinate 499,259,905, forward strand.
GAGGTTTGACTGTCAATTGACCACAGTTGACTTTTTTCCCAATACAGCTGATTTCTAGGTCAACTGTCCAATTGACTGGGCAAAGATTGGAATCAAGGCTTGAAACTTGGTATGGATAAACTTGTGAGTCCAACATGAAGCATGAAAGTCATCTTGGGTTTTTTAGATCAAAACATCTTTGTGCAAACACAAACCCTAATTTGGGTCAACAGTGCAAAGAGGAGTCTTAAGCAGAGCAAAACCTAACTTGATCTTGAGCTCCAAGGGTCTTGTGGTGAGAAAATATGGGAGGGAAAATTTTGGGGTACAACAGTAAATAAAGCGATAAAAAAAATATTAAAGGTCCTATTTAAAGCTATTACATTCCGGAAGCAGGTACAATAATATGATAAATGGATCGCGCGCGGAAAATTAAATCAAATGCATTTTTTAGGGTTTTGACCCTTTTATTGAAAGAAAGCATTTTTTGTTTATTTTTGAATTAAGAAGAAATTAAATTAGGTTAATTGAATAAATAAATTAATTAAAAAAAAGATATTTTTTTGATTTTTGGATATTTAAAGAAATAAAAACAAATTTGATTAATGTTAATAAAATCCTAATTATCTAAATTAATTTTAATTATTGCAAAAATGTTAAAAGTTATAGCTAATTAAACTAAATTAATTGAATTAATTTATTTACAAAAATAAAATGATGAATTTAATTTTAATAAATAAAATATATTTTTTTGGTTTTTGATTTTATGAGGAAAAAGGAAATTTAATTGGTTAGTGATTTAAACAATAAAAATAATAATTAAACAAAATAAAAAAAGAAATACTCAGGGGGGGTTCAGGCCCAATTTGGGAGTGAGATTAGCAGTTTTCCAAGCCCATTAACGTGCAAGCCTGGGTTGACTCTCTGATTCCATGTGACACGTTGACCTTGGCATATGGTAGGCATCACCTTTGGGCCATCAGATTTGGCCTGGAGGCCATCTGGCAGATGATATTTGAAGGTATATGGTATGCTGCGCCTTGGAGTTTACATGGGAATATCTGTTGAAAAATAATAACAAGCAATTGGGGGACCTGGGATTCGAACCCAGGTCCTGTTAGTCACCAATCACACGCCTTGCCACTGAGCTAACACCTTTCATTTGTTATAATAATAAACAACAATTATTATATGGAAAACAAATAACATGCCAGCAAATATAAAAAATAAGCGCGAAATATTTGAACCAACGAATGGGACATGACCACGTCTTCGTCTTCCTCATGGGGACCTGGTTATTTTACCTACGGATTTCCATCCGTAGCTAAATGCGTAGGTGTCTCCTAAAACGAGTTCTAGGCCATGAAAACGAATTCTGAGACCACAGTCATGCTCGTCTCTCCTTCCTGAACACGCCCATGGCCATTAATAGTGCTGATTTTACCTGTAGAGAAAATGCCCAAAAAATAAATCCAAGAACCCTAGGTTCGGTTAGGGGGTTACAGGCCATGAAAACGCAATCCAATAATGCAAAAAGCTTCTAAATGAAACGAAAGGCATGAATATGCAAAGATTTGGTTCAAAAGATGCAAAAATACGAAGTTGCAATTTCAAACACAGGGCGATATTTAGAGAGACTTACAGCGCGTTTTAGGAGGTGAATGACCTTGCTTTTGATTGCTACAGACTCAATGGATATCCAGCAAGAGGATATCGTTCAGATTTTGCTTTGAATCGGCCTCTAAGCACGATTTCAGATTCCTGCTTTTTTCAAGTTTTGCTTTTGTGATTTGGCAGCCTCTAGGTCTTTTTCTGTGCCTCTTTAGCTTGTATATGTATAAGGCAATGCATTAGGTCAAGTTTTGTGGACTGAATCTTTGTGTATCAATGCTTGGAGATATGATATGATTCTCCATTAAAAAGCTTCCAATTTGATTCCAAATCCAATATTTTGTTCATGATATAGCTTGATTCGAGTTTTACCATGTCCATAATGATAATTAAGACCTGTATCAATCAAAAAGATACCAAGTGATCAATATTTAGATTTTATTTGGATTTAAATTGATTAAAAATGAATTAATTCAATAAAAATCAAATAAAATAGAAATATTAATAATTGGACACAAGACTGAAGATAGGACACGTGTGTAGTGTGACAAGATCAAATCAAGTGGAAAAAAGTGGGCCCATTTGACAAAATTTGAAGTTTTGGGGATAGTTGACTTTTGGCAATTTTGGAAAAATGCCCAACTTCAACAATGCATAACTTCTTCAATTTTGAACTTTTGGAAGTGTTCTTAGACTTTTTAGAAGCCTTGAGATGTCCTCTAACCAACCCTTTTGGTATCATCTCATTTTAATATTCCATTCTCAAGTTATAAGCTTTGGCAAAAAAGGTGTTTTTGTTGACTTTCAAAAATGACCTATAATGTCCAAATTTGTAACTTTTTTTGAGTGCATTTCATGATCTTTGGGTGTGAAGATGGATTGTAGGAAATTGTATCCTCTTAAAAATTAGATTTGGATGGGTCATTTCTCATGAAGTATGAGAAAGTTATGCTTGGTCAAAGTTGAGTTGACTTTTCCTACAAAACCCTAATTTAGCAACTTTTGAGTCTTGATGAATTTTGAGCAATCCTTGATGAATCATGATCAACCCTTGATCAAATGATGAAATATCCTTCAAAATGAGAATGTTGACAAAAAATCTTGAAGTTTGACTATTTGTAGGTCACAGTTGACTTTTGCCCTAGCACAGTCGATTTTTGGACCTCTTGAGCAATTGACTGACCAAACATCCTCTGCAAGGCTTGCAATTTGACATGTTTGATCTTGAGAACATATTAGGACATTGGGGAGCACTTGAGGTCATTTTTATGTAAGGACCTTGATGCAACACAAAACCCTAATTTGATATTGACTGCCTTAGGAGATAGCTTGATTGTTCAACTCTTGAGCAATCTTAAGCCACTTGGAGATTATTCTTGCAATGTCTTGAGAAATATGGGAGGGAAAATTTTCGGGTACAATAGCTGCCCCTGTTCAATTTTCTTAAACCTGAGGATATAGATTGGCTTTCGGGCCTTTCGTGATCCGAAGGTGGAAGATGATTGAACACTAGAGTGCCCAGAAATTTGCACTCGCATGGAGTGGTATCAGCATCGTGATGTCGGGAATGGGCTTACATATGCCATTTGGAGACTGTTGGTAGGTGGTCTGAACTTCAACTGGAATACGAATCAGGGAGATCTTATCGGCGATCTGACTAAACCAAAGGAAGTCTTGGATTGACTTTGACTGGATCGGCATCAGAAAAATCTTTAGGGGTCGATTTAATTGGACCAGACAAGGTCTTGTCTTCTTTGACTGGATTGGCATCAGAAAAATCTTTAGGAATCGATTTAACTGGACCAAAGGAGGTTTTGTCTTCTTTGACTGGATTGGCATCAGAAAAATCTTTAGGAATCGATTTAACTGGACCAAAGGAAGTTTTGTCTTCTTTGATTGGATTAGCATCAGAAAAATATTTAGGAATCAATTTAACTGGACCAGGCGGTTTTGTCTTCTTTGACTGGATTGGCATCAGAAAAATCTTTAGGAATCGATTTAACTGGACCAGAGGAGGTTTTGTCTTCTTTGACTGAATTGGCATCAGAAAAATCTTTAGGAATCGATTTAACTGGACCAGAGAAGGCCTTTGACTGGATCGGCATCAGAAAAATCTTTAGGAATCGATTTAACTGGACCAGGCAAGGTCTTGGAATAACTTCAACTGGATCAACATCAGGAAAATCTTTAGGAATCGACTTTACTGGACCAGAGAAGGCCTTTGACTGGATCGGCATCAGAAAAATCTTTAGGAATCGATTTAACTGGACCAGACAAGGTCTTGGGATAACTTCAATTGGATCGACATAAGAAAAATCTTTAGGAATCGACTTAACTGGACCAGAGAAGGCTTTGTCTTCTTTGACTGGATTGGCATCAGAAAAATCTTTAGGAATCGATTTAACTGGACCAGAGGAGGCCTTTGACTGGATCGGCTTTAGAAAAATCTTTAGGAATCGATTTAACTGGGCCAGACGAGGTCTTAGAATCTTCAACTGGATCGGCATCAGGAAAATCTTTAGGAATCAATTTAACTGGACCAGAGAAGGTCTTCCACATAGTTGAGGATTTAACTGCATCCTTCCTGAAAGGTAAAGGTCAGTCATATGCAATGCATGATATGGATCAAGCAATGATGTTCTCAACATAAATGAGATTATATAGTATGATGCATTTATGCATGTATCATGATGTATGGAAATGTAATGTTTTAGCTGGGGAAAATAAATCCCGGATAGTTGCTGGAGAGAGAGTTGAATTCTTTGTTTCCGCTGGGGATGGTGAACGAAGGTGACTGCGAGAATAAACCTGCAGGAGAAGATGACTCCGTTGGGGAATAAGCTGATGAGGAGATTACTCTGTGGGGAAGAGATGCTCTGCTGAAGATTCCACTGATAAACTCCGCTGGGGATGGATTACCGTTGCTGGTGATATTGGATCTGTTGAGGGATTGAATTCCTGTTCGTGAAAGGAAAGAACTTCGCTGGGGATGATCTTTCAGTTGTAATTGCTGGGGATAAACCTGTTAGGCTTTTGTGGGGATAACCTTCTGAATTTGGCTGGGAATGATCCTTTGAACTCAGCTGGGGAGATTTATTTTGTACTCCGTTGGGGATGAACTTCCAGAATCTACTGGGGATGATGATTCGAATCCGTTGGGGAAGCTTTTTAGACCGTGATGGGGAAATATTGACTCCACTGGGGGTATCTAGTATTCTGCCGGAGAACATTCTCATACTCTGCTAGGGAATATTAAGACTGTCGGGGATATTAAGCCTTTTCAGTATTGATGGTTGATCAACTCTGCTTGGGGAAGTATTGTTGATTCGTTCATAGTTGCAAGTCTCAACTGGGGAAGAGCTACCATTACTGCCTTACTTTGCGGGGAGTGAAAGTATCTGAGCCATATTCTTCAGATGAATTTACCTTTGTACCTGGCGGACAGAGCAACTACACAGCTTTGGACAATTCTATTTCCCCTGTTTCTGATATTACCAATAATTCGTCTTTTGCTCGCATGTAAATATTTATGAGAAGCCATTAATGTTAAATGCATATATCAAAAATGAACATTGGACGCTCTTTGCAAAACAAAACAGATAAAGGAAAAAATAGTTTGAAATTTCTTTGAAAATGAATTTGTATTGATTTTGAAGTTTGGCCTGTAAATAGGCGTTTTTGTACAAGAGGCTGACGTCCTAGTAAGAGAACGCCGCCGAGTATTAGAATTTACACAATTTGTGAAAAACTAAACAAAACAGCTATGTGAATAATCCCACTGGGTTCCAACTCTGCTATTGCCCTTATATCCTCGAGCATCTCATCACTTTGCTACTAGTTGAAGGTAGATCAGATTGATTAGTGTCGTCCGAGCTTGATAGTTGATACCGAAGTCTGGATGCAAGGTGATCCAATGAGACACGGTGTTACGCTTTGATCCCTAATTTTTGCCTAGACCGCCCTTTCGGATTTTCAGTCCACCGGGATACCCTTTTTTGCCCAAGCCGCCTTTTCAGGTTTTCGACTTGCCGGGTGTACAAATTTTTTTCAATTTCATCCCTTATTTTTGCCCGAACCCTTTTGGTTCGCCGGGAAGCCCTTATTTTTGCCTAGGCCAGTCAACCTAGCGGGTCTTTGATTTAGGCGTAGTATCTTTTCACTATGTCTGTATTGACGGGGTGAGGACGGTCATCACCATCCATGGTGGTTAGAATCATAGCTCCTCCTGAGAAAATATTCTTAACCACAAATGGCCCTTCGTAAGTAGGGGTCCATTTTCCCCTGGGATCACCTTGAGGTAAGATAATGCGCTTGATTACCAGATCCCCAACTTGATACTCTTGTCATCTAACTTTCTTGTTAAATGCCTTGATCATTCGCTTTTGGTATGTTTGACCATGACAAATAGCAGTAAGTCTCTTTTTGTCGATAAAGTTTAGTTGATCAAGCCGGGTCTGAATCCAGTCATCTTCGCTCAAACCTGCATCCTTCATAATCCAAAGAGAGGGTATCTGAACTTCAATGGGCAAAACTGCCTCCATGCCATAAACCAAGGAATAGGGTGTTGCCCCTGTTGACGTCCGTGCTAAGGTACGGTACCCATGAAGAGCAAATGGTAACATCTCATGCCAATCTTTGTATGTCACTGTCATCTTCTGCACAATCTTCTTAATGTTCTTATTGGCCGCTTCGACAACCCCATTCATCTTTGGCCGGTAGGGAGAAGAGTTATGATGCTGTATCTTGAATTGCTCGCAGAGCTCAGTGATCATTTTATTGTTGAGATTGGTACCATTGTCCGTAATGATCCTCTCTGGTACACCGTATCGACAAATCAGATTGTGCCGAATGAACCGTGCCATGACATTCTTTGTTACAGTAGCAAAGGAAGCTGCTTCAACCCACTTCGTAAAGTAATCAATCGCTACTAGGATGAAACGATGCCCGTTGGATGTCGTAGGTCTGATCTCGCCGATCATATCAATTCCCCACATTGCAAAAGGCCAAGGTGCCGTCAAGACGTTCAGAGGAACTGGAGGTATGTGCACCTTATCAGCATAGACTTGGCACTTGTGACATGTCCGAGAATGCTGATAACAGTCAGCTTCCATTGTGGACCAATAATATCCTGCCCGTAGGATCTTCTTTGCCATGGTGTGTCCATTGGAATGAGTTCCGAAGGTACCTTTATGTAACTATGTCATGATCTTTTCTGCTTCGTTCTTATCCACACATCGTAGTAAGGTTGAATCATGGTTACACTTGTAAAGAATGCCATTGCTGATGAAGAACTTTGCTGCGAACCTCCTTAGAAACTTCTTGTCATTAACAGATGCACCCTCGGAGTATTCCTGAGCCTCAAGATACCTCTTCACCTCATGAAACCAGGGCTTTTCTGTTACCTCTTCAGTCTCAAGATCACAACAATGTGCAGGTTCGTCCAATTTTTCAATGATAATCCGGGGAGCCTCGTTGTCCCAATTGACTTTGAACATAGAAGACATCATAGCTAACGCGTCCGCCAACTGATTCTCCTCTCTAGGGAAGTGTCCAAAGGTTATCTCCTCAAAGTGGGGAAGCAACGTTAACACATACTCCTTGTAAGGAATAAGATTTGGGTGTTTCGTATCCCACTCGCCTTTGATCTGACTGATCACGAGAGCGGAATCTCCGAAGACGCTCAAGAATTTAATCCTTAGGTCAATTGCTGCTCGAAGACCCATGATGCATGCTTCATACTCCGCCATGTTGTTGGTTCAGTTGAAACATAATCAGGCGGTAAACGAAGTATGAGATCCTTTAAGAGATATGATCACAACGCCAATACCATTACCCAAAGCATTTGAAGCTCCACCAAAGAACATAGACCATCGGGATCCTTCCTCGGGTCCTTCATCCGGTCCAGGTGTCTCACAATCAGTTACCAACATGATATTCTTGTCTGGGAATTCAAAGTTCATAGACTGGTAATCATCCACTGCCTGATGTGCCAAATGGTATGCCAACACACTTCCCTTAATTGCCTTTTGGGTCGTATACTGGATGTCATACTCAGTCAAGATCATCTGCCATCTTGCTATTCTTCCGGACAAGGCAGGCTTCTCGAAGATATACTTGATTGGATCCATCTTTGATATCAACAAAGTAGTGAGTCAGCATATACTGTCTCAACCAGCGAACAGCCCATGCCAAAACGCAGCAAATTTTCTCGAGCAGTGAGTATCGGGTCTCACAGTCGGTAAACTTTTTGCTAAGGTAGTAAATAGCATGCTCTTTTCGGCCAGACTCGTCATGTTGACCCGGCACACACCCCATTGAGTTATCGAGTACTGTCAAGTATAAGATTAGAGGTCTCCCTTCAACTGGTGGCATCAGAATAGGTGGCTCTTGGAGATACTCTTTGATACTTTCGAAAGCGGCCTGGCATTCATCTTTCCAACGTACTACTTGATCTTTCTTCAGTAACTTGAAGATTGGCTCACAAGTAGCGGTCAGGTGTGAGATGAATCGAGCAATGTAGTTCAGACGTCCCAGGAAACCTCTAACTTATTTCTCTATTCTGGGAGCTGGCATCTCCTGTATAGCTTTAACTTTGGAAGGATCCACCTGAATACCTTTATCGCTTACGACGAAGCCCAGCAGCTTGCCAGACCTCACCCTGAAGGTGTACTTGTTCGGGTTTAACCTCAGGTTGTACAACTTCAATCTGTCAAACAGTTTCTGCAGATGGTCAAGGTGTTCCTCCTCAGTCTGGACCTTGTAATCATATCGTCGACGTATACTTCGATCTCATGATGGATCATGTCATGAAACAAAGAAACCATGGCACGCTGATACGTTGCCCCAACATTCTTCAGTCCAAAAGGCATGACCTTGTATAAAAAGGTACCCCACTGAGTAACAAAAGTCGTCTTCTCCATGTCTTCGGGAGACATTTTAATCTGATTATAACCGGAGAAACCATCCATAAAGGAGAATACCTTATGTTGAGCGGTGTTATCAACCAGAACGTCGATATGAGGTAGAGGAAAATCATCCTTGGGACTCGCCCTGTTCAGATCCCTATAGTCAACACACATTCGAACCTTAGCATCCTTCTTCGACACAGGAACCACGTTGGCAACCCACTGAGGGTAAGAAGTAACTGCTAGAAAACCGGCGTCAAACTATTTCATAACTTCAGCCTTGATTTTCTCAGACATCTCTGGGCGCATTCGGCGGACCTTCTATTTTACTGGAGGACAGTCTTCCTTGGTAGGCAGGCGGTGAACCACAATATCAGTATCCAACCCAGGCATATCTTCGTAAGACCAGGCAAAGATCTCAACGTAGTCACACAGCATCTGAATCAACCGTTGCTTCACACTAAGCTCCAGATTGGCACCAATCTTGACCTCTTTCTTGTCTATATCTGTACCCAGATTCACCGATTCCACCGGCTCTTCGTGCGACTGAATAACCCTCTCTTCTTGGAGTAGCAGTCTTGCAAGTTCACCAGGCACTTCGCAATCATCTTCACCTTCGTCTTCGGATAATTTGATCGGATTTTTGAAGTCATAACTGGCAGTAGCAGAGTCGTTACCAGTGAGATCCAGAGTGGATGTGGACCTGTATACGTAAGTGTGTGTAAAATAGTTGTTTTGCAATATATAATAAAGAAAAACAAGGAGCGCAAAATTTGAAATGCAAGAACGTCCAATGCTTTCATTAATGATATATGAAAATGACACACATAAAACCCTCACAAATGAAGCCACGGTGCCCCGGGTAAGACACCGGGCCGTAAAGTTTAAAAACATTGTTTGTTACATATTCAAAACAAAAAGTTTCATTACTGGGTAACAAAATTAATAGGGATGAAGTCCTTTTCTGTCCAGTTGCTTGGTCCACCTTCGGTCGTAGGATAGATCCAGCTGTCGAACTCAGACTCTTCCACATCGTCTTCAATGGCATTCACCCCCGAGTTGCTGATGAACACGGGAGGTCTTCCGATCCGTGCATTCCGAACAGCCCTTTGAGCTTCTGCAGTGAAACCCAAACCAAACTTGTTAGCCTTCTATGTAAAATCAGGGAGTCGGCCCTAATTTGCACACCCACCTTTCTCGACAACAGCCCGGGCATCCTTGAGGGAAGCCATCTTCATAGGAGAATCTTCAACAACAGTCTCAGCTGACGCCAATGTCTAGGGAACCTCTTTAAAATGCTGAAATGGGGTCTCAATGAACTCCCCATCCATCTCTACGTATCGGAAAGAGTTGAGGTGTCTAACCATGTACTCTTCCTCTCCTTGTACTGTCACAATCTTTCCTTTGACTGGGTACTTCAGCTTCTGGTGGAGTGTTGAGGTTACGGCCCCGGCTTTGTGGATCCATGGACGACCCAGCAAACAAGAATAAGATGGTCGAATGTCCATCACATAGAATGTAGAGTTGAAAACCTGAGAACCAACCTTGATCGGGATATCAACCTCTCCATGTACCATTCTTTTAGACCCGTCAAAGGCCCTGACGACAATGTTGCTTGGTTTCAGCTCCAACCCTTCACAGTCCAACCGGTCTAGAGATTTCTTAGGCAAGACGTTAAATGAGGAACCAGTATCCACCAATACATGTGCAATAGTAGTACCCCTGCATTCAATGGAGACATGCAGGGCATCGTTGTGATTCTTCCCCTTAGCAGTTAAGTCGGCGTCAGAGAAACCCAACCCATTATCAGCAGTCAGATTAGCCATGCAATCTGTAAATTGATCAGCTGACGTCTCTTGTGGTACATGGGCGGTCTTCAGAAATGTAATCAGAGCCTTGGCATGGGCCTCTGAGCATAGCAACAGTGACAACATAGAAATCTTGGACGAGGTTTTCCCCAGCTGTTCAACTACATTGTAGTCACTCTTTTTGATGATTTTCAGAATCTCTTCCATCTCTTGTTTAGAAGTTTCAACAGTAATCGTCTTTGGTGCCTCTGTCTGGGCGGGCACATCAGTGATGATCCCTTTGCCCCGAGTTTCAGATGACTCGGCGACAGGGGTAAGAATAGGAACTTGAACAGGAATAGTAGCAGGTACACTGGCAGGTGTAATAACAATGGGTCTTCGGACAGTCGGCGGAGAGATATCAGGTGAGAAAAGCCTTCCGCTGCGGGTGACTTTAGCAGGTCCAACAATGTTGATGATGTCAGTATCAGCATCCAACTCTTGCTTAACTCCATGAAAGTAAACATCAGCCCCATAGTGCCAAGGGACAGCTTTATCAGAGGTATAGGGGATAGGCCCAGGAACAGTGATTACCACAGGTGCGATTCTTAGAACAGGTGTAATTCTAATAGGCTTCCTCGAGGGAGCCTTGGAAGAATTGTCGAAAATGGTAATGATGGCAACTTCTTCAGTATGAATTAGAGGAACAACAGTCTTCTCAAACAGAATTTCTTTACTATCCATCAGGCGTTGGACACCTGATTTCAAAATATGGCAACCGGTTGGTAGAACAGAACACATACGACAACCTTCATCACAGCCCAGAAATAAACCGGCCAGCAAAAGGTTCTTCTTCACGGTCATCAAAGGGGTAGCAATATCATTCACAGAAACCACAAATGAGTCTTCTTCTATAGCATTCACTCCATGCTTGGGAATGGGAGCAGTCACAACATTAGGCCTCTCGGGCGCCTCAAACTCAATCTCCTTCGCATCAATTAAGTCCTGTATCTTATTCTTCAAAGTCCAACAATCATCTGTATTATGCCCCGGGCTATCAGAGTGATAAGCACAGCGGGCATTAGGGTTATACCTTGGTGATGTTATATTTGGATTCTTTGGGGCTTCCTTTAGAATCACTAGATTGGTCTTCAGCAACTGTGGCAGAATCTGAGATAAGTTCATGTTGAGACGGGTGAACTGCCTTCGAGGTCACTCGTCCTTTTGTTGATTGTTGTGTTGAGGAGCACCAACAGGTTTTGAAATAACAACCACATTAACAGCTTGGCGGTGTTCAGGTCTATTCTGTCTTCTCGAACTGTAGATAGCACTGGACTCTTTCTTAAAGGGCTTCTTCTCGGTGCTTGATGAGGCACCCTTCTGTATCTTCCCAGCCTTAATACCAGCCTCAATCCTCTCACCGGTCATAATTAGCTCTGTAAACCCAAACGAAGAGCTTCCAATTAAATGGTTGAAAAATGGACCAGACAAGGTCCCCAGAAACATATCCACAAGTTCCCGATCAACCAAGGGTGGTTGTACTCTTCCGGCGAGGTCCCTCCACTTCTGAGCATAATCTTTGAATCCTTCGCTCGTTCCCATTAACATACCCTGGAGTTGGGTACGCGTGGGAGCAAGGTCGGAGTTGTATTGATACTGCCTGTAGAAAGCAGTAGCCAAATCTTCCCAACCGCGGATACTGGCTCCGTCCAACTGGTAGAACCACTCAAGCTGAGTCCCTGAGAGACTGTCTTGAAAGAAATGGATCCACAGGTTTTTATCAGCGGTGTACGGCTGAATCTTCCTCACATATGACCAGAGGTGCAACTTCGGACAAGAAAATCCGTCATACTTAGCAAAGGCTGGTGCCTTGAATTTGTGGGGAATCACTACCCCAGATGATATACCTATATCACCAAAGTCCAGACCAGGCACTTTCTGAACTTCCATAGCACTCAACCAGTCTTCCAGTTGCTTGTATCTATTCTCAGCGGGAGGATATTGTTCTTCATCGAAGTCTGTCTCGTTGTCGGAGACCACAGGGCTAGGAGCCCTCCTTTCCTCTTGACTATCTTTCCCTCCAGATGAGGTGGTCAAATCAACTTCATCCCGTAGCTTGTTTCCAAACCTGTGACCTGTGTTAAACAAGACTGTCCTCTTCTTCTTCTTCTTCTTCTCTTTCAGAATCAGGGTCTTTAGGTCTTGCTGACCCTTAGCTAGATTCATGAACAGCTCTTGAAATTGGGCATTCTGGTCTTGTAGGGCCTTGATGGCTTGCTCAGTTGAAGGTTCAACAGACATGATGAGTGCTGAAATAAATAGTGAAGAAGATAAGAGACCTGTAATGGGTACCTGTTATGAAGTGCATGGGATGAAATGCGTATGATTTATGATTTCAAAGACAATCGAGAGATTTAAATTTGTAAACAAGAAATGAAACACACTTTATTAGATAAACTTTGGAATTCAAATTGTTCAACTGATGCCCTCAGGGCGTTACAAGAATGGAAATACTGAAAAGTAAATAAAACTGGAAAAGAAAAAATCAAAGGTCAATCAATGCTCCCATGGTCTCTTCTTGTCGGTGCGGACATAGTCGTTGAGAATCCGCTCGTTCTCCAACTGCCTAGTCAACCTCTGGATCTTCTGATCTTGCTCATTGAACTTCTCTCGGTAAGCATCCCGTTCTTCTCTCAGTTGCATCCAAGACCTTTTCAGTGCCCCAATGTCAGTGGGCATGTAAGGATGGAGGATGGTAGGAAGAACCCCCTCTTCATTAGCAACTTCAGTAATGACAGGCCGGACGACTTCATATGGCATACCCAGCTTTTGGGCACGGATACGGACCCATCTGAGATATGGCTCCATCGGAAGTGAAGTCTTTGGACCCAGCTCATGTGGATCAGATCTGTGAACTCTATCCCAAGCCCTTATGAATCTCCGGCGTTGTTCGTTGCTATCTCCTTGAAAGTCAAAGATGATACTAGGCATTAGCATCTCATGAGGTCCTTCTCTTTTGGATCTCCCAAACTGACGTAAGGCCAAGCACGAAATTTAAGAAATTCCTCCATGGGTTCCTAACAGTGGAACATTGGGATACTCCCTACATCGATCAATGATAGCCTCCTCATCCATACCCTTGAGAGTCCAGATAATGTCATTATGCGAGAGAGACACAACCCTATAGGCCCATGCCTTCTTTGTTCTTCAGCACTGACTTGGGAAGGTGTGAAATAAACCACCTTGCCAATAACGGAGCACATCACATCAAGGTTCTCCGCTTTCGGGCCGTACGAGCATAAAGCTGATGAAGAATGTCACCCAAGAGAGTGGGTACAGGATTACGAGAGATGAAGATTTTCACCACATTCACATCAACAAAGGAGTCAGAGTTCAGAAACAATACCAAGCCATATATCAGAAGAGCCAGAATATCTTCGAACGCCTTGAAGTCTAGACTATCCCAGAAATAGTTAGCTTTACCAACCAAAAACTTAGTTAGAAAGCCCTTTGCTCCACTTCTAGTCTCCCAATTAGCCATTACCTCCTCCTTGGTCAAATGAAGGGCTGCAACAATCTCTTTGGGCCTAAGAATCTTCTCCCAACCAGTAAACAGGGTCTGTTCCAGAATGGAGATACCGAGAAGATCAGAGAATTCTTCTAAGGTGGGAACCAGCTGGTAGTCCTGGAATGTGAAACAATGGTACAATGGATCATAGAACTGCACTAGGATACTCATCATCTGCTCGTCCAATTTGGAGGTGACCAAACTGAGAAGATAACCATGTCTCCTGAGGAAGGAAGTAGTATCAGGCATCTTTGCAATCAACTCTTTAAGCATGGTGGGAACCTGGACAAAGTTGATCCAGATGGTATTCCTACGCATGGGCATCATGATGACCTACAAAACAGAACAAAGATGAATCCCTCATGTCTTTGAAATAGGTTAGTCCAATGCAAGATGTATGCAATGTTATGATGTCATGATGTCATGATAGTAAGCACACCACAAGTATCCACAAATAGCAAACATGGTAAAGGCACACAAGTCACACAGAGAGCCCTTAGATTTCAGGCTTGCAAGGAGCTTAGGTACTACCCTCTTTCAGTTCAGTTGGTTTAAACCTATCCTAAAAATAGTAACCGGGTTCTAGAGGATCTCAATATCACTGACTACCCTCGATCGGTCATAATTCCAGTTTAGCAACCTTTTCTTGCGGCCGAAATCATCGCGAGAGTTTAGTCTCAATGAGTGTAGCATATTGCTACTGTTCTATGGCCAAGTTGGTCAATTTAAAGGTTCTAAGGTCAGTTGGTGCTTAATGACCCCTTAGATGACCCATATTCTCCTCGTTCCAACACAAGGGATATCGGTACAATCTAAAGTGCCACACCAATGTAGCTATTGCTTCAACCGTATCGGTCTACGTCGTACAGTTCCCTCACAATTTATTGCTACTTACCTAAAGGGTATCCCCAGATCCGGGTTAGGATCTATAGTAACTCCGATACAAGCCCACAAATATAAAGCATACAAAGCAAGCAATTGAAAACATTATGAATTATTCCTAAGGTACACCCCACTTTTTAAGCGTCCCCAGCAGAGTCGCCAGTTCTGTGATACGGTGGGAGAGAACTGACCTTGTTTTTTGGAATGCTGGTTTGCGTTTTGCGTTTGTTTTTGCAAAATGTCGCGGTAAGCAAGAGTCGCCACCGACTTTTATTTCATCCAACAAGGAAAGGAAAAAAGCACAGAAAAATTCATTTTTCGAGATGTTTCTCGGGTTCGGGGGGTAGATTATAGAAAGGGAAGGTGTTAGCACCCTTTCTATCTGTGGTTATCCACGGGCTCTTAGGTACTTGCTCAAAGTGTTTTTAAAATTGCTTTTCTTTGTGTTTGTGGGTTTGAAAGGAGTTTTTGTTTTGAAGAGAGTGTAAGTGCGAAAAGTTTTATTTTTGTTTTGAAAGGAGCAAGTACTTAAGAACCATCTACCTACTCGAAAAAGGAATCAATTTGTGCTAATGTCCTTTAGACAATGTTATCTGTTGTACCCCAAAATTTGCCCTCCCATATTCTTTAAGATTTGTCAAGATCAATCTTCAAATGGATCAAGGGGTTGCCCAGTCTAAACATCCTCCTAAGCCAGTCAAATTAGGGTTTTGGTTCCCTCAGTGAATTTGAGGTTTTTAATGGCTCAATCAAGTCCCATATGCCTATACACATGGTCAAGCATCCACATGTCAAGTTGCAAGGCTCACAACATCAAATTGCACAGTCAAAAGTCCTGTTTGCTTCACAATCAACTGCAGGGGCAAAATGGTCATTTGGCAGTCAAAAGTCAGAATTTTTGGTCAACATCTTATTTTGAAGCCACAATCATCATTTGATCAAGTCTTGATCATGATTCCACAAGAATGGCTCAAAAATCATCAAGATGCCAAAAGTTTCTATTTTTGGACAGTTGAAAAGTCAACTGTAACTTGACCAAGGCATAACTTTTTCATGGTTCATCAGAAAAATCCCATCCAATGCTCATTTTGAAGGGGATGACATTTCCTACAACTCATCTTCACATTCCAAGTCCAAGAAATGCTCTCACAAAAAGTTATCAATTTCTACATTATAGGTCAATTTCAAAAGTCAACAAAAAGGCACTTTAAGTCAAAGACCATAACTTGAGATTGGTAAATCAAAATGACATGGGACCAAAGGAATTGGTTCGAGGACTTCAAGACCTTTCCAAAATGTCCAAGAACATGTTCATAGGATCAAAATTGAGCAAGATATGCATTGGAAAAGTTGGGAAATTTTTTGGGAATTTGCAAAAGTCAACTTTGCCCAAAACACCTCATTTTTGCTAATGGGCCCCAAATTCCTTCTTGAATCTTTGTCCAAGGCCTATGCACGACCCATTGAACTTAAATTGAATTATTTTCTTATTTTTATTAATTATTTGTATTTTTAATGGATTAATAATTCATTTAATTGATTTAATTGTAGGAAAATTCAAAAGATATGTTTTTCAAATCTTTTGTGAAGCAAATAAGATCAGGGCAAGCTGGCAATTTCGTGCATCCATCAAAGAGGCAAAAATCTCCATGTTTGGCAAGCTTTATCAATCAAAAATATGCAAAAAGATTTGATTGGAAATCAAAGATTGAAAACATAATTCCATGGATCCTTGACCTAGTTTTTACCCTAATTCCATTCCAATACAAATACTGAAGCAAACCCTAAAGCCTTCACGTGAAAAAAGCTGTTGTAAGAACCATAACAAAATTCCAAAGTTCAAGAAAATTTGAAAACTGAATTCAACCTTCCAGGCCAATTCAAAGCCTTTTCTTGATTCAAACACGTTGCTGGCATACTCAGGAACGCATTGCAATCAAAATCAAGCCTTAACAATCAAAGAATCATTCTACACAGTCATACGGTTTACCACTTTTTTTCAAAATCATAATCATCGATTCATGCATTTTTAACATCTTTTATTGATTGTGTTGTGTTTATAGGACTCATACGAAGCTATTAGTGTGATTGAATTGCATTATGGCACCCTGAAACGTAAACCACCATTGTTGAATTCTAGGGTTTTTGAAGCTCTCAATTAGGGCTTCACAGCATAAGCAAAATTGGACCTTGAGATGCACATGGTTAGATTCGTCAAGGCCAGACGAATCAAACCCAACCCTCACGCCCTATTTATATAAGGCACATACCTAATCGCTATTTTTGGCATTTGTACTTTGTGGGGGTTAAAAACCCCCGCTAATTGCTTCTGTTTTACAGGGAAAAAGGGAAGAAGATGATTACGTGTGGATGCACAATTGGCTGATTCAAATATAATGCGTGCTTTTTCTCTTTCCAAGCATAATTGATGTTTTTTGTATATTATTTTCACTATCCATCATATTAACAAATGCAGGCGAGTGGAGTAGTGGTTGGTGCGCTGGACGTTCATCATTGGGACCTGGGTTCGATTCCCAGGTCCCCCAAACCTTGTTTCTATTTTTTCTAATGTTATCTCATGCAGCTTTCCAAGAAATATTCCACCATGCAACCTCATAAATCAGCGTGCCATGTGTCCCTGTGCATCTATCTAATGGTCCAGATGGAAGGACTATGATACTCTCCAGTCAACGCGTACATGGACAATCTCAGAAGTCAACAAAGGCTTTAGGCTTAATGGGCTGGGACTTGCAACTCACACCTCCAATGGGTCCAGCAAACCCCCCCTGGTTTACTATCTTTCTTTTATTTATTTTCTTTCTTTTTTTAATTCTTTTAACTAATTATTATTATTAACTAATTAATTAATTTTCATAATAAAATCAGGGACTTAAAATACTATTTATTTTTATTAATTATTAATTTCACTTTAATTCATTATCTTGTAAATAAAATACTAACAAATTAATTAGTATAATAGGTCAATTTTAATCTCTTTTTCATAAATAAATAAAATCATGTAGAATTAGGGTTTGACGATTTTCAATCATATTTTCTTATTATCATTATTCTTATTTATTAATTATTATTATTGTAAATAAAATGTAAATTAATTAATTTAGTAAATTAGGTAATTTTGACTATTTTTACAATAAATAAAACCAATTTAGAATTAAGGTTTCTTTTGACTTTTAATTTCTTTTCTTTTTATTTTATTTTCATTAAAAAAACTTTTCTTTTAATTAATTAATTAATTAGGTTTAGGTTTAATATTTGATTAATTGCAAAAAAGGACAAAACTCATATTTTCTCAAAAAGGACCAAAGCCCTAAGGACGTCCCGATTCTATTTCTTTTCGCGCATTATTCTTATTTTGATTATTTATGTATCTGCTCAAAGGATGTAATAGTAATTAGGTTTACCGCTTTCTTTACTTTCCGCACTTATTTTCCAAAACGGGTTTTTGTTTTTGGCGATGTATAGACCCGCGCCTTGTAATAGCGTAGATTCACATTTTCGTACTTTATTTTCCGCACTCTTAACTGTTAATTATGCCTGCAAGACTGTATGCCAAATAAAAATTAATCCGTAGCTCACAAATGCATGATCAAAGATAAACATAAACTGGAAAACAACACACAAGCACATGCCACTCCTAGGGTACGCCTCACTGGTTGCCTCGAACGTGGTCGTCAAGTATAGGGTGTTTTAGAGGTCGCCCTCCTGTCTAAAGATCTTGTTTCCTCGAAACAGTTGCCTCGGATAAAAAAGGATCTAGGACATTAGGGTTACTTCTATGGTGTCCTACTATTGCTTCGGTGACCACATTGTCCCTTATAATCGAATTGACCCGAATACCTCCAACGACGGTGCTACCTACTTCTCAATAGTGGGATAACACTGTTTAAAGGACTCTTACACAGCCTAATTCCTTAGAGTAGGTAGATCTCATGGATACTTGCTCTTTTCAAAACAAACAAAACATCTTTTCACACTGACACTTTCAACAGTTTTCAAAACAATTTTTTCATACACTCTTGAGGACAGATACAAGAGTTACTTAGAAATTTTTCAAACGAAACTTTTTCAAAACCCACACACACTTGAAAAGCAAACCATTTTTGAAAACATAAGAGCAAGTACCTAAGAGCCCGTGGATAACCACGGATAGAAAGGGTGCTAACACCTTCCCTTTCTATAAATCTACCTCCCGAACCGAGAGACATCTCGAAAAAGGAATTTTGTTGTGCTTTTGTCCTTTCCATGTTGGAGAACATAAAAGACGGTGGCGACTCTTGCTTACTATTGTACCCCAAAATTTGCCCTCCCATAATCTTCAAAGTTTTGCCAAGCATCATCTCAAATGGTTCAAAGTTTACTCAAGGGCTACACAGTCAAACCATCCTCCTAAGCCAGTCAAATTAGGGTTTTGGTTTCTGCAAGGGAGTTGAGGTTTTCAAGGGCCCAATCAAGTCCCATATGCTCATATGCATTGTCAAGCACCTACATGTCAAGTTTCAAGGCTCACAAGGTCAAGTTGCACAGTCAAAAACCCTAATTGCTCAACAGTCAACTGTAGGGGCAAAATGGTCATTTGGCAGTCAAAAGTCAAAATTTTTGGTCAACATATTATTTTGAAGCCACAATCATCATTTGGTCAAGTCTTGACCATGATTTCACAAGAATGGCTCAAAAATCATCAAGGTGTCAAAAGTTTCTATTTTTGGACAGTTGAAAAGTCAACTGTAACTTGACCAAGGCATAACTTTTTCATGGTTCATCAGAAAAATCCCATCCAATGCTCATCTTGAAGGGGAAGACATTTCCTACAATTCATCTTCACATTCCAAGTCCAAGAAATTCTCTCACAAAAAGTTATCAATTTCAACATTATAGGTCATTCTCAAAAGTCAACAAAAAGGGACTTTAAGTCAAAGACCATAACTTGAGATTGGTAAATCAAAATGACATGGGACCAAAGACATTGGTTAGAGGACTTCAAGACCTTTCCAAAATGTCCAAGAACATGTTCATAGCTTCAAAATTGAGCAATATATGCATTGGAGAAGTTGGGAAATTTTTGTGAAATGGCCAAAGTCAATTATCCTTGAAACTTCATTTTTGACAAAAGGGTCCCACTTTTTCCACTTGTTTCAGCTTGGCCATGCTTCCCACGTGTCCCACAAATTATTTCAAGATTTAAAATTAATTTTTCCATTTTTATTTAATTTTATTTGATTTAATTCATTTTAAATCTTTTAAAATCAAATAAAAATCAAAGAAGTTAATTAGGGGATATATTTTGTATTGAAATGCTTTGATACACCATCATGACCATTCCAAATTCGTGCAAAGGGCTATTCCAAGCAAGAATTCAAATTTTGACACAAAAATGGAAAGTGTTTCAATGGAGGTTATGGCAAAATCTTAAACATGAATGCAAGGCTTCAAGGCCCTTAATTCTGATTGAAACTCTTTACATAACATATGTGCAAGCTATCACAAAAGGATTCACGACCTAGAGAGCCATACAAACAAAGAACCAAGTTGCAAAATTGTCACAAAAACTTGAAAACTGAAATCATAGTGGCAGCGCATTTCAAGCCTCCATTTGAATCCAAACACACTCCTGGCATCCCTAGGAACCTTTGGCAATCAGAACCAAGCACAATCACTCAAGAAATCACGCCATAGACCTCATTCGGTTTGCTTCATTTTTCAAAACTGTATAGCACATTTCATAAGCATTTGATCCATTTTTTTTGTTGTTTTGTATTGCTAGGGGCTTTCTGAAGCTAATGGGATAATTCAATTGCATTTTAACATGTTAAATCTTGATTCACCATTAACGTGTTTTAGGGTTTCAGAGTTCCAAAATTGGGGCTTTGCATAAGGTGTAAAATTAGACCTCCAAACTGGTACAGCTGAACTCGTGACCTCAAGACGAATCAAAAGAACCCCTCGCGCCCTTTTTATATTTACCCCTGTGCTAATCGCTATTTTTTCTGGTTGAGTTTAGTGGGGGTTTAAAACCCCCGTTATTTGTTTCATAATTGCAGGAAAGATGAGGAAGAAGATGGACGTGGCTTATGGTGATTGGAGTGTTTGAATAATAGCGCGTTTTCTTGTTGGATGTCACTAATTTTTGTTTTATATTATATTATTTGTTTTCCATTCCATATACAAAACGCGCAAACAGCTCAACTGGCAAGGCATCCGTTTGGTAAACACTGGGACCTGGGTTCGATTCCCAGGTCCCCTCTCATATTTCATAATTTTGTCCTTAACATGTTTCCATGCAGCGCCTCTTTCAGAGTCCATCATGCACGCTCACATCCAAGCCTGCCACACGCCCAGGAGCTTCAATCTGAAGGCCACAAAGGAGGTTTACCATACGCCTCAGTCAATGCCTCCACACTCAAACACGGAAAGTCAACGAGGCATTTACCTCAATGGGCCTGAATTCCAGCATTCCACCCCCGTTTCTGGCCCAGCACCCCCTCCATTTGGTTCATTATTTTCTTTTCATTTTATTTTTTCAATTTAATTTCTAACTCCTTTTTTATTTTTATTTATTGTTAGTAATTAATCAATTAACCATTTTCATAAAAAACCAAAAAAATAGAATTAACATTTTTATTATTATTATTTTTATTTTGTAAATAAACCATAATTGAATTAGTTTTTTTAATTAGGCCATTTTAACATTCTTTCTTAATAATTAAAATAGATTTAGATTTAGGTTAACCTAGAATTTTATTCCTTTTTTCTATTTTATTTCATAAAAAACATAAAAAACCAAAAATACTTTCTTTCAATTAAATAATTAATTAGTTATTAATTAGTTTTAATTTCATTTTAATTACAAAAAAGACTAAAAAATTAATTTCTTTTCTTAAAAAGGGCCAACACCCTTAGACATTCCCGATTAACTTATTCGCGCGCGTTTTACTTTATTTGATTATTATGTAATTGCTCAGGACATGTAATAGTAATTAGAACTTTTACCGTCTTTTTTTATTTCCCGTACTCATTTACTAAAAAACGGGTCTTTGTAATTTGGCGGTGTATAGACCCGCGCCTTGTAATAGCATAGGATTTTACTTTCCGCATTTAAATTTCCGCACTCTTAACTGCTAAACTTTGCATGAAAGAATGAATGGCCAAATTAAAAACAAGCGTAGCTCACCATAATGCATGATCAAAGATAATGGTTAAACTGAAAACAATACACAAATTTACACACCACTTCTAGGGTACGCCTCACTGTTGCCTTGCCCTCGAAACGTGGTCGTCGAGTATAGGACGTTTTAGTAAGTCCTTATGTCCATGACATGATCCAGTTGCCTCGAAACGGTTGCCTCGGAATTAAAAAGGATCAATGGCATAAGGGTAGCTTCTAAGGTGTCCTACTGTTGCCCCGGTGACCACACTGTCCCTACAAACGAATTGACCCGAACACCTCCAACGGTGGTGCTACCTACCTCTCAATGGTGGGATGGCACTACCTTAAGGACATTTACACAGCTTAATTCCTTAGGGTAGGTAGATGACTCATAGATACTTGCTCTCTTCAAAAACAAATCAAAACTCTTTTCACACCGACACTTTCAAAAAGCTTTCAAAACAATTTTTCAAAACACTCCTGAAGACTGATACAAGAGTTACTCAGAAATCTTTAAACGAAACTTTTTAAACCCACTCACACTTTGAAAAGCAAAAACCTTTTGAAAACACAATGAGCAAGTATCTAAGAGCCCATGGATAACCATGGATAGAAAGGGTGCTAACACCTTCCCTTTCTATAAATCTACCTCCCGAACGGAGAAACTATCTCATAAGGAATTTTGCTGTGCTTTTGTCCTGTCCATGTTGGAGAAAATAAAAGACGGTGGCGACTCTTGCTTCCGCGACATTTCGCGAAACCAGCTTTAAACAGTCAGTTCCAGATCCACCGATCACAGAACTGACGACTCTGCTGGGGACATATAAAAGTTAGGTGTACCTTAGGATTAGATCATACTTATGTTTTCAATTGCTTTGATTTGATTGCTTTATATTTGTGGGCTTTGCATCGGAGTTTCATAGATCCTAACCCGGATCTGGGGATACCCTTTTAGGTAGCATAAGCTGTGAGAGACCTGTCCGGCGTAGACCGACACGGGTGAAGCAGTGGCTACGTTGGTGTGGCACCTTGGTCTGTACCGATATCCCTTGTGTCGCAACGAGGAGAATATGGGTCTTCTGAGGAGTCATTAAGCACCAACCGACCTTAGAACCCTAAATTGACCCAACTTGGCCATAGAACAGTAGCAGTATGCTACACCCATTGAGGCTAAACTCTCGCGATGGTTCTGGCCGCAAGAAAAGATTGCGACGCTGGAGTTATGACCGATTGAGGGTAGTCAGTGATATTGGGATCCTCTAGAACCCGGTTACTATTTTCTAGGACAGGTCTTAACCAACCAAAACTGAAAGAGGGTAGTACCTAAACTTCATGCTGGCCTAAACTCTAAGGGCTGTCTTGTGTGACTTGTGTGCCTTCAAACTTGACTACTTGCATGCTTGTTATCTGACACTTGAGTTTCTTGCAGGTTTTATTTACAGTCCTTAATCTAGACTCATAATAGGGTTTACCTACATTACCCCACGCATAACATAACATCATGCCATCATACCATTGCATGCATCCTACATAAGGACTAATCCATTTCAAGGATCTCAAGGGTCCGTGATGTAGGTCATGATGAATCAAATGTCTAGCAAGGGGCAAAAGGGGATTTATTTTCCTTTAGCCAAGGTTGTCAGGGGCTATGACCCACTGTATATGGTGAGCCTTGACTCTTGAAGAAGGACTCGCAACAATATGAAGTTCCTTCCATCTAGATACCGGATTCAAATTCTAAACAATTTTCTTGTCTACCCTGCGAGATCCTTGAAAACATTGCATGCATACATACATATCGTTGCATTACAGGTACTCTTTTTTGACAGGTCACTTACCTTCTTCGCTGTTTATTTCAGCAATGGCTTCCCAGCTAGATAACCAGGGTCTTCATGCTCAAGAGACTCAATTCAGGGAGATCTTCCTAAGCCTATCCAAGGGGCAGGAAGAGTTAAGGACACTCCTCGTGGGGAATTTGGCCAAGAAAAGCCCAGAGGACGATAAGGACGAACGGCTAAAACATCTGCAGGCTGAGGTAGATACAATGAGAACCCAGATGCTGGGGCAAATGGCTCTCATCCAAGGCTTAGCTCGGGAGCAAGAAGAGTTGAGGACCATAATCAATCAGCTTCATCAAGATATGAAGCAAACAGTCCAAGTCAGGGACCAGGTCATTGATCAGCTTCCAAGAGGACAAGAGTCTGGTATGGAGAAGAATAGACCTCTCCAAATTGCTACCACTTCACAGGTCCAACCACAACCCCGCCCAGAGCAACTGGTTGATCAGAGTAAGCCAAGCAGGTCCAGAAGGCAGTTCACCCAACTCAACATGCCGTTGTTTCAAGCTCTACAACACCTGCTGAGGTTGAATCTGGTTACACTAAGGGCTCCTCCCCGGAACCCCAACATCTATGCTCCTAACTATCATCCCAACAAAAGATGTGCATACCACTCCGATAGTCCTGGACATGACACTGTCGACTGCTGGGCTCTGAAGAACAAGGTCCAGGACCTGATTAATGAAGGAGTAGTGGATTTCACCCAAGAGGGTCAAGCTGGGTTCTTCTACCATCCCCACAGGATTCATCATTTGAAGTAACAAGTCCTGAGATGAGAAGACTTTTTGTCCATTAGATTTTTCAAGTTGTAATTTTCTTTTGATTGTTCAAAACAATTATCATGTCAAACACTGTTATTTCATTAATGCATCGCATATGTCTGTTTTGAATCAATATATTCGCATTCGCTATATGCAAACTGTTTTCATATTTTTGTGTGATGTTCAATGCTCGGTTAATAATTCTAAGCCTCTTGAGGGAGGATGACGAAAACGATACCGCTATCTTTACAGTATGCTTTTGAACAGACCCCGCTGATGAGGTACAGGCATTGTTTCAATTCCTAAACACTGGAGTTATAAGGAAGATAATCCCTCGTCAACCCCTTTGAGCCAAAGAAGTAGGAGTTTTTCTTTTCGAAAATTGAAACCCTTAATCATAACCTGGGACAGGGTAGTTCTCTCAGTTGATCCAAGTGCGCAATAAATGGCAGCAAAGGAGTCCTTGCAAAGCAAAAGACAGTGATGGTTCCGAATAATTAAAGGCAGGCAGTCATTACTTCTCAAAATAAAAGCCCATTAAGTCAAAACCCATGAAGGAGACTTACAAAACTGGGGCATCCCGCTGACTGTAATCACAAAAGAAACAGTTCAGGCAAAAAACAGGGATAACAAAATCAAAAAGAAAGAGGTCACACAAACCCTCAGCAAAAAGAAATGACTGCCTATTCAAAATAAACTGTCAATAGCCGAACCATCACTGGTATATCAAAGCATAGACTCAAACAAGGTCTAACGCACGATCAGCTGAGTTTAGGTTTGAAGAACATCACGAAGAACGGGTGGGTACAAATACAATTTGAGCCTTTATCCTTTGTTTCTTAAACCGTGAACCAGGCCACGTTATAACCCTCAAAAGTCCTAGCCGAAGCATGGGTTAGTTCGAAAGCATACTGTTACGAAAGGTATCCTGACTCCTTAAGGCTTGCAGTAAAGTAACGAGTTGACGTCGCAGTTTACAAAAAAAATTCACTTGTTTTTACTAAAAAAAATGCATTTTCAAAAAAATTTCAAGACAGACATGAGCTTTGCATTTTTAATATAACATTGCTTGCATATGACTAGTTGTTTGAACAGCAGAGAAATTCGCACGAAGAATGTCTAATGAACGAAAGCACTTCCAACCAAGGGGAAGACATGATCATTGTCCATCATCTGGGGCAGTCCAGTCAAGATTCAGAGAATCTCTCAAATGG
The DNA here is from genome assembly GCA_948472305.1 of Vicia faba. Classification (NCBI taxonomy): domain Eukaryota; kingdom Viridiplantae; phylum Streptophyta; class Magnoliopsida; order Fabales; family Fabaceae; genus Vicia; species Vicia faba. Next base: position 499,285,615 of record OX451736.1, read on the forward strand.
CTAATAGCCTGAGGCAAATCTCCGCCTGAGTCACCCGGGGCATTGGACATGAGTTCCAGCTATGAATCTTGCCTGATCAAACATCTTCTGGTCGCATGGCAACACAACAACAGGGGCATCTCCCTACATTCGGAGAGCATGGACATAGTCGAAAAATACTACGCACAATCAAAGACCCTCTAGGTTGACACACCTAGGCAAAAATAAGGGCTTCCCGGCAAACCAAAAGGGTTCGGGAAAAATGAGGGATGAAATGAAAAAATCTGTACACCCGGCAAGTCGAAAACCTGAAAAGGCGGTTTGGGCAAAAATGGGTATCCCGGTGGACTGAAAACCCGGAAGGGCGGTCCAGGCAAAAGTTAGGGATCAAAGCGTACGACTGTGTCCCATCATCTTGTCACTCGCTTACCAGAAGAAGATTTGTCAATCAGAAGTTATCAAACACCTCCACAAGTATCTTCTCCCACATCAGAAATAGGGGCAGTAATGAGTTATCTAAAGAAGTCTAATTGCTCTGTCCACCAAGGTACCAAGGTAAGTTCGGCTGAAGAATGTAACCAAGATATCTTAATTCCCCAGAGAGTGAGCCATCAAGTCAGCAATACTCTCCCCGAGCAGAGTTATACTGTCAGCCTTAAGGAAATTGGGTATCCCCAGCAGATCTCAACATTCCTCAACGGAGTCTACAAACATTCTTAACAAGCATCCCCGGCAGTCTTGATCTAAGATTTTTCCCCGGCGGAATACCGGACATCCAGTGGAGCCATTCCCCAGTCCAAATTCGAAAAGTCTCCCCAGGAGAGTTGAATCCATCTCCCCAGCAGGAAGCTTATCCCCAGTAGATTCTGGAAGCTTGTCACCCGCATAGTATGAACGCTTCCCCGGCTTTATTCAGAAGGTTATTTCCCCACCAGGATATAACTGGGTTATCCTCAGCTAATTACAACGGAAAGATCGTCCTCGGCAAAGTCTTCCTATCCTCAGCGGAGTCTACAAACTTTCTTAACAAGCATCCCCGGCAGTCTTGATCTAAGATTGTTCCCCGGCGGAATACCGGACATCCAATGGAGCCATTCCCCAGTCCAAATTCGAAAAGTCTCCCCAGGAGAGTTGAATCCATCTCCCCAGCAGGAAGCTTATCCCCAGTAGATTCTGGAAGCTTGTCACCCGCATAGTACGAACGCTTCCCCGGCTTTATTCAGAAGGTTATTTCCCCACCAGGATATAACTGGGTTATCCTTAGCTAATTACAACGGAAAGATCGTCCTCGGCAAAGTCTTCCTATCCTCAGCGGAGTTCATCAAAATCCTCAACATAACACATCAATAATCCCCAGCGAAGTTCTCATCAAAACCTCAGCAAGTACCTCTCCCCCACAGAGTATTTCCCCGCAGAGTAATATCTTCGCCAAGTTTATGCCCCAACAGAGTCATCTTCTCCTACTGGTATTCTTGCAACCATTATCCCCAGCGGAAACAAAGATCCACTCTCCAACATCAGCCCAGGATTTAACTTCCCGACACCCGTCAAGGATTTACTTTCCTAGACAAAAACATACATTCATAAACATCACATCTTCATACATTATAGCATGCACATACGCATCATGAACATACAATCTCACTTATTCTGAGAACATCTCGCATGCCATACATCATGACATTATACACAACTAACGTTTTGTCCTTTCAGGACAAAGGTTAATACAAAGATGATTACCATCAATGGTCGCAACTAAAGATCCAATTCCTATATCTTGCCAGGGTGTATCTGTTGACGACTAACATTACCAGACTCGATTCCTGTATCTCGCCAGGGCACGTCTGAAGAGTTCGAAGACCCGATTCCTGTATCTTGCCAGGGTGTATTTGTTGACGACTACATTTCTAGACTCGATTCCTGTATCTTGCCAGGGCACGTCTGAAGAGTTCGAAGATCTGATTCCTGTATCTTGCCAGGGTGTATCTGTTGACGACTACATTTCCAGACTCGATTCCTGTATCTTGCCAGGGCACGTCTGAAGAGTTCGAAGATCCGATTCTTGTATCTTGCCAGGGTGTATCTGTTGACGACTACATTACCAGACTCGATTCCTGTATCCTGCCAGGGCACGTCTGAAGAGTTCGAAGATCCGATTCTTGTATCTTGCCAGGGTGTATCTGTTGACGACTACATTACCAGACTCGATTCCTGTATCTTGCCAGGGCACGTCTGAAGAGTTTGAGGATCCGATTCCTGTATCTTGCCAGGGTGTATCTGTTGACGACTACATTACTAGACTCGATTCCTGTATCCTGCCAGGGCACGTCTGAAGAGTTCGAAGATCCGATTCCTGTATCTTGCTAGGGTGTATCTGTTGACGACTACATTACCAGACTCGATTCCTGTATCCTGCCAGGGCACGTCTGAAGAGTTCGAAGATCCGATTCCTGTATCTTGCCAGGGTGTATCTGTTGACGAATACATTACCAGACTCGATTCCTGCATCTTGCCAGGGCACGTCTGAAGAGTTCGAAGATCCGATTCCTGTATCTTTCCAGGGTGTATCTGTTGACGACTACATTACCAGACTCGATTCTTGTATCCTGCCAGGGCACGTCTGAAGAGTTCGAAGATCCGATTCTTGTATCTTGCCGGGGTGTATCTGTTGACGACTACATTACCAGACTCGATTCCTGTATCCTGCCAGGGCACGTCTGAAGAGTTCGAAGATCCGATTCTTGTATCTTGCCAGGGTGTATCTGTTGACGACTACATTACCAGACTCGATTCCTGTATCTTGCCAGGGCACGTTTGGAGAGTTTAAAGATTCGATACCTGTATCCAGCCAGGGCACATCTACATAAAGAGCTTGAAGATCAACTCTTGTAATAGGCCAGGTAATTATCTTTCTTTCTCAGGTACGCAAGTTCTCGCTAAGGAATCTCTTACGCGATCGACACCTAGATGGCATCTATAAGCCCATCTCCGCAACAACCATTACAGCTCCAGATGGCATCTATAAGCCCATTCCCGACAAGGTTCTGTCACATCTCCAGATGGCATCTATAAACCCATCCCCCTATCCATTATCGTTCCAAATGGCATCTGTAAGCCCATTCCCGCTATCACACTGCTGATACTCTACTATGCGAGTGCAAATTTCTGGGCACTCTAGTGTTCAATCATCTTCCACCTTCGGATCACGAAAGGCACACAAGCCAATCTACATCCTCATATCTAAGAAGATTGAACAGGGGCAACTGTTGTACCCCAAAATTTGCCCTCCCATAATCTTCAAAGTTTTGCCAAGCATCATCTCAAATGGTTCAAAGTTTACTCAAGGGCTACACAGTCAAACCATCCTCCTAAGCCAGTCAAATTAGGGTTTTGGTTTCTGCAAGGGAGTTGAGGTTTTCAAGGGCCCAATCAAGTCCCATATGCTCATATACATTGTCAAGCACCTACATGTCAAGTTTCAAGGCTCACAAGGTCAAGTTGCACAGTCAAAAACCCTAATTGCTCAACAGTCAACTGTAGGGGCAAAATGGTCATTTGGCAGTCAAAAGTCAAAAATTTTGGTCAACATCTTATTTTGAAGCCACAATCATCATTTGGTCAAGTCTTGACCATGATTTCACAAGAATGGCTCAAAAATCATCAAGGTGTCAAAAGTTTCTATTTTTGGACAGCTGAAAAGTCAACTGTAACTTGACCAAGGCATAACCTTTTCATGGTTCATCAGAAAAATCCCATCCAATGCTCATCTTGAAGGGGAAGACATTTCCTACAATTCATCTTCACATTCCAAGTCCAAGAAATGCTCTCACAAAAAGTTATCAATTTCAACATTATAGGTCATTCTCAAAAGTCAACAAAAAGGGACTTTAAGTCAAAGACCATAACTTGAGATTGGTAAATCAAAATGACATGGGACCAAATACATTGGTTAGAGGACTTCAAGACCTTTCCAAAATGTCCAAGAACATGTTCATAGCTTCAAAATTGAGCAATATATGCATTGGAGAAGTTGGGAAATTTTTGTGAAATGGCCAAAGTCAATTATCCTTGAAACTTCATTTTTGACAAAAGGGGCCCACTTTTTCCACTTGTTTCAGCTTGGCCATGCTTCCCACGTGTCCCACAAATTATTTCAAGATTTAAAATTAATTTTTCCATTTTTATTTAATTTTATTTGATTTAATTCATTTTAAATCTTTTAAAATCAAATAAAAATCAAAGAAGTTAATTAGGGGATATATTTTGTATTGAAATGCTTTGATACACCATCATGACCATTCCAAATTCGTGCAAAGGGCTATTCCAAGCAAGAATTCAAATTTTGACACAAAAATGGAAAGTGTTTCAATGGAGGTTATGGCAAAATCTTAAACATGAATGCAAGGCTTCAAGGCCCTTAATTCTGATTGAAACTCTTTACATAACATATGTGCAAGCTATCACAAAAGGATTCACGACCTAGAGAGCCATACAAACAAAGAACCAAGTTGCAAAATTGTCACAAAAACTTGAAAACTGAAATCATAGTGGCAGCGCATTTCAAGCCTCCATTTGAATCCAAACACACTCCTGGCATCCCTAGGAACCTTTGGCAATCAGAACCAAGCACAATCACTCAAGAAATCACGCCATAGACCTCATTCGGTTTGCTTCATTTTTCAAAACTGTATAGCACATTTCATAAGCATTTGATCCATTTTTTTTGTTGTTTTGTATTGCTAGGGGCTTTCTGAAGCTAATGGGATAATTCAATTGCATTTTAACATGTTAAATCTTGATTCACCATTAACGTGTTTTAGGGTTTCAGAGTTCCAAAATTGGGGCTTTGCATAAGGTGTAAAATTAGACCTCCAAACTGGTACAACTGAACTCGTGACCTCAAGACGAATCAAAAGAACCCCTCGCGCCCTTTTTATATTTGCCCCTGTGCTAATCGCTATTTTTTCTGGTTGAGTTTAGTGGGGGTTTAAAACCCCCGCTATTTGTTTCATAATTGCAGGAAAGATGAGGAAGAAGATGGACGTGGCTTATGGTGATTGGAGTGTTTGAATAATAGCGCGTTTTCTTGTTGGATGTCACTAATTTTTGTTTTATATTATATTATTTGTTTTCCATTCCATATACAAAACGCGCAAACAGCCCAACTGGCAAGGCATCCGTTTGGTAAACACTGGGACCTGGGTTCGATTCCCAGGTCCCCTCTCATATTTCATAATTTTGTCCTTAACATGTTTCCATGCAGCGCCTCTTTCAGAGTCCATCATGCACGCTCACATCCAAGCCTGCCACGCGCCCAGGAGCTTCAATCTGAAGGCCACAAAGGAGGTTTACCATACGCCTCAGTCAATTCCTCCACACTCAAACACGGAAAGTCAACGAGGCATTTGCCTCAATGGGCCTGAATTCCAGCATTCCACCCCCATTTCTGGCCCAGCACCCCCTCCATTTGGTTCATTATTTTCTTTTCATTTTATTTTTTCAATTTAATTTCTAACTGCTTTTTTATTTTTATTTATTGTTAGTAATTAATCAATTAACCATTTTCATAAAAAACCAAAAAAATAGAATTAACATTTTTATTATTATTATTTTTATTTTGTAAATAAACCATAATTGAATTAGTTTTTTTAATTAGGCCATTTTAACATTCTTTCTTAATAATTAAAATAGATTTAGATTTAGGTTAACCTAGAATTTTATTCCTTTTTTCTATTTTATTTCATAAAAAACATAAAAAACCAAAAATACTTTCTTTCAATTAAATAATTAATTAGTTATTAATTAGTTTTAATTTCATTTTAATTACAAAAAAGACTAAAAAATTAATTTCTTTTCTTAAAAAGGGCCAACACCCTTAGACATTCCCGATTAACTTATTCGCGCGCGTTTTACTTTATTTGATTATTATGTAATTGCTCAGGACATGTAATAGTAATTAGAACTTTTACCGTCTTTTTTTATTTCCCGTACTCATTTACTAAAAAACGGGTCTTTGTAATTTGGCGGTGTATAGACCCGCGCCTTGTAATAGCATAGGATTTTACTTTCCGCATTTAAATTTCCGCACTCTTAACTGCTAAACTTTGCATGAAAGAATGAATGGCCAAATTAAAAACAAGCGTAGCTCACCATAATGCATGATCAAAGATAATGGTTAAACTGAAAACAATACACAAATTTACACACCACTTCTAGGGTACGCCTCACTGTTGCCTTGCCCTCGAAACGTGGTCGTCGAGTATAGGACGTTTTAGTAAGTCCTTATGTCCATGACATGATCCAGTTGCCTCGAAACGGTTGCCTCGGAATTAAAAAGGATCAATGGCATAAGGGTAGCTTCTAAGGTGTCCTACTGTTGCCCCGGTGACCACACTGTCCCTACAAACGAATTGACCCGAACACCTCCAACGGTGGTGCTACCTACCTCTCAATGGTGGGATGGCACTACCTTAAGGACATTTACACAGCTTAATTCCTTAGGGTAGGTAGATGACTCATAGATACTTGCTCTCTTCAAAAACAAATCAAAACTCTTTTCACACCGACACTTTCAAAAAGCTTTCAAAACAATTTTTCAAAACACTCCTGAAGACTGATACAAGAGTTACTCAGAAATCTTTAAACGAAACTTTTTAAACCCACTCACACTTTGAAAAGCAAAAACCTTTTGAAAACACAATGAGCAAGTATCTAAGAGCCCATGGATAACCATGGATAGAAAGGGTGCTAACACCTTCCCTTTCTATAAATCTACCTCCCGAACCGAGAAACTATCTCATAAGGAATTTTGCTGTGCTTTTGTCCTGTCCATGTTGGAGAAAATAAAAGACGGTGGCGACTCTTGCTTCCGCGACATTTCGCGAAACCAACTTTAAATAGTTAGTTCCAGATCCACCGATCACACTTACCACGACATTTTACGAACCAGCTTTAAACAGTCAGTTCTCCCACCGATCACAGAACTGGCGACTCTGCTGGGAACTTATAAAGTGAGGTGTACCTTAGGATTAGATCATACTTATGTTTTCAATTGCCTGTTTTGATTGCTTTAATATTGTGGGCCTGTTTTGGGAGTTTCATAGATCCTAACCCAGATCCGGGGGAAACCTTTTACGTAGCAACAAACTGTGAGGGAACTGTGCTGGGTATACCGACACGATTGAAGCAGTTGCTACGTTGATGTGGCACTTTGGTGAGTACCGGTAACCCTTAAGTCAAGTCAAGGAGAGTACGGGGCCGCCGCGTGGTGTCGTGAAGCATCAACTGACCTTAGGAACCTTACTTGACCATCCTGGCCTCTTTAGGGTAGTGAGATGACCGACTTTGGTGCAGTCCGAAGTTGGTAGATACTCGATACTACACTCATTGAGGGTTGTTTCTTGGAATATTTTGATCGCCAGTTCAGTGGCTAAATCAAAACAATGAACACAGAAAACAACCCAATGATATTGAGATCCTTAGAACCCGGTTACTTTTGATAGGACAGGTTTTTGAGCCCACCAACTTCAAGAGGGTAGTACCTAGACCTCATGTTGGCCTAAACTCTAAGGGCTGACTTGTGTGACTTGTGTGCCTTATCATGTTTGCCTTTTATGGATACTTGTGGTGTGTTTTTATCATAACATCATAACATCATACAACATCATATGCATCCACTAACTACTTCAAGGGTTCGAATCTTCATCTTTGTTCTTGTTTTGTAGGACATGGAAACTATCCGCAGAAAGACAATTCAGATCAACCTTGTAAGGGTCCCTCCTCAGCTTAAGGAGCTTACATCCAAGATTCCCGAGAACTCTTCCTTCAGTGAAAGGCATGGTAGACTCATCATCTTGGTCAACACCAACATTGAAGAAGATATGATAAAGGTTCTCTTCCAGTTCTTTGACCCTTTGCACCACTGCTTTACTTTCCCGAATTATCAATTGGTGCCTACTTTGGAAGAGTTTTCTCAGCTTCTGAAGGTTCCTATTCTTAGTCAACTACCCTACAACGGTATGGAAAGGGAACCAAAACTTGAAGAGGTTGCTAAAGCATTACGCCTACAACCATCTGACATCAAGGGACATTGGGAAGTTAGAAGTGGGATCAAAGGATTCTTGGCAAAGTTCTTGTTTGAGAAGGCCCAAGAATGTTGGAATTCCCTTGACCTACAAGCCTTTGAAGAAGTTGTGGCACTCCTTGTCTATGGGTTGGTGTTGTTCCCAAATCTGGATCAGCTTATAGATATCAATGCTGTCAAGATCTTCATGTCCAGGAATCCTATACCTACGTTGCTCGGGGACATCCTCCATTCATGTTACACTCGAACCATGAGAAAAAGAGGTGTTCTCGTGTGCTGCACTCCTCTCCTGGCAAGGTGGTTTATTTCACACCTTCCACAATCAGTTTTGAAGAACGAGCGGGGTTTGAGATGGTCACAACGGTTAATGACTCTTACACATGCTGATATACATTGGTGTTCTCGGTCTAGAGAGAATGTCACTATCATTGATCGTTGCGGAGAGTTCCCTAATGTTACTTTACTTGGAATTAGAGGGGGTATTACTTACAACCCATGTCTGGCTTTGAGACAGTTTGGATATGCTCGGAGGGATGGCCCTCATGACATGTTAATTCCTGACATAGTTTTTGACTTCGACAACGATGCACAAGGACTTCGCCAGAGATTTATCAGAGCTTGGAGGATGCCCAACAGGGTAGATAGCAAGACACTGGGGCACAAGAACTCCATCCCCTTGGAGCCTTATCTCAAGTGGGTACGAACCCGCTCCCAGAAGTTGGTGATGCCATATCCTCATGTTCTCCCCGTGATCAAAGAGCCAGTTTTGGAAGGAGAGGTGCCCTATACCATTCAACATCCTGACATGCCAACGTCTTGGGAAGAAATGCAAAAGAGCTGGATCCAACTCAAGGAAGAACGGAATTCTCTTGAAACCAGTCTACATGCCAATGAGAAGAAGGTCTTGGAGCTCACCTGCCTACTGCACGAGGAAAAGACCCTCAACACCTACATCGCTCCAAAGAGGATGCGCAGTGTCTTTTGGGATTAATTATTTTTGTAATGTTTTGCCCATGAGGCCCTGATGTACTGAACAGATTATTTCTTAATATAACGTGTGTTCTCTTTTTGTCTACAACAAATTTGAACTTCCGAACCCTTGAATGCATCGCATAAATAGCATATCATGCATCATGTGCATAACAGGTACTCTTTTTCTACAGGTTGCTTAATCTTCTTCGCTGTTTATTTCAGCAATCATCATGAATCCTGAGTCATCCAATGAACAAGCTATCAAGGCCCTCCAGGCCTAGAACGCCCAGTTTCAAGAGCTGGTCATGAGCTTATCCCAAGGTCAAGAGGAATTGAAGGCTCTGCTGGTGAAGAAGAAGAAGAGAATTGTACTGTTCAACACTGGACGGAGGTTTGGGAATACACTGCAAAATGAGGCTGATCAAGCTACTTCCTCTGTAGGGAAAGACAGCCCCCAAGGGGGAAGGGTTCCAAGTCCCGTGGTCTCCGACAACGAGACGGATTCCAATGATGAACAGTACCCTCCTGCTGAGGACACGTACAAGCAACTGGAGGACCGTCTGAGTGCCATGGAGATTCAACAGGTGCCTGGGTTGGATTTTGGGGATCTAGGTTTATCTTCTGGGGTGGTGATCCCACACAAGTTCAAGGCACCTTCGTTTGCGAAGTACGACGGGGCATCCTGCCCTAAGCTGCATCTCAGATCTTATGTGAGGAAGATCCAACCGTATACTGCAGACAAGAACTTATGGATCCATTTCTTCCAGGATAGCCTTTCAGGGGCTCAACTCGAGTGGTTCTATCAGCTGGATGGAACCAGTATTCGTAACTGGGAGGACTTGGCTACTGCATTTTATAAGCAGTATCAGTACAATGCCGACCTCGCTCCTACACGTACCCAACTCCAGGGTATGTCGCTAGGGACGGGAGAAGGTTTTAAGGAGTACGCGCAAAAGTGGAGAGACTTGGCTGGCAGGGTGCAGCCACCGTTGACTAACCGTGAACTCGTGGACATGTTCTTGGGGACCCTGTCTGGTCCATTCTTTAACCACCTGATTGGCAATTCTTCTGCAGGGTTTACAGACCTCATTCTGACTGGTGAAAGGATAGAGGCTGGTATCAAGTCCGGAAAGATACAGAAAGGTGCATCCTCAAATTCTGAAAAGAAGCCCTTCAAGAAGGAGGCTAGTGTTGTTTATGGGTCAAGGAAACAGAATAAACCGGAACGCCGCCAAGCTGTCAACGCGGTGGTAATTTCAAAGCCTGCTGCCGCTCCTCGGAAATATAACCAACCAAGGGGTGAGAGACCCAGAAGGGAGTACACTCGGCTTAGTATGACTTTGTCTCAGATCCTGCCGCAACTACTGTCAACCAATCTGGTAACTGTCAAAGAAGCTCCGAAGGTAGTGAACACCACATCCCCGAAGTACAACCCCAATGCCCGCTGCGCTTATCACTCTGATAGCCCGGGGCATTCTACGGATGATTGTTGGGCTCTAAGGAATAAGGTTCAGGACCTTATTGATGCTAAAGAAATACAGTTCGAGGCGCCCAAAAGGCCCAATGTTGTGACTGCTCCCATGCCCCAACATGGAGTGAATGTTGTTGAGGAAGACCTGTATGTGGCCTCTATGGAAGATATTGTTACTCCGTTGTTGACTGTCAAGAGGAACCTGTTGCTAGCCGGTTTATTTCCGGGATGTACTAAAGGTTGCCTTCTATGTGTTGTTTCACCTGCTGGTTGTTCTTTGTTGAAATCAGGTATCCAAAGCCTGATGGATAATAAAGAGATCTTGTTCGAGAAGATTGTCGTTCCTGTTATCCCTACTGAAGAAGTGTCCATTGTCACTATTTTCAACAAACCTCCTAAGGCTCCCTCAAAGAAGCCTGTCAAAATCCTGTCTACTCAGAAGGTTGCACCTGTCATTATCACTGTTCTGGGGCCCCTCCTTTATACATCTGACAAAGCTGTCTCGTGGCACTATGGGGCAGATGTTTATGTTCTTGGAGCAAAACAAGAGTTTGATACTAGTACCGGCGTCAGTAACATCACCGGGCCTGCCAAGGTTACTCGTAGTGGTAGGCTGTTCTCACCAGATATTGCGCCTCCAGCCCTTCAGAGACCTCTTGTTATCACACCTGCCAGTGTGCATGTTTCCCCTCCTGATCAAGTTTCTACCCCTGCTGCCGAGTCATCTGACGCTCGGGGAAAAGGGACTGCTACTGATGTGCCTGCCCAGATGGAGGCACCGAAGACCGTCAATGTTGAAGCTTCAAAGCAAGAGATGGAAGAGATCCTCAAGATCATTAAGAAGAGTGATTTCAATGTAGTTGAGCAGCTGGGGCACACCCCCTCTAAAATTTTTATGCTATCACTGTTGTTGTGTTCAGAGGCCCATGCCAAGGCCCTGATTGCCTTCCTGAAGACGGCCCACGTGCCATAAGAAACGTCTGCTGATCAATTTACCGATTGTGTGGCCAACTTGACTGCCGATAATGGGTTGGGTTTCTCTGACGCCGATCTGACTGCCAAAGGAAAGAACCATAACAACGCCCTGCATGTCTCCATTGAATGCAGGGGCACTACTCTTGCCCATGTGTTGGTTGACACTGGTTCTTCATTGAATGTATTACCCAAGAAAGCTCTAGACAGGCTGGATTGTGAGGGTTTAGAGCTCAAGCCAAGTAACATTGTTGTCCGGGCCTTTGACGGGTCGAAGAGGATGGTACATGGCGAAGTTGACCTTCCAATCAGGGTTGGTTCTCAAGTTTTTGATTCTACTTTCTATGTGATGGACATCCAACCATCCTATTCTTGTTTGTTGGGTCGTCCTTGGATCCACAAGGCTGGAGCTGTGACCTCCACATTGCATCAGAAACTTAAGTACCCGGTTAGAGGGAAGATTGTTACAGTGCAGGGGGAGGAAGAATACATGGTCAGCCACCTTAACTCGTTCCGGTATATAGAGATGGATGGGGAGTTCATTGAGACCCCCTTTCAACATTTTGAAGAAGTGCCTCAGACACTGGCGTCAGCAGAGACTGTGACTGAAGAAGACTCTCCTTTGAAGATGGCTTCCTTGAAGGATGCCCGGGCTGTGGTTGAGAAGGGTGAGTGTGCAAACTGGGGCCGACTTCCTGATTTTACTCCGAAGACTGACAAGTTTGGTTTGGGTTTCACTGCAGAAGCTCAGAGGGTTGTTCGTAAAGCAAGGATTGGAAGACCTCCTGTGTTCATCACCAACCCAGGAGTGAATGCTATTGAAGACGACGTGGAGGAATCCGAATTTGACCGCTGGATCTACCCAACGACCAACGGTGGACTGAACAACTGGACTGCCAAAGATTTCATACCTATTACTTTTGTCACTCAGTAATGAACTCCTTTGTTTTAAATTTGTAACGAACAATAATTTGAAACTTTATGGCCCGGTGTCTTACCCGGGGCACCGTGGCTTCCTTTGTGAGGGCTTATTATTTGTCATTTTCATATATCATGAATAAAAACATTGGACGTTTTTCGCATTTCAAATCTTGCGCTCCCTTTCTTTCTTTATATATTGCAAAACAGCTATATTTACACACACTCACTTATACAGGTTCCAATCCACTCTAGATCTCACTGGTAACGACTCTGCTACTGCCAGTTATGACTTTGAAAATCCGATCAACTTAGCCGAAGACGAAGGTGAAGATGATTGTGAAGTGCCTGGTGAGCTTGCAAGACTGTTACTCCAGGAAGAGAGGGCCATTCAGCCACATGAAGAGCCAGTGGAAACGGTAAATCTGGGTACTGAGACAGACAGAAAGGAAGTCAAGATTGGTGCCAATCTGGAGCTCAGTGTGAAACAACGGTTGATTCAGATGCTGCATGATTATGTGGAAGTCTTTTCCTGGTCCTACGAAGACATGCCTGGGTTGGATACTGACATTGTGGTTCATCACCTGCCTACCAAGGAAGACTTCCCTCCGGTAAAACAGAAGGTCCGCCGTATGCGTCCAGAGATGTCCGAGAAAATCAAAGCAGAGGTTATGAAACAATTTGACGCCGGTTTTCTAGCAGTGACTTCTTACCCTCAGTGGGTTGCCAACGTGGTGCCAGTGCCGAAGAAAGATGGTAAGGTCCGAATGTGTGTTGATTACAGGGATTTGAACAGGGCAAGCCCCAAGGATGATTTCCCTCTGCCTCACATCGACGTTCTGGTTGACAATACTGCTCAGCACAAGGTATTCTCCTTCATGGACAGCTTCTCCGGTTACAATCAGATCAAGATGGCTCCTGAAGACATGGAAAAGACTACCTTTGTTACTCAGTGGGGCACCTTTTGCTACAAGGTCATGCCTTTTGGGTTGAAAAATGTTGGGGCAACCTACCAACGTGCCATGGTCGCTTTATTTCATGATATGATCCATCATGAGATCGAAGTATACGTCGATGATATGATTGCAAGGTCCCAAACTGAGGAGGAACACCTTGACCATCTACAGAAGCTGTTTGACCGTCTGAAGTTGTACAAGCTGAGGTTGAACCCAAACAAGTGCACCTTTGGGGTAAGATCTGGAAAATTGCTAGGTTTCGTCGTGAGCGACAAAGGCATTCAAGTGGACCCTGCCAAGGTAAAATCCATACAAGAGATGCCAGTTCCCAAGACGGAAAAAGAAGTCAGAGGCTTCCTAGGACGTCTGAACTACATTGCCCGATTCATTCACATCTAACTGCTACCTGTGAACCAATCTTCAAGCTGCTGAAGAAAGATCAAGTGGTACGTTGGAACGATGAATGCCAGGCCGCTTTCGACAGAATCAAAGAGTATCTCCAAGAGCCACCCATTCTTATGCTACCGGTTGAAGGGAGACCTCTAATCTTATACTTGACAGTACTTGACAGCTCAATGGGGTGTGTGCTGGGGCAGCATGACGAGTCTGGCCGAAAAGAGCACGCCATTTATTACCTTAGCAAAAATTTTACCGACTGTGAGACCCGATACTCACTGCTCGAGAAAACTTGCTGCACTTTGGTATGGGCTTCTCGCCGGCTGAGACAGTATATGTTGACTCACACTACTCTGTTGATTTCAAAAATGGATCCAATAAAGTATATCTTCGAAAAGCCCGCCTTGTCCGGAAGAATAGCAAGATGGCAGATGATCTTGACAGAATACGACATCCAGTACACGACTCAAAAAGCGATCAAGGGAAGTGTACTGGCAGACCATTTGGCACACCAGGCAGTGGATGACTACCAGTCAATGAACTTTGAATTTCCAGACGAGAATATCATGGTAGTGACTGATTGTGAAGTACCTGGACCGGATGAAGGGCCTGAGGAAGGATCCCGATGGTCTATGCACTTTGACGGAGCCTCAAACGCTTTGGGTAACGGTATTGGCGCTGTGATCATATCCCTAAAAGGCACTCATACTCCACTCACTGCTCAGCTATGTTTCAACTGCACCGACAACATGGCAGAGTATGAGGCATGCATCATGGGACTTCAAGCTGCAATTGACCTAAGGATCAAGTTTCTGAGTGTCTTCGGAGATTCCGCTCTCGTGATCAATCAGATCAAAGGCGAGTGGGATATGAAACACCCAAATCTTATTCCTTACAAGGAGTATGTGTTGACGTTGATTCCCCATTTCACGGAGATAACTTTTGAACACTTCCCAAGAGAGGAGAATCAGTTGGCGGACGCGCTAGCTACGATGTCTTCTATGTTCAAAGTCAAATGGGACAATGAGGCTCCCCGGATCATTATCTAGAAATTGGATGAACCTGCACATTACTGCGATCTTGAGGCTGAAGAGGTAACTAAAAAAACTTGGTATCATGAAGTGAAGAGGTACCTCGAAGCTCAAGAATACCCCGAGGGTGCATCCATTAATGATAAGAAGTTTCTGAGAAGGTTCACGGCGAAGTTCTTCCTCAGCAACGGCATTCTGTACAAGCGAAACCATGATTCCACCTTACTGCGTTGTGTGGATAAGACTGAAGCCGAAAAGATCATGGTAGAACTACATGAAGGTACTTTCGGAACACACTCCAGTGGACATACCATGGCAAAGAAGATCCTTCGAGCGGGATATTTCTGGTCCACGATGGAAGCCAACTGTTATCAACATTCTCGGACGTGTCACAAATGCCAAATCTACGCTGATAAGGTGCACATTCCTCCGGTTCCTCTGAACTTCCTGACAGCACCTTGGCCTTTTGCAATGTGGGGCATTGATATGATCGGCGAGATCATACCTATGGCATCCAACGGGCATCGCTTCATCCTGGTAGCGATTGATTACTTTACGAAGTGGGTCGAAGCAGCTTCCTATGCTACGGTAACCAAGAACGTCGTGGCACGATTCATTCGGCATAACTTGATCTGTCGATACGGTGTACCAGAAAGGATCATTATGGACAATGGTACCAATCTTAACAATAAGATGATCACTGAGCTCTGCGAGCAATTCAAGATACAGCACCACAACTCTTCTCCCTACCGGCCGAAGATGAATGGGGCTGTAGAAGCAGCTAATAAGAATATCAAGAAGATTGTGCAGAAGATGACAGTGACCTACAAAGATTGGCACGAGATATTACCGTTTGCTCTTCATGGGTATCGTACCTCAGCAAGGACGTCAACAGGGGCAACTCCCTTTTCCTTGGTCTATGGCATGGAGGCAGTCTTGCCTATCGAAGTTCAGATACCCTCTCTCTGGATAATGAAGGATGCAGGTTTGAGTGAAGATGACTGGATCCAGACCCGGCTTGATCAATTAAACCTAATTGACGAAAAGAGACTCACTGCTATTTGTCATGGTCAAACGTACCAAAAACGGATGATCAGAGCATTTAACAAGAAAGTCAGACGACAAGAGTATCAAGTCGGAGACCTGGTAATCAAGCGCATCATCCTTCCTCAAAGTGATCCCAGGGGCAAATGGACCCCTACGTACGAAGGGCCATTTGTGGTTAAACATGTCTTCTCAGGAGGAGCTATGATTCTAACCACCATGGATGGTGACGACCTTCCTCACCCCGCCAATGCAGACATAGTAAAAAGATACTACGCATGAATTAAAGACCCGCTAGGTTGACACACCTAGGCAAAAATAAGGGCTTCCCTACGAACCAAAAGGGTTCGGGAAAAAATAAGGGATGAAATGAAAAATCTGTACACCCGGTAAGTCGAAAACCTGAAAAGGCGGCTTGGGCAAAAATGGGTATCCCGGTGGACTGAAAACCCGAAAGGGCGGTCCAGGCAAAAGTTAGGGATTAAAGCGTAATACTATGTCTCATTTGATCACCTTGCATCCAGAATTCGGTATCAACTATCAGGTTCAGACGGCATCGATCAGTCAGCTTCATCTTCAACTAAAGCAGCCAAGTGATGAGACGCTTGAAGACATAAAGGCGATAGCAGAGTTGGAACCCAATGGGATTTTCTTTCACATAGCTGTTTTGTTTTCCTTTGTACAAATTGTATAAACTCTGTTGTTCGGCGGCGTTCTCTTACTAGGACGTCAGCCTCTTGTACAAAAACGCCTATTTTCAGGCAAAATTTAAAATCAATACAAATCCATCTTTTCAGATAAATTGCCAATTGTTTTTCTTTTTCTGTTTTGTTTTGCAAAGAACGTCCAATGTTCATTTTTGATATATGCATTTGACACTAATTGTTAACTCATAAATATTTGCATGCGAAACAAAGGACTAATTACGGGTGACATCAAAAACAGGGGCAATAATGAGTTGTCTAAGCGATCTAGTTGCTCTGTCCACCAAGGTACCAAGGTAAGTTCGGATGAAGAATGTAACCAAGATACTATCACTCCCCATAGAGTAAAACAGGATTCAACAGTACTCTCTCCGATCAGAGTTGCTCTCCCATCAATCCCGAAAAAGCACAGTATCTCCAGCAAGTCAGCAGTACTCTCCCCAAGCAGAGTTAGTCTACTGTCAGCCTTAAGGAAGTTGGGTATCCCCAGAAGATCTCAACATTCCCTAGCGGAGTATGCAGATATTCCCAAGCAAGCATCCCCGGCAGTCTTAATATAAGATTGTTCCCCGACGGAATACAAGATACCCTAGTAGAGCCATTCCCCAGTACAGTTCAAAATCTCCCCAGTAGATTCTTGAAGCTTATCCCCAGTAGATTCTGGAAGCTTATCCCAGTAGAGTCTGGAAGCTTATCCCCAGTAGATTCTAGAAGCTTATCACCCGCAGAATACGAACGCATCTCCCCGACTTTATTCAAAGGTTATTCCCCACCAGAGCTTATAACTGGGTTATCCTCAGCTAATTACCACGGAAGGATCGTCCTCGGCGAAGTTCTTCCTATCCCCCAGCGGAGTTCATCAAATTCCCCAACAAGCTTATCAATGGTATCCCCAGCGGAGTTCTCATCAAAACCTCAGCAAAGTATCTCTTTCCCCACAGAGTATTCCCCACAGAGTAATTTCTCCAACAAGTTTATTCCCCAACGGAGTCATCTTCTCCTACCGGTTTATTCTTGCAACCATCATCCCCAGCGGAAATGAAGAACTCTACTCTTCAACATCAGCCCAGGATTCAAGTTCCCGGCATTCGTCAAGGATTTATTTTCCTAGACGAAAATACATTCATAGACATTTCACATTTCATACATCCTGCTTACATACATGATAGAGTGCATACGACACGATCTCATTTATTTTTGAGAACATCATGACATCATGCATTTCATACATCATGACATTGTATACAACTAACGTTTTGCCTTTTCAGTAAAAGGACAATCCAAAGATGATTACTATCAACTGTCGCAATTCCGAATTCGATACTTGTATCTAGCCAGGGCATATCTGTGAGCGATTGATTGTAGATTCGACACCTGTACCAGCCAGGGCATGTCTGCATGAAGAGTTTAGAGATTCGATTCTTGTATCCAGCCAGGGAATATCTGTAGACGACTAATTCCAGATTCGATTCCTGTATCTAGCCAGGGCATATCTGTGAGTGATTGATTGTAGATTCGATACATGTATCTAGCCAGGGCATATCTGCATGAAGAGTTTAGAGATTCGATACCTGTATCCAGCCAGGGCATATCTGTAGACGACCAATTCCAGATTCGATTCCTGTATCTAGCCAGGGCATATCTATGAGTAACTGATTGTAGATTCGATACCTGTATCCAGCCAGGGCATGTCTGCATGAAGAGTTTAGAGATTCGATTCCTGTATCCAGCCATGGCATATATGTAGACGACCAATTCCAGATTCGATTCCTGTATCTAGCCAGGGCATATCTGTGAGTAACTGATTGTAGATTCGATACCTGTATCCAGCCAGGGCATGTCTGCATGAAGAGTTTAGAGATTCGACACCTGTATCCAGCCAGGGCATGTTTGTAGACGACCAATTCCGGATTCGATTCCTGTATCTAGCCAGGGCATATCTGTGAGTGATTGATTGTTGATTCGATACCTGTATCCAGCCAGGGCATGTCTGCATGAAGAGTTTGAAGATCAACCCCTGTAACAGGCCAGGTAATTATCTTTCTTTCTCAGGTACGCAAGTTCTCGCTAAGGAATCTCTTACGCGATCGACATCTCCACAACTATCCATTACATTTCCATATGGCATCTATAAGCCCATCCTCCTATCAACCACCTGTCCAAATGGCATCTGTAAGCCCATTCCCGACATCACACTGCTGATACTCCACTATGTGAGTGCAAATTTCTGGGCACTCTAGTGTTCAATCATCTTCCACCTTCGGATCACGAAAGGCACGCAAGCCAATCTACATCCTCAGGCCTAAGAAGATTGAACAGGGGCAACTGTTGTACCCCAAAATTTTCCCTCCCATATTCTTTAAGATTTGCCAAGATCAATCTTCAAATGGATCAAGGGGTTGCCCAGTCTAAACATCCTCCTAAGCCAGTCAAATTAGGGTTTTGGTTCCCTCAGTGAATTTAAGGTTTTTAATGGCTCAATCAAGTCCCATATGCCTATACACATGGTCAAGCATCCACATGTCAAGTTGCAAGGCTCACAACATCAAATTGCACAGTCAAAAGTCTTGTTTGCTTCACAATTAACTGTAGGGGCAAAATGGTCATTTGGAAGTCAAAAGTCAGAATTTTTGGTCAACATCTTATTTTTAAGCCACAATCATCATTTGATCAAGTCTTGATCATGATTCCACAAGAATGGCTCAAAAATCATCAAGATGCCAAAAGTTTCTATTTTTGGACAGCTGAAAAGTCACTTGTAACTTGACCAAGGCATAACTTTTTCATGGTTCATCAGAAAAATCCCATCCAATGCCCATTTTGAAGGGGATGACATTTCCTACAACTCATCTTCACATTCCAAGTCCAAGAAATGCTCTCACAAAAAGTTATCAATTTCTACATTATAGGTCAATTTCAAAAGTCAACAAAAAGGCACTTTAAGTCAAAGACCATAACTTGAGATTGGTAAATCAAAATGACATGGGACCAAAGGCATTGGTTATAGGACTTCAAGACCTTTCCTAAATGTCCAAGAACATGTTCATAGGATCAAAATTGAGCAAGATATGCATTGGAAAAGTTGGGAAAGTTTTGGGAATTTGCAAAAGTCAACTTTGCCCAAAACACCTCATTTTTGCTAATGGGCCCCAAATTCCTTCTTGAATCTTTGTCCAAGGCCTATGCACGACCCATTGAACTTAAATTGAATTATTTTCTTATTTTTATTAATTATTTGGATTTTTAATGGATTAATAATTCATTTAATTGATTTAATTGTAGGAAAATTCAAAAGATATGTTTTTCAAATCTTTTATGAAGCAAATAAGATCAGGGCAAGCTGGAAATTTCGTGCATCCATCAAAGAGGCAAAAATCTCCATGTTTGGCAAGCTTTATCAATCAAAAATATGCAAAAAGATTTGATTGGAAATCAAAGATTGAAAACATAATTCCATGGATCCTTGACCTAGTTTTTACCCTAATTCCATTCCAATACAAATACTGAAGCAAACCCTAAAGCCTTCACGTGAAAAAAGCTGCTGTAAGAACCATAACAAAATTCCAAAGTTCAAGAAAATTTGAAAACTGAATTCAACCTTCCAGGCCAATTCAAAGCCTTTTCTTGATTCAAACACGTTGCTGGCATACTCAGGAACGCATTGTAATCAAAATCAAGCCTTAACACTCAAAGAATCGTTCTACACAGTCATACGGTTTACCACTTTTTTTCAAAATCATAATCATCGATTCATGCATTTTTAACATCTTTTATTGATTGTGTTGTGTTTATAGGACTCATACGAAGCTATTAGTGTGATTGAATTGCATTATGGCGCCCTGAAATGTAAACCACCATTGTTGAATTATAGGGTTTTGGAAGCTCTCAATTGGGGCTTCACAGCATAAGCAAAATTGGACCTTGAGACGCACATGGTTAGATTCATCAAGGCCAGACGAATCAAACCCAACCCTCGCGCCCTATTTATATAATGCACAGACCTAATCGCTATTTTTGGCATTTGTACTTTGTGGGGGTTAAAAACCCCCGCTAATTGCTTCTGTTTTACAGGGAAAAAGGGAAGAAGATGATTACGTGTGGATGCACGATTGGCTGATTCAAATATAATGCGCACTTTTTCTCTTTCCAAGCATAATTGATGTTTTTTATATATTATTTTCACTATCCATCATATTAACAAATGCAGGCGAGTGGAGTAGTGGTTGGTGCGCTGGACGTTCATCATTGGGACCTGGGTTCGATTCCCAGGTTCCCCAAACCTTATTTCTATTTTTTCTAATGTTATCTCATGCAGCTTTCCAAGAAATATTCCACCATGCAACCTCACAAATCAGCGTGCCATGTGTCCCTGTGCATCTATCTAATGGTCCAGATGGAAGGACTATGATACTCTCCAGTCAACGCGTACATGGACAATCTCAGAAGTCAACAAAGGCTTTAGGCTTAATGGGCTGGGACTTGCAACTCATACCTCCAATGGGTCCAGCAAACCCCCCCTGGTTTACTATCTTTCTTTTATTTATTTTCTTTCTTTTTTTAATTCTTTTAACTAATTATTATTATTAACTAATTAATTAATTTTCATAATAAAATCAGGGACTTAAAATACTATTTATTTTTATTAATTATTAATTTCACTTTAATTCATTATCTTGTAAATAAAATACTAACAAATTAATTAGTTTAATAGGTCAATTTTAATCTCTTTTTCATAAATAAATAAAATCATGTAGAATTAGGGTTTGACGATTTTCAATCATATTTTCTTATTATCATTATTCTTATTTATTAATTATTATTTTTGTAAATAAAATGTAAATTAATTAATTTAGTAAATTAGGTAATTTTGACTATTTTTACAATAAATAAAACCAATTTAGAATTAAGGTTTCTTTTGACTTTTAATTTCTTTTCTTTTTATTTTATTTTCATTAAAAAAACTTTTCTTTTAATTAATTAATTAATTAGGTTTAGGTTTAATATTTGATTAATTGCAAAAAAGGACAAAACTCATATTTTCTCAAAAAGGACCAAAGCCCTAAGGACGTCCCGATTCTATTTCTTTTCGCGCATTATTCTTATTTTGATTATTTATGTATTTGCTCAAAGGATGTAATAGTAATTAGGTTTACCGCTTTCTTTACTTTCCGCACTTATTTTCCAAAACGGGTTTTTGTTTTTGGCGATGTATAGACCCGCGCCTTGTAATAGCGTAGATTCACATTTCCGTACTTTATTTTCCGCACTCTTAACTGTTAATTATGCCTGCAAGACTGTATGCCAAATAAAAATTAATCCGTAGCTCACAAATGCATGATCAAAGATAAACATAAACTGGAAAACAACACACAAGCACATGCCACTCCTAGGATACGCCTCACTGGTTGCCTCGAACGTGGTCGTCAAGTATAGGGTGTTTTAGAGGTCGCCCTCCTGTCTAAAGATCATGTTGCCTCGAAACGGTTGCCTCGGATAAAAAAGGATCTAGGACATTAGGGTTACTTCTAAGGTGTCCTACTATTGCTTCGGTGACCACATTGTCCCTTATAATTGAATTGACCCGAATACCTCCAACGACGGTGCTACCTACTTCTCAATAGTGGGATAGCACTGTTTAAAGGACTCTTACACAGCCTAATTCCTTAGAGTAGGTAGATCTCATGGGTACTTGCTCTTTTCAAAACAAACAAAACATCTTTTCACACTGACACTTTCAAAAGTTTTCAAAACAAATTTTTCATACACTCTTGAGGACAGATGCAAGAGTTACTTAGAAATTTTTCAAACGAAACTTTTTCAAAACCCACACACACTTGAAAAGCAAACCATTTTTGAAAACATAAGAGCAAGTACCTAAGAGCCCGTGGATAACCATGGATAGAAAGGGTGCTAACACCTTCCCTTTCTATAAATCTACCTCCCGAACCGAGAGACATCTCGAATAAGGAATTTTGCTGTGCTTTTGTCCTTTCCATGTTGGAGAACATAAAAGACGGTGGCGACTCTTGCTTACCGCGACATTTCGCGAACCAGCTTTAAACAGTCAGTTCTATTCCCACCGATCACATTATCCCACTATTGATGAGTAGGTAGCATTGCCGTTGGAGTTTTAGGGTCAATTCGATTAAGGGACGTGTGGTCACTAAAGCAATGTTAGATGCCTTAGCGGTAACCCTAATGTCTTAGATCATCTTTCCAAGGAAACCGTTTCGAGGCAACTATGATCTTCGGACAAGAGGGCGACCTCTAAAACTTCCTATACTCGATGACCACGTTCGAAGGCAACCAAGTGAGGTGTACCCTAAGAGTGTGCATGTGCGAGTGTGTTATTTCGGTTAATTTTATCTTTGTACATGTCAAGGGTGAGTTGTGTTGATTTTAAGTTTAACATTTGATCTTGTCATGCATTCCCTATTATCAAACATCTAACAGTGTATAGTTTGCGGAAATTAAATCTAAACTATTACAAGGCGTCGGGTATTTACATCGCCAAAAACAACCCTTGAAATTAAATTGCGGAAAGTAAATAAAGCGATAAAAAAATATTAAAGGTCCTATTTAAAGCTATTACATTCCGGAAGCAGGTACAATAATATGATAAATGGATCGCGCGCGAAAAATTAAATCGAATGCATTTTTTAGGGTTTTGACCCTTTTATTGAAAGAAAGCATTTTTTTGTTTATTTTTGAATTAAGAAGAAATTAAATTAGGTTAATTGAATAAATAAATTAATTAAAAAAAGATATTTTTTGGATTTTTGGATATTTCAAGAAATAGAAACAAATTTGATTAATGTTAATAAAAACCTAATTATCTAAATTAATTTTAATTATTGCAAAAATGTTAAAAGTTATAGCTAATTAAACTAAATTAATTGAATTAATTTATTTACAAAAATAAAATGATGAATTTAATTTTAATAAATAAAATATATTTTTTTGGTTTTTGTTTTTTTGAGGAAAAAGGAAATTTAATTGGTTAGTGATTTAAACAATAAAAATAATAATTAAACAAAATAAAGAAAGAAAATAAAAAAAGAAATACTCAGGGGGGGGGGGGGGGGGTTCAGGCCCAATTTGGAAGTGAGATTAGCAGTTTTCCAAGCCCATTAACGTGCAAGCCTGGGTTGACTCTCTAATTCCATGTGACACGTTGACCTTGGCATATGGTAGGCATCACCTTTGGGCCATCAGATTTGGCCTGGAGGCCATCTGGCAGATGATATTTGAAGGTATATGGTATGCTGCGCCTTGGAGTTTACATGGGAATATCTATTGAAAAATAATAATAAGCAATTGGGGGACCTGGGATTCGAACCCAGGTCCTGTTAGTCACCAATCACACGCCTTGCCACTGAGCCAACACCTTTCATTTGTTATAATAATAAACAACAATTATTATATGGAAAACAATTAACATGCCAGCAAATAGAAAAAATAAGCGCGAAATATTTGAACCAACAAATGGGACATGGCCACGTCTTCGTCTTCCTCATGGGGACCTGGTTATTTTACCTGTGGATTTCCATCCGCAGCTAAATGCGTAGGTGTATCCTAAAACGAGTTCTAGGCCATGAAAACGAATTCTGAGACCACAGTCATGCTCGTCTCTCCCTCCTGAACACGCCCATGGCCATTAATAGTGCTGATTTTACCTGTAGAGAAAACGCCCAAAAAAGCAATCCAATACCCTAGGTTCGGCTAGGGGGTTACAGGCCATGAAAACGCAATTCAATAATGCAAAAAGCTTCTAAATGAAACGAAAGGCGTGAATATGCAAAGATTTGGTTCAAAAGATGCAGAAATACGAAGTTGCGATTTCAAACACAGGCCGAGATTTAGAGAGACTTACAACGCGTTTTAGGAGGTGAATGGCCTTGCTTTTGATTGCTACAGACTCAATGGATATCCAACAAGAGGATAGCGTTGAGATTTTGCTTTGAATCGGCCTCTAAGCACGATTTCAGATTCAAGCTTTTTTCAAGTTTTTTCAAGTTTTGCTTTTTTGATTTGGCATCCTCTAGGTCTTTTTTCGTGCCTCTTTAGCTTGTATATGTATAAGGCAATGCATTAGGTCAAGTTTTGTGGACTGAATCTTGGTGTATCAATGCTTGGAGATATGATATGATCCTCCATTAAAAAGCTTCCAATTTGATTCCAAATCCAATATTTTGTTCATGATATAGCTTGATTCGAGTTTGACCATGTCCATAATGATAATTAAGACATGTATCAATCAAAAAGATACCAAGTGATCAATATTTAGATTTTATTTGGATTTAAATTGATTAAAAATGAATTAATTTAATAAAAATCAAATAAAATAGAAAAATTAATAATTGGACACAAGACTGAAGATAGGACACGTGTGTAGTGTGACAAGATCAAATCAAGTGGAAAAAAGTGGGCCCATTTGACAAAATTTGAAGTTTTGGGGATAGTTGACTTTTGGCAATTTTGGAAAAATGCCCAACTTCAACAATGTATAACTTCTCCAATTTTGAACTTTTGGAAGTTTTCTTGGACTTTTTAGAAGCCTTGAGATGTCCTCTAACCAACCCTTTTTGTATAATGTCATTTTGATATTCCATGATAAAGTTATAAGCTTTGGCAAAAAAGGTGTTTTTGTTGACTTTCAAAAATGACCTATAATGTCCAAATTTGTAACTTTTTGTGAGTGCATTTCTTGATCTTAGGGTGTGAAGATGGATTGTAGGAAATTGCATCCTCTTCAAAATGAGATTTGGATGGGTCATTTCTCATGAAGTATGAGAAAGTTATGCTTGGTCAAAGTTGAGTTGACTTTTCCTACAAAACCCTAATTTAGCAACATTTGAGTCTTGATGAATTTTGAGCAATCCTTTATGAATCATGATCAAACCTTGATAAAATGATTAAATATCCTTCAAAATGATAATGTTGACAAAAAACCTTGAAGTTTGACTATTTGTAGGTCACAGTTGACTTTTTTCCTAGCATAGTCGATTTTTGGACCTCTTGAGCAATTGATTGACCAAACTTCCTCTGCAAGGCTTGCAATTTGACATGGATGATCTTGAGAACATATTAGAACATTGGGGAGCACTTGAGGTCATTTGGATGTAAGGACCTTGATGCAACACAAAACCCTAATTTGAGATTGACTGCCTTAGGAGATAGCTTGACTGTTTAACTCTTGAGCAATCTTGAGCCACTTGGAGATTATTCTTGCAATGTCTTGAGAAATATGGGAGGGAAAATTTTGGGGTACAACAGCTGTGATCATACTCTTTGATGATCTCATCAACATTGCTGGGAGTTTCAGGGATTGTTTCCTTCTGAGAGTTATGCATTTGATTTTCTAATTTTGAAATTTTATCTTTTAACTCAGAATTCTCCAATTTGAGACTCTCAGTCTTATCAGAGTCAGAAGCAAGATTCCTTTTCAGGTTTCTGAATTTGACTTTGATCTGCTGATACCTTTCCAGAATTTCATTAAGGTTGTCTGCTAGTTCAGCCTTGGTAAAATTAATAGTAAAGTCAGGGAATACCTCTTCTGTATCTGATTCAGAGTCTGACTCAGAAGCTTCACTGTCTTCAGATACGTTTGCCATGAGAGCTATGTTTTCTCTTTCATCATCTGAGTCTGAGTCAGCTTCAGATGTATCAGAATCATCCCATGTAGCCATGAGACTCTTCTTCTTTTCTTTGCCAAACTTCTTTTTGGGCTTCTCCTTCTGAAGCTTTGGGTAATCGCTTTTGTAGTGCCCTTGCTCGTTACACTCATAGCAGATGACGTATTTGTAGTTTGGCTTTTTGTATCCTGAGGAGCCTTCAGATCTTTTGTTTCCATATGAGGATTCTGACCTTCTGTATCTGGAGGAAGATTCATTCTGATTTTCTGATCTTCTGGGATTCCTGAACTCCCTTTGCCTCTGCTTCCACAGTTGGTTCACCCTTCTGGAGATAAGAGACAATTCATCTTCTTCTGATGAGGATCCATCAGAGGTTTCTTCCACAACCTGCAAAACTTTGGAGTCAGATTTTCTGTTAGATTTTAAAGCTAATGGCTTACCTTGCTTTTGAGGTTCATCTGCTTCTAGCTCTATCTCGTGACTTCTGAGGGAGCTGATAAGTTCCTCCAGAGAGATTTTGTTGAGATCCTTGGCTAGCTTAAGTGCTGTGACCATTGGCCTCCACTGTTTTGGCAAGCTTCTGATGATCTTCTTGACATGATCAGCAGTGGAATATCCTTTGTCAAGAAATTTTAGACCAGCAACAAGAATTTGAAATCTTGAAAACATAACTTCTATAGATTCACTGTCTTCCATCTTGAATGCCTCATACTTCTGAATGAGTGCAAGGGCTTTTGTTTCTTTGACTTGAATGTTGCCTTCATGCGTCATTCTCAGAGAATCAAACACATTCTTAGCAGTTTCTCTGTTTGATATTTTCTCATACTCTGAATATGAGATAGTGCTGAGAAGAATTATTCTGGCCTTGTGATGATTTCTGAACTCACGCTTTTGCTGATCAGACATCATTTTCCTGTCAATCTTCTGACCACGTCCATCTACTGGGTGCGTGTATCCATCAGTCACCATGTCCCACATATCAGCATCATGGGCCAGAAAGAAACTCTCAATTCTGTCTTTCCAGTAGTCAAAGTTTTCTCCATCAAAGACTGGAGGTTTGCCACTGAATCTGTCCCTTTCTTCATTGTTTTCATTGCTGATGTTTTGACTTGGTCCTGCCATTGTTTTTTTCTGACACTGGATCTTGTACTGACATGGTTAAGTGTTAAAGCTCAGAACCAGGCGCTCTGATGCCAATTGAAGATGTGAAAAACACAAGAAGGGGGGGGGGGGGGGTTGAATTGTAAAACTTAAAACAAAATGCTTGACAACACAATATTTTTATCCTGGTTCGTTTGATCTCAAACTACTCCAGTCCACCCGTCAAGGTGATTTCGCCTCTCTCTCACGAGGTCTTAATCCACTATTTTCAAAGGATTACAATAGCTACTTTAACAACTTTTAAAGTCTTCTTGAGTACAACCACAAACCGGTTTATCTCAAGGAAATCTTTTACAAATGAATTGAACTAGTATGTGTGTTGTTTTCTTACAAAACTGTATATCACAACTATGATAATTACACAAACTAAAATTTGAA
This sequence comes from Vicia faba, assembly GCA_948472305.1. Taxonomy (NCBI): domain Eukaryota; kingdom Viridiplantae; phylum Streptophyta; class Magnoliopsida; order Fabales; family Fabaceae; genus Vicia; species Vicia faba. The sequence goes on from OX451736.1 coordinate 499,313,315, forward strand.
TAAAGTGACTTTGCTAAAGCTTTGAATGAGCGTGGTTTGAATAGCTTAGCAAATTTGAGTGTGTACGTACGTGATTCTTTTCACAAGCAGTCTTGTTTATATAGACAAGCAAGGATACATTGTCCATAAAGCAGGTTTAATGATAATAATGCACTTTCCTTTTGTAGAAGATCTTTGTCTGAAGAAAGCCGTTAGCATTTAATTCAGTCTTGAATGCCTAGTAACGCTTCAGAATCTTCTTAGCTGTATCTGCTGATAGCGCTTCAAAGTGTAGATGACTTGGAGAAGATATCTTTGATCAGAGTCAGAGTGTATTGGATTTGGTGCAGATTCTGGTCATCAAACTTCATTGTTTCAGCGTGTAACATAGGTTGCTGATCTTCTGATGCTGCTTCTATTCTGATGCTGATTCCATCAGAACTTCTGCATATACATAGCATAATTTTCAGGAGCATAATTGTTCTTTGTGTATACCTTAGAAATAATTTTATTCTTTGTATTTTGTTATCATCAAAACTTTACTCAAGGGTTGTAGAATCAAACTATGTTCTAACATGGTGCCCTTCTTGTGGACCAATTTCACCAGTATAAAAAGATCCTAAATCGAGACCAAGAACCCTAGCAATGGTGGATTCTGATTTAGCCAACGAAAATGCAATTGATTGCCACCACAAGCTTGCAAACATGTTAGGGATTCAGAATATGCTATTGAAACATGATAAATATGCAAGAATAACAAGATTCGATTTTGAAAATAATGGAAAACCGTGTACCACTTATAGTGAGTTCTAGCGCACGAGGATCCTTGTTTCTTATTGCTATGGCTTCCTTGCAATCCCAGGAAGTGAATGGGATGGCTTATGAGTCTTGAAAATGTATGGAAGTGTGAAATCAGATTACCACTTTCTTTCAATTTTTTCAAGTTTGGTTCTCCCTTTGTGCGCCTCCTAACCTTGTTCTTTTTGGCTACAATTGTACACTATATATCACTAATCAAATTAGGTTTACAAAAGTCCATTCAATCTTTGTCAATTATGGCTTTTGATCTTGATTTAATTTCCATGAAAATCTTTCTAAAAATAGGCCAAAACCAATCTTTTCATGCACACATAGGCCTTGCACGATTTGATTCACTTGCTAGCTGTATATGGGACCTGAAACATGCACCAAATCTCAAGACTTCAATGGTTTGGATATTTTCATGATTTGTTTTGATTTAAATTGATTTAATTGAAATGAAAAATCAAAATAAATAGTAAAAATAAGACAAAGACAAGTGGAAAGAGCTAGGGCTCGTGGACCATGCTACCAACTCAGAACAAGTGCAAAAAGTTAAGCCCATTTGACAAAAATTGCAATTTGAGGCATTTTTGACTTTTGGAAATTTTGCAAAAAACGTCAACTTCACCAATGCATAACTTCTCCAATTTTGACTCTTTGAAGGTGTTCTTGTACTTTTTAGAAAGATCAATATGTCCTATAAACAACCCTTTTAGTCTCATCTCAATTGAGTCTTCTATGCTCGTGTATTAAGCTTTGACAAAAAAGGTGTTTTGTTGACTTTTCAAAATGACCTATAATGTCCAAATTCACAACTTCTTGTGAGTGCATATTTTGAACTTGGGAGATGAATATGTATTGTAGGGAATTTCATCCTATTCAAAATGAGCTTTGGATGGGTCATTTCTCATAAAGTATGAGAAAGTTATGCTTGGTTAAAGTTGGGTTGACTTTTCCTACAAAACGCTAATTTAGCAACTTTTGGGTTTTGATGAATTGTGAGCAATACTTGATGAATCATGATCAACCCTTGATCAAATGATGAATAGTACTTCAAAATGAGAATGTTGACCAAAAATCTTGAAGTTTGACTGTATGTGGGCCCCAGTTGACTTTTGCCCTAGCACAGTCGATTTTCAGGCCTTTGAGCAATTGACTGAGCAAACTTCCTCTGCAAGGCTTGAAACTTGACATGGATGATCTTGAGAACATATTTGGACAATGGTGAGTATTTGGGATCCCTTGGACTCAAGTATCTTGATGCAACATGAAACCCTAATTTGAGGTAGACTGCCTTAGGAGGGAGCTTGTCTGGTCAACCCTTGGACTTCCTTGGGAAATTTGAGGATCTCACTTGAAATGTATTGAGAAATATGAGAGGGCAAATTTTGGGGTACAACAGATGCCCCTTTTCAATCTTCTTAAACTTGAGGATGTAGATTGGCTTGTCTACCTTTCGTGATCTGAAGGTTGAAGATGATTGAACACTAGAGTGCCCAAGAAATTTGCACTCGCATGAAGTGGTATTTGTATTGTGATGTCGGGAATGGGATTTTAGATTCCATTTGGAGATTGATGATGGAATATGCGCTTAAAGATGCCATCCGAAGGAGTGTCGATCACATAAGAGATTCCTTAGCGAGAGCTTGCATACCTGTTATTGAGGGAGACTACGCTGGGGAATGTTGTTCTTTGTCTTGAGAAAAGTTGAATTTTAGGAGCTTCAGTCGTCCATTATTCTAATGGGGAATCGTCTCTTGGTCGAAGAGGTGAAAATGAACTACTATCTGGTCGTGATCCAGGCTTCATAGTGATAAGATCGACTGCTATTTGGTCGTAATCCAGGCTTTACAGTGACTTACTGGGGAGATAAGATTAAACTTGCTATCTGGTTGTCATCCAGGCTTCGCAATTTCTCAATTCTTATCTGGTCGTAATCCAGGCTTCAGAAGGAATTTAGTTGTTATCCGGTCGCATCTGGGCTTTAACTTGAATTTAGGGCACACTAATATCCGGTTGACTCCAGGATTCTTAGTATTTGTCCAGGTAAACTGTTATTTGGTCGAAATCCAAGCTTCACAGTGTCTTATACCGCTATCTGGTCGTAATCCAGGCTTCACGATGTTTCATACCATTATCTGGTCGAATCCAGGCTTCATGGTGTCTTGTACTGCTATCTGGTCGAATCTAGGCTTCACAATACCTCACTTCTTATCTGGTCGAAGTCCAGGCTTCGGAAGAAATCAAGTGGTTATCCAGTCGCATCCGGGCTTCCATTTGATTTTTAGGCCTACTAATATTCGGTCGACTCCGGGCTTCATAGTAATTGGCCGGGTAAACTGCTATTTGGTCGAAATCCAAGCTTCACAATGTCCCTCACTATTATCTGGTCGTAATCCCAGGCTTCAGTGTTCTTTACAACTATCTGGTCATAATCCAGGCTTCACGATGTGTTATACCGCTATTTGGTCGTAATCATGGCTTCACGATGTCTTATACCATTATCCGGTCGAATCCAGGCTTCATGGTGTTCGGGGAAATTAAGATATTATCCAGTCGAATCCGGGCTTCATAACTTGCATTAAAGATATAACACTTATCTGGTCGTAATCCAGGCTTCGTAGTATTCTTGGCTGCTATCCGGTCGTAATCCAGGCTTCACAATGTCTTCTACCATTATCTGGTTGTAATCCAAGCTTCATGGTCTTGTATTGCTATCTGGTCGTAATCCAGGCTTTGTAGTATTCTAGGTTGTTATCTGGTCATAACCCAGGCTTCACAACATCTTATACCATTATCTGGACGAATCCAGGCTTCATGGTGTCTTGTATTGCTATCTGGTCGTAATCCAGGCTTCACAATAAATTGTTGAGCTGCTATCCGGTCGACTCCGGGCTTCACGGCTTGTGTTTATGATGTACCACTATCTGGTCGAATCCAGGCTTCATGGTGGCTTGTATTGCTATCTGGTCGTAATCCAGGCTTCACAATAACTTGCTGGGGATTAAACTACTATCCGGTCGAATCTGGGCTTCATAGCTTGTTTAAAAGATACCACTATCTGGTCGTAATCCAGGCTTTGCAGTATTCTGATACTGTTATCTGGTTGTTCTCCGGGCTTCAAAATATGATGGAGAGTTCAAGATACTATCCGGTCGTACCCGGGCTTCATAGCTTGAACTTTGTGAGAATTTGATTGTATCTTTTCCTGAAAGGTAAAGGATTAGTCGTATCTAATGTCATGATGCATGACATGTATCGAGAAATGATGTTCTCAAAATAAATGAGATTATGATGTATGATGCGTATATGCATGCTGTTGTACCCTAAAATTTGCCCTCCCATATTCCTCAAGATTTGTCAAGAATAATCTTCAAATTACTCAAGATGGCTCAAGGATTGTACAGTCAAATCACTTCCTAAGACAGCTGAAATTAGGGTTTTGGTTCTTTCAAGGAATTTGAGGTTTTCAATGGTTCAATCAAGTCTCATAGGCCTATATACATTCTCAAGCACCTACATGCCAAGTCTCAAGACTCACAATGCCAATTTGCACAGTCAAAAGCTCCATTTGATCCACAGTCAACTGCAAGGGCAAAATGGTCATTTTGCAGTCAAAAGTCAGAATTTTTGGTCAACATCTCATTTTGAATTCACAATCATCATTTCATCAAGTCTTGATCATGATTCCACAAGGATAGCTCAAAAATTATCAAGATGCAAAAAGTTACTATTTTTGGACAGTAGAAAAGTCAACTGTATCTTGACCAGGGCATAACTTTTTCATGGTTCATCATAAAAATCCCATCCAATGCTCATTTTGAAGGGGATGAAATTTACTACAATCCATCTTCACACTCCAAGTTCAATAAATGCACTCATAAAAAGTTATCAATTTTTACATTATAGGTCAATTTCAAAAGTCAACAAAAGTGCACTTTGAGTCAAAGACCATATCTTGAGATTGGTAAATCCAAATGACATGGGACCAAAGGCATTGGTTAGAGTACTTCAAGAGCTTTCCAAAATGTCCAAGAACATGGTCATATGATCAAAACTGAGCAAGTTGTGCATTGGAGAAGTTGGGAAATTTTCATGAATTTGCAAAAGTCAACTTTGCTCAAAACACCTCATTTTTGCTAATGGGCCTCAAATCTCTTTTTGAAACTTCATCCATGACCTATGCACGACCCATCAAGCTTAATGGGATTTATTTTCTTATTTTTATTGATTAATTGGATTTTTAATTAATATTAATTCATTTAATTAATTTAAATTGTAGGAAAATAGAAGATTTGATTTTTTCAATCAACTTGTGAAGCAAATCTGATCAAAATATGCTGTCAAATTCGTGCACAAGTCAAAGACATCAAAAAATCCAAAATTGGAAACTTTGTTCAATCATGAAAAATCAAAAAGATTTGATTTTCAATCAAGGATTCAAACATCAATGCAATGGATTTTTGCCCAAGTTTTTGACCTAATTCAGTTGCCTTATATACAAGCAAGCAAACCCTGACCTAGAGGACGTGAAAAAGCTGCAGAAAAAACCATAGCCAATTCAAGAAATTTCCAAGAAAATTGAAAACTGATTTTGGCATTCTAGGTTGATTCAAGGCAAACACATTGTAGGAGGTCCCAGGAACGTGTTGCAATCCAATTCAGGCATCAAAGCTTAAAGAATCAAGGATTACAGTTTCACGGTTTGCCTTCTTTATTCAAGATCGTATTTCGTAATTCATGCATATTTAACATGTTCTTGTGATTGATTTGTGTTACTAGGGACCATACAAAGCTAATGGCATGGTTTAATTAGACTATAACGCCCTGAATCAAAAGATGCCATGAACGATTTTTTAGGGTTCTCGAGTTTTCAATTGGGGCTTTCTGAACCAGGCAAAATTAGGACTCATAAGACACATGGTTGAAATCGTTAGACCCAGACGAATGCAATCCACCCTTCGCGAAATATTTATATACCCTGTGGTGCTAATCGCTATTTTTCGTGCAGATGAATAGTGGGGGTTAAAAACCCCCGCTATCTGATATTATTTTTACAGGGCAAACGAAGAAGATGATGAGGTGTTGATACGTGGTTGGACAGTTTGAAAACACGCGTGTTTTTTGTGTTTACAACATATTGTGTATTTTTGTATATAATACTCTCTCTCCATCCACTTAACAAATGCGCATTACAGCTCAGTTGGCGAAAGCATTGAAGGATTATCCCTTGGGACCTGGGTTCGAATCCCAGGTCCCCCAAAACAATTATTTGTTTTCTTTCTGCAGGTGATCCCATGTATTCTCCAATGCGTGATCCACCATGCACCTCACGTCTCAGTGAGCCAGATGTCTTCAAGGCTAAATCCAATGGCCATGAGGGGAGGACCACCATGCTCCCTGGTCAGCGCATGCATAGCTAATTCAGAAAGTCAAACGGACTGGAATATTGTTGGGCCATAGATTTCCAAACACACCTCCTAATTGGGCCAACACCCCCTGGGTTATTTTCTTTTATTTTCTTCTTTTATATTTTTCACTTAATTATTATTAATTATTATTATTATTAGTTAATTAACCAAATTAATTTTTTCATAATAAAACCAGAAAACTAAAATATAATATTTTTTATTATTATTTATTAAATTCACCCTTAATTTATTATTTTTTGTAAATAAATACTAATGTAATTAATTTAGTTAATTAGGTTAATTTTAATATTTACACAATAATTTAAAATCAATGTAGAATTAGGTTTTAATAACTTTTGACCATCTTTTTCTTTTTTCCTTAAAAAACATAAAAACTCAAAAAATATTTCTTTTAATTAATTAATTAGCTTAGGTTTAATTAAATGCAAAAATAACAAAAATTTCTTTCTTTCTCAAAAAAGGTCAAAACCCTAAGAACCTCTCCGATTCAATTTTGATCGCGCGTATACTATTTTTGATTCATTTTTTCATCATTATTATGTAATTGTTCCGAGGATGTAATAGCTTTAATTAGGATCCTTTTTATCGCTTTTATTTAATTTCCCGCAATTTACTTTTCAAGGGTTTGTTTTTGTCGATGTAAATACCCGACGCCTTGTAATAGTTTAGCTTTATTTTCCGCAACTATTAACTGCTAGATGTATGCTAACTAGGCTATGCATGACAAGATCCTCTCTAAATTAAAACCAATCGTAGCTCACCATAACATGTACAAAGATAACTTAACATGAAACCTGACACACTCGCACATGCCACTCTTAGGGTACGCCTCACTTGGTTGCCTCGACGTGGTCATTGAGTATAGGGTGTTTTAGAGGTCGCCCTCCTGTCTAAAGATCAAAGTTGCCTCGAAACAGTTGCCTCGGATAAAACGATCTAAGACATTAGGGTTACCGCTAAAGCGTCCTACCATTGCTTTGGTGACCACATGTCCCTATAATCGAATTGACCCGAAACTCCAACGACGGTGCTACCTACTTCTCAATAGTGGGATAGTACTGTCTAAAGGACATTTACACAGCTTAATTTCTTTTGAGTAGGTAGAGGTTCTTAGATACTTTCTCTTTCAAAACAAAAAATACTTTTCGCACCTACACTTTTCTGACAAAAAGTTTTCAAACAAACACTTCATACACTCTTGAGGACAGATACAAGAGTTAAATCGAAGTTTTCAAACAACACTTTTTCAAAACCCACAAACACAAGAAAAGCAAAAATATTTTGAAAACATAGTGAGCAAGTACCTAAGAGCCCGTGGATAACCACGGATAGAAAGGGTGCTAACACCTTCCCTTTTTATAATCTACCTCCCGAACCGAGAAACATCTCAAAAAGGAATTTTCTGTGCTTTTGTTCTTTCCTTGTTGGAGAAAATAAAAGACGGTGGCGACTCTTGCTTACCGCGACATTTTGCGAAACGCGAACCAGCATTTCAAAACAGTCAGTTCTATTTCCACCGATCACACATGCCATGATGTATGGATGTGTAACGTTTTTGTGATGTTCTCTAACTGGGGAAAATAAATCCCGGACTGCTGCTGGAGAATATAAAGAGTTTCGCTTGCTGGGGATAACGACCGAAGATGACTTGAGAATAAATTGGCAGGAGAATAACTCTGCTGGAGAATAAACTGGTGAGAAAATGACTCTGTGGGGAAGAGATACTTTGTCAGAAGGTCCGCTGATTTGGAGAAATAAACTCGGTTGTGGATGGATTACCGTTGTTGGCTGTGATGAACTCTGTCGGGGATAAAATTTCTGTTTTTGGAAGAAATAAACTCCACTGGGGATGGTCTTCTAGCGTTGGTGATAGATAAACTCTGCTTGGGGAGAATTAACACCACTGTATTTAGGTACCTTTTACTCTGCAGGGAGTGTAGATGTTACTGGGACGCATGCTAGGGATATGACAATGACTTTGCATCAAGACTTTTTTGCCCCTGTATCTGCTGGAGAAAGTGCCTGCGGAGGCCTTGTGGATTGAGTGTTATCCCAACTTATGAGGTGCTTGGTGACTTTCGATCGAAATGATAAGTCTTCGTCTGGTAGGCAAGTGACAAGATGACGGGACATAGTCGTACGCTTTAATCCCTAACTTTTGCTTGGACTATCTTTTCAGATTTTCAGTCCATCGGGATACCCTTTTTTGCCCAAGCCGCCTTTTCAGGTTTTCGGCTTGCCGGGTGTACATATCTTTTTTGTTTTTATCCCTAATTTTTGCCCGAACCTTTTTGGTTCGTCGGGATGCCCTTATTTTTTCCTAGGTCAGTCAACCTAGCGAGTCTTTGTTCATGCGCAGTATTTTCTGACTATGTCCATGCTCTCAGGGTGTAGGGAGTTGTCACTGTCGGTAGTGTGGTGTTGCCACACTACCAGAAGATATTCGTTTGATCATACAAGATTCGTTGCTGGAATTCATGTCCAATGCCCCAAGTGATTGAGATGAAGATCTGCCCCTGGCTATTTGGCATCTTTGCGAGATTCCTTGAATCTTGACTTGACTGCCCCAGATGATGAGCAATGACCATGCTGTGCCCCTTGGTTGGAAGTGTTTTTCCACTTGAGGTGATCCTTTTTATTGATAAGGTTTTTGTTCACTAGATATTCGTCATGCGAATTTCTCTGCTGTTGAACAAATAGTCATATGCAAACAATGTTATTTTAAGAATGCAAAGCTTATGTCTGTCTTGAAGTTTGAAAATTTATTTTTTAGTAAAACAAGTTTTTTTTTTGTAAAAGTGTGATGTCAACTCCGGATTTATAGAAAACCTTATAGGAGTCAGGATACCTTTTGTAACAGTATGCTTTCGAACTAACCCATGCTTCAGCTAGGACTTTTAAGGGTTATAACGTGGCCTGGTTCACGGTTTAAAAAACAAAGGATAAAGGCTCAAAATTTATTTGTACCCACCCGTTCTTCGTGATGTCCTTTAGTCCTAAACTCAGGTAATTATGAATTTAGATCACGTTTGAGTCTTGGAATATTGCGCTTGATGTTACGCTGACGGTTCGGATACTGAAAGTTTATTTGAAAAAGGCAGTCATTTTGTAATCTTTTTTTTCTCGAGGATTTGTAGTAACCTCTTTTTTTTTTGGTTTTACTATCCCTATTTTTGCCTGAACTGTTTCTTTTGTGATTACAGTCAGCGGGATGCCCTAGTTTTTTTTCTTAAGTCTCCTTCATAGGTTTTGACTTAATGGGCTTTTATTTCGAGAGATAATGACTGCCTGCTTGGATGATTATGCGGAACCATCACCGCCTTTTGTTTTGGAAGGACGTCTTCGACGCCATTCATTGTGCACCTGGATTAACTGAGAAAACTACCCTACCCTAGGTTGTGATTAAGGGTTTTAATTTATGTGAAAAGAAAAGATCCTACTTCTTTGGCTCAAAGGGGTTTACTAGGGATTATCTTCCTTATAACTCCACTGTTTAGGATTTGAAACAACGCATGTACATCGTCAGCGGGGTCTGTTCAAAAGCATACTGTAGATATTTTGATATCATTTTCGTCATCCTCCCTCTAAAGGCTCATCGCTTTTGTTCGAGAGTTGAATATCACAAAAAGGAAAGCAATTTAAATATAAGGAATACGAATGAATTGATTCAAAACAGACATATGCAATGCATTGATAAAGTAACAGAGTTTGACATGAATAGTTGTTCAAACAATCAAAAGAAAATTGCAAATTGAAAATTCTAATGAACAAAAGCCTCCATTGTCAGAACTGGTCACTTCAAATGGTGGGCCTTGTAGGATTGACAGAAACATTCCAATTGACCATCTTTTGTGAATTCCAATGCTCCTTCATCAATCAGGTCTTAAATTTTGTATTTCAACCTCCAACAGTCGTCAGTATCATGCCCCGGACTGTTGGAGTGATATGCACACCTTGCATCAGGATTGTAGTTAGGCGAAGAAGTCTTGGGATTCGGATGAGGTCCTATTAACATAACCAGATTCACCCTTAACATGTGTTGTAAAGCTTGAGACAGCGGCATGTTGAGTTTAGTAAGTTGCCTCTTGGGTGTATCTGGCTTACTCTGATTAACCCGTTGTTTTTTGGAGAGGTTGTTGTTGGACCCGTGAGGTAGTAGCAATTTGGAAAGGTCCACTCTTCACCAAACCAAACCCTTGTCTTCTTGGAGGTTGATCAATGACTTGGTCCCCGGCCTCGACTGTTTGCTTCATACTATTGTATCCGTCTTGATGAAGTTGGTTGATAATGGTTCTCAACACTTCTTGTCCCCGGGCTAGGCTTTGGATAAGAGTCATATGCCCCAACATATGGGTTCTTATTGCACCTATCTCAGCTTGCAGTTGTTCCAGTCGTTCGTCCTTATTGTCTTTGGGACTTTTCTTGATCAAGTTCCCAACGAGGAGTGTTTTCAACTCTTCCTGCCCCTTGGATAGGTTTAGGAATATTTCCCTGAACTGAGCTTCTTGAGTTTGAAGATCTCTGTTGTCTTGTTTGAGAGCCATTGCTGAAATAAACAGCGAGAACATGAGAGACCTGTTATGCAATGATATGTATGATATATGTATGCAATGTTTTCAAGGATCTCGCGGGATAAACAAGAAACTGTTAGAATTTGATTGCAACTTGATTGAATAAACTTCGTGTCGTTGAGAGCCCTTCTTCAAGAGTCAAGCTCACCATATCGAGTGGGTCATAGCCACTGACTCAATTTATCGTGTTTTGATCTCTAGACGATATTGGCTAGAGGAAAATAAATCCCCTTGCCCCTTGCTAGACGTCTGATTTACCATAACTTGCATCACAAACCCTTGAGATCCTTGAAATGGTTAAGGAAATGCTATTGTATGATGTTATGATGTGTATGCTATGCGTTTAAGAAAAAGTGCGAGGTGATGTAAGCAAGTAAACTCGGCAAGAAATCCAAGTTATTGGATAAGGACTGTAAACAAAATCGGCAAGGAACTCATGTTGTCAGATAATAAAAATGTGCAAGTAGTTCAAGTTGAAAGCACACAAGTCACACAAACAGCCTTAGGTTTAGGCTTGCATGGGTTTTAAGGTAGTACCCTCTTGAAGTTTAGTTGGTTCAACCTGTCCTAGAAAAGTAACCTGTTTCTAGAGGTTCTCAATATCACCGACCATCCTCCATCGGTCATGGTTTCAGCTCACGCAATCTTTTCTTTTTGCCAGAACTATCTCGAGAGTATGATCTCAATGAGTGTAGCATCGAGTATCAACCAGTTCTCATCTTTACACTGAGGCCGGCTATCTCACTACTTTCTAATGGCCAAGTTGGTCGATTAAGGGTTCTAAGGTCAGTTGATGCTTAACGACACACATAACGGCCCCGTATTCTCCTCATTTTTCCACAAGGGATACCGGTACCAACCAATGTGCCACATCAACGTAGCTACTACTTCAACCGTATCAGTCTACGCTGTACAGTTCTCTCATAGTTTATTGCTACTTACCTAAAAGGTGTCCCTCAGATCCAGGATAGGATCTATAGTAACTCCAATACAAAGCCCTCAAAAGTAAAGCAATCAAATCAAACAATAGAAGCAATATGATGAACTAATCCTAAGGTATACCCCACTTATTTCTAATCCCCAGCAGAGTCGCTAGTTCTGTGATACAGTGGCAGAACTGACTGTTAATACTGGTTTGCGTTTTTTATTCGCAAAATGTCGTAGTAAGCAAGAGTCGCCATCGACTTTTATTTTATCCAACTGGAAAGGAAAAATGCACAGAAAAATTCCTTCTTTCGAGATTTTGAGTACTTGGGGTAGATTATAGAAAGGGAAGGTATTAGCACCCTTTCTATACGTGGTTTTCCACGGGCTCTTATGTACTTGCTCATTTTGAAAACTGCTTGTATGTGCTTGTTTTGAATTTTTTTGTTTTACTTCGTTTTAACCCTTGTTTCTGTCCTCAAGAGTGTTACGAAGTGTTTTTGAAAACTTTGTTTGAAAGAGAGTGTAAGTGTGGAAAGAGTTTATTTTGAGCAAGTACCTACTAGGATCTACCTACTCGAAAAAATAATTGTTCTATGTTCGTTTCCTTTAGACAGCGCTATCCTACTATTAGTGAGTAGGTAGCACCGTCGTTGGAGTTGTAAGGGTCAATTTGAAAGAGACGTATGGTCACTAAAGCAATGTTAGGACGTCTTAGTAATAACCCTAATATCTTAAGATCAATATTCGAGGCAACATATCTGAGGCAACTTTTCCGAACGGGACTTTGATCTTTTGTTTAGACAAGAGGGCGACCACTAAAATACCCTATACTTAATGACCGTTTACCGAAGGCAACCGAAGTGAGAGTATACCCTAGGAGTGCACATGTGGGAGTGATTCAATTTCAAGTTTATTATCTTTGCACATTTAGGGTTTGCTAATGTGATACAGTGGGAGAACTGACTTGAGTTTTGCGTTCGTATTCGCACTTGTTCGGTTGAGCAAGAGTCGCCACTGACTTTTTATTTTATCCTAAAGGAAAGGTTAAAAAGCACAGCAAAAACCTTTTGAGATGTTTCGTGGGTTTGGGGGGTAGATTATGAAAAGGGAAGGTATTAGCACCCTTTTCATCCATGGTTATCCATGGGCTCTTAGTTACTTGGTTTTTTAGATCACTTGCCTTAATTTTCGATTGCTTTGAAAATGGTGTGTGTGTGTGTGTGTGTGTGTTTTTGAAAATGTTTTTGAAGAAGATGCCTTGTCTTAGGCAACCCTTGTAACAATTCTTTACTAGAATGTTTTACAAAGGTGTGTATCTTTTCGAAAAGATGTTTCGAATGTTTTTGAGAGTTTGTTTTGAAAGTGTTTGTGAAGTGTGGTTTTTGAAAAGAAGGCAAGTGTTTTTGCAAGTTGATCTCAAGTAACTAAGAGCTTTGTCTACCCCTATTATACTCAAAGGTTTTCTCTATGTTTTCAACCCTTTTTGACAATTTTGTTCCACCATTGAATTTGGTGGACAATCTTGCGTTTAGGATGTTTAACGGGACGGGCGCAGGTCATCGTATGGACCATGAATGCAATGGTGCCAAGTGTCTTTGGCAATTTGCTTTGAAGGGACTATGATCATTCTATTTAGGCAACTTTCGAAAGCGTCATCGAGGGACTTATGATCATTTGAATTTGCTTTGCCAAAGAAACTCGACGTGCAAGCATGGCCCATTTTGGAAGGCAACATGTGGGATTACCCTAGGGGGTGCAAGTGTGATTGTGTATTGATTTCGTGCATTTGTCTTTGTATTAGGTTAGCTAGCGTTTGATTTTATGTACATGCAAACCCTAGGTCTAACCATGGTATAATTTGAAAGCGGTAAATTGCAAGAATTTAAAGTCTACGCTATTACAAATAAGTATCCGGGAGTGGGGGTACAAATTTACAAATGGGGATGAGACGTTAGGAATGTAGTGTCCAATAATTTACAACCAAATCGAATTGCGAAAATGTAATCAATGTAATGTATAGCATAAGAATAGCAAATGTATATTGTCAAATGTAAAGTGTATTGTGTAGGTGTAATTGTAATTGTTCATGTAAGTATATGAGAATTATTTACAAGTTAAGATGTGAATTTAAATGTGTATTATTTAAGTATTGTTTTAACTTAAAGAAAGGAATCAAATATTTTCTTTATTTAATTTGTAATCTTGTATATTTCTTTAATATGTACAAAAAGGAAATTTACTAAAAGAAAAGAAAATGTTCTAAGTTTGAAAATTGTCATTTTACATTTGATATAAATTTGTATCTTCATATTTTTGTTTAATATATACAAAAGAGGTATTTTAATTAAAAGAAAGAAAGAATGTTCTTTTCAATTTTAATTATATTATGTAAAAAAAGATGTATTTTCATTTATTATGTAAAAAAAAGTATTTTACTTAAAAGAAAGAAAAATGTTTTACATTTTAATTATATTGTGTATTTTGTATTAATGTTTAAATGTATAGATAGGAAAAATTAATTAAAAGAAAATAGTAAGCTTTGAGTTCTATTCTTTTATGTATTAAAAAATTATTAATGTAGTTTAATTAATTAATGTATGTACAAACTATCTTAAGAAAAGAAATGTTTTAAGATTAGGAAAATGAATGTTTGTATATAACAAATAAAAAAGGGTGGTTAATTTATTTATCAAAATAAAGAAAGGTATTATATTAGTTTTAAACTAAAAAATAAAAGGTTGGCTTAAGAGGGTTTAAAAAAGAAGAAGGAAGATACAAAATGGGCCTGCAAGGGTTTGGCCCAAACTAAAAGAAAACAAGTGAGAAAAAAGAAAATGGGGGGTGAGGCGTTAGAAATGCAGTGGGCTTAGGCGTATGACTGGAAAAGGGCAAAGCCCATTAGGTTTCACAAATGTTCTTAGGGTTAAGTGTTATTGTGTTCAGTTGGGGAAAAGGCTAGGGTTACAGAAAACGGCGCCATTCCTTTGTTCGTCCTCTTTGTCTTCTCATGCCTTGATGCCTGCCACCAACGCCACCGTTCCCTTTTCTCCCTCCAATGGACCGTTTAGGTGACACTTGCAAGGTTTGAACTCTGTCCTCCTCGCGTTTAGGGTTTTCATTATATCTTTTGATTTTTTTAGTTTCAGTTGGACTTTGATTTATGTGTTTTCTTTCGTTATTTTGACATGCATGCAAGGAGTATAGGAAGGCTACCTTTCTGAGACGTAGGAGGGATCCAGGAGGCGCTTGGAGGTGCTCTAGGCGACTGAGGGTGGAGGAAGCGATGCTGAGCTAGCCACGGTACTCTGTATTCTTCTTTTCCCTTTTAGGGTTTAATGATGACAATGGCTGAGAACCTCTTATGATTTCGCCCTTTTTTTCCTCTTCTTCTGTTAACTTGGCTTACATGCTTATGTTGCCTTGAGATACCTTTGCCTTTTGTTGGGTTTAAACTCTTTTCTTCTTCTCTTGCTGTCTTGATGCCTTTCCTGTATGCTTGAATATTGTTTTATTGATATGCTTGATGATGATCACTTGAGAGCTTGATATACTGAGATGCTTCTTTTTACTTCTCTTCTGGTTGCCTCGATACTTTGCTTCTATTGCCTATTTGATTTGCCTTGTATGTTTGTTTAATGGCCCAATGATGAGGAAGCTCTGAGGGTTTGATTGCCTGAGTATGCTTGGTTTAATTGCTTGTGGATTAACCCTATGATGAACTCCTTGAGTTCTGAGGGTTTGATGGGTTGGTTCTGTATGTTGCCTTGAAAAGCTTAGGAAACAAGTTATGGGTGTGAGGGCCTTGTGGCTTAGGTTTAGAGCTGGACAGGTTCAGGTTTGCATCAGGTAAGGTCGAGGGCTTTATAACAAGTTGGGGCTTTTTGGGGGTTTATGTGAACTTACAGGTTATGGCCTTGGGGGTTCTGCTTCAGGTTAGGCCTTGACAGGTTTTTAGGTTGTGGCCTGGATCATTTGACAGGTTATCTTTGGTTTACTGGTTTGAGCTTTGGTGAGGCTTCAGGCAGGTTTACTTGGCTTGATGCTTGAGCAGGTTAATGATTTGTTTAGGCTTCTGGCTAGACAGCTTGTGGTTAGGCTCGTTCAAGCTTGCAGGTTCTGGCTGTGGCTTGACAGGGGTTCAAGTTTTTATGTTTGATGGCCTTTGGAGGTTTTTAACAGGTTATGTGTTAAGCTTGAACACGGTTTGTTTGGGTTTGAAATTGGTGGGCACAGGCTTCCGTCAGTTTGCAGCTTATGTGTTTGATATTTGGTTTGATGCTTTCTCAGTTCTGTTTCTGTTTGTGATCTCCCCTGCCTTTTGATATCTCTCTACTGTTTTATTGACCACTTGCTTTATCTTTTCTTTCCCCCTTTATCCACTGTGTTATTGCAGTTTTATTTTCTATATTCTTAAGCCTCAAAGCAAAACCTGTAAGCCTAAACACTTTCCTCTCTCTCTTTCTCTCTCCAGTACAGCTTTAGCATTAAAAAATGTTTATGCTTTGTACTTTTCTGAAAGGGCAGCACTGGGAAATGATGAAAATGAATTAGCTTGCTTGCATATTAATCTTTCTCTGCATATTTTATGTCTTCTTGATATCTTTCCAAATCTTCTTTTTTGACAGCTTTGAGTAGCCTTGTACTTGTTTGACATCTTTGACAGTTTGTTGGACAGTTTGGAATTTGTGATTCAGTTTGAACTTTGTAGTTTGATTTGGACTTTGCATCATGCTGTTTGAGACTTGAACTATGCAGTTTGACAATTTTGACTTGTGCATTCTTTATATTTGTGCATTCAAAGTTTAGCAAGCAAATATTCATCCCTCTTTGTGAACCGGGAGAAATCCCGTGATTTGCAAAGAGGGCTAACTGATCCCAGTCAGTTGCCCTTAATGATGAACTTTTTATCTGTCTTTCATTTATTATTTATCTGCAATTGACTTTTCTTCTGTTCTTTGTTTTGCAGATAAAATTCCATGGAGTACTGGAGCAAGGGATAGAAGATGAAGAATTTGAAGATTTAGAAACATACTTAGGATAGTTTTTTTATTTAAATTTAAATAAATGTAAAATCATTGTTGTAAACAATTTGTAAACAAAACAATTGTACAAATAATTTAAAAATAAATAAAAAGTTTCTTTATCCAATTAATTCTTTTCCTCTTTTTTTTAATTGTTCGTTTTATTATTTATAATTCTTTAATTATAATAATTGAAAATAAATTCCAATCATTTAATCTTAGAATAATAAATAATTAAATAAACAATGCTTCAGCATTTGATCAGTTAAACCTGGCGTTTCAAACATCCAGAGCAAAACAACAGTCAATCACAGCAGTTTCCCAGACGCTTTTTTCCTTTACTGACTTTAATCAAACATTGCAAATTCAAACCCAATGCAACCTTTTACTGATTCAGTCAAACAAATGCGAATTCAATCCAAATCTCGGAATATCTTGCAAAGCACCGTAGAATTAAATCTTTCTGAGGAACCGCGCATGAACAAACCTAATTCCTGATTAAATGCCAAAGAAGCGTTCGCCTGATCGAAGTTGAGCCAAAATCAACCAAAACCCTAAACCAACTGTTTGAAACATTCTAGAGCCCTGAAAATCAGTAAAACCCTAATTGTGTCTGACTGACGAGAAAAGTTTGTTTGACCGATTCTTGAGCCAGTTTGAAAAATCAGGAAACGCCTGAAGCTGTGATTTCTTGTGGAAAAATGCGAGGGTAAATTTTGGAGTACAACAGTTGCCCCTGTTCAATCTTCTTGAACCTGAAGAGTTAGATTGGCAAGTTTGCCTTTCGCGACTCGAAGGTAAAAGGAGATTGGACACTAAAGTGCCCAGAAAATTTGCACTTGGCGATGTGATGGTAGAGGTGAATGGGCTTAAAGATGCCATTTGGTGATGGGATTAAAGATGCCATCTGATGCGATAGAATCTTGTCGGGGGATGGGCTTAGAGATGCCATCTGAGAATGGGCTTAAAGATGCCATTTGGTGACTGCTGGTAGGAGGATGGGCTTGTAGATGCCATCTGGAAATGGGCTTAAAGATGCCATTTGGTGACTGCTGGTAGGAGGATGGGCTTGTAGATGCCATCTGGAAATGGGCTTAAAGATGCCATTTAGAAATGTTGAACTGTATGTCAATGGTGAGTGGACGAGTATCAGAAAGGCACCCGTGTTTTGGAACATCTCTGAACTGGGGGTCTGAGCCAGCAATAGATTGACATCCGTGTCTGGAGAATCTGTGAACTATTTTTGAAGGTCTTGAAGTTGAATAAGCAATAGAGCCACATCCGTTGTTGGGAAGCGTCCGTAAACTGTTTTCAAAAGTTGAGAAGAGTCTGAACAAGTGATAGGTTAACATCCGTTACTGGAGAACCCGTGAACTGTTTTCAGAAGTCTTGAAGTTGAATAAGCAATAGAGCAGCATCCGTTGTTGGGAAGCGTCTGTAAACTGTTTTCAAAAGTTACATCTGAACAAGCGATAGATTAACATCCGTTACTGGAGAACCCGTGAACTGTTTTCAGAAGTCTTGAAGTTGAATAAGCAATAGAGCAGCATCCGTTGTTGGGAAGCGTCCGTAAACTGTTTTCAAAAGTTGCATCGGAACAAGTGATAGATTAACATCCGTTGTTGGGAAGAATCCGTAAACTGTTTTCAGAAGTTGCATCTGAACAAGTGATAGATTAACATCTGTTACTGGAGAACCCGTGAACTGTTTTCAGAAGTCTTGAAGTTGAAGAGGAACCGGCGTAGGGTTTCCTGATGATGCGTCCGTGTAAAACTGCATCTGAGTGAATCTGGAATAAGTATCAGAATGTCACCGTGTCCGGGTCACATCTGAACTATTTCTGGACGAATCTCGGAAAATGATCTTTGTCTGTCGACTGATCTTACCTGAAAAGGTAAAGGGTTAGTTGTTATGCAATGTCATGATGCGTGATGCAATGTATGTTACACCAATGTTTATGATATGAATGTAATGAATGCGCATGTAAGCTGATGAGCTATCTTGCTGAGGATAAATGAATCCTGGATGGCTGAAGATAAAAGAATCTTGACTGCTGCCGGGGAAAACAATTCCTTGGCTGCTGCTGTGGAGGGTAAGAATCCTTGATTGTTGAAAAAAAAAAAAGAAGTCTTGGGACCACTGTTGGGGGAATCAGAAACTTGGGTTGTATGCCAAACTAACGGGGACTTCCTGTTTTGAGGAGATCTGTGTAGGATTTCCTGATGATGAGTCCGTGTAAAACTTCATCGGGTTTTTTGAACACTTTTGACATTCGAATGCCCCAAGTGGTGATGTAGATAATTTCCTGGCTTGTTACAGGTGTTAATCCATAATCGGGCGTTCACAGATATTTTCCTGGCTTGTTACAGGTGTTGATCTGGAACTTAAGAAAAGGTTGCTTACAGACGTGCCCTGGCTGGATACAGGTATCGAATCTCTAAACTCTTCAGATGTGCCCTGGTTGGATACAGGAATCGAATCTGGAAATAGTCGTCAACAGATATGCCCTGGCTGGATACAGGAATCGAATCTTCAAACTCTTCAGACGTGCCCTGGCTAGATATAAGAATCGAGTCTGGAAATAGTCATCAACAGATATTCCCTGGCTGGATACAGGAATCGAATCTTCAAACTCTTCAGACGTGCCCTGGCTAGATACAGGAATCGAATCTGGTAATCAATCACTCACAGATATGCCCTGGCTAGATACAGGAATCGAATCTGGAATTGTGATAGTTGATCTGTTGGCGGTTGTAATTTTCAGCAGGTGGTGAAGGAATGATTGAACACTTTTGACATTCGAATGCCCCAAGTGATGATGAGTCTTGAATCAGATTACTCTGCGAATTGAGAGATTTCTTGAAATCTTGACTGGACTGCCCCAGGTTAACTGAATTTTGAAAGATCTGTTGAAACCTTGACTGGACTGCCCCAGGTTAACTGGATGGTTCTATGTCATGCCCCTTGTTGATAGGAGATTTGTAATGGAAGTGTCGTCCTTTTGAAGTGATTCTGTTCACTGAGAGAGTTTTCGTTCCTCCGAACATTCGTTGTATGAAATTCTTCGCTGTCAAACAAAAAGCCAAATGCAGACAGTGATATTAAAGCAATGCAAAGTCTATGTTTGTCTCGAAGTTTTGCAAAATGCGTTTTTTAGCAGAAAACTTTTTATAAGACAAGTCAACACAAGATTTAGAGCAAAGCCTTACAGGAGTCAGGATACCTTTTGTAACAGTATGCTTTCGAACTAACCCATGCTTCAATTAGGACTTTTAAAGGGTTATAACGTGGCTTGGTTCACGGTTTAAGAAACAAAGGATATAGGCTCAAAGTATATTTGTACCCACCCGCTCTTCGTGATGTTCTTCACACCTAAGCTCAGTTAATTGTGCGTCTCACTCTGTTTTGAGTTTGGAACGACTTTTGGGCGATGGTTCACCAGTTGAATTTGGGAGACAATCATCATCTCCTTTTTCTTTTTCAACATTTTTCATGTTGTTGAGGATTTGTAATGACCTCACTATTTTGATTTTGATTTGTTATCCCTAACTTTTGCCTGACTGCTCCCATTTTCGAGATTACAGTCAGCGGGATGCCCCAGCTTTCTTAAGCCTCCTTTATAGGTTTTGGCTTGGTGGGCTTTTTCTCTTTTGAGAGATTGACTGCCTATGTGATAGGGAACCACCCTGTCTTTTGATTCCAAAGGAATGATTTCTTTTTTGACGTCGTTCGTTGTATTACGAACTGAGAGTTTGCGACTTCAATGCGTGTTTTCTCTTGAATTAACTGAGATACTACCCTACCCCAGGTTTATATCAAAGGTTTTGATCGTTTAGAAACAGAAAACTCCTACTTCTTTGGCTCGAAGGGGTTGACTAGGGATTAACTTCCTTATAACTCCAGTGTTTGGGAATTGAAAGAAATGCTTGTACATCATCAGCAAGGTCTGTTCAAAAGCATACTGTATGAGATTACGGTATTGTTTCGTCATCCTCCATCTAAAGGCTTGCAGCTTTTTATCAAGAGTCAGATATCATAAAGAAAAGCATAAGAGTAGTGAAACGAATGGATGAATTCAAGACAAACATATGCAATGCATTAATGAAAACAGAGTTTAACATCAACAGATAATTGTTTGACAACAAAAGAAATTACAACTTTGAAAATTCAAAAAGAAGCAAAAGTCTTTCAGCTTGAGCTTTGTCACTCCAGGTGGAGAACTCCTTAACGGAAGATTTTCATCTCGCCGTCTGGCATGAACTCCAGCACTCCAATGTCGATCAGATCTTGAATCTTGTTCTTCAAGGCCCAACAGTCGTTGGTGTCGTGTCCCGGGCTGTAGGAGTGGTAAACACAAAATGCGTCAGGACGATAGTTAGGAGAGGAGGTATTGAGCTTCTGAGGAGGATCCCTTAAGGTAAGCAGGTTTACCTCCAACAGGCGCTTCAGTATGAAGAATGATGGTATTTTAGTCTCCGTGAACTGTCTTCTCGACGTTTCTGGCTTACGCCGATTACCCCGTTGACGCTGGCGAGGTTGTTGATGGGCTTGTGACCCTGAAGCAAGCGAATGAGCTTTCCCCTTGTCTTCCTGAGTGGATGGGGGCTGAGCGGTGACTTGCTCTTCAACCTCAGATGTTTGCCCCAATTGGTTGTTTGGAAGCAGTTGGCGGACAAGAACTCTGAGTTCCTCTTGTCTTTGAGATAGGTCTTGGATGAGAGCCATCTTGCCCCCCAACTGTCCCATCACTTGGGTCCTCAATGTTGTCAAATCAAATTGCAGCTCCGCAAGCTGATCACTCCTGGCATTGTTTGAATTCTCCAAGCTCTTTGTGAGGAGAGCTTTCATTTCTTCTTGCCCCAGAGACAAGTTCAGGAACATTTCCTGCAGCTGAGCAGTCTGGTCTTGGATGTCTTTGACAGACCTTTCTAGAGCCATCCCTTACTGAAATAAACAGCAGGAGAGTAAGGAAACCTGAAAAAGGAAAGATTGTTAAGATACAATGCATGATATGTGGATGCATGTTTTCAAAGATCTCTTGGGGTAAACACAAGAAAATGTTAGAGGTTGAACTTTGCTCTTGGATTAGAGAACTTTGCACCGGTGGATGTCTTTCCACGAGAATCAAGCTCACCATGTCGAGTGGGTCATAGCCACTGATTCAAGTTGTTGTACTTGATCTTTGTTTGGAGAACTTTGCACTGGTGGATGTCTTTCCACGAGAATCAAGCTCACCATGTCGAGTGGGTCATAGCCACTGATTCAAGTTGTTGCACTTGAACTTTGATGGTGTTTGCTTAGAGGAGAAACCTCTTGCCCCTTGGTAGACGTCTGGTTCAGCGTATCCCTGCATCAACAGAACCCTCGAGATCCTTGAAATGGTTATTGAAAATGCTATGGTATGATGTCATGATGTTATGTACATGTATGCAAAAAGCAAGTGAGTGTATATACAGGTAATCATATTCACACAAAGCAAACAAGTCCCTAAGTTTAGGCTTGCAGGGGGTTTAGGTAAGTACCCTGTTGAAGTTAGTTGGCTCATCCTGTCCTAAAATAGAAACTGGTTCTAAGGAGCTCAATATCATTGGATTGTTTTCTGTGTTCATTGTTTCGGTTTAGCCACTTACTGGCGACCAAAATATTCCAAGAAAACAACCCTCAAATGAGTGTAGTATCGAGTATCTACCAACTTCGGACTGCACCAAAGTCGGTCATCTCACTACCCCTAAAAAGGCTAAGATGGTCAATTAAGGTTCTAAGAGTTCGTTAGTGCTTCACGACATCACTCAGCGGCCCCGTACTCTCCTTGATTGAACTCAAGGGTTACCGGTACTCACAAATATGTCACACTAACATAGCTTACTGCTTCAACCGTGTCGGTATACCCCGCACAGTTCCCTCACAGTTTTTTGCTATTTACCTAAAAAGGTGCCCCAAATCCGGGTGTAGGATTTACAACAAACCCAAACAAGAACCCAAAAGATAAAGCAATCAAGTCAATCAAAGCAAGAAAGTAAATGTGATCCAAACCCTAAGGTAACCCCACTTCTCAGTTTTATATCCCCAGCAGAGTCGCCAGTTCTGTGATACGATGGGAGAACTGACTTGAGTTTTGCGTTCGTATTCGCACTTGTTCGGTTGAGCAAGAGTCGCCACCGACTTTTTATTTTATCCTAAAGGAAAGGTTAAAAAGCACAGCAAAAACCTTTTAAGATGTTTCGTGGGTTCGGGGGGTAGATTATGAAAAGGGAAGGTATTAGCACCCTTTTCATCCATGGTTATCCATGGGCTCTTAGTTACTTGGTTTTTTAGATCACTTGCCTTGATTTTTGATTGCTTTGAAAATGGTGTGTGTGTGTGTATTTTTGAAAATGTTTTTGAAGAAGATGCCTTGTCTTAGGAAACCCTTGTAACAATTCTTTACTCGAATGTTTTACAAAGGTGTGTATCTTTTCGAAAAGATGTTTCGAATGTTTTTGAGAGTTTGTTTTGAAAGTGTTTGTGAAGTGTGGTTTTTGAAAAGAAGGCAAGTGTTTTTGCAAGTTGATCTCAAGTAACTAAGAGCTTTGTCTACCCCTATTATACTCAAAGGTTTTCTCTATGTTTTCAACCCTTTTTGACAATTTTGTTCCACCATTGAATTTGGTGGACAATCTTGCGTTTAGGATGTTTAACGGGACGGGCGCGGGTCATCGTATGGACCATGAATGCAATGGTGCCAAGTGTCTTTGGCAATTTGCTTTGAAGGGACTATGATCATTCTATTTAGGCAACTTTAGAAAGCGTCATCGAGGGACTTATGATCATTTGAATTTGCTTTGCCAAAGAAACTCGACGTGCAAGCATGGCCCATTTTGGAAGGCAACATGTGGGATTACCCTAGGGGGTGCAAGTGTGATTGTGTATTGATTTCGTGCATTTGTCTTTGTATTAGGTTAGCTAGCGTTTGATTTTATATACATGCAAACCCTAGGTCTAACCATGGTATAATTTGAAAGCGGTAAATTGCAAGAATTTAAAGTCTACGCTATTACAAATAAGTATCCGGGAGTGGGGTACAAATTTACAAATGGGGATGAGACGTTAGGAATGTAGTGTCCAATAATTTACAACCAAATCGAATTGCGCAAATGTAATCAATGTAATGTATAGCATAAGAATAGCAAATGTATATTGTCAAATGTAAAGTGTATTGTGTAGGTGTAATTGTAATTGTTCATGTAAGTATATGAGAATTATTTACAAGTTAAGATGTGAATTTAAATGTGTATTATTTAAGTATTGTTTTAACTTAAAGAAAGGAATCAAATATTTTCTTTATTTAATTTGTAATCTTGTATATTTCTTTAATATGTACAAAAAGAAAATTTACTAAAAGAAAAGAAAATGTTCTAAGTTTGAAAATTGTCATTTTACATTTGATATAAATTTGTATCTTCATATTTTTGTTTAATATATACAAAAGAGGTATTTTAATTAAAAGAAAGAAAGAATGTTCTTTCCAATTTTAATTATATTATGTAAAAAAAGATGTATTTTCATTTATTATGTACAAAAAAGTATTTTACTTAAAAGAAAGAAAAATGTTTTACATTTTAATTATATTGTGTATTTTGTATTAATGTTTAAATGTATAGATAGGAAAAATTAATTAAAAGAAAATAGTAAGCTTTGAGTTCTATTCTTTTATGTATTAAAAAATTATTAATGTAGTTTAATTAATTAATGTATGTACAAACTATCTTAAGAAAAGAAATGTTTTAAGATTAGGAAAATGAATGTTTGTATATAACAAATAAAAAAGGGTGGTTAATTTATTTATCAAAATAAAGAAAGGTATTATATTAGTTTTAAACTAAAAAATAAAAGGTTGGCTTAAGAGGGTTTAAAAAAGAAGAAGGAAGATACAAAATGGGCCTGCAAGGGTTTGGCCCAAACTAAAAGAAAACAAGTGAGAAAAAAGAAAATGGGGGGTGAGGCGTTAGAAATGCAGTGGGCTTAGGCGTATGACTGGAAAAGGGCAAAGCCCATTAGGTTTCACAAATGTTCTTAGGGTTAAGTGTTATTGTGTTCAGTTGGGGAAAAGGCTAGGGTTACAGAAAACGGCGCCATTCCTTTGTTCGTCCTCTTTGTCTTCTCATGCCTTGATGCCTGCCACCAACGCCACCGTTCCCTTTTCTCCCTCCAATGGACCGTTTAGGTGACACTTGCAAGGTTTGAACTCTGTCCTCCTCGCGTTTAGGGTTTTCATTATATCTTTTGATTTTTTTAGTTTCAGTTGGACTTTGATTTATGTGTTTTCTTTCGTTATTTTGACATGCATGCAAGGAGTATAGGAAGGCTACCTTTCTGAGACGTAGGAGGGATCCAGGAGGCGCTTGGAGGTGCTCTAGGCGACTGAGGGTGGAGGAAGCGATGCTGAGCTAGCCACGGTACTCTGTATTCTTCTTTTCCCTTTTAGGGTTTAATGATGACAATGGCTGAGAACCTCTTATGATTTCGCCCTTTTTTTCCTCTTCTTCTGTTAACTTGGCTTACATGCTTATGTTGCCTTGAGATACCTTTGCCTTTTGTTGGGTTTAAACTCTTTTCTTCTTCTCTTGCTGTCTTGATGCCTTTCCTGTATGCTTGAATATTGTTTTATTGATATGCTTGATGATGATCACTTGAGAGCTTGATATACTGAGATGCTTCTTTTTACTTCTCTTCTGGTTGCCTCGATACTTTGCTTCTGTTGCCTATTTGATTTGCCTTGTATGTTTGTTTAATGGCCCAATGATGAGGAAGCTCTGAGGGTTTGGTTGCCTGAGTATGCTTGGTTTAATTGCTTGTGGATTAACCCTATGATGAACTCCTTGAGTTATGAGGGTTTGATGGGTTGGTTCTGTATGTTGCCTTGAAAAGCTTAGGAAACAAGTTATGGGTGTGAGGGCCTTGTGGCTTAGGTTTAGAGCTGGACAGGTTCAGGTTTGCATCAGGTAAGGTCGAGGGCTTTATAACAAGTTGGGGCTTTTTTGGGGGTTTATGTGAACTTACAGGTTATGGCCTTGGGGGTTCTGCTTCAGGTTAGGCCTTGACAGGTTTTTAGGTTGTGGCCTGGATCATTTGACAGGTTATCTTTGGTTTACTGGTTTGAGCTTTGGTGAGGCTTCAGGCAGGTTTACTTGGCTTGATGCTTGAGCAGGTTAATGATTTGTTTAGGCTTCTGGCTAGACAGCTTGTGGTAAGGCTCGTTCAAGCTTGCAGGTTCTGGCTGTGGCTTGACAGGGGTTCAAGTTTTTATGTTTGATGGCCTTTGGAGGTTTTTAACAGGTTATGTGTTAAGCTTGAACACAGTTTGTTTGGGTTTGAAACTGGTGGGCACAAGCTTCCGTCAGTTTGCAGGTTATGTGTTTGATATTTGGTTTGATGCTTTCTCAGTTCTATTTCTATTTGTGATCTCCCCTGCCTTTTGATATCTCTCTACTGTTTTATTGACCACTTGCTTTATCTTTTCTTTCCCCCTTTATCCACTGTGTTATTGCAGTTTTATTTTCTATATTCTTAAGCCTCAAAGCAAAACCTGTAAGCCTAAACACTTTCCTCTCTCT
The DNA here is from genome assembly GCA_948472305.1 of Vicia faba. Taxonomy (NCBI): domain Eukaryota; kingdom Viridiplantae; phylum Streptophyta; class Magnoliopsida; order Fabales; family Fabaceae; genus Vicia; species Vicia faba. The sequence continues at coordinate 499,339,639 of OX451736.1, forward strand.
CTTTCTCTCTCCAGTACAGCTTTAGCATTAAAAAATGTTTATGCTTTGTACTTTTCTGAAAGGGCAGCACTGGGAAATGATGAAAATGAATTAGCTTGCTTGCATATTAATCTTTCTCTGCATATTTTATGTCTTCTTGATATCTTTCCAAATCTTCTTTTTTGACAGCTTTGAGTAGCCTTGTACTTGTTTGACATCTTTGACAGTTTGTTGGACAGTTTGGAATTTGTGATTCAGTTTGGACTTTGTAGTTTGATTTGGACTTTGCATCATGCTGTTTGAGACTTGAACTATGCAGTTTGACAATTTTGACTTGTGCATTCTTTATATTTGTGCATTCAAAGTTTAGCAAGCAAATATTCATCCCTCTTTGTGAACCGGGAGAAATCTCGTGATTTGCAAAGAGGGCTAACTGATCCCAGTCAGTTGCCCTTAATGATGAACTTTTTATCTGTCTTTTATTTATTATTTATATGCAATTAACTTTTCTTCTGTTCTTTGTTTTGCAGATAAAATTCCATGGAGTACTGGAGCAAGGGATAGAAGATGAAGAATTTGAAGATTTAGAAACATACTTAGGATAGTTTTTTATTTAAATTTAAATAAATGTAAAATCATTGTTGTAAACAATTTGTAAACAAAACAATTGTACAAATAATTTAAAAATAAATAAAAAGTTTCTTTATCCAATTAATTCTTTTCCTCTTTTTTTTAATTGTTCGTTTTATTATTTATAATTCTTTAATTATAATAATTGAAAATAAATTCCAATCATTTAATCTTAGAATAATAAATAATTAAATAAACAATGCTTCAGCATTTGATCAGTTAAACCTGGCGTTTCAAACATCTAGAGCAAAACAACAGTCAATCACAGCAGTTGCCCAGACACTTTTTTCCTTTACTGACTTTAATCAAACATTGCAAATTCAAACCCAATGCAACCTTTTACTGATTCAGTCAAACAAATGCGAATTCAATCCAAATCTCGGAATATCTTGCAAAGCACCGTAGAATTAAATCTTTCTGAGGAACCGCGCATGAACAAACCTAATTCCTGATTAAATGCCAAAGAAGCGTTCGCCTGATCGAAGTTGAGCCAAAATCAACCAAAACCCTAAACCAACTGTTTGAAACATTCTAGAGCCCTGAAAATCAGTAAAACCCTAATTGTGTCTGACTGACGAGAAAAGTCTGTTTGACCGATTCTTGAGCCAGTTTGAAAAATCAGGAAACGCCTGAAGCTGTGATTTCTTGTGGAAAAATGCGAGGGAAAATTTTGGGGTACAACAGCTAACTGTTTTAATTTTAACATACATTCTTGTCATGCAACCCTAGTATCATACATCTAACAGTTAATATTTTGCGGAAATTAAAGTGCGGAAAGTAAAGCTACGCTATTACAAGGCTTCGGGTATTAATTACATAGCCAAAAAACCCGCTAAAACGATAAACAAACAAAACAAGTCCTAATTAATCTATTACATCCTGTGAGTAGTTACATTAATATGGTAAAATAAAATAAACGTGTGCAAAGAGAGAACGAAAGGAAATTAGAGTTTTGACCCCGTCTAACCTAATTAAAAGAAAATTTATTTTTTGGTTGTTTTTTATTATTTTAAGAAAATAAGGGTTTGAATTAAATATATACAAAAACCTAATTACTAATTAAATTAAATTAAAGAAAATAATTTACATGACCTATTTTTGTATTTTGTTATTTTAAAGAAAAAGAAAATAGAATTTAAATTAAACAAAACCCTAATTTCTAACTTGTTTTAATGTATTTACAAAAGAATTAAAGTTACCCTAAAATTAAATAAACTAATTAAATTAATATTTTTTGATAAAAAATAACCTAAATCTAATTGGATGAAAAATTATTTTTAGGATTCTTTAATAAAAAAAAGAACTGATTTTTAAGTTAGTGAAAATAATTAAATGAATTAATAAAGAAAATATAAAAGAAAAGAAAAAGCAAATGGGCCTGTGAAATAGCAAATGGAGGGTGTGAAGATAGCAATTCTGGGCCCAAAACAAGCTGACCCACGTTGACTTCCACACTTCAGTGCTTGCACGTTGACCAAGGTCTTTGGTGGACCATCACATGATAGCCTTCAGATCTGGCCTGTGGACATCTGGTTGGTTGGATGATGATGGTCCATGGTGGACTCCACGCCTTGTATGCACGCCTGATCATCTAAATGAAAATAATATGAAATGATGGGGGGACCTGGGATTCAAACCCAGGTCCTGTGGCCTTTTCCACTAGCCTTGTTACCAACTAAGCTGGACACGTTTATTGTATATGCAATAATAATAATGGATAATATATAATAATGCAAGTTAGTGGGGGGAAAAATAAAAAAATGCGCCAGAATTCAAATGGACGAATGAGATGGAGCCACGCATGTCATCTTCTTCCTCCCTCCGTTGGTAAAAGTCATAGACTTTTACCTACGGACGAACGTCCGTCACTACAAACCCTGCACATTGCAAAATCACACACAAGCATGATAAATGGAATCTAAGGCTGTGAATCAAGTTGCCTTGGCCATCTGAGCATCATGGTGCCCTTCTTGTGGACCAATTTCACCTGTATAAAAAGATCATAAATCGAGACCAAGAACCCTAGCAATGGTGGATTCTGATTTAGCCAGCGAAAATGCAATTGATTACCACCACAAGCTTTCAAACATGTTAGGGATTCAGAATATGCTATTGAAACATGATAAATATGCATGAATAACAAGATTCGATTCTGAAAATAATGGCAAACCGTGTACCACTTACAGTGAGTTATAGCGCACGAGGATCCTTGTTTCTGATTGCTATGGCTTCCTTGCAATCCCAAGAAGTGAATGGGATGGCTTATGAGTCTTGAAAACGTCTGGAAGTGTGAAATCATATTACCACTTTCTTTCAATTTTTTCAAGTTTGGTTCTCCCTTTGTGAGCCTCCTAACCTTGTTCTTTTTTGCTGCAATTGTACACTATATATCACTGATCAAATTAGGTTTACAAAAGTTTATTCAATCTTTGTCAATTATGGCTTTTGATCTTGATTTGATTTCCATGAAAATCTTTCTAAAAATAGGCCAAAACCAATCTTTTCATGCACACATAGGCCTTGCACAATTTGATTCACTTGCTAGCGGTATATGGGACGTGAAACATGCACCAAATCTCAAGACTTCAATGGTTTGGATATTTTCATGATTTGTTTTGATTTAAATTGATTTAATTGAAATAAAAAATCAAAATAAATAGTAAAAATAAGACAAAAACAAGTGGAAATAGTTAGGGCTCATGGACCATTCTACCAACTCAGAACAAGTGCAAAAAGTTAGGCCCATTTGACAAAAATTACAATTTGAGGCATTTTTGACTTTTGGCAATTTTACAAAAAAGGTCAACTTCACCAATGCATAACTTCTCCAATTTTGACTCTTTGAAGGTGTTCTTGGACTTTTTAGAAATATAAATATGTCCTATAAACAACCCTTTTGGTATAATCTCAATTGAGTCTTCCATGCTCATGTATGAAGCTTTGACAAAAAAGGTGTTTTTGTTGACTTTTCAAAATGACCTATAATGTCCAAATTCACAACTTCTTGTGAGTGCATATTTTGAACTTAGGAGATGAATATTGATTATAGGGAATTGCATCCTCTTCAAAATGAGCTTTGGATGGGTCATTTATCATAAAGTATGAGAAAGTTATGCTTGGTCAAAGTTGGGTTGACTTTTCCTGCAAAACCCTAATTTAGCAACATTTGGGTTTTGATGAATTGTGAGCAATCCTTGATGAATAATGATCAAACCTTGATCAAATGATGAATAATACTTCAAAATGAGAATGTTGACCAAAAATCTTGAAGTTTGACTGTATGTGGGCCCCAATTGGCTTTTTCCCTAGCACAGTCGATTTTCAGGCCATTGAGCAATTGACTGAGCAAACTTCCTCTGCAAGGCTTGAAACTTGACATGGATGATCTTGAGAACATATTGGGACAATAGTGAGAATTTGGGATCCCTTGGACTCAAGTATCTTGATGCAACATGAAACCCTAATTTGAGGTAGACTGCCTTAGGAGGGAGCTTGTCTGGTCAACCCTTGGACTTCCTTGGGCAATTTGAGGATCTCACTTGAAATGTATTGAGCAATATGAGAGGGCAAATTTTGAGGTACAACATCTTGTAAAATTTCAAACTCTACAAATTTTCTTGGGATGCTTCTGACTCTTTGTTGCCTCTGAATTTGAACTTCAGGACCTCGGACACCAGAACTTTCCCCTTCAGAAGCTCTTGCTTCAGAAATTGGACTTTCTTCAGAACCTTGACTGTCTTCAGAGTCTAGAAAATTCCCAGAGTCTGAATCACCATCAGAGTCAGAGTTAGAATCATCTTCACCTTCTGATTCTTCTTCAGAGTCAGAGTCTTCAGAAACATGTGTTTCTGGCTTTTCTTCAGGAGTTCTCTCATCATAGTCAGGACGAGATCTTTCCCAATTCCAAACTTTTGATTCTTTTACAATGACGTCTCTACTAAACTCAAATTTGTTATTTTCTGGACAATCAAGTTTGTAGGAACCTATATTGTGGTACCCCACCAGTAACAATACTTTACTTCTATCATCCAACTTCTGTCTTCTGGCTTCTGGAACATGTTTGTAACATATAGAACCAAATACCTTCAGATGACTAACACTTTGCTTATCTCCAGTCCACTTTTGAATAGGAACTATTTCCTTCAGCTTCTTCGTTAGACATTTATTGAGCACATAACATGCAGTGGCAACAACTTCTCCCTATAGAGTATGAGGAAGTTTCTTCTCTTTCAGCATGCTTCTCACCATATCAAGCAAAGTACGGTTTCTTCTTTCAGCAAAACCTTTGTGTTGAGGAGTATAGGACGCAGTAAACTCATGCTCAATTCCATTCTCCTCATAGAACCTTCTGAATTATGTGGAGTTATACTCACCACCACCATCAGTTCTAAGAATCTTCAGAGTCTGGCCACTCTGATTCTCAACCTTCAGTTTAAACTTCTTGAATTCAGAAAAAACCTCGTGTTTGAACTTTATGAGAGATACCTATTTCATTCTAGTGAACTAATCAACAAATGACACAAAGTATTTATTCCCTCCAGTTGATACTACTGGAAATGGACCGCATACATCAGAATGCACTACTCCTAATGCATGTTTTGATCTTAGAGCTACTTCTGATGCAAATTGTAATCTTGGTTGCTTCCCTTCCATGCACACCTTGCATGACTTCTTAGGCTTATTGATTGTAGGAATTCCATGTACCAACTTCTTTGATTTCAGATGCCTTAAGCTTCTGAAATTCAAATGACCAAATCTTTTGTGCCACAACTCACTCTCCTTGACAACACTTGTTGCACTAAGACATTCAGAGTCTGCAGTTCTATCATTCAACTTAAATGTTCTGTTTCTTCCCTGTTCTGACTCCATAATCAACTTCTGATTACAATCATATAACTTCAGAAGATTATCCTTCACGGTAACCGAAAAACCATTCTCAATCAGTTGTCCCACACTCATCAGATTTCTTTTCATGCTAGGCACATACCATACATTCTGGATCACTACTGCTTTCCCATTGTTTAGAATGATTATGACATTTCCCATACCTTCTGCATTAAGGTATTTATCATCAGAACATCTGATCTTTGTACTTTTCCCAGAGTCAAAATCAACCAACCATTTCTTGTTTCCAGTAAGATAGTTTGAACAACATGTGTCCATATAACACCATTATGATGGATTCGTATTATCAGGTTCAGAAGCCAACAATAGTATAGGTTCATCATCAGATTCTCCTCTGGCTATATTTGCTTCTTCTAACTTCCTTTCTTTATTTGACCAACAACCTTTGGCATAGTGACCAAAGTTCTCGCAACAGCAACACTGAACATTCTTCTTGTCAGAATTTTCTTTTCCCTTCTGGACATTCTTCTACCTATCAGAGTTTGAAGTTTCTGACCATTGACCACCATTAATTTTCTTCCTGGCTTCTGACCAAGTCTGCTTCTGATACTTCTTACCAGAAGTTACTTTCAGAGCCTGCTACTCTACTTCTCTCTCAGAATTTCTCGCAGTCATACGTAACTCATGCGCCTCTAGACTACTTTACAGCTCTCCAACTCTCATGGTGCTCAGATATTTGGAATATTCAATTGCTACCACAATATAATCAAACTTAGAGTTAAAGATCTCAAGATCTTCTCAATGATTACTTGTTCAGAAAGAGTTTCTCCACAAGCTTTCTTCTCATTAGTGATCATAATCACTCTAAAGACGTACTCAGAAACTTTCTCGTTGTCCTTCATGTTGAGATTCTCATATTTCTTTGAGAGACTGAAGCTTCACCTTCTTCACTGATGCGTCACCACCGTAACATCTAACCAGTGTGTCCCATGCAGCCTTTGCTATTTCAGAGTTAGCAATCTTCTCAAACATGTTCACATCCATACATTGATGGACGTAGAACAACGCCTTCTGATCTTTCTTCCTTAGCGCCTTATACGTTATATTTTGTGCCTCTGTTGCGTCTGCTTCTAACGGAGCATAGCCACCGGTAACAAGGTCTAACACATCTTTAGAACCAAACAACACACATATCTGGATCTTCCAACGATTCCAGTTTTTGCCATCAAACGCTGGAAGCTTGGAATTTATATCGTTGTTTCCATTCATCTTCAACCTTGTGCAATTCACTCAAAAATTCACTAAAAGTGATTCCTAAATCCCACAGAATCAGAAAAAATGCTTCTCAATAATACCTCATTGTTCACTCGTGTTTCTCGTTTCCCCGTAGATTTCAAACCGGAGCTCTGATACCAATTATTGGTGCACAAGGAGAGATGAAAGACAAAAAGATTATATTTAATGACGACTACAGAATAAGGAATAATTAATTTATAATGAATTACAATGACCTACCTACTTCTAGGCTATTTATACACATAATTAGGGTATAATAAAATACTAAAATACCCCATAATAAAGATATAAAAGATATATAAAGATATTCCTAGATATCTCTAAAATATAAATTATTTCCAACATTTAGAAGCACAAAGTGATCAAATATGGGATGCTAACAATAATGGGCCCTACATTCCTATAATTGTCATAAACAATATAGAACAACCAAAGGTGAAAGGCTTTTGGAACGATGACAACAAGAAGAAAGTGTTATTTAATAAGAGGGTATAAATTACACTTGCATCTCCCTTAGAAATGGACGAATTTTTCCTAGTGTTAAATTGTAAAATAACCAAGGGAATATGGAATACATTGGAAGTAACACACGAAGGAACCGAAGAAGTCAAGAGATCAAAATTTAACACTTTATCTCAAGAATATGAATTGTTCATAATGCTATCCGATGAATATATTCTTGACTTGCAAAATATATTACACTTGACCAACCATTGATGCCACTTGGAAAAACATTTATATATGATGATTTAAAATTTAAAGTTATTAGGAAATGGACGAATTTTTCCTAGTGTTAAATTGTAAAATAACCAAGGGAATATGGAGTACATTGGAAGTAACACACGAAGGAACCGAAGAAGTCAAGAGATCAAAATTTAACACTTTATCTCAAGAATGTGAATTGTTCAGAATGCTATCCCGTGAATATATTCTTGACTTGCAAAATATATTACACTTGACCAACCATTGATTCCACTTGGAAAAACATTTATATATGATGATTTAAAATTTAAAGTTATTAGATCATTGTCTAGAGCATGACAACCAAAAGTGACAACAATATCCAAACAAAAGAATCTTTCTAAAATGTCATTGGCTGGATTATTTGGCAAACTTCAAGAACATAAAATGGAACTTGATCGATTGGAAAGTCACAAATTGGCTTATGATAAATTGGAGAAGCATGAAGAGCATGGAGTTAAAGTTAGATCCCTTTCTTTGAAGTATAAATATGATAGTGATCAAGAAGAAGATTCTCAATCTGAAGATGGTGAAGATGATGCACTAATCAAGAAATTGGAAATATTATTAAGGAAGGAAATTGGTCAAAGAGAAGCATGAATTTCAAGAAAGAAAGTTACTTGTTTTGAATATGGTACAAGTCAAACTATCTTTGTTAAATCTAGTAATAAATTCAACAATAAGGAGTCAATAAAAGTACAAGTTGTAATTCATCTTAAGAAGGCCTATGCTAAAAATAATTATTATGTTTCTAAAGATAAGAATTTATTTAAGCCTGCCTATTTTTATTGCAATTGTAAAGGCATACCGCTAATTCTTTCTACTTAAGAAACTTTAATAATCTTAATGTGCTACTTTGAAAGTATTATTAATTGTTTTTGTAGGTACTTGAAGACCATATACTATTATTGTCAAATTAAGATTGGTTTTTTCTAGATACAATAAAACCGTATGATATGGTAAGATTAAAGTTTCATTTGATTGGAGATAATTTGAAAAGATTGACATCTTCAAATAGTATCAAAATTGATATAAAAAAATTGGAATCAAATCATTTTGAAGAAGATAAACACTTTTATATATAATGTATCATTTTCCCTATATTATGTTTCTTTGAATTTTACTCTTTTTCTTTTTGGTAATGTCAAAAAGGGATATAAGAGATGGTTGTTTTTGTTTATTTTCAGGATATCAAAGACAACGCATGAATTATAAAATAAAGGGGGAGATATACAAGATAGAGGAGCATAAAGTGTTAAACAAAAAGTCTCCATCAATATATTTTGTCTTCATAAAAAATGGAGGAGATTGTGAAGAAGAATTTTGTCATCAATTTTCTTTTAAGTTTTGATGAAGACAAAAGCTTATCAAAGATGAAAATTTTTGAAGTCTAAGCTCATTAAAACATCACTATTACAAAATCCTTTGGATATTGATTTAAAAGGAATTGATCATGATGAAAAGGAATTGGGAATCATTATTATGGATTGTTTCGTTTTGGTTTTATTCAAATCTTGTAGCATATAACCATAGAGTGTACAACATACTAAGAGTTAAGATGAATAAAAATTAAGCTGAATAAAACTTTCATTAAATAATCCTTACAAAAGGCTCCATCATACTAAAAATCATATTTAAATCCTCTTGATGAGAGATGGTTTGACCAAGTATAATCTACTTCATCCTCATCATCAGAATCAATGATGACTGGCCTTTTTACCTTTATTCTTGTCCTTGATCTCCTCTTACTGGGAGCTCTCATGAGTGTCAAAAGTTCGGTTGCACAAGAGAAGCTTCTTTCCACTTCTTGATTTTGAGTAGGATTTTACATAGTAGTAGCCTCTACAACCACATCATCATTGTTGAAAGCTTCAACAAAATTACTCATTTTGATTCTTCTTCTCTAATTTCTTTAGATAAAGTTCTTTTGGTGTTTTGGTTCAAAGAGGAATTTCACATTTATATTGTTTCTTCTGATTCTTCCTCTTCTCTAATCCTTGAAAGACTAAAAGCCAAAAGATTTCACGCATGTCAAGTTTTTTCATTATTGGTTCTTTAATTCTATATGTTTTCTTCTCTTGGAAGTTGGAAATATCTATACGTTTTTCAATTTCTTTTTCACTTCTTTGATATCCATTCTTACATATAGTTTGATGTAATAATGCGTACTACTTTTATTTTGTTTTCAGAAGCTTTATGTGATTATGGATCCTAGTTGGATAAAAGCCAATAGATTAAGTAGCGAGTATGAGAATGGATTGTTACAATTTCTTGATTTCGCGGAAAAAAACCTTCCTGACAATAATGATATTTTTTAGTGTCCTTGTATGAAATACTATAATACGAAAAAAAACATCCAAGGGATGTTATAATCAATCGTTGTGGTTGTGATGGAATGATTCAAAATTACACGAAATGGGTATGTCATGGTGAATGGACAAAAAAGATACATTTGTCACAAACAGTTGAAGATGATGAATGTATGACTGATAATCTAGAAGATATCATTTGTGATATTGGAGTAGATGCTTCAAGAAAGCTAGTATGGTATATACTTTGCGAAGAGACATGGAAGATTAGTTATACCAGGGATGTAAAGGTTTTATAAGATTGTCAGTTGTGTTAAGACAATTTAATCTTAAGGTAATAGGTGGATGGACGGATAAAAGTTTCACTGAATTGCTTGAATTGTTGGAAGAAATACTTCCTGAAGGTAACATGTTGCCAAACCGTACTTATGAGGCCAAGAAGATATTATGCACAATGGGTTTGGAATATATCAAAATACATGTTTGTCATAATTATTGTATCTTATATAGGAAAGAGTTTGAAAACTTGAACGAGTGCCGAGGTGCGGGGTATCATGCTACAAACAGAAGGACAATGGTGTTGATGACGATGATGGTGCAACTAGCAATAGTTTTCCTGTCAAGGTGATATGGTACCTACCGATAATTCCAAGGTTCAAGAGATTATTTTCTAATGCTAATGACACAAAGAATACTAGATGGCATGCATATGAAATAGTATGTGATGGAAAAATTTGCCATGTAGCTGATTCGCTGCAATGAAATAAAATTGATTCCTTGTTTCCAGATTTTTCCCTTGAACCGAGGAACCTTAGGCTTGGACTTGCCACCGATGGAATGAACCTTTTTAGTAATTTGAGTACTAACCATACGTCATGGTATATTCTTCTCTTAATTTACAACCTATCTCCATGATTGTGCCTGAAGCGCATGTATACTTGAGAATATGAATTGAACACTTTATCTCAAGAATATGAATTGTTCAGAATGCTACCCCATGAATATATTCAAACCCGGAAGAGTTCTCTCCTCTCAAAGGAATGTATTTATTTTATGTTGATAATTTACTTTCCACCCTCATACATTAAACCCATTTAACCCAAGCTCAGAAGCATGGAGACTATTGAATGGCATTCTTTCCCTTGCAGTGATCCCTGTGGATACGATAAAACCCGGAATACTTCCAAATATTTTGCTTGCTGTTTACTGCATCAACAATTACCAAAAGGAAAAAAGATAATTTATCTTATGCATCAAAGATTTCAAATACCTAATCACCCGTATCGTAGATTATGTAAAACTTTTAATGGAGAGTAGGAGTTTGGTATCACTCCAAAACTCTTAACCGGGAAAAAAGTTTATAGAAGACAATAACACATTAAAGTTGTATTTGGAAAGAAACAAAAAAATCCTGTGGAGAAAAATTCTTGGAAAAAGAGGTTGGTGTTCTTTGATCATCCATACTGGTCCATTCTTGATGTAAGACATTGTCTTGATGTGATGCACGTGGAGAAAAATGTATGTGATAGTTCGATTGGAACACTTCTCAACATTAAAGGCAAGACAAAAGATACTAAGAAATCCTGTAAAGATATGGTTGTGATGGGTATGCAGCAAGAATTATCCCCAAAAGAAGTAAGAAATAAAACCTATTTTCCCCTAGCATGTCACTCTTTGTCAAAAAAAAATTTTACGATTGTTTATAGAGTATCAAATTTCCCCAATAGTACTCATCAAACGCGAAGAAACTTGTGTCAAAGAACAATCACAAATTAATTGGCTTAAAATCTCATGATTGTCAAGTCTTGATGCAACAACTTCTACCAGTGGATGTCCGTGGCATCTTACCAAGAAATGTAAGAGTGATTATCACTACAACAAATAATACATTTCATTACGGAGATTTCATGTCCAACACACTAAAAAAAGAGAAAATATATCCTGGGAGCGCAATGTTTGATTTTATTAATAAGATAATAAACATGTTACGACTGTGTTATAAAAAACCGAGGTAATACAACTATAAGTTAACACCTTTTTTAATCCATAAAATAATAATAAACATGTTATCTCGTTTTTGTTTTAGAACCTAAGTAATATAGTTATAAGGAACCTCGCTTCGAATCCTGCTTGCTGTATTTTTAACTCTTTTCAACGACATAACACAAAAACTGGGTTAAACAAGAATAAGCAATAATACTAAAATTTAAAATTTTCATTGATAGGAACTACAACATCACCAAAGCAAATACAGCAACACAAACAAATAAAACTAATCTACAAATTCAAACTTCTCAGTCCACTCAACTACAACATCACCCCTAACCATCCCTAACTTATTGAAAAGTTCAGAAAGAACTCTTCCATAAGGTATGAGGAAAGTCTTTTCCTGACGAGAAGTCTCTATCATTTTCTTCAAGAAGTTGAAAATGATAAGAGGAAGATTAACTATCATGTTTTAGGTTAGGAGTAACAAGACATGCTTGTCATACCAAGTAAATTTTTCCATGTCTTTCTCTCTTGGGCAGAGATTTGACACTAGAAGTTGAAACCAAAATTTTTGAATAGAGCGTAGAGAAGAAGGACTAGGGAGATTATTTTTGTTGGCATAAAATAGGTCAATGTGTTTTGCATAGACATGGTTGGATTCATAATATTCAACACAACTACCAAACTCTTTACAGTTGATTATCAAAGCAATCAGTGATGGAGTAATTAAAAAATGATCACCAATGACATATGACTAGATAATTTCTTTATCACCAGCTAGCACATCAGACGCATTCATCCATAACTCTTTAACAAGATTAGTGTATATGGGTCCATGTAAAATGTTAAAGTAACCAATAAACTTTTGTTTGTTAACAGCTTCCCTCAACGTTTTTCTAAACCTTCAAAATCATTGAAGTTAACATACTTTTCTTTGATAACAAACAACAAATTTGCATCCATTTTTGATAAGTTCGTAACAAGGAAACAAAGAGTAGGTAATGAGAAGTTGAAAATAGGAAAAGACTTTAAATCAATGAGTTGGTAATTATACGTTTAAATAGCTCAAAAGCCTCTTTGATAATCTAAAAGAGATGTTACGAATTTAAAATAACACGATCATTGCTATTCTAGTGATATGATAACCTAAAAGAGACGTTTTCAATGCATGAGCGCCACCATGCTGTTCTAAATTCCCTATTAATTGTATTCTTTAATTGTAAATTAAATGTCCTAACCCGTCGATTTTCTTATAAAATCGAGGAAAACTCTAGCGTTAAAATATAGCATTAAAATTGGAACCTCCATTTAATTGTACTTTTTTATTTTTAAGTTAAAATATTATAACACGTAGGTTTTCCTAAAAACCAACGTAAAATTTAGCGTTAAAATTGGTACATTTAACAAATTCTTAATCAAATACTCATCATATATTTCATGACTATCAACACTCAAGACATTACCATTAGTGATCTGCATGAAATATAAAAAACCTTCACAATAAAAGCATACTGAATATCAAGACTTGTGCCTCTCAAGCATTATAACTTCATGAAGAGTTTTAGGTTTGTAAGAGTGTTATCTATGAAGAGTTCTTTATGATGGATTGGAAGATCAGAAAAATTATTTAGGTTTAAGGTTTGTATTCTTAAATATTTATTTGAGCAAAATATTATTTATTTATCTAACCCTTTTTTGTTTATATTAGAAACAAATGGGTGCAAAGGCGATTGAAGATCTCCTTGCATACAATATTATATGATTTGAAGATCTAAAATATAGGTCTTCAATGTAACAATTGAAGATCTCCTTGCACCCAACATTTGGTCTACCCTAAAATTATATGATTTGAAGATCTAAAATCTAGATCTTCGGGAAATTAATTTACCTAACCTAGTATTTGATCTTCATGGACAATTAGTTTTTTTCCGGTGTAAAAAAATGAAATATTCTGGGTAAACAATATAACGATTTTCATTAAAAAAATGATCACCCCCCCGATTTAATTTGAAAACCGAGATAAAAAAGATGCTAGTTTTTGTAAATAATAACAATGCAGACATTATGGATCGAACCCATGCGCTATTAAAATACCCTCGGTGTTTTAAACACCTAGGTGATAAGTCCATACTTTTTATGACGACCTTATTTACCTTGCTTCAGACGCTGAGGCAAAATGTATTTCACGTCCGACATTAGATGCGTTATTTATAGTAGTGTATAACCATATTGTGCTTATTCTTCAATGGTATATGTAGTAAAGTTATAGATCCTGGAAATTTAGATGAATTGGGACATCAAGCTGCTATTATCTTGTGCTAATTAGAGATGTTTTTCCCTCCATCATTCTTTGACATTATGGTTCACTTAGTTGTTCATCTAGTAAGGGAGATTAGAATTTATGGTCTAGTTTATTTGTGGTGGGTGTACCCGATAGAGCATTACATGAAGATTTTCAAAGAGTGTACAAAGAATCATCACCGTTCAGAAGCTCCGATCGTAGAAAGGTACATCACAGAAGAAGATATTGAGTTTTGTACAAACTATTTATCAGATGCAAACTTTATAGGAGTTCCCGAGTCTCGTCATGATGGATTTTATGATGGAAGAGGTATTCAAGTTTAAATGTTAAGAAATTTAGTCGAAAAGTAGTTCTTCAAGCACATTTATATATATTGAATAACCTTAGTGAAGTTGATTCTTACTTGACTGCGCACAAAGCTTTTATAAAGGAAAAATACCCCCATATGAATGAAAAATGGTTGTTGATGGAGCATAACAAAACTTCCGTAGATTGGTTTAATGAAAGTATTTCTAAAGAGAGTGGTGCATCAGATAATTGCAAATGGTTGTCACGTTGGCCTAAGTTTAATGTAATTACTTATAGTGCATACGACATTAGTAATTATTCATTCTACACAAAATTAAATAATGATCGTAGCACCATGCAAAATAGTGGTGTTATGATTGAGGCTGAATCCATGTAATTTTCTAGTTCCAAAGATAACAATTTAGTACTAGCATCTAGAGCATACTTTAGGATCATTTAGGAGATTTTGGAGATTGACTATGTTTCTTTTAAAGTGACTTTATTTAAGTGCAGGTGGATTAACAGTCAAACTAGAGTAGAAACCGATGAATTAGGAATTACAAGGGTTGATCTTTGAAATACAACTTACAAGAACGAACTATTCATCATGACAAAACAAGAAAAACAAGTTTTTTATGTCACTGATCCATCTAACACTAGATAGTCAATTGTTCTTCAAGGAAAACATCTTCCCGATAGTACTGATGAAAATCAAGATTTCAACTATGAGACTCCTTGTTTACCAACATGTGTATGTCAAAAATCATTTGAAGAAAATGATTTAGATGATGTGCATGCTATTCGTCGTGATCATGAAGATGACATATGGGAAAACTAGTAAGTAAATAGTTTATTGCTTTTGTTTCTTAATTATTTGTTTTAGTTTTGATGTAAAATTATAAAGTATATTCCATTTTGGGTTTATATTTTGGTGTAATCAATGAATATTTTTGTTTCAGATTGAGGAATTGGCAAAATGTACAATGTCTTTGTTTCAGGAATCTGCAAAATATGGTTCTATATTCTGTAACATGGTTCTGTAATTCAGGTGCAGACGACAGTAGAAAAAAATTTAAATCTTAACCCCATAGTTTCTAGAATAAAGCGAGATAATAATATTGGTATATTACCTCGGTTCTTCAAAACACGAGTGTTAATATTAGGCGCACCATCCAGTTTTGAAAATAATAAAAATGTTGATGCTGAGAATCGAATCCACATGCAATTAACTTCATCCCTCGATGTTTTAATATTAGAGGTGATAAGGAGTAACCTTTTATGACGACCTTATTTACCCCGTTTCTGTTACCAAAATTAAATGCATTTTATGTTCGATGTTATATGTGCTTTTTGTAGTAGTGGCATCAATCCCTTGCGTGCCAAGTCATTTGCACAAGCATTTGTTAAGTTACACAATACTGTAACCGGTTACAATATTTACATAATTGGTTACATGATCATTATGTTTTGGGTTTTTGCAAAATGGCAGGGTGGTAACCAGTTACACCTTTTATGTAACTGGTTACAAGATTAGTCTATTTAAAAAATATAATTGATGCCTAAGGTGGCAACTAGTTACACCATTTATGTATCCAAGTAAAGCCTATGAAATCTTGTTTTTTCCGAACCAGTGTCATTCAAAAACAATGCAAATTTTCATGGAATTGATTCAATCTTTTGAATCAATTTATAGAGATGTTTTGGGATGTATTTACAGCAAAAATGCACCAGTTTTCAAACTACCTCTTTCATTCATTTTTAAAATACAATTCAAATATGATTAAAGTGATTTTATCCATCCAAAACCTTGAAACTTTTTATGTATAAATGGGCATGTCTTTGCTAAAGGTTATGTTAAGGTTATTATATTTGAATTGTACATTAAAAGAGAAGATCAATTTTCTATATTGGAATTGATTCAATAACTACTTCATATATTCAATTTTTTCAAGAGTTGTAAATGATCATTAAGAGTGTGGTGATTCAATTTGTAATGAAAGTGTATCTACTTTCTAAAAGTGTTTACAAATAGAAAGTGGTATATTATTTGTTTGTATTATAAAAGGTTCTTTGATTCATGGAGATCCAAAGGCCACTATAGTGTCAATGTTTGTGAAAAGTCCTTTGAATTATGTTTATTTAAAGTCCACCATAGATTTGGTGTTTATGTTATAAGATTGTAGAAGAGATCTTGGTGTGAGACTTGTACAAAGATATAACATAGTGAAATATACATCGAGGTGTGAAGAGACTAGATGTACCTTTGATTGATAAGGGGGTGGGAGGTATCCTTGTTCCTTTTACATTCACACCTTTAAAATTATACACTTTACTTTATTGTTTAAGTAGCATTTAAATCTTGCTTCTAGTAAAATATCAAGTCAAGCATCTAAGTGCAAAAAATCTAAAAAATCCAACAAATTTAATTCACCCATCTTAGATTGCACTATGTAGTTACAATTTGTATTAGGGTAGATTAAGCTAACTTTCTCCTCAATCCGAGTAGATATGCTATCCATAAAATTGTTCTTAGTAGATAGTGGTAGCATCAACAAACCTCCATATTTTGTTGATGAATACTATGACTTCTGGAAAATTCACACGAAAATGTATTTAGAAGCAGAAGGTGATGAAATATAGGATACTATCAATAATAGACCCTACATTCCTACAACTGTCATAAACAATATAGAACAACCAAAAGTGAAAGGCTCGTGGAATGATGACAACAAGAAGAAAGTACTATTTTAATATAAGGTAAAAAAATATATTTGCATCTGCCTTAGGAATGGACAAATTTTTTAGTGTCAAATTGTAAAACAACCAAAGAAATTTGGGATATATTAGATGTGTTACACGAAGGAACCTAAGAAGTCGAGATCAAAATCGAACATTTTATCAAGAATATGAATTGCTTATAATGCTACCCCATGGAAGTATTCTTGATTTGCAAAAGAGATTTACACACTTGACAAACTATTTGATGGAACTTGGAAAAATATTCACAAATGATGATTTAAATCTTAAAATTATCAGATCATTGTCTAGAGCATGGCAACCAAAAGCGACATTAATATCTGAAAAGAAGGGTCTTTCTAAAATGCCATCGACTGCATTATTTAGTTGACTTCAAGAACATGAAATGGAATTTGATCGATTGGAAATACATGAATTGGCTGATGATGAATTGGAGAAGCATGAAGTACGCGAAGTTAAATTTAAATCCATTGCCTTGAAGTATAAATATGATAGTGGTCAAGAAAAAAAATCTCAATCTGAAGATGATGAAGATGATGCACTAATCAAGAAATTTGAAATTTTTTTAAGGAAGAAAATTAGTCAAAGAGAAGCATCAACTTCAAGAAAGAAAGTTACTTGTTTTGATTGTGATAGAAGTGGACATATCAAAAATGAGTATCTTACTCTTCAAAAAGAACTTCAAAGAAGATCAAAGCTAATAACAAGAAGGATATGAAATAAAAATAGAATATGTGGCATGACAAGACAATGAAGTAAGTTCATGTCAAATGAAGAAGAAGCAAACATCACACTAATAGTTTAACATTATTATGTAATAAAGAAAATAAGGTTAGTGATCTTGAAACATCTTATGATAAATTACATAATGCTTTCCTTAAATTACATGCATAATATTTGACACTCTCTAGAACATGTTCAAAACAAAAAGAAATAATTTTATCTCTAGAAAGTAAGGCTAATGACATGAAAGCGGAATTAGACCAAGTAAAAAACTCAACAAATAATAAATGTAAAATTAATGAATAAAAAACTATAGAATTAAATCAAGTCTTAAAGAATATGAGAAAGAACAATTTGGTTTAGAAAATGTTCTCAGCAAACAAATATACTCTAATTAAAAATGTGAGTTTGGATACTCTAAATTTTATCAATCAAGTACAAGCGAAATTATCTTTGTTAAATCTAATAATAAATTAAATAACATGGAATCAAAGGAAGTGCAAGTTGTACTTCATCCTAAGACGAGTTAGGTTAAAAATAATTCTTATGTTTTTTTAAAAAAGATTTCTTTAAATCTACATGTTTTTATTGAAATTGTAAAGGCCATACACTTAATGCTTTCTAAATAAGAAATTCAATATTCCTAATGGTGAGTACATGTGAGTAAAGAAAATAACTAACCCAAGAAATATTGCATACTTATAAAATATTATTAATTGTTTTCGTAGGTACTTGAAGATCATACGATAATATTGTCAAATTAAGATTGATTTTGTTAAAATACAATTACAGCATATGATACAGTAAGATTAAAGTTTTATTTGATTGAAAATAATTTGAAAATATTGACATCTTCAAAGAGAATCAAAATTGATATCAACATTGACATCAAATAATTGTAAAGAAGATAATTACTTTTATATATGATGTATCATTTCCCCTATATTATGTTTATTTGGATTTAACTCTTTTTCTTTTTGATAATTTCAAAAAGGGAGAGAAAAGATGTTTTTTTTGTGTGTTCATTTTTAGGATATCAAAGATAAAACATGAATTAAAAATAAATGGGGGGTAGATATACAAGATAGGGGACAATAAAGTGTCAAACAAAAACTCTCCATAAATATATTTTGTCATCGTCAAGGGGAGATTGAGAAGAAGATGTTCATCATCTATCTTGATTTCAGTTTTGATGAGGACAAAAGCTTATCAAAAAAGAAAAAAAGTTAAAGTCTAAGCTCATTCAAATATCAAGATTATAAAAATCTTTGGATATTTATTTAAAAGGAATTGACCATGATTCAAAGTTATTCGAATACTATTCATATTATGTTTATCCCTAGATGTTCAAAAAATCGTTCATCTTCTTATCTCAAAAGTTTCTAAGCCTCCATACATCAATACCTTACAAGCCAAGTCATTTGCAAAAGTATTTTTCATGTTACACAATAATGTAAACAATTACACCATTTACATAACTGATTATAGGATCAATGTGTTATGTGTTTTTGTAAACTAGCGGGGTGGTAACTAGTTACACCTTTTATATAACCAGTTACATGTTCAACCTGTTTGAAAAATATAGCTTTTACCAAAGGTGGTAACCGATTACACCATTTATGTAATCAATTACAGCCTGCAAAATCTTGTTTTTCTGAACCAATATCATTCCCAAACAATGCAAATTTTTGTGGAAATGATTCAATCTTTTGCATCAATTCATATAGGAGTTTTGGGATATATTTAAGACAAAAATGCATTACTTTTCAAATGACATCTTTCACTCATTTTAAAAATACAATTCAAATCTATTTTAAGAGATTTTCTCCATCCAAAATCTTGAAAAATTTTGTGCATAAATTGTCATATCTTTGCAAAAGGTTTCTAAATAATTAAAGTTATTATATTTTAATTGTAAATTAAAGGAGAAGATCAATATTTTATATTGTAATTGATTCAAGAACAATTTCATATATTCAATTTTGTTCTAGAGTTGTAATTAATCACCAAATGTGTACTGACTTAATTTATAAAAAAAGTGTGTACTTTCTAAAAGTATTTGTAAATAGAAAGGGATATATTTTTTGTTTATATTATAAAAGGCTATTGATTTAGGGAGATTCAAAGTCCACCATAGTGTTGGTGTTGTGAAAAGTTTCTTTGAAGTGGTAGATTCAAAGTCCGCCATAAATTTGGTGGTTATGTTAAAAGATTGTTGGAGAGGTCTTGGTATGAGACTTGTACAAAGATCCAACATAGTGGAAAGTCCTTCAATGTGTGAATTAGGCATGTAAACAGGGTGGGTCGAAGACGGCTTTTGCCTACCACAAACCCAAGCCTGAATTCCCAAACAATTTCCATTATTCGTCTCAATCCCCATCGGGGATGGATGATTAAAATCCAAATCCGTCTCAAATGGGTTCGGGTTGGGTTCAAGTATCTTCGTCCCACCACCATCCATTTAGTGAAATCAATATTTTTTTAATAGAAATATTTATTATTTTTCCAAAATTAAATTAAATTAAAAATAATAAAATAAAACAATCTCAAAATATTTCATCCATACATTTCAAATATTTTAAATAATAAATATAAATAAATATAAATAAATATATTAATACGTGTTTACCATATATTTAATATTTTAAATTATCAAAACTAAATAATAAAATACATAATGAAATAAACGAAGGGAGGGACAAGGTGAGTTTAGGGTGGGTGCTAGTGTCCCCATTATCTGATTCATCGTCATATTTAATAATTGGGGAAAACTCAAACTCAGTCAAAGGAGATTTTCCCCGTCAAATTTAGGGCAGGTTCAGATGGATACCTGTAGGTACGAGTTATATTGACATGCCTAATATGAAAGGACTAGATGTACCATTTATTTATAAGGGGAATTAGAATATATCATTGTGTCTTTTACATTCTTGTCTTTAAAATTCGACACTTTACTATATTATTCAAGTAGCATTTAAATCATACTTCCAGTAAAATATCAAGTCAAGATTCTAAACATGAAAAATCTGAAAAATCCAACAAATCTAATTCACCCCCCCCCCCCCCCCTCCCCCCCAAGTAATAAATATTTCTATTAAAACGTGTTTACCATATATTTAATATTTTAAATTATCAAAACTAAATAATAAAATACATAATGAAATAAACGAAGGGAGGGACAAGGTGAGTTTAGGGTGGGTGCTAGTGTCCCCATTATCTGATTCATCATCATATTTAATAATTGGGGAAAACTCAAACTCAGTCAAATGAGATTTTCCCCGTCAAATTTAGGGCAGGTTCAGATGGATACCTGCAGGTACGAGTTATATTGACATGCCTAATGTGAAAGGACTAGATGTACCATTTATTTATAAGGGGAATTAGAATATATCATTGTGTCTTTTACATTCTTGTCTTTAAAATTCGACACTTTACTATATTATTCAATCCCCCCCCCCCCTCTTATATTACACTCTAGAGTTACATTTATAATTAGCATAACAAAAATATATATATTTAATTGATTTTAATAAAGAATAAACTAAATTTAAATGGTAGTTAAGTTCATTCGTGGTGAGAACTCATAGACTTTTTTTAAAGTATACAATATGATATTTCTAGCAAAAATTGGAAATTAGCTAGTGATGTGGTCATATTAGTTAGACTATGAACAACATCATTTGCTTGTTTTCTAATAAACTTCACACTAGAGTCGTTAAAATACGGAAAAGAAAGTTTCTAAAATGACTAGTAATATCACCAAAATTTGTGTAATCTCTTTCAGAGGAATGACAACTATCCACAACTATTTTAGCATCTAATTCAAAATATACTAATCACATATTGAGCTCATTAACCCAGTTGAGAGTCGAAAGTGAACTAGGAGCTTCCTTCACTCCCGCATTGCAAATTGGAGGGAACCATTCAGTTTTAGCTAAAACAAAAGCACCATATTCATCTTTAATACAAACATCAATTTCCAATACCATTATCACATAAAACACAGTTACTTAGACAAGTGATACCTTTACTTTGAAGTCGTTGTCAAGTAGGAATGCAATTTCTACAAACCCTCCTTATGATATTTTTAACCTTTGGTGGTGCTTGAATTTTCCAGATGAGGTGCCCAGGTCCATGTCGCCTAAGAAGAGTAATATCAATAAGCTCACGAGTACATAATTTGTAGGTACTTCTAACTGAATAATCTCCATTTGTCTATGGTTTCCAAACCCTCGAATGTTTTGCAACCGAGCCAAAGAGTGGTGTATTATGAAATTTTCCCACACTAATAGAATCAAAGAATGTGTTAACTATTTAAGAGTTCCACCTCTTGTTATGTAGACATAACAAACCAGCCACACAAAAATGATTATGAGTATTAAGTTGATGAGGTGTGGGGAAAGAATAGATTTGTCACTAGGCCAATTTTCATTAAAAATAGGCATATTAGAACCATCTCATATGCACCATATGCTTCATTCTTTCAAAATAGTTGTTGCATTACAAATATTACGCCATGCAAAATATGCAAAATTAGGATTATGTCCCAACTTTTAAGTGAAAAGCGATATGCAGAAAGTAGCGTGTTTTGAATAAACGGGAAATAATAGTGTTTTGCTCTGTGAGTAATACATCGTCCATGTTTACAAAGCGAGAAACATTGAAGATGTAATATATTTAAAGCCCATACCTCCGTCGTGAAGGTGAGAAAAATACACAAGAAGGGAGGTTGAACTGTGTATTGTGAAATCTTTTAGTTTCTAAAAACCAACTTCAAAATATGAACTCAAAGTTATTAGCAGCGGAATGAATAATGTTCATAAAAAATTAGTAAAACAACACACATAGTTATCCTGGTTCCTCCCACAAACTAAGATCAGTCTAGTCTCCTTGTAAAACAAGAGATTTTCAATATAATCAAACTGATCACAACTTGCTCAAGCAAACTAGCAATAGACTTTAACAACTCAATCACACTAAAAATAGACTTCTGCTCAAGTACACAGACAAGAGGCTTTCACTGCTCAAGCAAACTAGCAAGATACTTTCACTGCTCAAGCAATCTAGCAAGATACTTCCTATACTCTGAACAAATAATTTATGAGAATAGATAACAACTATAGTTTATATAAAACCAGAAGTATACAAGTGATATAACACACACATAAGGATTCTTAAACACTTAAAATTTCTAAGATATACAAAGATAAGAAATCTCAAGAACTTGTGCAGAAATCAGTTACAAAAACTTCAGCTCAATGTTGTGTTCAATGTTGTTCTTATTAGATGGTTATTTGTCTTCTTTCAAAATTTCAACTCCATTTTATAAAGGCAAAAAAGAGACGTTGGAAGATAACTTGCACAAGTGATCTTTGTTGAGTAGCAGTTCCAAGAAAGATGTTGAAAGTTAATCATGTTAAGATCTTCAACCTTTGAGTTATAGCTTTATCCAGAGCGTCTTTCTCATACTAGGTATCTACAAAGATGTTGGAGCCCAATTAAAAGGTCATGTGAACTTTCCTTGAGCCTTGCACTAAGAAATTCTAGTTAACTTTCTCCATAATCTGACATTGACAAGATAGATCTGGTTTGAAGACAAAGTACATATTAGAAGCTGAGTACCTTTAACTCAGGTCTTCAGAGTCTAAGTTGTTACTAAAAGCTAAGATACCAAGTTCTGAGTCATCAGATTCTGAGTCCTTTAGCTTCTCTTCATATGTTCTTATCAGAGTCAGAACCAAGTTGATTTTGAAGCTTATGATCCTACACACTTGAACATATGTTAATATATCCATTTGCTCATTAAATACTTTATTATCATTAAAATCTAAGGAATATGAACAATTTTGTTCTAACACGTCGCTCTTAGACATAGAAAGTATGTCCCACGAAAGTCATTGTAGTCTATTTGTCTTAGATCTTAACTTACCCCAGCAAAAAGAATTCATCATTTTCTCAATATCATCAATAAGTGAGGAAGATAACATAAAAATGCTCATGAAATAAGTTGGAATAGACAGAAATACTGATTTGATAAGAAATTTTTAGTCTGTCTTTGAGAGACATTTGCTACTCCAAGAGTTTATTTTTTTCTAAACTCTTTTTTTGATGTAGATAAAATTTCCTTCTTACTACTACCTTTCATGGATGGAAGTCCCAAGTACTTTCTTGTACAAAGGACCCTTTGAACATTGAGAATGCTACTAATGGCTTCATTATCCTATTGGATAATATTATGACGGTAGAAAATCTCAAACTTCATGAATGTCTCCTCTAATTTCTGCTTTTTGAATGAGAGCTGCAAGCCCTTCTGTGCAAATAATAAACAAATAAGAAAATATAGGCTCTCCTTGTTACAATCATTTTCTAGGTGTTAGGACTCCCACAATATTATTATTGACGATAACAGAATAATCAACAAATTCAATGCACAGCATTATCAAAGAAAAATGTAAGCTTGAGATTATCTTCGAAAGAGATGAACTGCTTAAAGAGAGTTGTAGTACTATTTTACTTCTAAAATAACTCTTAAGAATAGTTAAGACAATGAAATGCTAATTTAAGATAACAATCTTTTAGGATTTGTATGATATACAAATTTATGGTCTTTATTGAGTTTAGTTGAAATTAAATTATATTTAATTGAGTTTAATAAAAAATAATTTAATTATTGGTGAATGTTCATTAGCGGTGAGAGGCCACATGTTTTTTTGTGTCAATGTTAAATATATATATCTAACCTGATCAGACTTGGACCATTACGGCTGACTCCGAGCTGAAAGTTTGAACGAGATGGGGGTACCTGCAAGACACTCCGATGTTGAAGTAAGTACGAGCACGAGCAGGCAATAGTAAGTATGGGTAGAATGATGAATACCTGACCCTCTAGAAACAGAGGGTATTTATAGCCCCCAGCGCTGGGCCAAGGTTCCTTCATTGGGCCGGGCAGGTTTGGCCCAATGGAGAAACTGCCAGGTTCTACGTGCGTAGTGGGGACCCGCACGTGGTCCCCTCCCTGGATGTTCTGCGTGAATTACGGGCGGACAGAGACGCGGTCTTTTCGGGGTCTCGTTGGGAGTGCAGTGGACTGAGTCTGCCCTAGTTGGGGTGCTCGAGGTGATGTCGAGCTAGACAGCAGGATGTCGAGCTGGACAGTTGGAGGTCGAGCAAGTAACCTCAGGGAGCACGTCGGGCACGACTGTGACCCTTTGGTCGGCGTGGCCCTCAGCAAGTCCGTTTGGATTGGGCCTTATCAATGCTATTGGGCCTGTCGGGCCCAGTCCAGAACAGGAGCCCCCCAAGTCGTGGTTCCTTGGGTTAGGAGCCATGGCTTGACCTCAGGTTGTTTCCGTTTCGGGGTCTCGCGCCCAGTTCAGAGATGCAGCTCCTCGAGGGCTTCTCCGTGTCGTGCTCGGAGACAAAGACTTCACGGTGGATGCTCGGGGAATCTTCACCGGCGCGCGCATGTCGAGCACACGGGATATCTTTCGGGAACTGTGCCGCCACCCTATGATGATAGGGTCATCATTGCCTTGGGAGCCGTGCGTCGGGGAGAGAAACTCCGTGGTTGCCCGAGGTGACGTTTGGTATTCCACGTCATCACTATAAATAGGATCCTTGGGCCCCATAACGCGTTACTACTCTTTGCGCTCCTACTGCTGCTGTTCTTCCAGATTTTCATAGCATAGCTGCGATTCCCGTCACAGATTCCTTTCCTCCGTTGCAGAACTCACTCTTTGATTGCAAGTAAGTGACTTATCTTCTTCGTTTTCCTGTTGTGATGCGTGATTTTCACCGTTGTAGACGTTTTAGGGACTGTGCGTGTGGGACTAGCCCGGTATATTCATGTTTAGCTCGACATATTCATGCTTAGGACCGGCAAACACATGCTCGTGGCCGGTAGATACATAGTTTAGGTTACAATCTGCAGTGCTGCCCGGGGTCTTCATGATCCAGGGCGCCTGATTCATGATCGTGCCCGGTATGTTCATGGCTCTAGCCGTAGGTTTTATGATGTTGCTCGCCATGTTCATATCTTGGGTCGGCATATTGGAGAGTGATCGCGTTGTCGGTTTGCTTAAGCGGCTTGGAGAAGGTCTCGTCGAGTTATCCGGACGTCGGGGAGGCGACGACTATTTTGTTTCAAACTTAACTTATGGTCACGCGTGGAGCGACGTGGTTTGTCGCACGCTACATCTGGTCCGTTACGTCGAGCGTATGGTTTCGTGCCCAATTGACTGGTTTCCCGTGCTCTGCAGGTAACCATGGCGGACTAGCCGTGCTCTTCTGGACGCCCTGATCGGGATGAACAAAGTGCCGATGAGGCGGTGAGTTTGATCGATACTGTCGACGACCCTCAGTTGGACTGGGTGGGCGCCGAGCCCAGAGGGATCGCGTCGATCTATAGCCGGCGTAACCGAAAACCATATGCTGTCCTTGAGGAGAACCACGGTCAGCCTGATTTTCAAAAGAACTTCGTCGTTACGCGACCGACCTCCACTGCCCGGATCTGCTCGGTGTACCCCGAGTATAGTTTTCCCATGTACGAGATTGCGTTCAAAGATCTTGGGCTGCAGCTACCGTTCAGTGACTTTCAAACCGGGGTCTTCGCCCATCTGGGGCTGGCCCCGTCGCAGCTACACCCGAACTCGCTCGCCTTTATCCGGGCGTTTGAGCTAACATGTCGTTTTCTGAGGATCGGAGCGACTATTCCTCTCTTCTTCAGAATTTTCCATCTGCAGCGCCAGTCCCGAGGAGGGAAGCACAGCTGGGTCTCCTTAAAACAGTCGAGGAGACTATTCAAGATGTACATGGACTCCGTGAGGGGTTTCAAAGACAAGTGGTATGTCGTGAGGCCGGTTACCACAGCTGCTTTGGAATCCCTGTACGAAGAGGAGGCGTCGATGAGCGACGATGACGGGGAGGCGGTCCTAGACAACGATGGGTATCCTGTGATGGCACGCACGGCCAAGTTCCCCGTGCATTGGATGTTCAGGCATTATGAGCACGGTACTGGATACTATCATACCACTGCGGGCAACATGTGTTCCGAGGACGAGAAGGCGTACGACACTCTTTGTCGGTTCGTCGACAGCTTCCATCCCGCCCGGTGGGCCACGAGGGAGGGGGAAGATGTCTTAGACGAGGAGGGTTACCCGACATTTGAGGCCCGCCCGATCGATACTAAGGCACTCGTGGAGTGCCAGTCGTTCAGGCAGGCTGCTCGTCTGCTAGGTCGTTTGTTGCTTGAATTTCTTTGCTTGTCATTTATTTGCGTATTTGCTCGACACTAACCCGTTTTTTATTGTGCAGGTTCGATGGCCGGGCGACGGGAAAGACTCTTGAAGCTGTCTTGTGACCAGAAGCGGGGCAGGAGGGTTGTGAAGGCTCCCCAATCAACGAGGATGGGCCCGCCGCATAGTCCGGGTGCTCCTCAGGCGGTGAGGGTGGATTCGTCGCCCAGCTCGGGGGCCGCGTCGGAAGAAATCCTAGAGGTTCAAGAGGTCGAGCCACATGCTGACCTGATACAAAGAAAGAGGAACCGGGTGGAGAGCGGGTCGGCGATCGGCGAGGACGCCAGGGCCGTAAGGTCCTTCGGGTTGCTCCCTTGCTTCAAAGAGGAGGGTTTCTTCGAGAGATTCCCTCTGTCCGTGGTTGCCGATGAGGCCGAGACTATCAAGAGGATGAGTAAGGAGGATCGGAGGAGGCACATGGCCGCCAACATGGCCGGGCTGGTGAAAATGGCAGAAATGGCCATGGTGCTGTCCGAGGAAGGGGAGGACCCTGTCCGTATTGAAGAACTGGAGCAGGAGAAAGCGGCTCTTACCTCGAGTTCGCGGAAGTTAAGGACTGCCCTGGAACGCTCCGAGGAGATGTTCCGCGAGCAGGCATCGTTGTTGGCCGCTGAGAGAGAGATGTTGATCCTGCAGAAAGAAAATTCGGGGAAGCTAGCCGAGGAGGGAGAGCTTCTCCGCGCGGACAGGGATCGTCTGGAGGCCGACATCGGGCGCCTGACCCAACAGATCGAGGACCTGAAAGTCGCCATGCTTCCTGCCGAGGACGAGCCGGAGGATATAGTGGCTTTGAAGAGTCGATCAGAGCTGGTCGCCCATATCCGGCTACTCGAAGCAGATTGCGTCGGTGCTATGGAGGAGGGGTTCGACTCCGCAGTCGGCCAGCTTTCTTTGCTAAATCCTGGTTTGGTCACTGAGGGGACGGGTTACACTCATCAGATCATGGATGGCGCGATCGTGCCCCCGCCCGACTCTCCCGTTATCGTCGATGATGGTTCCGGGGAAGCTTGATTGTAGGATAGCGGGCCTGCGTGCCTTTGATATTTGTTTGTATTTTTTGGGCATGCGCGCCCGTTGGTTGTACTTCACGAACATCGCCGGCCTTCTTGGTCAGTTTATACTTATTTGCTTTGTTTCCTTCGGGCATTTTTTTGAATGAATGCTGTTTCAATTTTGATTGTTTGCCCGTGCTTGATTTTTATATTTTTGCATAAAAATTATCCTAAGTTATGGGCCCGAGGAGTGCCCATGAGTGGCTGTGACTTAGTTGGCGAATTTGCCCGCCTTTCGTTTGTGTATGTGTCCGGCCTTCTTTCGCTGGCCAGAGTCACCTAAGTGTTGCACTCGAGGGGAGAGGCTTCCTTTTGACCCTTTTAGATGGCCCGTCATTCTTGACGACTTGTCGGGCATATGGAGCGAAGTTGCTCAGTCGGGCGCGAAGCCCGGTAGGGACTATTTGCCCTTGGTGTGAACTGTAACACCCCGTTTTCAGTTAATTGATTTATTTAAATTTGGGAATTTATTTTATTAGAATTAATAAAATAAAAAGAATTATTTATTTTGGAGTATTTGAGGAAAATAAAAGAAATAAGGAATATTGGGATTTTTATGTTATTGGGCTTAGATGTTGTTAGTAAAGAGTGGGGGTGCAGAGAAATAAAGTTATGTTTGGGACTTAGGCCATTTTCTCATTTTTGGTTTTCACGTAAGAACAGAAGTTGGAATTTGGGAAAATAGAGCTCTGAAGAACGGAGATCGAAGAACATCGCTCAAGAACTCAAAGCTGCCAATTGATAAGGTAAGGGGGGTTTATACTCGATTTACCTTTGTTTATGGGTTTATGTACGGTTGATTCGGGTAATCGTAGGAAAATCCCAATTGTTAGATGTTTCTAGGGATCGATAACCGTAGGACTGAACCTTGTTAGAAAAGGGTTAGGTTCCCAATTGTCATGAATCGATTAAGAATTTAGGTCCCAAATGGTGAATTGGGAGTATATCTAATGATCGTGAATTTACCTTGGAAGTTGTAGGGATAACCTCAGTGTCAGTAGAATTCCCCAAAGGGACGGTTAATCCCCGGTTAAGGTTATAATAATAATTGTTGGTAATTTGGACATGGTGGTGTCGTTGTGAATTGTACAAAACCTGATGTCGTTAGGTACCGAATTACGCGTTTTGGCGGACGTTTTCCCGCGTTTGGACTGCTGTTTCTGAGCTGCTGCAGGTTCAGGAAAATCCTGTGCGCGCTCAGCAACACGGGCCGTGTTGCACAACACGGGTGCCCGTGTTGCTCTTCTGTGTTGGTGAGCCAGTGTGCTCTGGTTGCACGACACGGGCCGTGTCGCACAACACGGGTACCCGTGTCAGATCCCCTGTACTGATAAAAATAAAATGTGCATTTTTCTGGACGTGCTGCACAACACGGGCCGTGTTGCACAACACGGGTGGCCGTGTTGCTCTGCTGTGATGATTTTCTGAATTTTTGGTTTCAGTGTTTTGATGTTGGATTTTTATTGCCATGCTTTTAGATATGTTATCGAGCATGAATTATGATATAATTGATGTGATTGGTTGATGTTTGAATAGTATGCTGAGTGATTACATGCTATTCGTAACTTGATATGATTGATGTTTAAATAGTATGCTGAGTGGTTACATGCTATTCATATCATGTTATGTTTGATATTGTTGATGTGCATGATATGTTGAATGATGTTCATAGTATGCTGAGTGTTACATACTTACATATCATGTTGCATTTGTTAATTCCCATTGTGTGGAATTAACATGGTGGCCAATATACGTGTCCGCGATTTAATGGAACGTTGAGGTGGTAGCCGTGTCCGCGATATAATGGAACGGTGAGTTATCCGTGACCCGCGATTTAATGGGGCGGTGAAGTGGTACCACATGCATGGGTGTGTTGCATTACTCGAATATAACATGAATGGATGATTTTTCCAATGTCATATTTGATTGTTTGTATGCACGTATGATTGATAAATGGTTGATGATGTTTGATGAATATTTGCAAATATGAAAGGCAATATGTCATGGATATATGAATTGTAAAGATTTTGTAAACTATGAAATATGCTAATTATTGGGTGATGCCTATGATTTCGTGAATTGATTGTTATGAATGTATAACCAAATGTATAATTGAGTTGCTCACCCTTACTGTTGAATATTTCAGATTAAGGAGCTTCGTTCAGGTGCTTGGCGAAGGCTTGTCGCTTTTAGTTTATTTTCGTTTTAGTATGTCCGGGTCATGCTCTGATAGTTGTAACTCCGGGAACGTTTGGTTGTCGAGCTGCTTTAGTCAGACTCGTTTGTTTCCTTTTATTTGTTATAATATGATGTTGACTTTTCCAGGTGTTAATCCCTGATGATTTTGGAAGATATTATAACAATTGATTTTATTAATTAAAGTATTCCGCTGTGTAAACATGTATGAGTTACCACTAAAATTATGCATGACAGGAATTTATTTTATTAAAAGAGACTTGTAGCATCCTCGATTATACATGTACTCTGAGTTTATAATTTTTAATATTTGCGAAAATTATATGCGGGGTTTTAGAGGGTGTTACAATAGTGGTATCAGAGCATAGTCGGTCGTTGTGACCAGAGTCTTGAGTCAGTCATTCCTTTTGTATGCGACTAGTGCAAGGAAACACTGTCGATACTGTATTCTGATGTGGAGTATGTTTTAATTCTCAGGAATATGGCTGGAAGAGGTAACGGACGAAATGATGCTGCACTAGCTGAGGCTTTGGGAATGTTAGCTGGTGTACTTGCTGGAAACCCAACTGGAGGCGTGATTGGTGCTGATAGGCAATTGGGAAATTTCCAGAGGAACAATCCTCCGTTGTTCAAAGGTACACATGACCCCGAAGGTGCTCAGAAGTGGCTGAAGGAAATCGAAAGGATTTTCCGTGTGATCGATTGTGCTGAAGATCTGAAAGTCAGATATGGTACGCATATGTTGGCAGAAGAGGCCGACGACTGGTGGGTTGCCACAAGGACTGAAATGGTCCAGGATGGAGAGGCACTGACTTGGGCTAACTTCAGAAGGGCTTTTCTGAGGAGGTACTTTCCTGAAGATGTTCGGGGAAGAAAGGAAATTGAATTTTTGGAGCTTAAGCAGGGCAATCTGACTGTTAGTGAGTATGCTACTAAGTTCACTGAGCTGGCAAAGTATTATGCACACTACAACAATGATGAGGCTGGAGAATTCTCTAAATGTATCAAATTTGAGAATGGTCTCCGAGATGAGATTAAGCAGGGAATCAGGTACCAGCGTATTCGTAGATTTTCTGATCTGGTGGATTGTAGCAGAATCTTGGAAGAAGATATTACCAAGAATCGGTCGTCTCACTCTCGTGGGGCTGTTGATAAAAGAGGGAAGCAACATATGGACCGTGGCAAGCCATATGGTAGAGATAACCAGAGATCAGGCGGTTGGAAAAGGCCTAGTGGGGGAGATTCTAAGGCTCCTATCAGATGCTACAGGTGTGGTGAGTCTGGTCATCACATTCGAGATTGCAAGAGTGATGAGAAGAAATGCTATAAATGTGGAAAGGCTGGTCATTTGTCTATTGATTGCAAAGGGAAGTCTGTTACTTGTTACAATTGTGGCGAAGAAGGTCACATTCGTCCGCAGTGTCCTAAGCCTAGGAAGGATCAGTCAGGTGGAAAAGTGTTTGCTTTGTCTGGATCTGAGACTACCCCAGAGGATCGATTGATTAAAGGTACGTGTTTTATTCATGGCACACCTTTAGTTGCAATTATTGATACTGGTGCAACTCATTCTTTCATTTCTTTGGATTGTGCTGAGAGGTTGAAACTGGACATATCTGGTATGCGAGGTAGCATGGTTGTTGATACTCCTGCATCGGGTTCAGTGACAACTTCACTCGTATGTAGGAATTGTCCTATTGAGATTTTTGGTAGAGGTTTCGGTATGGATTTAGTGTGCCTACCGCTTGAACAAATTGATATTATCCTTGGGATGAACTGGTTGGAATTTAACCGGGTTCATCTGAACTGCTTTGCTAAGACGGTGATTTTCCCAGAAGCAGTTGGTGTCGAGAATTTGACTATGACTGCTAGGCAGGTGCAAGAAGCAATGGAAGATGGTGCTAATGTGTTTATGTTACTTGCTTCGTTAGATGCAACAGGAAAGGTCAGGAGTAGTGAATTGCCAGTGGTGTGTGATTTTCCAGAAGTCTTTCCTGATGATGTTGGCGAGTTACCTCCTGAGAGAGAAGTGGAATTTTCTATAGATTTAATTCCTGGTACGAGACCGGTGTCGATGGCGCCATATCGTATGTCTGCGTCTGAATTGGCTGAATTGAAGAGTCAGTTGGAAGATTTACTGGAGAAGAAGTTTATTCGTCCAAGTGTTTCGCCTTGGGGTGCTCCGGTATTGTTGGTTAAGAAGAAAGAAGGTTCTATGAGACTGTGTGTTGATTACAGGCAATTGAACAAGGTAACCATTAAGAATCGGTACCCGTTACCGAGGATTGATGATTTAATGGATCAGTTAATTGGAGCCAGTGTATTCAGTAAGATTGATTTGAGATCTGGATATCATCAGATTCGTGTGAAAGCGGAAGATATTCAAAAGACTGCTTTTCGAACGAGGTATGGGCATTATGAATATTCTGTTATGCCGTTCGGAGTTACTAATGCACCTGGTGTTTTCATGGAATATATGAATAGGATTTTTCACCCATATCTGGATAAGTTTGTTGTGGTTTTTATTGATGACATTCTGATTTATTCCGAGAATGACGAAGAACATGCGGAACATCTCAGAATTGTGTTAGAGTTGTTGAAAGATAAGAAGTTGTATGCAAAGTTGTCCAAATGTGAGTTCTGGCTGAATGAAGTTAGTTTTCTTGGACATGTGATTTCTAAGAATGGTATTGCAGTGGATCCTACGAAAGTAGAAGCGGTATCTCAGTGGGAAGCGCCGAAGACTGTTTCGGAAATCAGAAGTTTTCTTGGTCTTGCAGGTTATTACAGAAAGTTTATCGAAGTATTCTCAAAGTTAGCATTGCCGTTGACGAAGTTGACTCGTAAAGGACAAGCGTTTATTTGGGATTCTGATTGTGAGAAAGGTTTCCAAGAATTGAAGCGGAGATTGACAAGTGCTCCTATTCTGATTTTGCCGAATCCGGTGGAATCTTTTGTGGTCTATTGTGATGCATCTCTGTTGGGTTTAGGTGGTGTTTTAATGCAGAATCAGCAGGTAGTTGCGTATGCTTCGAGACAGTTGAAGGTTCATGAAAGGAACTATCCTACTCATGACTTAGAGTTGGCAGCAGTTGTGTTTGTCTTGAAATTGTGGAGACATTATCTGTATGGTTCGAGGTTTGAAGTGTATAGTGATCATAAGAGTTTGAAGTATCTTTTCGATCAGAAAGAGCTCAATATGAGGCAAAGAAGGTGGTTAGAATTCCTCAAAGATTATGATTTTGGTTTGAATTACCATCCTGGTAAGGCAAATGTAGTTGCAGATGCTTTGAGCAGGAAGTCCTTGCATATGTCTATGATGATGGTTCGTGAATTGGATTTAATTGAGCAATTCCGAGATTTGAGTTTGGTTTGTGAAAGTACTCCGAAGTGTGTTCGTTTGGGTATGTTGAAACTTACTAGTGGTATTCTAGAAGAGATCAGGATCGGGCAGAAATCCGATGTTAATTTAGTTGATAAATTGACATTGATCAACCAAGGTCAAGGTGGTGAGTTTAGGATTGATGAAAATGATGTTATGAGATTTGGCGATAGAGTTTGTGTTCCTGATGTCGCAGAAATCAAGAAAAGTATATTAGAGGAAGGACATCGCAGTGGGATGAGCATTCATCCGGGTGCCACGAAAATGTATCATGATTTGAAGAAATTGTTTTGGTGGCCGAGAATGAAAAAGGAAATAGCTGAATTTGTGTATGCATGTTTAATCTGTCAGAAATCGAAGATTGAGCATCAAAAGCCGTCTGGGTTTATGCAACCGATGTTTATTCCAGAATGGAAGTGGGATAGTATTTCTATGGATTTCGTATCTGGGTTGCCAAGGACTCCTATGAATTGTGAAGCGATATGGGTCGTTGTGGATAGGTTGACTAAGTCTGCTCATTTTATACCGGTGCGAATGGATTACTCGATGGAGAGATTGGCACAGTTGTATATTGAGAAAATAGTGAGTTTGCATGGAGTTCCTTCTAGTATTGTGTCAGATAGAGATCCGAGGTTCACTTTGAAATTTTGGGAAGGATTGCAGAAGGCTTTGGGTACTAAGTTGAGATTGAGTTCAGCTTACCATCCTCAGACTGATGGACAGACGGAGAGGACGATTCAATCGTTGGAAGATTTATTGCGTGCTTGTGTTTTAGAGAAAGGTGGAGCTTGGGATAGCTATTTGCCATTGATTGAGTTTACTTATAACAATAGTTACCATTCGAGTATTGGTATGGCTCCGTTTGAGGCATTGTATGGTAGACGGTGTAGGACGCCTTTGTGTTGGTATGAATCTGGAGAGAGTTCGGTAATTGGGCCAGAGATTGTTCAGCAGACTACCGAAAAGATCAAATTGATTCAAGAGAAGATGAGAGCTTCTCAGAGTCGTCAGAAAAGTTATCATGATAAGAGGAGAAAGAATTTAGAATTCAGTGCTGGAGATCATGTGTTTATGAGAGTTACTCCGATGACGGGTATTGGTCGGGCGTTGAAGTCTAAGAAGTTGACTCCGCGTTTTATTGGTCCGTTTCAGATTACGGAAAGAGTTGGAGAAGTTGCTTATCGTATTGCTTTACCTCCGAGACTTGCAAATTTGCACGATGTTTTTCATGTTTCTCAGTTGAGGAGATACATTCCAGACCCATCTCATGTAATCCAAGTAGATGATGTACAGGTAAGAGATAACCTGACAGTGGAAACATTGCCTATGAGGATAGAAGATCGGGAAGTGAAACAGTTAAGAGGTAAAGAGATAGCATTAGTGAAGGTTGCTTGGGGAGGTCCAGCAGATGGAAATATCACTTGGGAGCTGGAGAGCCAGATGAAAGAGGCTTATCCGGAGCTGTTCGTCTAAGGTATGTTTTCGAGGACGAAAACTCTTTTAGGGGGGGAGAGTTGTAACACCCCGTTTTCAGTTAATTGATTTATTTAAATTTGGGAATTTATTTTATTAGAATTAATAAAATAAAAAGAATTATTTATTTTGGAGTATTTGAGGAAAATAAAAGAAATAAGGAATATTGGGATTTTTATGTTATTGGGCTTAGATGTTGTTAGTAAAGAGTGGGGGTGCAGAGAAATAAAGTTATGTTTGGGACTTAGGCCATTTTCTCATTTTTGGTTTTCACGTAAGAACAGAAGTTGGAATTTGGGAAAATAGAGCTCTGAAGAACGGAGAACGAAGAACATCGCTCAAGAACTCAAAGCTGCCAATTGATAAGGTAAGGGGGGTTTATACTCGATTTACCTTTGTTTATGGGTTTATGTACGGTTGATTCGGGTAATCGTAGGAAAATCCCAATTGTTAGATGTTTCTAGGGATCGATAACCGTAGGACTGAACCTTGTTAGAAAAGGGTTAGGTTCCCAATTGTCATGAATCGATTAAGAATTTAGGTCCCAAATGGTGAATTGGGAGTATATCTAATGATCGTGAATTTACCTTGGAAGTTGTAGGGATAACCTCAGTGTCAGTAGAATTCCCCAAAGGGACGGTTAATCCCCGGTTAAGGTTATAATAATAATTGTTGGTAATTTGGACATGGTGGTGTCGTTGTGAATTGTACAAAACCTGATGTCGTTAGGTACCGAATTACGCGTTTTGGCGGACGTTTTCCCGCGTTTGGACTGCTGTTTCTGAGCTGCTGCAGGTTCAGGAAAATCCTGTGCGCGCTCAGCAACACGGGCCGTGTTGCACAACACGGGTGCCCGTGTTGCTCTTCTGTGTTGGTGAGCCAGTGTGCTCTGGTTGCACGACACGGGCCGTGTCGCACAACACGGGTACCCGTGTCAGATCCCCTGTACTGATAAAAATAAAATGTGCATTTTTCTGGACGTGCTGCACAACACGGGCCGTGTTGCACAACACGGGTGGCCGTGTTGCTCTGCTGTGATGATTTTCTGAATTTTTGGTTTCAGTGTTTTGATGTTGGATTTTTATTGCCATGCTTTTAGATATGTTATCGAGCATGAATTATGATATAATTGATGTGATTGGTTGATGTTTGAATAGTATGCTGAGTGATTACATGCTATTCGTAACTTGATATGATTGATGTTTAAATAGTATGCTGAGTGGTTACATGCTATTCATATCATGTTATGTTTGATATTGTTGATGTGCATGATATGTTGAATGATGTTCATAGTATGCTGAGTGTTACATACTTACATATCATGTTGCATTTGTTAATTCCCATTGTGTGGAATTAACATGGTAGCCAATATACGTGTCCGCGATTTAATGGAACGTTGAGGTGGTAGCCGTGTCCGCGATATAATGGAACGGTGAGTTATCCGTGACCCGCGATTTAATGGGGCGGTGAAGTGGTACCACATGCATGGGTGTGTTGCATTACTCGAATATAACATGAATGGATGATTTTTCCAATGTCATATTTGATTGTTTGTATGCACGTATGATTGATAAATGGTTGATGATGTTTGATGAATATTTGCAAATATGAAAGGCAATATGTCATGGATATATGAATTGTAAAGATTTTGTAAACTATGAAATATGCTAATTATTGGGTGATGCCTATGATTTCGTGAATTGATTGTTATGAATGTATAACCAAATGTATAATTGAGTTGCT
This sequence comes from Vicia faba, assembly GCA_948472305.1. Taxonomy (NCBI): domain Eukaryota; kingdom Viridiplantae; phylum Streptophyta; class Magnoliopsida; order Fabales; family Fabaceae; genus Vicia; species Vicia faba. Next base: position 499,376,634 of record OX451736.1, read on the forward strand.
CACCCTTACTGTTGAATATTTCAGATTAAGGAGCTTCGTTCAGGTGCTTGGCGAAGGCTTGTCGCTTTTAGTTTATTTTCGTTTTAGTATGTCTGGGTCATGCTCTGATAGTTGTAACTCCGGGAACGTTTGGTTGTCGAGCTGCTTTAGTCAGACTCGTTTGTTTCCTTTTATTTGTTATAATATGATGTTGACTTTTCCAGGTGTTAATCCCTGATGATTTTGGAAGATATTATAACAATTGATTTTATTAATTAAAGTATTCCGCTGTGTAAACATGTATGAGTTACCACTAAAATTATGCATGACAGGAATTTATTTTATTAAAAGAGACTTGTAGCATCCTCGATTATACATGTACTCTGAGTTTATAATTTTTAATATTTGCGAAAATTATATGCGGGGTTTTAGAGGGTGTTACATGAACTGCCCATCGCGAGCTGGGTGTTCTGCCTTACAGGTACTACGACGGTGGGGCTCGGTGTAGTTGTCCATGTCGGGCACTATCGATTGGTCTTGTTTGTTGAGCGATGTTGTGCGATTTAGCCATATGTCGGGCTTGTACCTCAGCCTCTATACGGAGTCAGACGTTTTTCCTCGTCGACCGGGCGCGGGTGCCAATGGTCGAGGGTCCTATGTGTTGGTAGTTTTTCAACTATAGTACTGCTTTAGCTTAGCAGCGTTCCAGGGTCGTGGTAATGGCTCTCCGTCTAATTGCTCGAGATAGTACGCCCCGATACCAGTGGTGCCGTGGACGCGATAAGGTCCTTCCTAGTTCGCGGCCAGCTTCCCTTCGCGGGAATCCTTCTGGTTCCTGCGTAATACCAGGCTGTCGATTTTGAACTCACGCTTGATGACCTTGTCGTTGTGGCGTAGAGCCACTCGTTGTTTTAGGGTGGCTTCGCGCAGGGCTGCACCAGATCGGATTTCCTCGACTAGGTCGAGTTCGTCCCTTAGCGCCTCGTCGTTCATTTCTTCGTTGAGGGGGTTCTCTGTTCGTATGGAAGGTTCCATGATCTCAACTGGGATAACGGCCTCGGTGCCATACGTCAATCTAAATGGGGTCTCGCCCGTCGTTGAGTGGGGCGTGGTTCGGTATGCCCACAAGACGCTGTGGAGCTCCTCGACCCATCCCCTCTTGGCTTCGCCGAATCGACGTTTGAGTCCCCGGAGGATAACCCTGTTCGCGGCCTCGGCCTGCCCGTTAGTTTGAGGGTGATCGACAGAAGGGAAGTGTTGTTTTGTCCCGAGTTTGGCGATGAAATCTTGGAATCCGTGGTCGGTGAATTGGGTGCCGTTGTCGGTCACCAGCGCCCTCGGAATTCCAAATCTGGCGAGGATGTTTCTTTTGTAGAAACGGAGGATGTTATGTGAGGTGATCTTCTCCAGGGCCTCGGCCTCGATCCATTTCGTGAAGTAATCCACGGCGACGATGAGGAATTTGTTCTGATAGGTTCCTTGCACGAAGGGCCCGAGGATGTCCATACCCCACCAGGCGAACGGCCATGGGGACGACAGTATGCTCAGCTCGTGCGGAGGGGCGAGGTGCATGTCCCCGTGTTTCTGGCACTTATCACATTTCTTGACGTGTTCCTTGGTATCCTACTGCATCGTCGGCCAGTAGTATCCCGCTCGAAGGGATTTCCTTGCTAAGGATTTACCGCCCATGTGCTGGGCGTTGATCCCTTCGTGTATCTCCCGTAGTACTTCGGGGACTGCGGACTCGTCGATGCATTTCAGGAGGGGGATGGAGAATCCTCTGCGGTACCGTTTCTGCTCGAGAACCACGTAGGAACATGCGCGTCGCTTTGTGACGGTAGCTTCGGCCTGGTTCGATGGGAGTTCGCCTTTTGTCAGGAAATTGTAAACCGGGGTCATCCATGACGTCGCATCCCCGATGGCATGGATCTCGACTTTAGTCGAGGATCGTTCGATACTTGGACGCGCTAGAGATTCCTGGATGACGGATTTGTTTCCGCCCTTCTTTCGTGTGCTCGCGAGTTTGGATAATATGTCCGCCCTCGTGTTTTGCTCGCGGGGAACATGTGAAATTTCTACTCGTACGAACTTTGTCATGTATTTTCTGACTAAGTTTAAATACTCGATGAGGTTGTCGTTTTTGGCCTGGTAGCTCCCCTGTACTTGAGAGGCGACGAGCTGGGAGTCGGTGTAGATCTGTACCTCGCGGGCTCCCAGGTCCTCGGCCAGTCTCAGTCCTGCGAGCAGGGCTTCGTATTCTGCCTGGTTGTTTGACGTCGGGAAGGAGAGAGCTAAGGAGTGCTCGATTACTACGCCTTCTTCGTTTTCCAGGAGGATTCCCGCGCCGCTTCCGGACGAGCTGGATGCTCCGTCGACGAAGATGGTCCACTTGTGTTCTTTCCCCGGGGGAGGGTCGTTAGTGGTCATTTCCGCGACAAAGTCGGCCAAGGCCTGTGCTTTCAGGGCTTTCCTGCTTTCGTACTGAATGTCGAATTCGGAGAGTTCCAAGGACCATTTTAGCATTTTGCCCGCCATATCGGGTCGACCCAGGAGTTGTCTCACTGGTTGGTCGGTTCGCACGATGATCGTGTGGGCCAGAAAGTAGTGTCTGAGCCTCCTCGCCGCGTTGACGAGGGCCAGAGCCACCTTTTCTATCTGCTGGTATCTGCTTTCAGGCCCCTGTAAGGCCTTGCTCGTGAAGTAGACGGGTTTCTGCCCGTCGGGGGTCTCGCGGACAAGAGTTGCGCTGATGGCTTCGTTCGAAACGGCCAAGTACAAGTACAGCGGTTCCCCGTCATCTGGTCGAGATAGCACGGGAGGCTGAGACAGACTTTGCTTTAGGTGGCGTAGTGCCTGCTCGCATTCCTCATTCCATTCGAAGGCTGCTTCCTTTCGAAGGAGTTTGAAGAAGGGGAGGGCGTGCTGAGCGGATTTCGCGACGAAGCGGGACAGCGACGTGAGCATGCCGTTCATGATTTGTATCGATTTCTTCGATGTCGGTGTTGGGAGGTCGGAGAACGCCCGGCATTTGTCGGGGTTGGCTTTGATTCCCCGTTCTGTTAGATAGAATCCAAGGAATTTTCCTGCCTTAACCCCGAACGTACATTTCTCGGGGTTGAACCTCATTTTACACTGTCTTGCTTGGGCAAAGACTGTCTTGAGATGAGCTGCGTGGTCGGTGTCTGCCCGGGACTTGACGATCATGTCGTCCATATATACCTCGAGCATGTCTCCGATCTGTTTGTTGAAAACTCTGTTCATCATGCGTTGGTAAGTTGCTCCGGCATTTTTCAGTCCGAAGGGCATTACGTTGTAGTAATAGTTGCCCGAGCTGGTCATGAATGTCGTGCAGTGTTTGTCGCCCAGGGCCATTGGGATTTGGTTATAGCCCGAGTAGGCGTCCATGAACGACAAAGTTTTGTAGCCGGCCGAGTTGTCGACCAGCATATCTATGTTAGGCAAGGGAAAAGCATCTTTCGGGCAAGCCCGATTGAGATCAGTGTAATCAACACACATTCTCCATTTTCCATTATTCTTTTTCACGAGTACAACATTTGACATCCAGGTGGAATACCGGGCTTCAGAAATAAAATTTGCCTCTAGGAGGTCTTTTACAGCTTTTTCAGCAGCCTCCGTTTTTTCTGGAGACTGCCTACGCCTATGTTGTACTACGGCCCTAGCGGCTGGATCAATGGCGAGGTGGTGACAGGCGACCTCAGGGTCGAGTCCAGGCATCTCCGCAGCGCTCCAGGCGAACAGATCAGCATTCTCGCGCAGACAGGCCTTGATTTGCTTCCTGGCCAAGTCGTGGAGGTCTTTGCCAATCTTCACTCCCTTAGTCGGGTCTGTGCCGAGGGGAACGAGTTCGAAATCCCCGTCCGGTATTGGTCGGAGTGGGATTTGCTCGTTGTTGGATGGCTCGTCCTGATCGAAGCGGGTGTCCAGAGCTATGGAATCGACCTTTGGTGGAGCTTTCTGGACTTCTTCCTCGGGGGATGCTTTCCTGTCGGGCTCCTGTTTTGTCCTTTTGGCGGGTCTGGTCCCTATGTCGACGGTATCCCGTCCCTTAGAAGCGGCGTTGAAGCACCTGTGGGCAGCGGCTAGGTCTCCTTGGATGGTGGCTACCCGTGCCCTCCTGGTGTAGAACTTCATCTTCAGGTGGACGGTCGAGGGCACCGCTGTTAGTTCTGCCAGTGTCGGTCTCCCCAAGATGCAGTTGTACAGAGACGTTCAGTCAATGACGAGGAAACGGGCTTTAACTTGTCTCGTAGTCGTTCCTTCGCTGAACGTAACCAGGAGCTCGACATACCCCCAAGGTTTGGAAGTCGAGCCGTTGAAGCCTTGTAGATCCGACCCCACATATGGAGAGAGATGTGAGTCGTCCAGCTGTAGGGTTCGGAACAGCTGGCTGTACATCACGTCGACAGAACTCCCTTCGTCGACCAGGATGCGATGCACGTCAAAATTGGCCATTCTTGCCCTTATCAGTAAGGGGATGACCGCGTTCGGGGCTCCGCCGGGGAGCTCTTCTAGGTAGAAGGTGATGGGCTCTGACCTGCCCTTTACCCTTTCGAACGTTACTGTTTACGGGGGAGCCGCGTCGACCAGCTCGTCCAACTTCCTCTTAGCTGAATTGATGGTGAGGTCGTTGAACCCGCCCCCATTAATGACCATGGCGGAGGGAAAGTATTCCCACCTGCTGTGCGTTGTCAGCGGTTCCTGCAGGTGCTCGGGAATGTCGAAGTCCTCGGGCCTGGTCACCGAGAAGGCAGTCTGGATAGGCACCGACTCGTCTGATGGTCGGGCGTCTTCTTTTGGCTCCTTGGCTTCATGGGCATCACGACGAGGAGCGTCGTTTCGCCGGTACTGCGCGAGCCTCCCTCCCTTGATGAGGGTTTCAATGGCGTCCTTGAGGTGGATGCAGTCCTCTGTCAAATGGCCATGACTCCTATGGTATTGACAGTATTTATTTTTGTCCGCCCCAGGCTTGGCGGGAGCAGGTCGGGGAAGCTTGACGCCGCCGTCCTTGAAGTCTGTACTGGCACACTCCGCCAGGATACGCTCGCGGGAAGCTGTGAGCGGAGTGTACTCGGTGAAACAGCCCGAGGGGCCCCTTTGTTCCCGGATTTCCCGGGGTCTGTCTTCTTTCCTTTTCTCCCCAGTTCGTCGAGGAGGAGCCTCTTGGCGCGAGCTGCTGTTGTTGGGACCCCGAGTCCTGGAATCTCGGGCCCTGTTGGCCGCTTCCCTCTCCTCGTAATCCATGTATGCCCGAGCTTTTTCGAGGAGGGCGTCGAAAGACCTGGGCGGTTCGATTCCCACGGCTTTCCTGAACTCTGTGCTGGGGAGGAGCCCCCTCTCCAGCAGATACCTCTTCATGTGGTCCGTGCAGGGGACCTGTATCGCTTCTCGGTTGAAGCGGTTGATGAACTCCCTCAAGGTCTCATCCTGTCTTTGGATGATGGCCTCGAGAGCCGCCTCAGTCTTTGGATGGCGTCGAGAAGCGGTGAAGGAACTGATGAACTGGTTCTTCAGGTTCCGCCACGAGGTGATTGAGCCCGGGGCGAGTCCTTTGTACCAGTCCATGGCCGCTTTCCTGAGAGTCGTGGGGAAGAGACGGCACTTGATGGTCCCCCCGACATTATGATAATGGAGCATGGCCTCGAACCCGTCAATGTGGTCGACCGGGTCCGCGACTCCATCGTACTCCTTCAGATGTGGGGGCTTCTCCATGCCCGGGGGGATGGGTGCATCCATGATGTCCTGCGATAGGGGACCGCGGGGGTCGTCCTCGTCGCTCCTCTCCGGAGACAGAGATGGGGACCTGTAGTATTGTCTGGCATGGCGGTCGTGGTCGTGCTGAGACTCCCTCGAGTGTGATGCTCGTTGGCTGAATGTTACACGCCCGTCCCCGACGTGTCTCTTGTCGTGCCTTGCCGGGTCGCGACTGGGTTCTCCGGCAGGGATGACGGGCTCTCTCTCCAAATAGGGTCGCCTCTGCTTTGGCCGGGGAGATGGGCTTCGAGAGTTTTCCCTGTAGTGTCTCCGCGGGGGAGAAGGGTGTCGAGCTTCATTCACTCGAGGAGGGGGGGTATGTGGTCTCTGATTCCTCCTCGAGGGTCTTCGCTCGTCTTTAAGCGCCTTTAATCTCTCTCCTTGGGCGAAGATGAGATAGTTCGTTTGATTAATTGCTGCGAACAACGCTTGTGTGGTGGCATCCGCCCCGGAGGGGACGGGGACTTACTGAAACCGGGCGGCTCTGTAGTGGGCGAGGGCCACCGGGTCGTCCTCGAGTGGTGGTGGGAGCGAGGAGGATGATGCAGTAGCCCCGTCCCTGTATGAGGAAGTTCCGGGGGCGGTTGTTGCAGGAATGGTGTTGTGGCCGGGATTGCCGACGTTGTCGAGATGTCCGTTTTTGTCCGCTGTGCCGTTATTAGTGTCGGCGACACGGACGTTCTGCTCATCGCGAGCTGGATCAGCCATGACCGATAGTTGAGTTTGAGCTTTGGTCTTTTGAGTTGTTTGTAAGACGGGGAAGCTAGTTTCCCACAGACGGCGCCACTGATCTAACCTGATCAGACTTGGACCGTCACGGCTGGCTCCGAGCTGAAAGTTTGAACGAGGTGGGGGGTACCTACAAGACACTCTGATGCTGAAGTAAGTACGAGCACGAGCAGGCAATAGTAAGTATGGGTAGAATGATGAATACCTGACCCTCTAGAAACAGAGGGTATTTATAGCCCCCAGCGCTGGGCCAAGGTTCCTTCATTGGGCCGGGCAGGTTTGGCCCAATGGAGAAACTGCCAGGTTCTACGTGCGTAGTGGGGACCCGCACGTGGTCCCCTCCCTGGATGTTCTGCGTGAATTGCGGGCGGACAGAGACGCGGTCTTTTCGGGGTTTCGTTGGGAGTGCAGTGGACTGAGTCTGCCCTAGTTGGGGTGCTCGAGGTGATGTCGAGCTAGACAGCAGGATGTCGAGCTGGACAGTTGGAGGTCGAGCAAGTAACCTCAGAGAGCACGTCGGGCACGACTGTGACCCTTTGGTCGGCGTGGCCCTCAGCAAGTTCGTTTGGATTGGGCCTTATCAATGCTATTGGGCCTGTCGGGCCCAGTCCAGAACAATATACCTCTTATTTTTTAATCTTTTTAATAAATATATTTGTTTAATTTTTTTAATATTTATTTCTTAATTATTTCTAACATCATAGTTAATATTGAATTTTTCATTAATATAGAGAGAATCACATATTATTTAAAATAACTATTTTAAAAGATTTTTATGATTTACTTCTCAAAATATAGGATTTTATATATATTAATTCATGTTTTTTATTGAGTTAATGAAAAATAAATTAAAATTAATAGACTTTAATAAAAAAGATAAACTAAATTTTATTGTTGGTTGAAGATATTTGGTGTTATAAATAAATGAAAACAAATAACTTAGGATAAAAATAAAGAAAACCAAAAAAATAAGATCATAATTCATTAGTTTAATCAAGAATTTAATTAGAATATATAATTAATGTAAAGAAATTTTACACTAATAGTGAATAGTAATTATTAAAATTTAAATTAAATTTGATTTTTATTTTAATTATTAATAAAATAATATTTATGGTGATTGTAATACACTGATAATACAAGTGCATAACAATTAATCTCTTTAATCTAATAACAAAATCCATTTGTATTTATCTACCTTAACAAATTCTAATTTATTGTTTTTAAATCAATGTTCAATAATAACAAAATTTAATTTATAATTTGTTACTGGTGAATGCCTTAGGAATACATAACTTTTGTTTCTAACTTTTTGTCAATGAAAAATATTTGTCTAAGGTTTTTCAAAATATTTTTAATAAAATATATCTGTTTTTTTTATGTTAGTTGATATCAGATATTTGTGAATTTCTTTTTGGAATAATTATGTATTAAAAAAAATTCGTAAATAACCATGTTTCGGAAAAAATTACGCAAATAACCATGTTTCAGAAGACTCCCTAAAGAATGAGTCATCTCACTTGGCGCCTCCACTCACAAGTTTGTCCTAGGCGCCATCCCACTTGGCGCCTCCTCTCTCTTTTAGCCAAGTGAGATAGCGCATGCACTTTAAAAGTGAGAGGAGGCGCCATCTCACTTGGCTCCTAGGGCAAAATGTTGTTTTTATAAATAATTCGTTCGTTTCTCCGTCATTTCTCACACTTTCTCGCACTGTTTTCTTATTTTTTTTACTCTATTATTTGCGTCATGACATCGCCCATGATTTTTACCAAAGATGGTTACGTTATCTTCTCCGTCACAAAACCTCTGATGAAAATAAAATTCTGGCACATTCACTCCATGGAGCGTCTGAAGAGGGAGTTGATGCGATGGCTAGAGGGAGACATCGTGGAGGGGAAAAATTAGAAGGATCCAGCAAAGACAAACAACAACCTCACTTGCGACAGGAAGACCTAATTTTTGGTTGGAGGAAGTCAAAACAGACAGCGACGAAATGTTGATGATGCATGGGTCAGATGAAATTGTTTTAATGGTTGTAATTTCGTAGACGGTTTATCGTGTTTTTTTTCTTGTTCGCGCAATGTTTATTGTAACAAATACTGTTAACGAAAAACCCTAATATTTACAATATAATAAAGGAAAGATTTTTAGTAATACAATTTTTATGTGGTTGAGGCAGTAGCCCAATTCGGACAATTTTTGCGATTGTGTCCGACCTGACGACATAAACCACACTTTCTTTCCAGCTTGTCAATGGAGTCCATTTCGGTTGTGATGTGCTTACTTTTGGGATGACCCTTTTTATTCCTTCGCATTTGGTCATTGTGCCATACTATTTCACCGTCGTATGCAGGCCAATAATCTGGTTTTGCTACCAAAGGGAAGCTGTTGTTGTAAACGTTGAGCAACGTTTCAGATTTGTTAATGTGTGACAGAAGTTGTAGCGCGTCTTGATGAGTATAGGCACACGCGACAATGACATGAGAGAAAGGCATACGAAAGGCTTTAAACTTGCCACAATCGCACCAACGAGAAGGTAGTACAACCCTATATTCTTGTCTTGGCAGGCCCTCATTGTGGTCGATTGTCTCTTTGACAATGAAGTTGTGGCTGTGTCGATCAAACCGTATAACCATATGGGTGTTGGTTTTGGCACTTTCTGCCTTAATGTACTTCATGCAGCTTTCACTCCATAGTTGTCCAGATTGCAACACCGCATTCCATATTTCACCTCTTTTGGCAAACAACGAAGCCATCCTAAAATATGTTGATTTAACCAAAGCAGTGACCGGGAGGTTTCGTATGCCTTTAAATACCCCATTCATCGATTCAATTAGATTTTTTGTTATGTGGCCCCATCTTTGTCCATTGTCGTATGACCTAGTCCATTTTTCTATCGGAATATTATCGATCCACCTATCGACTTCCGGATTTGACAAACGAATCTCGTTGTAATAATATTTGAACGTAGGTTGTGTCAATGCATATCCCGTATTCATAACCGCTTTCCTAAGTGTTTTGCCTTTGATCTCCCTTGTGAAATTTTGGACGATATGTCTAACGCAATAGACATGCGTAGAAGGAGGATCATGTCAACCGTTTGCAGGATTATTGTATGCACTTTCAATGGATGCATGTCTATCCGAGATCAAACAGAGATCTGGTTGAGGAGCCACGTGTGTTCGCAGATTTTTGAGAAAAAAGCTCCAAGCACCACCAGTCTCCCCCTCGACTAGGGCAAAGGCAATTGGGAAAATGTTGTTGTTGCCATCTTGTGCAACTGCCATCAGTAGCGTGCCTTTGTATTTCCCATACAACCAAGTCCCATCAATTTGTATAATTGGTTTGCATGACGCAAACCCTGTGATACAAGGTTGAAAAGCCCAAAACACTCGACTGAATATTCCATTTCCGTTGAGTTGACTACCATCAGGGGCGTATGCTGGCACTGTTTCAAGAATGTAAACAGTACTCGGAGAATAAGTCTGGAGTACATTCAGGTAGCGAGGAAGTTCTTGGTATGACTCGTCCCAATTTCCATATACCTTTTCAATCGCCTTGGTCTTTGCTAACCACACCTTTCAGTAAGACGGAGTATAGTTAAATACCGTAGTGATGTGGGAGATTATGGTTTTCACCTTCAATGATGGATCGTTGCTGACGAGTGGTAGGATTTCTTGACAAATGAGATCATAATTAAGTTTTCGATGATCCTGTGATTGAGTAGAACTGACACAAGTGTAGGTAGACATGGAACATATGACCCAACAATTACCTCTTAATCTATATGATACAGTGAGCTTGAACATACAATCAGGGTGGACACACTTGATCTTGTACCTTTTTGGATTTACACGATCCACCTTAAAATCGACTGAGTTGAGCATGTGGAATTTTTTGATGGCTCTGATACATTCTTCTCTGTTACGAAATTTGTCTTTCTATTTTAAGTTTTCATCAGACTGTATATAAGGATTGAAAAATAAATTAGAAGACGGTTCATCTCCGCTCATGTTGAAGTTTGTCATGTGCGGAGGTGGTGTGTAGATCTCGTTTGCAGGAATACCAGGTGTTGTACCCCAAAATTTGCCCTCCCATATTCTTCAAGATTTGCAAAGAGCATGCTTCAAAATCTCCCAAGAGTTGCACAGTCCAATGGCCTCCTAACAGTCAAAAATTAGGGTTTTGGTTCTGACAAAGAGATTGAAGCTTCCAAGGGCCCAAACAAGTCCCACATGCCTATAAACATTGTCAAGCATCCTTATGTCAAGTTTCAAGACTTACAGCACAAAATTGCACAGTCAAAAACCCTAATTGCTCAACAGTCAACTGCAGGGGCAAAATGGTCATTTGACAGTCAAAAGTCAAAAAATTTGGTCAACATCTTATTTTGAAGCAACAAACATCATTTGATCAATTCTTGATCATGATTCTCAAGGCATGGCTCAAAAAGTCTCAAGATGCAAAAGTTTCTATTTTTGGACAGTTGAAAAAGTCAACTGTAACTTGACCAAGGCATAACTTCCACATGGTTTATCAGAAAAATTCCATCCAAAGCTCATTTTTAAAAGAATTACATTTACTACAACTCATCTTCACACTTAAAGTCCAAGAAATGCTCTCACAAAAAGATATCAATCTCAACATTATAGGTCATTTTCAAAAGTTAACAAAAAGGCACTTTAAGTCAAAGACCATAACTTGAGATTGGTAAATCAAAATGACATGGGACCAAAGACATTGGTTAGAGGACTTCAAGACCTTTCCAAAATGTCCAAGAACATGATCAAAGCTTAAAAATTGAGCAAGATATGCCTTGTGGAAGTTGGGAAATTTTTGGGAATTTTGAAAAGTCAACTTTGCTTCAAATGCCTCAAAATTGCTAATGGGCCACAATTTCTTCCAAGAATCATCACCCAAAAGCTATGCACGACCCATTGACCCAAAGGGGAGTTATTTTCTTATTTTTAATTAATTAATTGAGTTTATTATCCTATTAATTCATTTAATTAAAATTAAATATAAGAAAAATACTAAAACATGTTTTCCAAATCTTTTTATGCAGCATATTCACTCAATATTTCGTGCACTATTCAATAAGGAAAGATTCAATATGATTGACAAGGATTGGCATCAAAAAGGAATGAAAAAGATTGAAAAAGATCATGGAAAATCACAAATTCAAAAGCATTGAATACATGGATTTTAGGCCAGTTTTTCTAACCTAATTCATTCACCTATATGTGCACATTGCAAACCTAATGCCAAGAACAAGAAAGTTGCGCCCAAGCATAGAGAACAACTTTGCATTTTTTTTCAAAAAAACCTTGAAACTGTTTTGATAGTTAGAGCATAATTCAAAGCCTCAAAACTATTCCACAAGCTTGCCAAGACTACCAGGAATCTTTTCCAATCAAAGCCAAGTCTCCACGCGCAAAGAATTGGTAGAACAGAGTTGCTTCCCTTTCAAAATTATGCATAATCGTGTTTTGATTTCTGGACATTTTTCATGCATTTAAATTGTTGATTTATACTAACCATGACCTTCTGAAGCTAATGGTATTACTCAATTGAAGAATAGCTGTCTGAACACGAATTCACCATGGACATTGCTTAGGGTTTCAGAGCTCTAATTTTGGGGCTTTGCATATCTGGAATAATTGGACCATGAAACTTACACCATTGAAACCAGGACCTTCCAACGAATGGAAACTAACCATCGCGCCCAATTTATATTATGCTATGGCCTAATCGCTATTTTTGCAGGTTTGAGTTAGTGGGGGTTTAAAACCCCCGCTATTTGATATTAGTTTCAGGTAAAAACGAAGGACCAAGGAAGGAGATGCTGAGGTGTTGAACCATGGTTGGTTGGTTTGAATAACTGGCGCTTTTTTTTTATTTGTCCAGCATAATCTTGATTTTTCAAATATAATAATTGTGTTCCATCATAATATCAAAGAAACGCACTAGCTCACTTGGTTAGCACGTTGGCATGCAGGTATTGGGACATGGGTTCGATTCCCAGGTCCCCTACTACGTTTCATAATTTTTTCCATAACGTACTTCCATGCAGTACATGCCCCAGGGTCTACCATGCAGCCTCACATCTTTGCTTATCACGTGCCCAACAACTCCAATCCAAAGGCCAGGATGGGCAGTCCACCATGGACACCAGTCAACTGCTTCCCACTCAATCAAAGAAGTCAACCAGGCCTTGCATTTCAATGGGCCTAATTGCTGCAAATTAACCTCCATAATTGGGTCAACCACCCCCCATGTTTGCATTTTCTTTCTCTCTTTTTATTCTTTTCTTTTATTTATTTTAATCATGTTAATTGTTTTATTTAATTCCATAAAATTAATTTTCATAAAACACAAAAAAACCAGAAATCATTAAAAATAAAAATATGTTTTTATTTAATTTTTAATTCATCAATAGTTTTGTAAATGAATTCTAAATAACCAAATTAGTTTAATTTTAGGTTTAATTTTAATGTTATTTTCTTAAATAAATAAAATACATAAAAATTAGGTTTAGCATTTTCATTCTTTTTTTTCTCAATAAATAATTTTTATTCTTATTATTATTAACCATTAATTATTTTGTAAGTAAATATATATATATATATTAAATAATTAGTAAATTAGGTCAAACTTGAATCTTTTTTCTTTAATAATTAAAAATGCTTAGAACTAGGGTTTAAACTTCAATTAATTTCTTTTATTTTCATAAATAAAAAAAACATCAAAAAATAACTCCTCTTCTCATTAAATAATTAATTATCTCTTAATGTCAATTTAATTTCTTTAAAGGGTCCAACGCCCTCGCACCTTCGATTATAATTCCTTTTCGCGCGTTTGCTTTTATTTTTCTTTTTTAATCTTATGTAATTGCCCCAAAGCCTTGTAATAGATAATTAGGACATTTATTTTCCGCATTTTATTTATTCAAATCGGGTCTCTGTTTAATTTGGCGATGTATAGACCCGCGCCTTGTAATAGCGTAGGACTTTTACTTTCCGCACTTTAATTCCCGCACCTTTTAACTGTTAATCACATGAAAGAATGTATGCCCAAATAAAATCAAAGCGTAGCTCACCCAATGCATGACAAGACAAATAATATCTGAAAATAACACACAATTCACACACCACTCCTAGGGTACGCCTCACTGTTGCCTTGCCCCTCGAAACGTGGTCGTCGAGTAGAGGACGTTTTAGTAAGTCCTCATGTCCATGAACATGGCATGGGGGTAGCTTCTAAGGTGTCCTACTATTGCTCTGGTGACCACACTGTCCCTAAACTCGAATTGACCCGAACACCTCCAACGGTGGTGCTACCTACCTCTCAATGGTGGGATGGCACTACCTCAAGGACATTTACACAGACTAATTCCTTAGGGTAGGTAGACGACTCGTAGATACTTGCTCTAATTCAAAACAAATCAAAAACTTCTTTTCACACTGACACTTTCAAAAAAGCTTTCAAAAACAATTTTTCAAACACTCTTGAGGACTGATACAAGAGTCGAACTGAAATTTTAAACGAAACTTTTTCAAACCCACTCACACTTGAAAAGCAAACACATTTTGAAAACACAAATGAGCAAATATCTAAGAGCCCATGGATAACCATGGATAGAAAGGGTGCTAACACCTTCCCTTTCTATAAATCTACCTCCCGAACCGAGAACAAATCTCATAAGGAATTTTTCTGTGCTTTTGTCCTTTCCATATTGGAGAAAATAAAAGACGGTGGCGACTCTTGCTTCCGCGACATTTCGCGAACCAGCGTTAAACAGTCAGTTCCAGATCCACCAATCACAGAACTGGCGACTCTGCTGGGGATTATCTTATAAAGTGAGGTGTACCTTAGGATAGTTCATAACTGTGTTTTCAATTGCTTTGACTTGTTTGCTTTATCATTGTGGGACTGTCTTGGGAGTTACATAGATCCTAACCCGGATCTGGGGATACCTTGTTTAGGTAGTATAAGCTGTGAGGGACCTGTCCGGCGTAGACCGACATGGGTGAAGCAGTGGCTACGTTGGTGTGGCACCTTGGTCTGTACCGATATCCCTTGTGTTGCAACGAGGAGAATATGGGTCTTCTGAGGAGTCATTAAGCACCAACAGACCTTAGAACCTTAAATGACACAACTTGGCCAATAGAACAGTAGCAGTATGCTACGCCCATTGAGGCTAAACTCTCGTGATGGTTCTGGCCGCAAGAAAAGATTGCGATGCTGGAGTTATGACCGATGGAGGGTAGTCAGTGATATTGGGATCCTCTAAGAACCCGGTTACTTTTGATAGGACAGGTATGAACCAACAAACTGAAAGAGGGTAATACCTAGACCTCATGCTGGCCTAAACTTTAAGGGTTTGTCTTGTGTGACTTGTGTGCCTTATCATGTTTGCCTTTGTAAATATTTGTGGTGTGCTTTATCATAACATCATAACATCATGAGCATTGCATGCATCCTGCATAAGGACTGACCATTTCAAAGACAAGAGGGTTTCACCTTTGCTCTGTTTTGTAGGACATCATGATGCCTATGCGAAGGAATACTATCCGGTTCAACTTTGTTCACCCACCTGAGTTACTTGAAGAATTGGCTAGCAGAATTCCAAACACCACATCTTTCATTCAGAGTCATGGTTCTCTTCTCAGTTTAGTCACTACAAAGCGGGATCAACAGTTGATGAGTGTCCTGACCCAGTTCTATGACCCTCTGTATCAGTGCTTCACCTTTCAAGACTTCTAGCTGGTCCCTACCCTGGAAGAGTTCTCTGATTTGCTTGGTATCCCTATCTTGGATCAGACTCCCTTCACTGGTTGGGAAAAGACCCTTAGGCTTGAGGAGGTTGCTGCAACTCTTCCCTTGACCCATCAAGAAGTAATGGACAATTGGGTGACTAGAAGCGGAGTTAAGGGTTTCTTGGCCAAGTTTCTGATTGGTAAAGCTAACAGTTTCTGGAATGACTTGGACTTTAGGGCATATGAAGACATCTTGGCTCTCTTAATCTATGGGCTAGTCTTGTTTCCTAATCCTGACAACTTCATCAATGTCACTGCCATAAGGATCTTCATGTCTCAGAATCCTGTGCCCACTCTCTTGGGTGACATCCTGCAACAACTTTATGCTCGTACTGCCCGAAGACGAGGAATCCTGTGGTGTTGTATCCCTTTGTTGGTGAGGTGGTTTATTTCGCACCTCCCTAAGTTCGTACTGAAGAACCAAGAAGGAAGAGGTTGGGCTCATAGGTTGATGTCTCTCACTGATAAGGACATCATTTGGACTTTCAGAGGTTTGGATGAGATAGCTGTTATTGATCGTTGCGGAGAATACCCTAATGTTCCTTTGATTGGTACTCAAGGAGGAATCTCTTACAATCCATGTCTAGCGCTCCGTCAGTTTGGAAGGGCCAGAAGAGCAGGGCCTCATGAGATGTTGGTGCCTCACATCAGTTTTGAGTTTCAGGTGGATAGTGACGAGCTGCGTCGTAGGTTCATCAAGGCTTGGGACAGAGTTCATAAAACTGACCCACAAGAGTTGGGGCCAAAGACTTCTCTACCTATGGAAGCCTACTACAAATGGGTTCGCATCCGTGCTCAGAAGTTAGGTATGCCATACAAAGCTGTCAGACCCGTCATTCTTGAGTATCCTGACAAAGATGGGGCTCCTCCAACCGTCCTCCCTCCTCAGATACCTACTGATTATGAGACATTAAAGAGGTCTTGGTCGCAACTGTGAGAAGAACGGGATTCTTATCGGGAAAAGTTCAACGAGCAGGAATTGAAGATCCAGAAGCTGACAAAGCAGTTGGAGAATGAGCGAGCTCTGAATGACTACATCCGTACTGAGAAGAGGAGACCTTGGGATCAATGATGAGCTTTGGATGTTCTTTTACAGTTTCATTTCCCTTTTCAGTATTTCCATTTTATGTAACGCCTAAGGGCAATCTGTTGAACAATTTAAGTTTCAAAGTTGAATCTAATGAAGTGTGTTCCTTTTTGTTTACAAAGTTGATTCCCGATTGTCTTTGAAAACATAAATCATACGCATTCCATTCATCATGTGCATAGCAGGTATTCTTCTTTTCAGGTTGCTTACTGTTCTTCACTGTTTATTTCAGCATCATGAACCCTGAATCATCAACCGAGATGTCTATCAAGGCCCTTCAGGCGCAGAACGCACAATTTCAAGAGTTGATCATGGGTTTGGCTCAAGGCCAAGAAGAGTTGAAGGCTCTGCTCCTGAAGAAGGAGAAGAAGAAGAAGAGAACTGTTCTTTTCAACTCAGGCCGGAGGTTTGGTAATACTCTGCAGAATGAGGAAGCTGGTTCTTCTGTAGGCAAAGACAGTCCCCAAGGGGGAAAGGCTCCAAGTCCAGTAGTCTCCGACAACGAGACTGATTTTAATGAGGAACAGTATCCTCCGGCTGAAGACAGATACAAGCAGCTGGAAGACCGTCTGAACGCCATGGAGATCCAACAAGTGCCTGGGCTGGATTTCGGAGACTTGGGCTTATCTACTGGTGTGATCATTCCTCACAAGTTTAAGGCACCATCTTTCACCAAGTATGACGGGGCGTCTTGCCCTAAGTTACACCTCAGATCTTATGTGCAGAAGATTCAACCGTACACAGTGGACAAGAACTTGTGGATCCACTTCTTCCAGGAGAGTCTTTCAGGGACTCATCTCGAATGGTTCTATCAGCTGGATGGAACCAAGGTTCGTAACTGGGAGGAGTTGGCTACTGCTTTCTACAAGCAGTATCAATATAATGCCGACCTTGCTCCTACACGTACCCAACTCCATGGTATGTCGCTAGGATCAGGCGAAGGTTTTAAAGAGTATGCACAGAAGTGGAGGGACCTGGCTGGCAGGGTGCAGCCTCCGTTGACAGACCGTGAATTGGTAGATATGTTCTTGGGGACCTTATCCGGGCCGTTCTTTAATCATCTTATCGGCAATTCATCTGCAGGGTTCACTGACCTTATTCTGACTGGGGAGAGGATAGAGGCTGGAATGAAGTCCGGTAAAATTCAGAAAGGTGCGTCTTCGAGTTCTGAGAAGAAACCTTTTAAGAAGGAGGCCAGTGCCGTGTATGGGCCTAAAAGGCAAGATAAACCAGAGCTCCGCCAAGCTGTCAACGCGGTAATGATTGCTAAACCTGCTGCCGCTCCTCGGCAAACCAATCAACAAAGGGCTGAGAGACCCAGAAGAGAATTTACCCGGCTGAGTATGACCTTGTCACAAATCTTACCGCAGTTGCTATCCACCAACTTGGTGACTGTCAGAGAGGCTCCAAAGGTTGTGAATACTGCCTCTCCTAAGTATAATCCAAATGCTCGTTGTGCTTATCACTCCGATAGCCCGGGGCATTCTACTGATGACTGCTGGGCCCTGAGGAATAAGGTGCAGGACCTTATTGATGCTAAGGAGGTACAATTTGAGGCACCTGAGAAACCCAATGTGGTGACTGCTCCCATGCCTAACCATGGAGTAAATGCTATTGGGGGCGAAGACGAAGTGGACGAATCTGAGTTTGACAGCTGGATCTACCCGGCAACCGACAGTGGACCTAGCAATTGGACTGCGAAAGACAACCTACATGTTACTTTTGTTACGCAGTAATGAATTCCTTTGTTTTTGTTATTTGTAATAAACAATAAACTGAAACTTTATGGCCCGGTGTCCTACCCGGGGCATCGTTGGCTTCATTTGTGAGGGCATTAACTGTCATTTCATATATCATGAATAAAGATCTTGGACGTTTTTTCGCATTTCAAATCTTGTGCTCCCTTTCTTTCTTTCCTTTCTTTATATTACAAAACAGCTGTATTTACACACACTCACTCATACAGGTTTCAATCCACTCGGGATCTCACTGGTAACGACTCTGCTACTGCCAGTTATGACTTCGAAAATCCGATCAACTTAGCCGAAGACGAAGGTGAAGATGATTGCGAAGTGCCTGGAGAGCTTGCAAGACTATTACTCCAGGAAGAGAGGGCAATTCAACCACATGAAGAGCCAGTGGAAAAAATAAATCTGGGTACTGAGACAGACAGAAAGGAGGTTAAGATTGGTGCCAACCTAGAGCTCAGCGTGAAGCAACGGTTGACTCAGATGTTACATGATTATGTGGAGATCTTTTCCTGGTCCTACGAAGACATGCCCGGGTTGGATACCGACATTGTGGTCCATCATTTGCCTACCAAGGAAGACTGCCCTCCGGTTAAGCAAAAGGTCCGCCGTATGCATCCAGAGATGTCCGAAAAGATCAAAGCCGAGGTTATGAAACAGTTTGATGTCGGGTTTCTTGCAGTGACTTCTTACCCTCAGTGGGTTGCCAATGTAGTGCCGGTACCGAAGAAAGATGGTAAAGTCAGAATGTGTGTCGATTACAGGGATCTGAACAGGGCAAGCCCCAAGGATGACTTCCCCTACCTCACATTGACGTTCTGGTTGATAATACTGCTCAGCACAAGGTGTTCTCCTTCATGGATGGCTTTTCAGGTTACAATCAAATCAAGATGGCTCCTGAAGACATGGAAAAGACTACCTTTGTTACTCAGTGGGGCACCTTCTACTACAAAGTCATGCCATTCGGGTTGAAAAATGTTGGGGCAACCTACCAACGTGCCATGGTTGCTTTATTTCATGACATGATCCATCATGAGATAGAAGTGTATGTCGACGACATGATTGCAAGGTCCCAAACTGAGGAGGAACACCTTGATCATCTGCAAAAATTGTTTGACCGTCTGAAGTTGTACAAGCTGAGGTTGAACCCAAACAAGTGCACCTTCGGGGTAAGATCTGGAAAGTTGCTAGGCTTCGTCGTAAGTGACAATGGTATTCGAGTGGACCCTCCCAAGGTTAAAGCCATTCAAGAGATGACAGTTCCTAAGACAGAGAAAGAGGTCAGAGGCTTTTTAGGACGCCTGAATTACATTGCTCGATTCATCTCGCACCTAACCGCTACCTGTGAACCAATCTTCAAGTTGCTGAAGAAAGATCAGGTAGTACGTTGGAATGATGAATGTCAGGCCGCTTTTGACAGAATCAAAGAGTATCTCCAAGAACCACCCATTCTTATGCCACCGGTTGAAGGGAGACCTCTGATACTATACCTGACAGTACTGGACAACTCAATGGGGTGTGTGCTGGGGCAGCATGACGAGTCTGGCCGAAAAGAGCACGCCATTTATTACCTTAGCAAAAAGTTTACCGACTGTGAGACCCGATACTCACTGCTCGAGAAAACTTGCTGCGCTTTGGTATGGGCTGCTCGCCGGATGAGACAGTATATGCTGACTCACACTACCTTGTTGATTTCAAAGATGGATCCAATAAAGTACATATTTGAAAATCCTGCTCTGTCTGGGAGAATAGCAAGATGGCAAATGATCTTGACAGAATACGACATTCAGTACACAACTCAGAAAGCCATCAAAGGAAGTGTATTGGCAGACCACTTGGCACATCAGGCCGTAGACGACTATCAGTCAATGAACTTTGAGTTTCCATACGAGAGCATCATGATAGTGACTGATTGTGAAGTACCTGGACCGGATGAAGGACCTGAGGAAGGATCCCTATGGTCTATGCACTTTGATGGAGCCTCCAACGCTTTGGGTAACGGTATCGACGCTGTGATCATATCCCCTAAAGGCACTCATACTCCACTTACTACACGGCTATATTTCAACTGCACCAACAACATGGCGGAGTATGAGGCATGCATCATGGGACTTCAAGCTGCAATTGACTTAAGGATCAAGTTTCCGAGTGTCTTCGGAGATTCCGCTCTCGTGATCAATCAGATCAAAGGCGAGTGGGATACGAAACATCCGAATCTTATTCCTTACAAAGAATGTGTGTTGACATTGATCCCCCACTTCACAAAAATAACTTTTGAACATTTCCCAAGAGAGGAGAATCAGTTGGCGGACGCGTTAGCTACAATGTCTTCCATGTTCAAAGTCAAATGGGACAATGAGGCTCCCCGGGTCATCATCTGGAAACTGGACGAACCGGCATACTGTTGTGATCTTGAGACTGAGTTGGTGACTGAGAAGCCTTGGTACCATGAGGTGAAGAGATACTTGGAAGCTCAGGAATACCCTGAAGGTGCATCTGTCAACGACAAGAAGTTCCTGAGAAGGTTCGCAACAAAGTTCTTCCTTAGTAACGGCATTCTGTACAAGCGAAACCATGATTCGACCTTACTGCGTTGTGTGGATAAGACTAAAGCAGAAAGGATCATGGCAGAGCTACATGAAGGTACCTTTGGAACGCATTCCAGTGGACACACTATGGCAAAGAAGATCCTTCGGGCAGGGTATTTCTGGTCCACAATGGAAGCCGACTGTTACCAACATTCTCGGACATGTCATAAATGCCAGATATATGCTGATAAGGTGCACATTCCTCCAGTTCCTCTGAATGTCCTGACTGCACCTTGGCCTTTCGCAACGTGGGGTATAGATATGATCGGAGAGATTAAACCTACAGCATCCAACGGGCATCGCTTCATCCTAGTGGCGATCGATTACTTTACGAAGTGGGTTGAAGCAGCTTTGTACGCCACTGTAACCAAGAACGTTGTGGCACGGTTCATTCGGCATAACCTGATCTGTCGATACGGCGTCCCGGAGAGGATCATTACGGACAATGGCACCAATCTTAATAACAAGATGATCACTGAGCTCTGCGAGCAGTTTAAGATACAACACCACAACTCTTCTCCTTACCGGCCGAAGATGAATGGGGTTGTAGAAGCAGCGAATAAAAATATCAAGAAAATTGTGCAGAAGATGACAATGACCTATAAAGATTGGCACGAGATGTTACCGTTCGCTCTTCATGGATACCGTACCTCAGCAAGGACGTCAACCGGGGCAACCCCCTTCTCCTTGGTCTACGGTATGGAGGCAGTCTTACTGATCGAAGTACAAATACCCCCTCTCCGGATAATGAAGGATGCAGATCTAAGCGAAGATGATTGGATCCAGACACGACTTGATCAATTAAACCTGATTGACGAAAAGAGACTTGCTTCTATTTGTCATGGTCAGACGTACCAAAAACGGATAATCAGGGCATTTAACAAGAAGGTCAGACCACAAGAATATCAAGTCGGGGATCTGGTAATCAAATGCATCATCCTTCCTCAGAGTGATCCAAGGGGAAAATGGACCCCTATGTACGAAGGGCCATTTGTGGTTAAACATGTGTTCTCAGGAGGAGCCATGATTCTGACCACCATGGATGGTGACGACCTTCCTCACCCCGCCAATGCAGACATAGTAAAAAGATACTACGCATGATAAAAGACCCGCTAGGTTGACATACCTAGGCAAAAATTAGGGCTTCCTGGCGAACCAAAAGGGTTCGGGCAAAATGAGGGATGAAATGAAAAAATCTGTACACTCGGCAAGTCGAAAACCTGAAAAGGAGGCTTGGGCAAAAATGGGTATCCCGGTGGACTGAAAACCCGAAAGGGCGGTCCAGGCAAAAGTTAGGGATAAAGCGTAATACTATGTCTCATTAGATCACTTCGCATCCAGAATCCGGTAGCAACTGTCAAGTTCAGAAGACATCAATCAATCAGCTTCATCTTCAGCTAGGTCATCAAGTGATGAGACGCTCGAAGATATAAAGGCGATAGCAGAGTTGGAACCCAGTGGGATTATTCTTTTCACATAGCTGTTTTGTTTTCCCTTTGTACAAATTGTGTAAAATCTTTTATTCGGCGGCGTTCTCTTACTAGGACGTCAGCCTCTTGTACATGAACGCCTATTTACAGGCAAATTCAAAAATCAATATAAATTCACTTTTCAGTTAAAATTGCCAACTGTTTTTCCTTTTTCTGTTTTGTTTTGCGAAGAACGTCCAAGGTTCAATTTGTGATATATGCATTTGACGTTAATTGCTAACTCATAAATATTTGCATGCGAAACAAAGGATTAATTACAGGTAACATTAGAAACAGGGGCAATAATGAGTGGTCTAAGCGATCTAATTGTTCTGTCCACCAAGGTACCAAGGTAAGTTCGGCTGAAGAACATAACCAAGATATCTTAAAATCCCCAGAGAGTGAGCCAGCAAGTCAATGCACTCTCCTCAAGCAGAAGCTATCCTGTCAGCTTTAAGGAAGTTGGGTATCCCCCGCAGATCTCAACATTTCCCAGCACAATATACGAATATTTTTAACAAGCATCCCCGGCAGTCTTGATCTAAGATTGTTCCCCGGCGGTATACCAGGCATTCGGTGGAGTCACTCCCAGTACATCTCAAAATTTCCCCAGGAGAGTCCAATCCAGATTTCCCCAGGACAGTTTGAATCCATCTCCCCAGCAGTAAGCTTATCCCCAGTAGATTCTGGAAGCTTATCCCCTGCAGAGCACGAACGCGTCTCCCGGCTTTATTCAAAGGTTATTTTCCTACCAGGATATAACTGGGTTATCCTCCGCCAAAAGCCACGGAAAGATCGTCCTCGGTGAAGTCTTCTTATCCCCAGCGGAGTCTATTAACACTTCCAACATAAACGACAGTATCCCCAGCGGAGTTACCATCAACATCCCAGCAAAGTACTTCTCTTCCCACAGAGTACTTTCCCCAACAAGATCGCTAGAGTAGTTATTCCCCGCAGAGTAATCTCTTCATCAAGTTTCGTCCCCAACGGAGTCATCTTCTCCTACCGGTTCATTCTTGCAATCACTCCCCAGTGGAAACAAAAGCTCTACATCATCCCAGGATGTGATTTCCCGGCACCCGTCAAGGATTTACTTTCCTAGACAAAAACATACATTCATAAACATCGCATTTCCATACATTATAGCATACATATATGCATCATGAACATACGATCTCATTTATGTTGAGAACATCATGGCTTGATCCATATCGCGCATTGCATATGACTGACCTTTACCTTTCAGGAAAGATCCAGTTAAGTTCTCAGCTATGTCCAAGACATTCTCTGGTTCAGTTAAATCGATTCCTAAAGATTTTTCTGATTCTTATCCAGTTGAAGTTATTTCAAGACTTTCGTCTGGTTCAGGTAAATCGATTCCTAAAGATTTTTCTGATTCTTATCCAGTCAAAGATATTCCAAGACTTTAGTCTGGTTCAGTTCAATCGATTCTAAGATTTTTCTGATTCTTATCCAGTCAAAGTTAACCCAAGGCCTTCTCTGGTTCAGTCAAGATCGACCCTAAGATCTCCCTGATTCTTATTCCAGTTGAAGATTCCAAGACCTTGCCTGGTTCAGTTAAATCGATTCTAAGATTTTTCTGATTCTTATCCAGTCAAAGGCCTTCTCTGGTTCAGTCAGATCGACCCTAAGATCTCCCTGATTCTTATTCCAGTTGAAGATTCCAAGACCTTGCCCGGTTAAGTTAAATCGACTCCTAAAGATTTTTCTGATTCTTATCCAGTCAAAGGCCTTCTCTGGTTCAGTCAGATCGACCCTAAGATCTCCCTGATTCTTATTCCAGTTGAAGATTCCAAGACCTTGCCCGGTTCAGTTAAATCGACTCCTAAAGATTTTTCTGATTCTTATCCAGTCAAAGGCCTTCTCTGGTTCAGTCAGATCGACCCTAAGATCTCCCTGATTCTTATTCCAGTTGAAGATTCCAAGACCTTGCCTGGTTCAGTTAAGTCGACTCCTAAAGATTTTTCTGATGCCGATCCAGTCAAAGGCCTTCTCTGGTCCAGTTAAATCGATTCCTAAATATTTTCCTAATAAAGACTCAGTAGAAGATATCCAAGATTCTCTCATCGTTACTGTTGAGGTAGTAATCGTCCCAAGATTCTCTCATCGTTACTGTTGAGGTAGTAATCACCCCAGGTTCTCTCAACGTTACTGTTGAGGTAGTAACCATCCCTGATTCATTCATAACCTTTTGAAGCTCCAGACTCGACTCCTGTATCTCGCCAGGGCACGTCTGAAGAGGTTTAAGGATTCAATTCCTGCAACCAGTCAGGGCACATCTATACAAATAGTTTGAAGACCGACTCCTGTAACAGGCCAGGTACTCATTTTCTTTTTCAGGTACGCAAGTTCTCGCTAAGGAATCTCTTACGCGATCGACACCCAGATGGCATCTATAAGCCCATACACCTATCCATAACCTCTCAACATGGCATCTGTAAGCCCATCTTCCTGCCCATCAATCTCCAAATTGCATCTGTAAGCCCATTCCCACCATCACACTACTATGTGAGCGCAAATTTCTGGGCACTCTAGTGTTCAATCATCTTCCACCTTCGGATTACGAAAGGCACGCCAGCCAATCTACATCTTCAGGTCTAAGAAGATTGAACAGGGGCAACTATTGTACCCCAAAATTTTCCCTCCCATATTCTTCAAGATTTGCAAAGAGCATGCTTCAAAATCTCCCAAGAGTTGCACAGTCCAATGGCCTCCTAACAGTCAAAAATTAGGGTTTTGGTTCTGACAAAGAGATTGAAGTTTCCAAGGGCCCAAACAAGTCCCACATGCCTATAAACATTGTCAAGCATCCTTATGTCAAGTTTCAAGACTTACATCACAAAATTGCACAATCAAAAACCCTAATTGCTCAACAGTCAACTGCAGGGGCAAAATGGTCATTTGACAGTCAAAAGTCAAAATTTTTGGTCAACATCTTATTTTGAAGCCACAAACATCATTTGATCAATTCTTGATCATGATTCTCAAGGCATGGCTCAAAAAGTCTCAAGATGCAAAAGTTTCTATTTTTGGACAGTTGAAAAAGTCAACTGTAACTTGACCAAGGCATAACTTCCACATGGTTTATCAGAAAAATTCCATCCAAAGCTCATTTTGAATAGAATGACATTTCCTACAACTCATATTCACACTTCAAGTCCAAGAAATGCTCTCACAAAAAGATATCAATCTCAACATTATAGGTCATTTTCAAAAGTCAACAAAAAGGCACTTTAAGTCAAAGACCATAACTTGAGATTGGTAAATCAAAATGACATGGGACCAAAGACATTGGTTAGAGGACTTCAAGACCTTTCCAAAATGTCCAAGAACATGATCAAAGCTTAAAAATTGAGCAAGATATGCCTTGTGGAAGTTGGGAAATTTTTGGGAATTTTGAAAAGTCAACTTTGCTTCAAATGCCTCAAAATTGCTAATGGGCCACAATTTCTTCCAAGAATCATCACCCAAAAGCTATGCACGACCCATTGACCCAAAGGGGAGTTATTTTCTTATTTTTAATTAATTAATTGAGTTTATTATCCTATTAATTCATTTAATTAAAATTAAATATAAGAAAAATACTAAAACATGTTTTCCAAATCTTTTTATGCAGCATATTCACTCAATATTTCGTGCACTATTCAATAAGGAAAGATTCAATATGATTGGCAAGGATTGGCATCAAAAAGGAATGAAAAAGATTGAAAAAGATCATGGAAAATCACAAATTCAAAAGCATTGAATACATGGATTTTAGGCCAGTTTTTCTAACCTAATTCATTCACCTATATGTGCACATTGCAAACCTAATGCCAAGAACAAGAAAGCTGCGCCCAAGCATAGAGAACAACTTTGCATTTTTTTCAAAAAAACCTTGAAACTGTTTTGATAGTTAGAGCATAATTCAAAGCCTCAAAACTATTCCACAAGCTTGCCAAGACTACCAGGAATCTTTTCCAATCAAAGCCAAGTCTCCACGCGCAAAGAATTGGTAGAACAAAGTTGCTTCCCTTTCAAAATTATGCATAATCGTGTTTTGATTTCTGGACATTTTTCATGCATTTAAATTGTTGATTTATACTAACCATGACCTTCTGAAGCTAATGGTATTACTCAATTGAAGAATAGTTGTCTGAACACGAATTCACCATGGACATTGCTTAGGGTTTCAGAGCTCAAATTTTGGGGCTTTGCATATCTGGAATAATTGGACCATGAAACTTACACCATTGAAACCAGGACCTTCCAACGAATGGAAACTAACCATCGCGCCCAATTTATATTATGCTATGGCCTAATCGCTATTTTTGCAGGTTTGAGTTAGTGGGGGTTTAAAAACCCCGCTATTTGATATTAGTTTCAGGTAAAAACGAAGGACCAAGGAAGGAGATGCTGAGCTGTTGAACCATGGTTGGTTGGTTTGAATAACTGGCGCTTTTTTTTTATTTGTCCAGCATAATCTTGATTTTTCAAATATAATAATTGTGTTCCATCATAATATCAAAGAAACGCATTAGCTCACTTGGTTAGCACGCTGGTATGCAGGTATTGGGACCTGGGTTCGATTCCCAGGTCCCCTACTACGTTTCATAATTTTTTCCATAACGTACTTCCATGCAGTACATGCCCCAGGGTCTACCATGCAGCCTCACATATTTGCTTACCACGCGCCCAACAACTCCAATCCAAAGGCCAGGATGGGCAGTCCACCATGGACACCAGTCAACTGCTTCCCACTCAATCAGAGAAGTCAACCAGGCCTTGCATTTCAATGGGCCTAATTGCTGCAAATTAACCTCCATAATTGGGTCAACCACCCCCCATGTTTGCATTTTCTTTCTCTCTTTTTATTCTTTTTTTTATTTATTTTAATCATGTTAATTGTTTTATTTAATTCCATAAAATTAATTTTCATAAAACAAAAAAAACCCAGAAATCATTAAAAATAAAAATATGTTTTTATTTAATTTTTAATTCATCAATAGTTTTGTAAATGAATTCTAAATAACCAAATTAGTTTAATTTTAATGTTATTTTCTTAAATAAATAAAATACATAAAAATTAGGTTTAGCATTTTCATTCTTTTTTTTCTCAATAAATAATTTTTATTCTTATTATTATTAACCATTAATTATTTTGTAAGTAAATATATATATTAAATAATTAGTAAATTAGGTCAAACTTGAATCTTTTTTCTTTAATAATTAAAAATGCTTAGAACTAGGGTTTAAACTTCAATTAATTTCTTTTATTTTCATAAATACAAAAAAAACATCAAAAAATAACTCCTCTTCTCATTAAATAATTAATTATCTCTTAATGTCAATTTAATTTCTTTAAAGGGTCCAACGCCATCGCACCTTTGATTATAATTCCTTTTCGCGCGTTTGCTTTTATTTTTCTTTTTTAATCTTATGTAATTGCCCCAAAGCCTTGTAATAGATAATTAGGACATTTATTTTCCGCATTTTATTTATTCAAATCGGGTCTCTGTTTAATTTGGCGATGTATAGACCCGCGCCTTGTAATAGCGTAGGACTTTTACTTTCCGCACTTTAATTCCCGCACCTTTTAACTGTTAATCACATGAAAGAATGTATGCCCAAATAAAATCAAAGCGTAGCTCACCCAATGCATGACAAGACAAATAATATCTGAAAATAACACACAATTCACACACCACTCCTAGGGTACGCCTCACTGTTGCCTTGCCCCTCGAAACGTGGTCGTCGAGTAGAGGACGTTTTAGTAAGTCCTCATGTCCATGAACATGGCATGGGGGTAGCTTCTAAGGTGTCCTACTATTGCTCTGGTGACCACACTGTCCCTAAACTCAAATTGACCCGAACACCTCCAACGGTGGTGCTACCTACCTCTCAATGGTGGGATGGCACTACCTCAAGGACATTTACACAGACTAATTCCTTAGGGTAGGTAGACGACTCGTAGATACTTGCTCTAATTCAAAGCAAATCAAAAACTTCTTTTCACACCGACACTTTCAAAAAAGCTTTCAAAAATAATTTTTCAAACACTCTTGAGGACTGATACAAGAGTCGAACTGAAATTTTAAACGAAACTTTTTCAAACCCACTCACACTTGAAAAGCAAACACATTTTGAAAACACAAATGAGCAAATATCTAAGAGCCCATGGATAACCATGGATAGAAAGGGTTCTAACACCTTCCCTTTCTATAAATCTACCTCCCGAACCGAGAACAAATATCATAAGGAATTTTTCTGTGCTTTTGTCCTTTCCATATTGGAGAAAATAAAAGACGGTGGCGACTCTTGCTTCTGTGACATTTCGCGAACCAGCGTTAAACAGTCAGTTCCAGATCCACCGATCACACCAGGTATCCCATCATCATTGACCATTTCGTCAAACTCCAACTCGTCATCTTATTCTTCATCAACTGCATCTACTTCTGCTTGTTCGGTCTTCAAAGGATCAACCACTTTTGACAGCTGAGGCTCTCGCAGCATAATGTACAACTCAATAGAGTCGTACCCAGAATACTCATGAGTGGAAAACATATTCTGAAGATCCTCGTCATCCTGAACCTCAACCTTATAAAATATTATTTGGTTGTTACCAAAAAAACCGGATTCTGATAAAATATTTATGTCACGGGGCCTCGTCCAAGTTTGGCCTCCAATCGTTTTTTGAAGTACAAGAAATTGGCTTTCCTGTTTAAACAAAATAGGATGTTCTCCGTGTCTCTAAACAAAAACCCAGAGGTGGGACAAATGTATGTCTCACCGTTGAAATGTGCACTGATCACATATTGGGGTGCAGAGGCCATTATGTATGACTGTTTGAAGGTTTGATGGTTGAAAGGTTTGAAGTTTATGAGTTATTTGTTGGAATTTTTTAATGTTCTAGTGTTTGAGAGATTAAGTGTATCAGTGTTTTGATAAATGTAAGACTAAATAGGTCATACTGAATTTGAATTAACCAAGGTTGTCTAATAGTGTTACATGCATTCAGAGATGCCTTCTCCAAGGCTGTCACCTAGCATGCGCCTACACTGCACCTACACTGTAACCTCTAAGGTGCCTCCCATCACGTCCAATAGTGTTACATGCATTCAAAGATGCCTTCTCCAAGGCTGTCACCTAGCCTGCACCTACTCTGCAACCCATGCCACCTCTTATTTGCCAACGGGGATAACGACACCTTTTATTTTTGTACTCTTTCGCCAAGTCCAATGGTGTCTCCCTTCATGTCCAATAGTGTTACATGCATTCAGAGATGCCTTCTCCAAGGCTGTCACCTAGCATGCGTCTATACTGCACCTACACTGTAACCTCTAAGGCGCCTCCCATCACGTCCAATAGTGTTACATGCATTCAGAGATGCCTTCTCCAAGGCTGTCACCTAGCTTGCGCCTACTCTGCACCCCATGCCACCTCTTATTCGCCAACGGGGATGGCGACACCTTTCATTTTTGTACTCTTTCTTCAAGTCCAATGGCGCCTCCCTTCATGTCCAATCGTGTTACATGCATGCCAGAGATGCCTTCTCCAAGGCTGCCACGTAGCCTGCACCTACACTACAAGAGTGACACTTATCATGCATGCATGCACACCCCTACCATCTCACTTACTCTATGAAATTTTTTTGCCTATAAATACAGAGCATTACATACTTCTCTCGCATCCACAGTCGTCTCACTCTCTGCTACAAACTCTTTCATAATCTCTTACAATTTCAAACTCTTTCATAATCTCAGGCATTTTCAACAATGGCTCTTCTCACAATGGGCGATTCTCACAGAGGCACAAGGGACAACATTGCAGCATTTGTAAGTTTCTTTTATAGTTATACATTTTTCATACTTCTAGTAATGCTTTGTTCATCTTACTTACTCTTACACCTTTTACATTATTAACTTAGGATACCAAAAGATTCAGAATCCGATCATACAACTACCTTGCTCCCGACCCATTGATCATACCATATCTGGAATACACAGGTTTCAGAAACGTTATAAATCCAACTGTACAATTGATTCAAAGTTCATACTTATAATATTGGAAAGGTGGAGACCATAGACCCATACATTTCATCTACCAATAGGTGAATGTACCGTCACACTAGAGGACGTGTACATGTTATTGGGTCTCCCTGTCAACGGTAAGGCGGTTAACGGGTCGGTTCAACAACCCAATTCTCTGTGTGAATAATTGTTGGGCAGGGATATGGTTGAAGGTGGTGGTGCGAGAGGTCAGGATATACTACTAACTGAGCTAAAAAATCATTATGCGACTCTGGAATTGAACGAAAATTCCTCCGAGCTAGCTAAGGTAATAAAAGCTAGAACTTATATAATGATACTATTTGGAACCTTTTTATTTCCTAAAAGTACGGGAAATAGTGTAAATTTTATGTATTTAAATTTACTTAGAGACTTCGAAAAAACTAGAAAGTATAGTTGGGGTTCTGCTGTTTTAGCCCACCTATATAGTTCCTTGTGTAAAAATGCAATCAAGGAAAAATGTACATTTTATGGTTGCGCTTTTTTACTTCAAGCCTGAGATTGGTGGAGGATGGAGTCCCTAAACCCCGTCAACAACAACACATTCGTTTTCCCATACACAACAAAGTAAGTCATCAAGTTATATCATTTATTACTATTCATCTCTTCACCAAATATATGATAAAAATAAAATATTTTTCATTTCCTTTAGGTATTGCGTGAGGGATATGGATTACGGAAAGAATCCAAGATTCAATGTCGCACTATACCGCAATCTATTGGATCACCTTGGCCCAGATGATGTACGTCGTACCTTTCAACTTTTCTACTTTTAAATTATTTATATATTACATTTTTATTAACCTGATTTAATTTTATCTGCAGTTTGTATGGAGACCATATTTGGGTTTGGGCCATGAACCAAACCCCGAGGATGTAGCAATTTGGAGCGCAAAGACTGCAATCATACGGTTCAATATTGTGGAGATGCACCACAACGACCGTGTGAAGATGCAGTTTGGAATGCATCAAGAGATACCCAGCGATCCGACTTGTTTGTCCCCGTGGCATCTCAAAAGGGTCGACGCCCAATGGGGTCTTACTAACTGGAAAAACTTTGCTCCAGAATGGTGTAAGATGTGGCAGAGGTGTCATCGACATGTCTTGCAATTCCCAGTTTTCCTTAACCATGGTAATATGCGACACACGAATCAGTATTTATCTTGGTACAAATCGGTTAGTACCCCTGAAATGCACGTGTCTCATCCAAGGTATTTGGTTGACCCACGAACACAATGGGCACAACCCTCATTTCCCCAACAACAAACCCAACACACATCAATCTCCCACCAATCCCCCAGACGAAACAGAACCACAAACACCCAACCACAGTCACCACCACAATACAATTACACCCACATGCCCCCACAACCAACCACAATCACCACCTCAGTACCAATACCCCCATATGCCTCACACCCAACCATAATTTCAATCACAATACCAACACACCCGCATACCCCATACACAATTTCAGTCTTCTGCATATCCCAATATGGGCCCCTCAACATCCAACCTTAGCCCTGATCTGGGATTGTCCAAAGATTATGAACCAACCGACCCAACTTACCATCAACCACAATATCACCAAACCACCCAACATCCTGAATACCAAACACCTCAAGATCCATTTCCTTTCTATCCCCCGTACTCAGACGACCAGTGCTACAGACCAACCATGAAACCCATTGCCAACACGACCAAACTTTAAGGGTATGGGTAACCGACTGTACCAAAGTGAATCTTCTAGATATGGAGATCTGACTGATTTCATGGATCCGGAACGCATTGATTTCGTTGGGCCATCGACCCTGCCACAACAGGAAACGCGACGAAACTCAGCACGGGAAAGGCGAGGATGGGGATGCGGAACCGGGGGTCATTACCAGGTTTCGGGGGACCACTGATTAATCTGTTTTTTTTTATGTAAAAGTTATGTGCGTAATCATATTTTGTAAATAAAAAGTCAATTTTGTTGATCCTATATCGAATACGTAACGCACCACATTGAAAAAAAAAACGCGAAAATTTCCCTACCAAATGCACTAAGGCGTCATCTCACTTGGCTTAGGGCAAGTCCTTAGCACCTAGGTGCTAAGTGAGATGGCGCCTCCCCTTAAAAATTAAGTGTAGGCGCCAAGTGAGATGGCTCCTCCCTTGGGGAGTCTTCTGAAACATGGTTATTTGCGTAATTTTTTCCAAAACACGGTTATTTGCGATTTTTTTTAATACTTAATTATTCTAAAAAAAAAATCGATATTTATCTCATTTACTTCTTAACTATTCCTAACATCTTAATTATGGTTGAATTTTTCATTAAATTAAGATAATGAAATATTGATTTGAAATAAACAATATTTTAAAATATAGGATTTGTATCATGTTATAATTCATGTTTTTATTGAACTTAATGAGAAATAAATTAAACCTAATTGACTTTAATGAAGAAAAATACAATATATTGAAAAAGAAAAAAAAATTACTTAGACAGAATAAAAAATGTTTTTGGAAATGAGAAGAAAGACAATAGTATAGTAAGACAATGTGAAGAAGAAAAAAAAAAGAGTAAATATGAGAATGAACTGATTGGATATGAAAAGATTAGTGTAGTCAGAAAAAGTAGTCAGAATAAGAAAGAATTGATTGGATTAGTATAGTGCTGTCAGTGTAATGTAGTCAAAAAGACAAAAAGTTTGACTAGTGTAATCAGTATAGTCAGATTCAGTATAATCACAATAAGAAATAACTGATTGGTTATAAGTATAATCAGAATAAGAAAGAACTGATTGGATTAACACAAATAAGTCTGATCACTATAGTTAGAATGAAAAAGAAATCTTTTTTAAAATGAGAACTAGTTTAGTCAAACTCAATTATTTAGTTTTATGGTTTAAATATAGATATTTATATAAAAGTTATACATACCATCAAAATTCCTAACAGTAGTAGGTAATAGTACAATATATAAAAAAAAGCCACTAACTCATTATTTCTTTGAATCAATGAGATTAATGTGTGGATTTTGATCCTCTCATGTCATCTCTCTCATGTTTTTCTCTCATGTTTTGGTCATATGCTCTAATCTTAACCTTTGATTCATCTCTTTCTTTCTTTCATTTTACTTTTGTTTTTACTTTGAGTTGGAATCTACCATTAAATTAGAAACAGGAGAGAAGGCTGGACCACAACATGAGAGGATCCAAATTCTTAATGTGTCTATCTACCTATCAACATCATACCAAATGTAATAGTATGTGGAGTATATTGTAGTATATTTTCATTTATTCAAATTCTCATTTTTATAAAATTCTATGACTCCTACTGCTTGAGAAAATGTATGATTGTGTGTACAACTACTACATCTTTATAAATAAATGCACACAAAAAGTACAACTTTCCTAATATATATATATATACTCTTAAATGTATATAAAAACTTACCTAAAAATGTGTACACACAGAAAATAAAACTTTCCCAAAAAGTGTACTTTTAAATGTATATAAACCTCATACTTTTTTAGGTTTAGGAATTATGGCAAACTTTAATATTTATTATTTTTTGTCAAATAATGTAAAAATTAACACGTTACCTTATCTAAAATCTTTTGAAAACAAAAAACATTGAAATGACAAAGACTTTGTGGCTCATGATTCAAATTCTTCAAACCCTTTCAACTATGACAAATCATTGTTTGAACTCATCAAAAACCACATGATACACAGTGTCATTTCACATTTCAACAGATTTCAACAGGTTAAAAACAGAAAGCATTTATGTGAGATGAGAACTAGAACTAGAACTAGAAGTACATAATACACAAACATGCACATAAACAAAATATCCAACAAGATCACACAAGTCTACAAATTTATTTAAAAAAAACCATTAAAAAAAAGATTATACAAAGAGACTAACTTAAACTTAATAACTACATTTTTTTCGTTCATCTTGTTGTACAATCCCTTCATTTCCAGCAAGCATCAAATACTTATCCCTCCGAGTAAAATTCGTACACTCGAACCCCAAAGCATCACCCAACTTTTTCTGTATATAATTCGCAACTTCAAAACTCGATTTTCCACCCGCGCATGTAAGTTCTTTAGGCACTTTCTCGAGAATTTGAATATGATAACTTGGCTTCGGGTTCATCAAGAAGAAAATAGGGTCCAAACACTTCAATCCACTAGCTGTTGTACCATAAAACATGCTGACATTAGTATCCATTGCCACGGGAACTATCTCGTCAGCCAACTCAGCGAAAAGCGAACTAAATCTTAACAAATACGGTTCTCTACAAGTCGTTCCTTCAGGACAAACAACTAAATCACCTTCACTTAGCAACTTTTGCATGGTTTCGCCGTCTTGTTTTCTGTTTCGAGTTAACCTCACTGTTTTAATCGGTGCTATGAACTCGGAAACCTTGCTTAAACTATAAGTTACAGCTGTTAAAGGCTTTGCTAATGATGTGCTTAGGAAAACTGGATCCAACAGTGTCCTATGTGAGCATACAAACAAAACACCTTTGTTTGGTTTTGTTTTTTTAGGAACAGTTCCTTTGATTTTCAGATCTATGCCACTATAAACTCCGAGTTCGAGTGCTAGTTTGTAAGGAAGGATAATGCCAAGAAGGATTCTGTAAATTGCTAAGAAAATTCCAATTGGTAGCCACATGAACATGCAGAATGATGCTGATGGTGTTGGCAGGAATGCTAATCTTCCATCATGAAATATTAATGGTTTTGGATATTTGTCCCGTGTCATCGTCATCGAGTTTGGACTATTCTTGTTGCTTTCTTCATTATTCATCACATATGCTTCCTGTCATATTCATCAAAACATGATTAATGATGCATGTGTACTAAATTAATTATATTCTAAAATGCATTAGATTTGTACTATGTTTATGTTGTTTTTTGTGCTAAACAATATTAACATTACTAAATAAGGAAATAATAATGTTGATCTTGAAATACACAAACTTGTTGTCAAAATGGTTTTCTTTTGAGGATAAATAACACATGCAATGTTTCTATTCAAAGTTAGTTTGACAGAATCTGTCACCTAATTTTGATAATATTTATTGTTGAAAATATTGAAAAAACCACTGATAATACAATATTTTGGATTGACAGTGAATTTGACAGAATTACGCTATAATTTTGATAGCAACTTTGTTATTTAGACACATAAAATAAAACACTAGTCCGAAATTCCACTTGCACGTATGTGGTTTTAGAATATGAGAGAAAAAACAATAAAAAAAAAGTCGAAATTTCATGTTAGATATGGCAATTTAAAACATGAATGTGATTCAAACAACATTTGGAGCAAAGTTCAAAGAAGCATTGATTTCAAACATGCATGTGATTCAAACAACATTTTGAAGCTAAATTCAAACATACCTTGCAAGATGAAAAGAAAAGATGATCATTCAAACTGGAGGTTCCGATTCCAATATCGGGTTTTCGATCACCAAAGTATTCTTTAAGAGCTTTATTCTTCACAACCAAGCCAGAAGAAGTAAGACAACCAGTGAAGTAGCCACCAATAGCATGCAACTCAGTCCCTATAACATCACCGACACTCAAATATTCCTTCAAAAAACCCTCAACCATAACTCTAGGAACATTTGTGATAACAAGTTTAGAACCAGTTCCAGCAAAAATCTCACAAACATGAACATTAAGATTCTCTAAATAAAACTTAGGTAAAACAGCCCTTGAAACATTCTCCATGTCCTTGATTTTCAAACCACAAAAGGTTATGAAAGTCATAACCTTTATCTTCATCTCATGATCACAAACCATGAGAAAAGGACAAGACATAAGCAAGAGAAAAGCTCTGAAAATGCTGCCACCTTCAAAAGCAACAAGCATGAAAAAAGGAAAAAAGGATTGAGTTTTCAAGATGACTCCATGAATGTCACAAACTATTGTTTGTGACATTCTATTTCTACCTTGTACATCACATTTTGCTATACTAGGATAAGAACATGTTTGATGAGATGGTTTTGATGAAAGACTAAGACCAAAGGTTCTCATTTTTCTTGCTGCTCTATAGAATGAATTTGCAAGTAGTTGGTATAAAACCAAGTCTACAAGACTTATAAGAGAAACCATGAATGATATTTTGAAGAAAACAACAAAAAAATGTAAATAGAAAATAGTAAAAATGGGAGAAGATTAAGGAGAGGAATCTGAAATGTGTGAGTGTGTGAGAGGTGAAGAACAAACTGTACAGATAGTAATATTTATAGAGTCATTAAAGCAGTGATTGAAGCATTTGGTTAACCACACAGTTGGCATTAACTTCACC
This sequence comes from Vicia faba, assembly GCA_948472305.1. Classification (NCBI taxonomy): domain Eukaryota; kingdom Viridiplantae; phylum Streptophyta; class Magnoliopsida; order Fabales; family Fabaceae; genus Vicia; species Vicia faba. Next base: position 499,413,210 of record OX451736.1, read on the forward strand.
TTACACATTTTTTGGTTTTGTTTTTGAAATTGAAATTCTATTTACATGCTATAGTGCTTCCAACATGTTGCCAGATAGAAGTAATAATGTTTTGTTGAGTAGGTAGGTTAAGATGTTGGTGACCGTCTCTAATATTCTTTCAAAATGTTGGACCAAGGGGGCACACACTATACCATTCATTTTAAATCTCACATAGTTTATCTTTGGTGTCACAAAGAGACTTTTTCGAAATTAAGATGAATACTAGTTTCTTTATAAGTATAGGTATGTGCACATATATTTCTTTGATGGCCTAACTTCATCAAACGCATTCTCTTAATCCACTTTCTCTTGCTATTTGGTACTATATGAACCAATAAAAAAGTTAGATTACCAACACTAAAGCAACAGTTGACTTTTAAATAAGTCATTTTTATAATCATATTTGGTCAAAATAAAATGCTCCTTCAATTAACCTACCTCTTGTCCTTGACTCATAGCGGCTAGTACTTTTGAATTATAGACTGTCATTTTGACTTTTTATTTGGTAAATTACTTTTACACATTCCCAAGCTATTACTGTATTAATGATACTTTAAGTGAATCAGTTAATAGTTGTGATTTTAATTGCATAATTAAATGTCTCATGAGCTAATTAATCACAATTCAATAACCTTAATTAGAAATTGATTCTTTTGTTTTATGAGGCCTGTATGTTTGTGTGATGGTTATTTTAGAAGAATTCATGTAACTTTCATTTACTGGTTTGGTGAACGTTTAATCATTTGATATTGCTGTTCAAATGCACAGTGTTTGCATGACACTGTTTAAGATTCTCAAATCTATACTTGTGTTTTTCTTTTCTCACGTTTGTCTTGCGTGACCAAAATAAAAATCCTAGTAATAAAAATACTCGTAATTCAAGATCCACATGACTATAACAAGTAGTTGGTACACAAATATTTGCATTTTTTTTTAAATAAATATCTTGTTACTGAAAATAACAAACAATTAAATTAAAATTGACCGAATTCTTTTTAGTCAAAAGATAATTAAAATAAAAATAAAAGATAATTGAATATGAGATAGATATTTTTCTACAGCTCAACAAAATTTACAAAAATTAAAATTATAAAATAATCAAACAAAACTAAACTTTACAAGGCTAACTATTTTAACTTAGAACTATCTTTAAAGATGTACACATAAAATTTTATATTTCATTAATATCAAATTGTATCTAAACAAAATCTCCTAAATTTTTATCACTATTAAAACATAATTAAATTAATTTTAATTTTTTTTATTGTTGAACTATGACTGACTTATACATAAACTAAAAAAACGTGAGACCATCCTGCTTTGGCTTGTATAATAAGTGTTGTTTATAAATATTACAGAAAATTTTTACATTTTATTATGCATTAAATCAAATTTGTTTTTGCAATTTATTATTTTTTCTTCAATTTTATTCAGTATTTTAAAAATCGAATTGATCATTAAATTGGTAAGAGTATTGAGTCACTTGTTTATTGATCGAATTATTAAGCTATTGATTGAACCGCATAACTAAACTTGATTAAATCGGATAACTCGATTGAATAACCTGATCTTTATAATAAAATTATATAAATATAAAACAGGTTGAATCGGATAATTCAATCTATATAAAATATAACTAATACTTAAATTTTAAAAAAATATCATATCTTAAATTCACAAATTTATAATCTAAATTCAAATTTTAAAGAAAAGTATCACATATAACAAAAGTACAAAAGTACAAAATTAAATTGCAAACAAAATCTAGTTACAATAATCTAATTAAATATTTTTTAATAAAATAACTCAAATGCGTACTAAATTTAATTTAAAAGAGAGAAAATTATTTCAATATTGAAATCTCCTTCATCAATATTAAAATCATGTGCAATAAAATCAATCACATTTACAACCGTTTTTCTATCAATGATATCATTACTTTATTTTGTTTTTTGTTTTTTATTTTTTATTTTTTATTTCAATTCTTTGATTTTTTACTTTAATTTTTTAATTACAATAATTAAAATGGTGACGTTTTAATTTTTTTAAAATAAAAATAAAAATGAAATTAAATCACTAATTTAGAAAAATAATTGATTTTTTTGATTTTCTCGGCTATCGCACCTGCTCAATAATATAAGCAATCTAATAATTAAATTAAATTAATTACTTAATTGATTTTCAATTCGATCGATAAATCGATTCAATCCAATTTTTAAAACACTAGTTGGTTTTACTTGTGTCCGTTTATGTTCTCTATAGTGGATTGGCTTTGAATCTTTAATTAAGTTCACCTAAGAATCTAGGATATTTCAATGGAGTATTTCCCAATCCTTAGATGAGAAATATCACGTGCAGGCTTTTGTTATATTCAGAATGTCATTATTACTAGTTTTTAGTAAAGATAGTCCTTTTCAACTATTGTTTTACTATTAAAAATTTTACACACATAAGTAAAACATGTGTGAAAATATGATTAATTCAATAAAATAAATAGTTACTATAAATTAAAGTTAAAAATATTGTTAATTCAACTATATAAATTAACTATAATTTATTATGTGAATTAACTAATTATCTCTTCAAATGAATTGATTGTAGTTTTATGCAAGGGTAATCTAGTATCCGAAAAATGAGTGTATGAACTTCAACATTGTACTATTGTTTTATTATACTAGAATGTAAAAATTTGAACACAGTACTATAGTTTTTACAACTTAATAATTTTTGAAATTATAAAGAGAATAAAAGTGATGAAAAAAAAGAACTTGTAAGAATATAGGAGTGATAGTACTCTTCCAAATTTTGATTTAAAAAATGAGTGGTATCTTAATGTGAACATTTTTTTCATTTTAAATATTCAAATATAATAGGATATTATTTATTTATTTTTTAATCTTAACTATATTATTATTTCTCATAATTTATATTTAGTGTTTTATTTATTCTTAAGTTTTCAATTGTATCGTGGATTTGTAATAAATTGTAATAAAAATGTAATAAAGTAAATTTAAACTACTATTTCTTGTCAAAATAATGTTATCAATACCGAAAAATAATAAAATGTGATTATTTTATTTTTGTTGAATTCTATAGTTAATAAATATTATATATTATAATTTATTTTGTTTTTGCAGAACCAGAAATAGTGGAGATTGTGAAACTACGATGGAGCGAAATTTTCAGAGTATTACGATGATCTGACACCGTGGATCGAAGATTGTGATCCCAGTGCTTCTTGAACTAGAGCTATCGGCCTTGATGCGATGTCGATAATCAATATTTTCTAACTTCGATACGGTAGATCTAGAGGGTATCTATATGGTAAGCACTACAACGCCTAAGTCAGTTAGGGTTCAAGATAATGGTAGTGAAAGTGGAGATTAGAGATTGTGTACATGAAAATCCTTTACGAAGAAGGTATTTATTCCTTGGGCCTGCTAGGACAGATCGAATAATGGGCTTCGTGTTATCGGGTCTTTGGCCGGTGCGGAGTAATGGATCCCGAGCCTTTGGTCGGCACGAAACAGTCGGTCCCGGGTCTTTTGTCAGCACGAAACAGTTGCCTCTAAGACTCGCCGAGCATGTTTGATGCCAGTGAAATCTTCTAGTAGTCGTCGGTCTATGGGGAAGCCTGTCTAGGCGTCGGATAGCATGCGCCTCTTTGGTTTTTCCAAAGCATGATGGAAAGTGAGCATTAACTACAATCCCATTATTGAGACGTTTCGTCATTTTTCTTTGACGTGTGACCTAAAAAGATATGGGATGATGTGACACAGCTTTCCGTGTACTCGAGTATGTTAGAACAAAATTGGTTTGTACCATATCTCTCAAGTTTTGATGATAATAAAGTATTTAAAGAACAATTGAACATATTAATGTTTATTCAAGTGTGCATGAACATAGATTAAAATTCATACACAAATTCAGCTCTAACACTGCATTGAACATTCAAAAGAGAAGCTTAAAGTTGCAGATTCTGAAGATCAAACTATGAAGAATCAACCTTTGTAGAAGTCAACTTCTGAAGACCAGAGTTTGAAGAAAAGTCAACCTCTGATGGATCAGAACCTGAAGATCCCAGACTCTGATCAAGTTAACATTTGAAGATCAAGTCAACCTCTGAAAACTCAGATTCTGAATGATTAGAAGCTAAGATTCAGAACATGAAGCAAGTCAAAGCTTAAAAATCAAGAAAATCTGATAGGTCATCACTATCAAACTCTGAAGACATTTTGTCTTCTTCTGATCACGTGAAGACTTCGTAGAATTTCTACAAAAAATAGATGGGGTGCAATTGATAATTCCTTTTGTAGAAAATGAGTTTCAAATGGAATTGCAATGGCATTAACCTTATCATGAAGCTCTCCAACGTATCTCTAGTTGCTTCTCTTAAGACTCGCTTATGTAAGAAGGTTTCTCCAATGACTCTTTTATGGTTATTTATAAAAGGAGCTGAAGATTTGGAGAAAGACGTAAAAGACTACGCCTTGACAAAAAAAGAGTTGTTACTCTGTCAAAACATTTACACAAGCTTAACTTAGGATTTCTTAACCCTTGTATATTCTATAAATCCCTAAGTCTTAGAGTCTGATTGTGTTGTATTTTGTTTACACCTCTGATTGTATATCAAGTGTAAGTCTTAAACAATCTTTTATCTGTTAGATAGATTGTAGGAAGTCTATTGTTGTTGCTTGATCATTGAATTCTCATTCTCGTGTACTTGAGCATTGAAATCTCTTGCTTGTGTGTTTGAGCATTAAAGTCTCTTACTTGTGTGTATAAGCAATTGAAAGTCTCTTGCTTGTATACTTGAGCATTTGTAATCAAATTTGGTTATAATAGAAATCCCTTGGAAGTGCAAGGGGACTGAACTACTTTTGAGTTGTGGGAGTAATCATATTTTGAACGTTCATAATTTCAAAGACTTAAAGCTTAGACTTTTTTTGGCTCTCTTCCTCACTTCAGCGCTTTTGCCCTTATATTTCAAGGAAACTTATCTTTACCTTAGATTTTACTCAAGTATTTATCGTACTTTATTACGATGAATTGAAACCTAGTTTTTGTTGAGAATGATTCAAATAGTAGTGTTTCTTCGTCTTTTAAAATGGGAATGGAGTCTGAATCACGTTCCTTCCCCTCTATAGGTGGGGATTTTGAATTAGGAGTCATCCTTTTGAGTGATGATTCAAAAATGGAAGGTTCGTATGGAGAATTATTTCAAACGAAGTCCTTTCTTAGGATTCTTCAGAAATTTTGTTTTAGGAGAAATATGACGGGGGTGAAAGCCTTGTCGAGAGACTTATGCCTCCTCCCGTCCTGTTCGAGGAAGAAATGAAGGTTTCCCGACAAAGGAAGGAACATGCTAGTCGCTTTGTTAAAACATACCAGGAGTCAACTGATTACGACCCCAATGATGGTGAAATTTCTCTTCATATGGATGTCATGGGCGACATGATGTCGTGTTCTGGATCATACCCATCGACAATCATAGGGCTGACATATTGATATATAAAGGTCTTCAATTAATATAGAGGGTCAATGCCAATAGGTGCCATTGGATAGCCACCAAAATAGTTGGGACTCCTTCTATCTTGAACACTACTGACATTGTAACCCAAGTCGATATCACGACTGGCAATCCCCTAGATTGAGAAATTCTTCCAGTAGGTCCAGATGAGAGGGTATGCAGCTCTTTTGAGGGTTGTTCCATTATTTTGTATGAGTCTCCCTTCACTAGGTTGGCATACGTCTGCCTTTCTCTGACTTTGAGGTGGCCATGATGAACCATATAGAAGTTACCCCCTTGCAGCTTCATCCTGGAGCTTGGGATTTTATAATGGTGTTTCGGCTTTATGTTGAGTACAAGTCTTGGAAACCTTCACTGGAGCTCTTCTTCAACCTTTTTTCTATAGCTCGAAATTTGATAGATGATGCTCGGGATCAAGGATTGACATCCCTTTTCCTCAAGTACCTTGGTTCAACTATTTTTCCTTTGATTGGGGTGATTTCCTATAGCATTTCATATTGGTGAAAACTGTCACTTTTGAGGTGCATTTGTTCTTCTATTCATCTCTGGCCCCGATAGGAAGTCCCCGCTCTTGCAGAGGTGGTTTTTGGAAGCATTATTCCAGAGTTTATTTCCATCATACTATTTCTTCTTATCATTCTGGGCTACCTCCTCTGTCCCCCGAACGAGTAAAAATGAAAGAGGATTTATACGCTTGGTACCATGCACTCAGATGTGAAGAAGAATTTGGTCCTACCAAAGTACTTTCCTTTCATCAAAAGAAAAGGCGAATAAATACTCACGAGATAATAGTGCATCCGACCCGAGAGACAAAAACTCTTTGGTGAGGATGGGGGTCCAGGTGTTTCCTTTATTTATTTATTAATTTTTTAACAATGCAACTCATGCTTTACAGGTAACATGAATCAATTAAGTCAATTGCGAAAAGCTCTGATGTTTGCAAAAGACCATGGGCTTACAACAAACTTGTATGTCTAAGTGCCGGTGGCACTTGTTCTTTCTTCTACTTCTAATCTGGAGGCACGAATGTCTACTATGGTGGTTGCACTGGCAGCAGTTAAGACTAATATCTCGATCGCAGCTTATGAGGTGAGTCAATCGGCTCCACTTGACTTTAGGATATCTCCTTGATGATCTTGGACTTGTCAAAGTAGGGGGTGACCCTTGTAATTTCTTTTGTTAGGCATACTAATTTTGTTGAGAGGGCCGTTGGAGTTATTGGTGTAGGGGAATCTTGTATGATTGAGGCATCAGAGGCGTTGTGTAGGCTTGTTGTTGGCATAGTGAAGGGTTGCCTTCTCTTCTCACTAAGACTTGTAGGACCAAGCTTATTTAAGTCTTTAATGGCTAATATCCTCCTTCCATAATTTAGGACTTTCTTGAGTTTATTTGTGAGTCTCAGAAAATCAGCTAGCATGGATAATGGATAAGGGAGAAAGTGGCAATGGATATGCAAACGTATAAATGTATGTATGGGACGTATGAAAATGCATGGATATGAAAAAAGATTAATTTTTTTTGTTTTTAGGGTATCTAAAAAATTTCATGGAGATGCAATGCAATGCGGGGTTAGGATAAATATAAACCTAAATATACCATATATAGGTTTAGAGGTAATGACTGACAAGAAAGAATTTCTTATGGGTGATAGTCAAATCAAAACCCCTACAAGCTAGGGATTATGACAGACAAATGGAAATCCCTATAGGCTACGGATTATGACACACATAAGGAAAACCCTGCGTGTTAGGAATTTCAACATACAAAGGGAGCCTATATGGGCCTAAGGATTGCAATTGACAAAAGGAAACCCTTGTGGGTTTAGGGACGTATATGGAGAGAAGATAATCCTTGCGGTTTCAGGATTGTAATAGAATATCCTTTGCGGGAAGGCTCCCTATGAAGGATATGTTAACTAAATAACCTATATGGGGGCTCCTACAGAAGGTTCTAAGTTTATTCTACCCATGCCAGTAAGGGTGGTTTCTTTAAGGTATCATTGATAACACAAAAGGGAAAAAGGCACAAGGGTCTCCCTTAAGTGGATCCTCTTTGTAGACCGAAACTTTCGTCTTGTAGGTCGTACAAGGTCTCACCATGAGATTTTACTTCGGGTTATATAAAGAGTCATTGGTCAAATCCTAAAGTCCAACCTCCAAGTGAGTCTAGACCTCTAAAAGATATTTCTCAGAATTCAACCTACTCTAGGTGAAGTCGTCGCAAAAACTCATAGGGATGTTAAACCCCCTCGGCCAATTAAAAATCCTTCTTCTATGGTTTATTCTTTTTGTTATAACAAAATCCCACCAATAGAATTAATAATATGATAATAATTGAATAACAACAAATAAAGAAACAAAATATTAAACAAATATGGAAACAACTAGCATGCTATAGATAGAAATCCAAAAAAAACTAGACCTATGAGGGGGATGGGGTAAACTCTAACCTTAGGGTTGTCTCCTAAGGAGAGTCGCCAGCTATCATAATCAGAAAAAAATATGAGTCGCCACCACTAATTTTTGTCCTAAGGACGGGAAAGAATGAATAACCTAAATTGTTTAGAGATTCTAAGTTCCTGAGTTGGTTAGACGAAGGGAAGGTATTAAGCACCCTCTATCTCCCTTGTTCTTAAGGGGAATCCTATTTTAGGTTTAAAGGTAGATCAGAAATTTTTATTTTAATACATTGTTTCCATATGTTTGAGAAAATGTTTAGTTTTTTAGTTATGGGACTCGCCTTGGTTTTAACCGGGTGCCTATGTGTTGTACCCCAAAATTTTCCCTCTCATTTTATTCAAGACATACTCATAGAGGTCCCCAAATGCTCAAGGTTGACTAAGAATTGACCAGACAAATTCTCCTCTTAAGCAATAGACTTCCAACTAGGGTTTCACTTTTCACAAAGAAGTTTGGGTTTCAAAGGTATCAAGTGATTTCCATGGTTCCTAATATGTCATCAAGATTGCTCATGCCAAGTTTCATGCATTGCATCACAAGTTTGCTTAATCAATGACTCAAATGTTTGAAAATCAACTATATTGGTAAAAAAGTCAACTATGGTCAACATACAGACAAACTTCAAGATTTTTGGTCAACATCAACATTTCGAAGTGATATCCATCATTTTATCAAGGGGTGATCATGATACCTCAAGGAAGCGCTGGCTATGATAAAGCCTTTAGCAGCGCTTTTAGTAAGCACTGTCTAAGGTATACCCTTTAGCAGCGCTTATTCTTATTTTTTTATTTTATTTTTATTGAAAACCTATAGCAGCACTTAGGGAAAGGAAGCGCTGTCTATGATAAGGCCTTTAGCAGCGCTTGTAGTAAGCGCTGTCTAAGGTATACCATTAGCAGCGTTTACTCTAATTTTTTTATTTTTTTTTTATTTTTAAAACCTATAGCAGCGCTTATGGCATAAGCGCTGTCTATGTGGCGCTGTCTAAATTCAATTTTGACATAGTGCTTTTATAAAGGCAAAAAAGAGACGTTAGAAGATAACTTGCCCAAGTGATCTTTATTGAGTAGCAGTTCCAAGAAAGATGTTTAAAGTTAATCCTGTTAAGATCTTCAACCTTTGAGTTATAGCTTTATCCAGAGCGTCTTTCTCATACTAGGTATCTACAAAGATGTTGGAGCCCACTTAAAAGGTCATGTGAACTTTCCTTGAGCCTTGCACTAAGAAATTCTAGTTGACTTTCTCCATAATCTGACATTGACAAGATAGATCTGGTTTGAAGACAGAGTACAGATTAGAAGCTGAGTACCTTTAACTCAGGTCTTCAAAGTCTAAGTTGTTACTAAAAGCTAAGATACCAAGTTATGAGTCATCAGATTCGGAGTCCTTTAGCTTCTCTTCATATGCTCTTATCAAAGTCAGAACCAAGTTGATTTTGAAGCTTATGATCCTACACACTTGAACATATGTTAATATATCCATTTGCTCATTAAATACTTTATTATCATTAAAATCTAAGGAATATGAACAATTTTGTTCTAACACGTCGCTCTTAGACATAGAAAGTATGTCCCACGAAAGTCATTGTAGTCTATTTGTCTTAGATCTTGACTTACCCCAGCAAAAAGAATTCATCATTTTCTCAATATCATCAATAAGTGAGGAAGATAACATAAAAATGCTCATGAAATAAGTTGGAATAGACAGAAATACTGATCTGATAAGAAATTTTCAGTCTGTCTTTGAGAGACATTTGCTACTCCAAGAGTTTATTTTTTTCTAAACTCTTTTTTTGATGTAGATAAAATTTCCTTCTTACTACTACCTTTCATGGATGAATGTCTCCACAATATTATTATTGACGATAACAGAATAATCAACAAATTCAATGCACAGCATTATCAAAGAAAAATGTAAGCTTGAGATTATCTTCGAAAGAGATGAACTGCTTAAAGAGAGTTTGTAGTACTATTTTACTTCTAAAATCTCTTAAGAATAGTTAAGACAATGAAGTGCTAATTTAAGATAACAATCTTTTTGGATTTGTATGATATACAAATTTATGGTCTTTATTGAGTTTAGTTGAAATTAAATTATATTTAATTGAGTTTAATAAAAAATAATTTAATTATTGGTGAATGTTCATTAGCGGTGAGAGGCCACATGTTTTTTTGTGTCAATGTTAAATATATACCTCTTATTTTTTAATCTTTTTAATAAATATATTTGTTTAATTTTTTTAATATTTATTTCTTAATTATTTCTAACATCATAGTTAATATTGAATTTTTCATTAATATAGAGAGAATCAAATATTATTTAAAATAACTATTTTAAAAGATTTTTATGATTTACTTCTCAAAATATAGGATTTTATATATATATTAATTCATGTTTTTTATTGAGTTAATGAAAAATAAATTAAAATTAATAGACTTTAATAAAAAAGATAAACTAAATTTTATTGTTGGTTGAAGATATTTGATGTTATAAATAAATGAAAACAAATAACTTAGGATAAAAATAAAGAAAACCAAAAAATAAGATCATAATTCATTAGTTTAATCAAGAATTTAATTAGAATATATGGTTAATGTAAAGAAATTTTACACTAATAGTGAATAGTAATTGTTAAATTTTAAATTTAATTTAATTTTTATTTTAATTATTAATAAAATAATATTTATGGTGATTGTAATACACTGATAATATAAGTGCATAACAATTAATCTCTTTAATCAAATAACAAAATCCATTTGTATTTATCTACCTTATCAAATTCTAATTGTTTTTAAATCAATGTTCAATAATAACAAAATTTAATTTATAATTTGTTACTGGTGAATGCCTTAGGAATACATAACTTTTGTTTCTAACTTTTTATCAATGAAAAATATTTGTCTAAGGTTTTTCAAAATATTTGTAATAAAATTTATCTGTTTTTTATGTTAGTTGATATCAGATATTTGTCTCATTTACTTCTTAACTATTCCTAACATCTTAATTATGATTGAATTTTTCATTAAATTAAGATAATGAAATATTGATTTAAAATAAACAATATTTTAAAATATAGGATTTGTATCATGTTATAATTCATGTTTTTATTGAACTTAATGAGAAATAAATTAAACCTAATTGACTTTAATGAAGAAAAATACAATATATTGAAAAAGAAAAAAAAATTACTTAGACAGAATAAAAAATGTTTTTGGAAATGAGAAGAAAGACAATAGTATAGTAAGACAATGTGAAGAAGAAAAAAAAAAGAGTAAATATGAGAATGAACTGATTGGATATGAAAAGATTAGTGTAGTCAGAAAAAGTAGTCAGAATAAGAAAGAATTGATTGGATTAGTATAGTGCTGTCAGTGTAATGTAGTCAAAAAGACAAAAAGTTTGACTAGTGTAATCAGTATAGTCAGATTCAGTATAATCACAATAAGAAATAACTGATTGGTTATAAGTATAATCAGAATAAGAAAGAACTGATTGGATTAACACAAATAAGTCTGATCACTATAGTTAGAATGAAAAAGAAATCTTTTTTAAAATGAGAACTAGTTTAGTCAAACTCAATTATTTAGTTTTATAGTTTAAATATAGATATTTATATAAAAGTTATACATACCATCAAAATTCCTAACAGTAGTAGGTAATAATACAATATATAAAAAAAAGCCACTAACTCATTATTTCTTTGAATCAATGAGATTAATGTGTGGATTTTGATCCTCTCATGTCATCTCTCTCATGTTTTTCTCTCATGTTTTGGTCATATGCTCTAATCTTAACCTTTGATTCATCTCTTTCTTTCTTTCATTTTACTTTTGTTTTTACTTTGAGTTGGAATCTACCATTAAATTAGAAACAGAAGAGAAGGCTGGACCACAACATGAGAGGATCCAAATTCTTAAGGTGTCTATCTACCTATCAACATCATACCAAATGTAATAGTATGTGGAGTATATTTTCATTTATTCAAATTCTCATTTTTATAAAATTCTATGACTCCTACTGCTTGAGAAAATGTATGATTGTGTGTACAACTACTACATCTTTATAAATAAATGCACACAAAAAGTACAACTTTCCTAATATATATATATACTCTTAAATGTATATAAAAACTTACCTAAAAATGTGTACACACAGAAAATAAAACTTTCCCAAAAAGTGTACTTTTAAATGTATATAAACCTTCATACCTTTTTAGGTTTAGGAATTATGGCAAACTTTAATATTTATTATTTTTTGTCAAATAATGTAAAAATTAACACGTTACCTTATCTAAAATCTTTTGAAAACAAAAAACATTGAAATGACAAAGACTTTGTGGCTCATGATTCAAATTCTTCAAACCCTTTCAACTATGACAAATCATTGTTTGAACTCATCAAAAACCACATGATACACAGTGTCATTTCACATTTCAACAGATTTCAACAGGTTAAAAACAGAAAGCATTTATGTGAGATGAGAACTAGAACTAGAACTAGAAGTACATAATACACAAACATGCACATAAACAAAATATCCAACAAGATCACACAAGTCTACAAATTTATTTAAAAAAAACCATTAAAAAAAGGATTATACAAAGAGACTAACTTAAACTTAATAACTACATTTTTTTCGTTCATCTTGTTGTACAATCCCTTCATTTCCAGCAAGCATCAAATACTTATCCCTCCGAGTAAAATTCGTACACTCGAACCCCAAAGCATCACCCAACTTTTTCTGTATATAATTCGCAACTTCAAAACTCGATTTTCCACCCGCGCATGTAAGTTCTTTAGGCACTTTCTCGAGAATTTGAATATGATAACTTGGCTTCGGGTTCATCAAGAAGAAAATAGGGTCCAAACACTTCAATCCACTAGCTGTTGTACCATAAAACATGCTGACATTAGTATCCATTGCCACGGGAACTATCTCGTCAGCCAACTCAGCGAAAAGCGAACTAAATCTTAACAAATACGGTTCTCTACAAGTCGTTCCTTCAGGACAAACAACTAAATCACCTTCACTTAGCAACTTTTGCATGGTTTCGCCGTCTTGTTTTCTGTTTCGAGTTAACCTCACTGTTTTAATCGGTGCTATGAACTCGGAAACCTTGCTTAAACTATAAGTTACCGCTGTTAAAGGCTTTGCTAATGATGTGCTTAGGAAAACTGGATCCAACAGTGTCCTATGTGAGCATACAAACAAAACACCTTTGTTTGGTTTTGTTTTTTTAGGAACAGTTCCTTTGATTTTCAGATCTATGCCACTATAAACTCCGAGTTCGAGTGCTAGTTTGTAAGGAAGGATAATGCCAAGAAGGATTCTGTAAATTGCTAAGAAAATTCCAATTGGTAGCCACATGAACATGCAGAATGATGCTGATGGTGTTGGCAGGAATGCTAATCTTCCATCATGAAATATTAATGGTTTTGGATATTTGTCCCGTGTCATCGTCATCGAGTTTGGACTATTCTTGTTGCTTTCTTCATTATTCATCACATATGCTTCCTGTCATATTCATCAAAACATGATTAATGATGCATGTGTACTAAATTAATTATATTCTAAAATGCATTAGATTTGTACTATGTTTATGTTGTTTTTTGTGCTAAACAATATTAACATTACTAAATAAGGAAATAATAATGTTGATCTTGAAATACACAAACTTGTTGTCAAAATGGTTTTCTTTTGAGGATAAATAACACATGCAATGTTTCTATTCAAAGTTAGTTTGACAGAATCTGTCACCTAATTTTGATAATATTTATTGTTGAAAATATTGAAAAAACCACTGATAATACAATATTTTGGATTGACAGTGAATTTGACAGAATTACGCTATAATTTTGATAGCAACTTTGTTATTTAGACACATAAAATAAAACACTAGTCCGAAATTCCACTTGCACGTATGTGGTTTTAGAATATGAGAGAAAAAACAATAAAAAAAAAGTCGAAATTTCATGTTAGATATGGCAATTTAAAACATGAATGTGATTCAAACAACATTTGGAGCAAAGTTCAAAGAAGCATTGATTTCAAACATGCATGTGATTCAAACAACATTTTGAAGCTAAATTCAAACATACCTTGCAAGATGAAAAGAAAAGATGATCATTCAAACTGGAGGTTCCGATTCCAATATCGGGTTTTCGATCACCAAAGTATTCTTTAAGAGCTTTATTCTTCACAACCAAGCCAGAAGAAGTAAGACAACCAGTGAAGTAGCCACCAATAGCATGCAACTCAGTCCCTATAACATCACCGACACTCAAATATTCCTTCAAAAAACCCTCAACCATAACTCTAGGAACATTTGTGATAACAAGTTTAGAACCAGTTCCAGCAAAAATCTCACAAACATGAACATTAAGATTCTCTAAATAAAACTTAGGTAAAACAGCCCTTGAAACATTCTCCATGTCCTTGATTTTCAAACCACAAAAGGTTATGAAAGTCATAACCTTTATCTTCATCTCATGATCACAAACCATGAGAAAAGGACAAGACATAAGCAAGAGAAAAGCTCTGAAAATGCTGCCACCTTCAAAAGCAACAAGCATGAAAAAAGGAAAAAAGGATTGAGTTTTCAAGATGACTCCATGAATGTCACAAACTATTGTTTGTGACATTCTATTTCTACCTTGTACATCACATTTTGCTATACTAGGATAAGAACATGTTTGATGAGATGGTTTTGATGAAAGACTAAGACCAAAGGTTCTCATTTTTCTTGCTGCTCTATAGAATGAATTTGCAAGTAGTTGGTATAAAACCAAGTCTACAAGACTTATAAGAGAAACCATGAATGATATTTTGAAGAAAACAACAAAAAAATGTAAATAGAAAATAGTAAAAATGGGAGAAGATTAAGGAGAGGAATCTGAAATGTGTGAGTGTGTGAGAGGTGAAGAACAAACTGTACAGATAGTAATATTTATAGAGTCATTAAAGCAGTGATTGAAGCATTTGGTTAACCACACAGTTGGCATTAACTTCACCTTACACATTTTTTGGTTTTGTTTTTGAAATTGAAATTCTATTTACATGCTATAGTGCTTCCAACATGTTGCCAGATAGAAGTAATAATGTTTTGTTGAGTAGGTAGGTTAAGATGTTGGTGACCGTCTCTAATATTCTTTCAAAATGTTGGACCAAGGGGGCACACACTATACCATTCATTTTAAATCTCACATAGTTTATCTTTGGTGTCACAAAGAGACTTTTTCGAAATTAAGATGAATACTAGTTTCTTTATAAGTATAGGTATGTGCACATATATTTCTTTGATGGCCTAACTTCATCAAACGCATTCTCTTAATCCACTTTCTCTTGCTATTTGGTACTATATGAACCAATAAAAAAGTTAGATTACCAACACTAAAGCAACAGTTGACTTTTAAATAAGTCATTTTTATAATCATATTTGGTCAAAATAAAATGCTCCTTCAATTAACCTACCTCTTGTCCTTGACTCATAGCGGCTAGTACTTTTGAATTATAGACTGTCATTTTGACTTTTTATTTGGTAAATTACTTTTACACATTCCCAAGCTATTACTGTATTAATGATACTTTAAGTGAATCAGTTAATAGTTGTGATTTTAATTGCATAATTAAATGTCTCATGAGCTAATTAATCACAATTCAATAACCTTAATTAGAAATTGATTCTTTTGTTTTATGAGGCCTGTATGTTTGTGTGATGGTTATTTTAGAAGAATTCATGTAACTTTCATTTACTGGTTTGGTGAACGTTTAATCATTTGATATTGCTGTTCAAATGCACAGTGTTTGCATGACACTGTTTAAGATTCTCAAATCTATACTTGTGTTTTTCTTTTCTCACGTTTGTCTTGCGTGACCAAAATAAAAATCCTAGTAATAAAAATACTCGTAATTCAAGATCCACATGACTATAACAAGTAGTTGGTACACAAATATTTGCATTTTTTTTTAAATAAATATCTTGTTACTGAAAATAACAAACAATTAAATTAAAATTGACCGAATTCTTTTTAGTCAAAAGATAATTAAAATAAAAATAAAAGATAATTGAATATGAGATAGATATTTTTCTACAGCTCAACAAAATTTACAAAAATTAAAATTATAAAATAATCAAACAAAACTAAACTTTACAAGGCTAACTATTTTAACTTAGAACTATCTTTAAAGATGTACACATAAAATTTTATATTTCATTAATATCAAATTGTATCTAAACAAAATCTCTTAAATTTTTATCACTATTAAAACATAATTAAATTAATTTTAATTTTTTTTATTGTTGAACTATGACTGACTTATACATAAACTAAAAAAACGTGAGACCATCCTGCTTTGGCTTGTATAATAAGTGTTGTTTATAAATATTACAGAAAATTTTTACATTTTATTATGCATTAAATCAAATTTGTTTTTGCAATTTATTATTTTTTCTTCAATTTTATTCAGTATTTTAAAAATCGAATTGATCATTAAATTGGTAAGAGTATTGAGTCACTTGTTTATTGATCGAATTATTAAGCTATTGATTGAACCGCATAACTAAACTTGATTAAATCGGATAACTCGATTGAATAACCTGATCTTTATAATAAAATTATATAAATATAAAACAGGTTGAATCGGATAATTCAATCTATATAAAATATAACTAATACTTAAATTTTAAAAAAATATCATATCTTAAATTCACAAATTTATAATCTAAATTCAAATTTTAAAGAAAAGTATCACATATAACAAAAGTACAAAAGTACAAAATTAAATTGCAAACAAAATCTAGTTACAATAATCTAATTAAATATTTTTTAATAAAATAACTCAAATGCGTACTAAATTTAATTTAAAAGAGAGAAAATTATTTCAATATTGAAATCTCCTTCATCAATATTAAAATCATGTGCAATAAAATCAATCACATTTACAACCGTTTTTCTATCAATGATATCATTACTTTATTTTGTTTTTTGTTTTTTATTTTTTATTTTTTATTTCAATTCTTTGATTTTTTACTTTAATTTTTTAATTACAATAATTAAAATGGTGACGTTTTAATTTTTTTAAAATAAAAATAAAAATGAAATTAAATCACTAATTTAGAAAAATAATTGATTTTTTTGATTTTCTCGGCTATCGCACCTGCTCAGTAATATAAGCAATCTAATAATTAAATTAAATTAATTACTTAATTGATTTTCAATTCGATCGATAAATCGATTCAATCCAATTTTTAAAACACTAGTTGGTTTTACTTGTGTCCGTTTATGTTCTCTATAGTGGATTGGCTTTGGATCTTTAATTAAGTTCACCTAAGAATCTAGGATATTTCAATGGAGTATTTCCCAATCCTTAGATGAGAAATATCACGTGCAGACTTTTGTTATATTCAGAATGTCATTATTACTAGTTTTTAGTAAAGATAGTCCTTTTCAACTATTGTTTTACTATTAAAAATTTTACACACATAAGTAAAACATGTGTGAAAATATGATTAATTCAATAAAATAAATAGTTACTATAAATTAAAGTTAAAAATATTGTTAATTCAACTATATAAATTAACTATAATTTATTATGTGAATTAACTAATTATCTCTTCAAATGAATTGATTGTAGTTTTATGCAAGGGTAATCTAGTATCCGAAAAATGAGTGTATGAACTTCAACATTGTACTATTGTTTTATTATACTAGAATGTAAAAATTTGAACACAGTACTATAGTTTTTACAACTTAATAATTTTTGAAATTATAAAGAGAATAAAAGTGATGAAAAAAAAGAACTTGTAAGAATATAGGAGTGATAGTACTCTTCCAAATTTTGATTTAAAAAATGAGTGGTATCTTAATGTGAACATTTTTTCATTTTAAATATTCAAATATAATAGGATATTATTTATTTATTTTTTAATCTTAACTATATTATTATTTCTCATAATTTATATTTAGTGTTTTATTTATTCTTAAGTTTTCAATTGTATCGTGGATTTGTAATAAATTGTAATAAAAATGTAATAAAGTAAATTTAAACTACTATTTCTTGTCAAAATAATGTTATCAATACCGAAAAATAATAAAATGTGATTATTTTATTTTTGTTGAATTCTATAGTTAATAAATATTATATATTATAATTTATTTTGTTTTTGCAGAACCAGAAATAGTGGAGATTGTGAAACTACGATGGAGCGAAATTTTCAGAGTATTACGATGATCTGACACCGTGGATCGAAGATTGTGATCCCAGTGCTTCTTGAACTAGAGCTATCGGCCTTGATGCGATGTCGATAATCAATATTTTCTAACTTCGATACGGTAGATCTAGAGGGTATCTATATGGTAAGCACTACAACGCCTAAGTCAGTTAGGGTTCAAGATAATGGTAGTGAAAGTGGAGATTAGAGATTGTGTACATGAAAATCCTTTACGAAGAAGGTATTTATTCCTTGGGCCTGCTAGGACAGATCGAATAATGGGCTTCGTGTTATCGGGTCTTTGGTCGGTGCGGAGTAATGGATCCCGAGCCTTTGGTCGGCACGAAACAGTCGGTCCCGGGTCTTTTGTCAGCACGAAACAGTTGCCTCTAAGACTCGCCGAGCATGTTTGATGCCAGTGAAATCTTCTAGTAGTCGTCGGTCTATGGGGAAGCCTGTCTAGGCGTCGGATAGCATGCGCCTCTTTGGTTTTTCCAAAGCATGATGGAAAGTGAGCATTAACTACAATCCCATTATTGAGACGTTTCGTCATTTTTCTTTGACGTGTGACCTAAAAAGATATGGGATGATGTGACACAGCTTTCCGTGTACTCGAGTATGTTAGAACAAAATTGGTTTGTACCATATCTCTCAAGTTTTGATGATAATAAAGTATTTAAAGAACAATTGAACATATTAATGTTTATTCAAGTGTGCATGAACATAGATTAAAATTCATACACAAATTCAGCTCTAACACTGCATTGAACATTCAAAAGAGAAGCTTAAAGTTGCAGATTCTGAAGATCAAACTATGAAGAATCAACCTTTGTAGAAGTCAACTTCTGAAGACCAGAGTTTGAAGAAAAGTCAACCTCTGATGGATCAGAACCTGAAGATCCCAGACTCTGATCAAGTTAACATTTGAAGATCAAGTCAACCTCTGAAAACTCAGATTCTGAATGATTAGAAGCTAAGATTCAGAACATGAAGCAAGTCAAAGCTTAAAAATCAAGAAAATCTGATAGGTCATCACTATCAAACTCTGAAGACATTTTGTCTTCTTCTGATCACGTGAAGACTTCGTAGAATTTCTACAAAAAATAGATGGGGTGCAATTGATAATTCCTTTTGTAGAAAATGAGTTTCAAATGGAATTGCAATGGCATTAACCTTATCATGAAGCTCTCCAACGTATCTCTAGTTGCTTCTCTTAAGACTCGCTTATGTAAGAAGGTTTCTCCAATGACTCTTTTATGGTTATTTATAAAAGGAGCTGAAGATTTGGAGAAAGACGTAAAAGACTACGCCTTGACAAAAAAAGAGTTGTTACTCTGTCAAAACATTTACACAAGCTTAACTTAGGATTTCTTAACCCTTGTATATTCTATAAATCCCTAAGTCTTAGAGTCTGATTGTGTTGTATTTTGTTTACACCTCTGATTGTATATCAAGTGTAAGTCTTAAACAATCTTTTATCTGTTAGATAGATTGTAGGAAGTCTATTGTTGTTGCTTGATCATTGAATTCTCATTCTCGTGTACTTGAGCATTGAAATCTCTTGCTTGTGTGTTTGAGCATTAAAGTCTCTTACTTGTGTGTATAAGCAATTGAAAGTCTCTTGCTTGTATACTTGAGCATTTGTAATCAAATTTGGTTATAATAGAAATCCCTTGGAAGTGCAAGGGGACTGAACTACTTTTGAGTTGTGGGAGTAATCATATTTTGAACGTTCATAATTTCAAAGACTTAAAGCTTAGACTTTTTTTGGCTCTCTTCCTCACTTCAGCGCTTTTGCCCTTATATTTCAAGGAAACTTATCTTTACCTTAGATTTTACTCAAGTATTTATCGTACTTTATTACGATGAATTGAAACCTAGTTTTTGTTGAGAATGATTCAAATAGTAGTGTTTCTTCGTCTTTTAAAATGGGAATGGAGTCTGAATCACGTTCCTTCCCCTCTATAGGTGGGGATTTTGAATTAGGAGTCATCCTTTTGAGTGATGATTCAAAAATGGAAGGTTCGTATGGAGAATTATTTCAAACGAAGTCCTTTCTTAGGATTCTTCAGAAATTTTGTTTTAGGAGAAATATGACGGGGGTGAAAGCCTTGTCGAGAGACTTATGCCTCCTCCCGTCCTGTTCGAGGAAGAAATGAAGGTTTCCCGACAAAGGAAGGAACATGCTAGTCGCTTTGTTAAAACATACCAGGAGTCAACTGATTACGACCCCAATGATGGTGAAATTTCTCTTCATATGGATGTCATGGGCGACATGATGTCGTGTTCTGGATCATACCCATCGACAATCATAGGGCTGACATATTGATATATAAAGGTCTTCAATTAATATAGAGGGTCAATGCCAATAGGTACCATTGGATAGCCACCAAAATAGTTGGGACTCCTTCTATCTTGAACACTACTGACATTGTAACCCAAGTCGATATCACGACTGGCAATCCCCTAGATTGAGAAATTCTTCCAGTAGGTCCAGATGAGAGGGTATGCAGCTCTTTTGAGGGTTGTTCCATTATTTTGTATGAGTCTCCCTTCACTAGGTTGGCATACGTCTGCCTTTCTCTGACTTTGAGGTGGCCATGATGAACCATATAGAAGTTACCCCCTTGCAGCTTCATCCTGGAGCTTGGGATTTTATAATGGTGTTTCGGCTTTATGTTGAGTACAAGTCTTGGAAACCTTCACTGGAGCTCTTCTTCAACCTTTTTTCTATAGCTCGAAATTTGATAGATGATGCTCGGGATCAAGGATTGACATCCCTTTTCCTCAAGTACCTTGGTTCAACTATTTTTCCTTTGATTGGGGTGATTTCCTATAGCATTTCATATTGGTGAAAACTGTCACTTTTGAGGTGCATTTGTTCTCCTATTCATCTCTGGCCCCGATAGGAAGTCCCCGCTCTTGCAGAGGTGGTTTTTGGAAGCATTATTCCAGAGTTTATTTCCATCATACTATTTCTTCTTATCATTCTGGGCTACCTCCTCTGTCCCCCGAACGAGTAAAAATGAAAGAGGATTTATACGCTTGGTACCATGCACTCAGATGTGAAGAAGAATTTGGTCCTACCAAAGTACTTTCCTTTCATCAAAAGAAAAGGCGAATAAATACTCACGAGATAATAGTGCATCCGACCCGAGAGACAAAAACTCTTTGGTGAGGATGGGGGTCCAGGTGTTTCCTTTATTTATTTATTAATTTTTTAACAATGCAACTCATGCTTTACAGGTAACATGAATCAATTAAGTCAATTGCGAAAAGCTCTGATGTTTGCAAAAGACCATGGGCTTACAACAAACTTGTATGTCTAAGTGCCGGTGGCACTTGTTCTTTCTTCTACTTCTAATCTGGAGGCACGAATGTCTACTATGGTGGTTGCACTGGCAGCAGTTAAGACTAATATCTCGATCGCAGCTTATGAGGTGAGTCAATCGGCTCCACTTGACTTTAGGATATCTCCTTGATGATCTTGGACTTGTCAAAGTAGGGGGTGACCCTTGTAATTTCTTTTGTTAGGCATACTAATTTTGTTGAGAGGGCCGTTGGAGTTATTGGTGTAGGGGAATCTTGTATGATTGAGGCATCAGAGGCGTTGTGTAGGCTTGTTGTTGGCATAGTGAAGGGTTGCCTTCTCTTCTCACTAAGACTTGTAGGACCAAGCTTATTTAAGTCTTTAATGGCTAATATCCTCCTTCCATAATTTAGGACTTTCTTGAGTTTATTTGTGAGTCTCAGAAAATCAGCTAGCATGGATAATGGATAAGGGAGAAAGTGGCAATGGATATGCAAACGTATAAATGTATGTATGGGACGTATGAAAATGCATGGATATGAAAAAAGATTAATTTTTTTTGTTTTTAGGGTATCTAAAAAATTTCATGGAGATGCAATGCAATGCGGGGTTAGGATAAATATAAACCTAAATATACCCTATATAGGTTTAGAGGTAATGACTGACAAGAAAGAATTTCTTATGGGTGATAGTCAAATCAAAACCCCTACAAGCTAGGGATTATGACAGACAAATGGAAATCCCTATAGGCTACGGATTATGACACACATAAGGAAAACCCTGCGTGTTAGGAATTTCAACATACAAAGGGAGCCTATATGGGCCTAAGGATTGCAATTGACAAAAGGAAACCCTTGTGGGTTTAGGGACGTATATGGAGAGAAGATAATCCTTGCGGTTTCAGGATTGTAATAGAATATCCTTTGCGGGAAGGCTCCCTATGAAGGATATGTTAACTAAATAACCTATATGGGGGCTCCTACAGAAGGTTCTAAGTTTATTCTACCCATGCCAGTAAGGGTGGTTTCTTTAAGGTATCATTGATAACACAAAAGGGAAAAAGGCACAAGGGTCTCCCTTAAGTGGATCCTCTTTGTAGACCGAAACTTTCGTCTTGTAGGTCGTACAAGGTCTCACCATGAGATTTTACTTCGGGTTATATAAAGAGTCATTGGTCAAATCCTAAAGTCCAACCTCCAAGTGAGTCTAGACCTCTAAAAGATATTTCTCAGAATTCAACCTACTCTAGGTGAAGTCGTCGCAAAAACTCATAGGGATGTTAAACCCCCTCGGCCAATTAAAAATCCTTCTTCTATGGTTTATTCTTTTTGTTATAACAAAATCCCACCAATAGAATTAATAATATGATAATAATTGAATAACAACAAATAAAGAAACAAAATATTAAACAAATATGGAAACAACTAGCATGCTATAGATAGAAATCCAAAAAAAACTAGACCTATGAGGGGGATGGGGTAAACTCTAACCTTAGGGTTGTCTCCTAAGGAGAGTCGCCAGCTATCATAATCAGAAAAAAATATGAGTCGCCACCACTAATTTTTGTCCTAAGGACGGGAAAGAATGAATAACCTAAATTGTTTAGAGATTCTAAGTTCCTGAGTTGGTTAGACGAAGGGAAGGTATTAAGCACCCTCTATCTCCCTTGTTCTTAAGGGGAATCCTATTTTAGGTTTAAAGGTAGATCAGAAATTTTTATTTTAATACATTGTTTCCATATGTTTGAGAAAATGTTTAGTTTTTTAGTTATGGGACTCGCCTTGGTTTTAACCGGGTGCCTATGTGTTGTACCCCAAAATTTTCCCTCTCATTTTATTCAAGACATACTCATAGAGGTCCCCAAATGCTCAAGGTTGACTAAGAATTGACCAGACAAATTCTCCTCTTAAGCAATAGACTTCCAACTAGGGTTTCACTTTTCACAAAGAAGTTTGGGTTTCAAAGGTATCAAGTGATTTCCATGGTTCCTAATATGTCATCAAGATTGCTCATGCCAAGTTTCATGCATTGCATCACAAGTTTGCTTAATCAATGACTCAAATGTTTGAAAATCAACTATATTGGTAAAAAAGTCAACTATGGTCAACATACAGACAAACTTCAAGATTTTTGGTCAACATCAACATTTCGAAGTGATATCCATCATTTTATCAAGGGGTGATCATGATACCTCAAGGAAGCGCTGGCTATGATAAAGCCTTTAGCAGCGCTTTTAGTAAGCACTGTCTAAGGTATACCCTTTAGCAGCGCTTATTCTTATTTTTTTATTTTATTTTTATTGAAAACCTATAGCAGCACTTAGGGAAAGGAAGCGCTGTCTATGATAAGGCCTTTAGCAGCGCTTGTAGTAAGCGCTGTCTAAGGTATACCATTAGCAGCGTTTACTCTAATTTTTTAATTTTTTTTTTTATTTTTAAAACCTATAGCAGCGCTTATGGCATAAGCGCTGTCTATGTGGCGCTGTCTAAATTCAATTTTGACATAGTGCTTTTATAAAGGCAAAAAAGAGACGTTAGAAGATAACTTGCCCAAGTGATCTTTATTGAGTAGCAGTTCCAAGAAAGATGTTTAAAGTTAATCCTGTTAAGATCTTCAACCTTTGAGTTATAGCTTTATCCAGAGCGTCTTTCTCATACTAGGTATCTACAAAGATGTTGGAGCCCACTTAAAAGGTCATGTGAACTTTCCTTGAGCCTTGCACTAAGAAATTCTAGTTGACTTTCTCCATAATCTGACATTGACAAGATAGATCTGGTTTGAAGACAGAGTACAGATTAGAAGCTGAGTACCTTTAACTCAGGTCTTCAAAGTCTAAGTTGTTACTAAAAGCTAAGATACCAAGTTATGAGTCATCAGATTCGGAGTCCTTTAGCTTCTCTTCATATGCTCTTATCAAAGTCAGAACCAAGTTGATTTTGAAGCTTATGATCCTACACACTTGAACATATGTTAATATATCCATTTGCTCATTAAATACTTTATTATCATTAAAATCTAAGGAATATGAACAATTTTGTTCTAACACGTCGCTCTTAGACATAGAAAGTATGTCCCACGAAAGTCATTGTAGTCTATTTGTCTTAGATCTTGACTTACCCCAGCAAAAAGAATTCATCATTTTCTCAATATCATCAATAAGTGAGGAAGATAACATAAAAATGCTCATGAAATAAGTTGGAATAGACAGAAATACTGATCTGATAAGAAATTTTTAGTCTGTCTTTGAGAGACATTTGCTACTCCAAGAGTTTATTTTTTTCTAAACTCTTTTTTTGATGTAGATAAAATTTCCTTCTTACTACTACCTTTCATGGATGAATGTCTCCACAATATTATTATTGACGATAACAGAATAATCAACAAATTCAATGCACAGCATTATCAAAGAAAAATGTAAGCTTGAGATTATCTTCGAAAGAGATGAACTGCTTAAAGAGAGTTTGTAGTACTATTTTACTTCTAAAATCTCTTAAGAATAGTTAAGACAATGAAGTGCTAATTTAAGATAACAATCTTTTTGGATTTGTATGATATACAAATTTATGGTCTTTATTGAGTTTAGTTGAAATTAAATTATATTTAATTGAGTTTAATAAAAAATAATTTAATTATTGGTGAATGTTCATTAGCGGTGAGAGGCCACATGTTTTTTTGTGTCAATGTTAAATATATACCTCTTATTTTTTAATCTTTTTAATAAATATATTTGTTTAATTTTTTTAATATTTATTTCTTAATTATTTCTAACATCATAGTTAATATTGAATTTTTCATTAATATAGAGAGAATCAAATATTATTTAAAATAACTATTTTAAAAGATTTTTATGATTTACTTCTCAAAATATAGGATTTTATATATATATTAATTCATGTTTTTTATTGAGTTAATGAAAAATAAATTAAAATTAATAGACTTTAATAAAAAAGATAAACTAAATTTTATTGTTGGTTGAAGATATTTGATGTTATAAATAAATGAAAACAAATAACTTAGGATAAAAATAAAGAAAACCAAAAAATAAGATCATAATTCATTAGTTTAATCAAGAATTTAATTAGAATATATGGTTAATGTAAAGAAATTTTACACTAATAGTGAATAGTAATTGTTAAATTTTAAATTTAATTTAATTTTTATTTTAATTATTAATAAAATAATATTTATGGTGATTGTAATACACTGATAATATAAGTGCATAACAATTAATCTCTTTAATCAAATAACAAAATCCATTTGTATTTATCTACCTTATCAAATTCTAATTGTTTTTAAATCAATGTTCAATAATAACAAAATTTAATTTATAATTTGTTACTGGTGAATGCCTTAGGAATACATAACTTTTGTTTCTAACTTTTTATCAATGAAAAATATTTGTCTAAGGTTTTTCAAAATATTTGTAATAAAATTTATCTGTTTTTTATGTTAGTTGATATCAGATATTTGTCTCATTTACTTCTTAACTATTCCTAACATCTTAATTATGATTGAATTTTTCATTAAATTAAGATAATGAAATATTGATTTAAAATAAACAATATTTTAAAATATAGGATTTGTATCATGTTATAATTCATGTTTTTATTGAACTTAATGAGAAATAAATTAAACCTAATTGACTTTAATGAAGAAAAATACAATATATTGAAAAAGAAAAAAAAATTACTTAGACAGAATAAAAAATGTTTTTGGAAATGAGAAGAAAGACAATAGTATAGTAAGACAATGTGAAGAAGAAAAAAAAAAGAGTAAATATGAGAATGAACTGATTGGATATGAAAAGATTAGTGTAGTCAGAAAAAGTAGTCAGAATAAGAAAGAATTGATTGGATTAGTATAGTGCTGTCAGTGTAATGTAGTCAAAAAGACAAAAAGTTTGACTAGTGTAATCAGTATAGTCAGATTCAGTATAATCACAATAAGAAATAACTGATTGGTTATAAGTATAATCAGAATAAGAAAGAACTGATTGGATTAACACAAATAAGTCTGATCACTATAGTTAGAATGAAAAAGAAATCTTTTTTAAAATGAGAACTAGTTTAGTCAAACTCAATTATTTAGTTTTATAGTTTAAATATAGATATTTATATAAAAGTTATACATACCATCAAAATTCCTAACAGTAGTAGGTAATAATACAATATATAAAAAAAAGCCACTAACTCATTATTTCTTTGAATCAATGAGATTAATGTGTGGATTTTGATCCTCTCATGTCATCTCTCTCATGTTTTTCTCTCATGTTTTGGTCATATGCTCTAATCTTAACCTTTGATTCATCTCTTTCTTTCTTTCATTTTACTTTTGTTTTTACTTTGAGTTGGAATCTACCATTAAATTAGAAACAGAAGAGAAGGCTGGACCACAACATGAGAGGATCCAAATTCTTAAGGTGTCTATCTACCTATCAACATCATACCAAATGTAATAGTATGTGGAGTATATTTTCATTTATTCAAATTCTCATTTTTATAAAATTCTATGACTCTTACTGCTTGAGAAAATGTATGATTGTGTGTACAACTACTACATCTTTATAAATAAATGCACACAAAAAGTACAACTTTCCTAATATATATATATACTCTTAAATGTATATAAAAACTTACCTAAAAATGTGTACACACAGAAAATAAAACTTTCCCAAAAAGTGTACTTTTAAATGTATATAAACCTTCATACCTTTTTAGGTTTAGGAATTATGGCAAACTTTAATATTTATTATTTTTTGTCAAATAATGTAAAAATTAACACGTTACCTTATCTAAAATCTTTTGAAAACAAAAAACATTGAAATGACAAAGACTTTGTGGCTCATGATTCAAATTCTTCAAACCCTTTCAACTATGACAAATCATTGTTTGAACTCATCAAAAACCACATGATACACAGTGTCATTTCACATTTCAACAGATTTCAACAGGTTAAAAACAGAAAGCATTTATGTGAGATGAGAACTAGAACTAGAACTAGAAGTACATAATACACAAACATGCACATAAACAAAATATCCAACAAGATCACACAAGTCTACAAATTTATTTAAAAAAAACCATTAAAAAAAAGATTATACAAAGAGACTAACTTAAACTTAATAACTACATTTTTTTCGTTCATCTTGTTGTACAATCCCTTCATTTCCAGCAAGCATCAAATACTTATCCCTCCGAGTAAAATTCGTACACTCGAACCCCAAAGCATCACCCAACTTTTTCTGTATATAATTCGCAACTTCAAAACTCGATTTTCCACCCGCGCATGTAAGTTCTTTAGGCACTTTCTCGAGAATTTGAATATGATAACTTGGCTTCGGGTTCATCAAGAAGAAAATAGGGTCCAAACACTTCAATCCACTAGCTGTTGTACCATAAAACATGCTGACATTAGTATCCATTGCCACGGGAACTATCTCGTCAGCCAACTCAGCGAAAAGCGAACTAAATCTTAACAAATACGGTTCTCTACAAGTCGTTCCTTCAGGACAAACAACTAAATCACCTTCACTTAGCAACTTTTGCATGGTTTCGCCGTCTTGTTTTCTGTTTCGAGTTAACCTCACTGTTTTAATCGGTGCTATGAACTCGGAAACCTTGCTTAAACTATAAGTTACCGCTGTTAAAGGCTTTGCTAATGATGTGCTTAGGAAAACTGGATCCAACAGTGTCCTATGTGAGCATACAAACAAAACACCTTTGTTTGGTTTTGTTTTTTTAGGAACAGTTCCTTTGATTTTCAGATCTATGCCACTATAAACTCCGAGTTCGAGTGCTAGTTTGTAAGGAAGGATAATGCCAAGAAGGATTCTGTAAATTGCTAAGAAAATTCCAATTGGTAGCCACATGAACATGCAGAATGATGCTGATGGTGTTGGCAGGAATGCTAATCTTCCATCATGAAATATTAATGGTTTTGGATATTTGTCCCGTGTCATCGTCATCGAGTTTGGACTATTCTTGTTGCTTTCTTCATTATTCATCACATATGCTTCCTGTCATATTCATCAAAACATGATTAATGATGCATGTGTACTAAATTAATTATATTCTAAAATGCATTAGATTTGTACTATGTTTATGTTGTTTTTTGTGCTAAACAATATTAACATTACTAAATAAGGAAATAATAATGTTGATCTTGAAATACACAAACTTGTTGTCAAAATGGTTTTCTTTTGAGGATAAATAACACATGCAATGTTTCTATTCAAAGTTAGTTTGACAGAATCTGTCACCTAATTTTGATAATATTTATTGTTGAAAATATTGAAAAAACCACTGATAATACAATATTTTGGATTGACAGTGAATTTGACAGAATTACGCTATAATTTTGATAGCAACTTTGTTATTTAGACACATAAAATAAAACACTAGTCCGAAATTCCACTTGCACGTATGTGGTTTTAGAATATGAGAGAAAAAACAATAAAAAAAAAGTCGAAATTTCATGTTAGATATGGCAATTTAAAACATGAATGTGATTCAAACAACATTTGGAGCAAAGTTCAAAGAAGCATTGATTTCAAACATGCATGTGATTCAAACAACATTTTGAAGCTAAATTCAAACATACCTTGCAAGATGAAAAGAAAAGATGATCATTCAAACTGGAGGTTCCGATTCCAATATCGGGTTTTCGATCACCAAAGTATTCTTTAAGAGCTTTATTCTTCACAACCAAGCCAGAAGAAGTAAGACAACCAGTGAAGTAGCCACCAATAGCATGCAACTCAGTCCCTATAACATCACCGACACTCAAATATTCCTTCAAAAAACCCTCAACCATAACTCTAGGAACATTTGTGATAACAAGTTTAGAACCAGTTCCAGCAAAAATCTCACAAACATGAACATTAAGATTCTCTAAATAAAACTTAGGTAAAACAGCCCTTGAAACATTCTCCATGTCCTTGATTTTCAAACCACAAAAGGTTATGAAAGTCATAACCTTTATCTTCATCTCATGATCACAAACCATGAGAAAAGGACAAGACATAAGCAAGAGAAAAGCTCTGAAAATGCTGCCACCTTCAAAAGCAACAAGCATGAAAAAAGGAAAAAAGGATTGAGTTTTCAAGATGACTCCATGAATGTCACAAACTATTGTTTGTGACATTCTATTTCTACCTTGTACATCACATTTTGCTATACTAGGATAAGAACATGTTTGATGAGATGGTTTTGATGAAAGACTAAGACCAAAGGTTCTCATTTTTCTTGCTGCTCTATAGAATGAATTTGCAAGTAGTTGGTATAAAACCAAGTCTACAAGACTTATAAGAGAAACCATGAATGATATTTTGAAGAAAACAACAAAAAAATGTAAATAGAAAATAGTAAAAATGGGAGAAGATTAAGGAGAGGAATCTGAAATGTGTGAGTGTGTGAGAGGTGAAGAACAAACTGTACAGATAGTAATATTTATAGAGTCATTAAAGCAGTGATTGAAGCATTTGGTTAACCACACAGTTGGCATTAACTTCACCTTACACATTTTTTGGTTTTGTTTTTGAAATTGAAATTCTATTTACATGCTATAGTGCTTCCAACATGTTGCCAGATAGAAGTAATAATGTTTTGTTGAGTAGGTAGGTTAAGATGTTGGTGACCGTCTCTAATATTCTTTCAAAATGTTGGACCAAGGGGGCACACACTATACCATTCATTTTAAATCTCACATAGTTTATCTTTGGTGTCACAAAGAGATTTTTTCGAAATTAAGATGAATACTAGTTTCTTTATAAGTATAGGTATGTGCACATATATTTCTTTGATGGCCTAACTTCATCAAACGCATTCTCTTAATCCACTTTCTCTTGCTATTTGGTACTATATGAACCAATAAAAAAGTTAGATTACCAACACTAAAGCAACAGTTGACTTTTAAATAAGTCATTTTTATAATCATATTTGGTCAAAATAAAATGCTCCTTCAATTAACCTACCTCTTGTCCTTGACTCATAGCGGCTAGTACTTTTGAATTATAGACTGTCATTTTGACTTTTTATTTGGTAAATTACTTTTACACATTCCCAAGCTATTACTGTATTAATCATACTTTAAGTGAATCAGTTAATAGTTGTGATTTTAATTGCATAATTAAATGTCTCATGAGCTAATTAATCACAATTCAATAACCTTAATTAGAAATTGATTCTTTTGTTTTATGAGGCCTGTATGTTTGTGTGATGGTTATTTTAGAAGAATTCATGTAACTTTCATTTACTGGTTTGGTGAACGTTTAATCATTTGATATTGCTGTTCAAATGCACAGTGTTTGCATGACACTGTTTAAGATTCTCAAATCTATACTTGTGTTTTTCTTTTCTCACGTTTGTCTTGCGTGACCAAAATAAAAATCCTAGTAATAAAAATACTCGTAATTCAAGATCCACATGACTATAACAAGTAGTTGGTACACAAATATTTGCATTTTTTTTTAAATAAATATCTTGTTACTGAAAATAACAAACAATTAAATTAAAATTGACCGAATTCTTTTTAGTCAAAAGATAATTAAAATAAAAATAAAAGATAATTGAATATGAGATAGATATTTTTCTACAGCTCAACAAAATTTACAAAAATTAAAATTATAAAATAATCAAACAAAACTAAACTTTACAAGGCTAACTATTTTAACTTAGAACTATCTTTAAAGATGTACACATAAAATTTTATATTTCATTAATATCAAATTGTATCTAAACAAAATCTCCTAAATTTTTATCACTATTAAAACATAATTAAATTAATTTTAATTTTTTTTATTGTTGAACTATGACTGACTTATACATAAACTAAAAAAACGTGAGACCATCCTGCTTTGGCTTGTATAATAAGTGTTGTTTATAAATATTACAGAAAATTTTTACATTTTATTATGCATTAAATCAAATTTGTTTTTGCAATTTATTATTTTTTCTTCAATTTTATTCAGTATTTTAAAAATCGAATTGATCATTAAATTGGTAAGAGTATTGAGTCACTTGTTTATTGATCGAATTATTAAGCTATTGATTGAACCGCATAACTAAACTTGATTAAATCGGATAACTCGATTGAATAACCTGATCTTTATAATAAAATTATATAAATATAAAACAGGTTGAATCGGATAATTCAATCTATATAAAATATAACTAATACTTAAATTTTAAAAAAATATCATATCTTAAATTCACAAATTTATAATCTAAATTCAAATTTTAAAGAAAAGTATCACATATAACAAAAGTACAAAAGTACAAAATTAAATTGCAAACAAAATCTAGTTACAATAATCTAATTAAATATTTTTTAATAAAATAACTCAAATGCGTACTAAATTTAATTTAAAAGAGAGAAAATTATTTCAATATTGAAATCTCCTTCATCAATATTAAAATCATGTGCAATAAAATCAATCACATTTACAACCGTTTTTCTATCAATGATATCATTACTTTATTTTGTTTTTTGTTTTTTATTTTTTATTTTTTATTTCAATTCTTTGATTTTTTACTTTAATTTTTTAATTACAATAATTAAAATGGTGACGTTTTAATTTTTTTAAAATAAAAATAAAAATGAAATTAAATCACTAATTTAGAAAAATAATTGATTTTTTTTATTTTCTCGGCTATCGCACCTGCTCAATAATATAAGCAATCTAATAATTAAATTAAATTAATTACTTAATTGATTTTCAATTCGATCGATAAATCGATTCAATCCAATTTTTAAAACACTAGTTGGTTTTACTTGTGTCCGTTTATGTTCTCTATAGTGGATTGGCTTTGGATCTTTAATTAAGTTCACCTAAGAATCTAGGATATTTCAATGGAGTATTTCCCAATCCTTAGATGAGAAATATCACGTGCAGGCTTTTGTTATATTCAGAATGTCATTATTACTAGTTTTTAGTAAAGATAGTCCTTTTCAACTATTGTTTTACTATTAAAAATTTTACACACATAAGTAAAATATGTGTGAAAATATGATTAATTCAATAAAATAAATAGTTACTATAAATTAAAGTTAAAAATATTGTTAATTCAACTATATAAATTAACTATAATTTATTATGTGAATTAACTAATTATCTCTTCAAATGAATTGATTGTAGTTTTATGCAAGGGTAATCTAGTATCCGAAAAATGAGTGTATGAACTTCAACATTGTACTATTGTTTTATTATACTAGAATGTAAAAATTTGAACACAGTACTATAGTTTTTACAACTTAATAATTTTTGAAATTATAAAGAGAATAAAAGTGATGAAAAAAAAGAACTTGTAAGAATATAGGAGTGATAGTACTCTTCCAAATTTTGATTTAAAAAATGAGTGGTATCTTAATGTGAACATTTTTTCATTTTAAATATTCAAATATAATAGGATATTATTTATTTATTTTTTAATCTTAACTATATTATTATTTCTCATAATTTATATTTAGTGTTTTATTTATTCTTAAGTTTTCAATTGTATCGTGGATTTGTAATAAATTGTAATAAAAATGTAATAAAGTAAATTTAAACTACTATTTCTTGTCAAAATAATGTTATCAATACCGAAAAATAATAAAATGTGATTATTTTATTTTTGTTGAATTCTATAGTTAATAAATATTATATATTATAATTTATTTTGTTTTTGCAGAACCAGAAATAGTGGAGATTGTGAAACTACGATGGAGCGAAATTTTCAGAGTATTACGATGATCTGACACCGTGGATCGAAGATTGTGATCCCAGTGCTTCTTGAACTAGAGCTATCGGCCTTGATGCGATGTCGATAATCAATATTTTCTAACTTCGATACGGTAGATCTAGAGGGTATCTATATGGTAAGCACTACAACGCCTAAGTCAGTTAGGGTTCAAGATAATGGTAGTGAAAGTGGAGATTAGAGATTGTGTACATGAAAATCCTTTACGAAGAAGGTATTTATTCCTTGGGCCTGCTAGGACAGATCGAATAATGGGCTTCGTGTTATCGGGTCTTTGGCCGGTGCGGAGTAATGGATCCCGAGCCTTTGGTCGGCACGAAACAGTCGGTCCCGGGTCTTTTGTCAGCACGAAACAGTTGCCTCTAAGACTCGCCGAGCATGTTTGATGCCAGTGAAATCTTCTAGTAGTCGTCGGTTTATGGGGAAGCCTGTCTAGGCGTCGGATAGCATGCGCCTCTTTGGTTTTTCCAAAGCATGATGGAAAGTGAGCATTAACTACAATCCCATTATTGAGACGTTTCGTCATTTTTCTTTGACGTGTGACCTAAAAAGATATGGGATGATGTGACACAGCTTTCCGTGTACTCGAGTATGTTAGAACAAAATTGGTTTGTACCATATCTCTCAAGTTTTGATGATAATAAAGTATTTAAAGAACAATTGAACATATTAATGTTTATTCAAGTGTGCATGAACATAGATTAAAATTCATACACAAATTCAGCTCTAACACTGCATTGAACATTCAAAAGAGAAGCTTAAAGTTGCAGATTCTGAAGATCAAACTATGAAGAATCAACCTTTGTAGAAGTCAACTTCTGAAGACCAGAGTTTGAAGAAAAGTCAACCTCTGATGGATCAGAACCTGAAGATCCCAGACTCTGATCAAGTTAACATTTGAAGATCAAGTCAACCTCTGAAAACTCAGATTCTGAATGATTAGAAGCTAAGATTCAGAACATGAAGCAAGTCAAAGCTTAAAAATCAAGAAAATCTGATAGGTCATCACTATCAAACTCTGAAGACATTTTGTCTTCTTCTGATCACGTGAAGACTTCGTAGAATTTCTACAAAAAATAGATGGGGTGCAATTGATAATTCCTTTTGTAGAAAATGAGTTTCAAATGGAATTGCAATGGCATTAACCTTATCATGAAGCTCTCCAACGTATCTCTAGTTGCTTCTCTTAAGACTCGCTTATGTAAGAAGGTTTCTCCAATGACTCTTTTATGGTTATTTATAAAAGGAGCTGAAGATTTGGAGAAAGACGTAAAAGACTACGCCTTGACAAAAAAAGAGTTGTTACTCTGTCAAAACATTTACACAAGCTTAACTTAGGATTTCTTAACCCTTGTATATTCTATAAATCCCTAAGTCTTAGAGTCTGATTGTGTTGTATTTTGTTTACACCTCTGATTGTATATCAAGTGTAAGTCTTAAACAATCTTTTATCTGTTAGATAGATTGTAGGAAGTCTATTGTTGTTGCTTGATCATTGAATTCTCATTCTCGTGTACTTGAGCATTGAAATCTCTTGCTTGTGTGTTTGAGCATTAAAGTCTCTTACTTGTGTGTATAAGCAATTGAAAGTCTCTTGCTTGTATACTTGAGCATTTGTAATCAAATTTGGTTATAATAGAAATCCCTTGGAAGTGCAAGGGGACTGAACTACTTTTGAGTTGTGGGAGTAATCATATTTTGAACGTTCATAATTTCAAAGACTTAAAGCTTAGACTTTTTTTGGCTCTCTTCCTCACTTCAGCGCTTTTGCCCTTATATTTCAAGGAAACTTATCTTTACCTTAGATTTTACTCAAGTATTTATCGTACTTTATTACGATGAATTGAAACCTAGTTTTTGTTGAGAATGATTCAAATAGTAGTGTTTCTTCGTCTTTTAAAATGGGAATGGAGTCTGAATCACGTTCCTTCCCCTCTATAGGTGGGGATTTTGAATTAGGAGTCATCCTTTTGAGTGATGATTCAAAAATGGAAGGTTCGTATGGAGAATTATTTCAAACGAAGTCCTTTCTTAGGATTCTTCAGAAATTTTGTTTTAGGAGAAATATGACGGGGGTGAAAGCCTTGTCGAGAGACTTATGCCTCCTCCTGTCCTGTTCGAGGAAGAAATGAAGGTTTCCCGACAAAGGAAGGAACATGCTAGTCGCTTTGTTAAAACATACCAGGAGTCAACTGATTACGACCCCAATGATGGTGAAATTTCTCTTCATATGGATGTCATGGGCGACATGATGTCGTGTTCTGGATCATACCCATCGACAATCATAGGGCTGACATATTGATATATAAAGGTCTTCAATTAATATAGAGGGTCAATGCCAATAGGTACCATTGGATAGCCACCAAAATAGTTGGGACTCCTTCTATCTTGAACACTACTGACATTGTAACCCAAGTCGATATCACGACTGGCAATCCCCTAGATTGAGAAATTCTTCCAGTAGGTCCAGATGAGAGGGTATGCAGCTCTTTTGAGGGTTGTTCCATTATTTTGTATGAGTCTCCCTTCACTAGGTTGGCATACGTCTGCCTTTCTCTGACTTTGAGGTGGCCATGATGAACCATATAGAAGTTACCCCCTTGCAGCTTCATCCTGGAGCTTGGGATTTTATAATGGTGTTTCGGCTTTATGTTGAGTACAAGTCTTGGAAACCTTCACTGGAGCTCTTCTTCAACCTTTTTTCTATAGCTCGAAATTTGATAGATGATGCTCGGGATCAAGGATTGACATCCCTTTTCCTCAAGTACCTTGGTTCAACTATTTTTCCTTTGATTGGGGTGATTTCCTATAGCATTTCATATTGGTGAAAACTGTCACTTTTGAGGTGCATTTGTTCTTCTATTCATCTCTGGCCCCGATAGGAAGTCCCCGCTCTTGCAGAGGTGGTTTTTGGAAGCATTATTCCAGAGTTTATTTCCATCATACTATTTCTTCT
Source organism: Vicia faba (assembly GCA_948472305.1). NCBI lineage: Eukaryota > Viridiplantae > Streptophyta > Magnoliopsida > Fabales > Fabaceae > Vicia > Vicia faba. Next base: position 499,449,434 of record OX451736.1, read on the forward strand.
TATCATTCTGGGCTACCTCCTCTGTCCCCCGAACGAGTAAAAATGAAAGAGGATTTATACGCTTGGTACCATGCACTCAGATGTGAAGAAGAATTTGGTCCTACCAAAGTACTTTCCTTTCATCAAAAGAAAAGGCGAATAAATACTCACGAGATAATAGTGCATCCGACCCGAGAGACAAAAACTCTTTGGTGAGGATGGGGGTCCAGGTGTTTCCTTTATTTATTTATTAATTTTTTAACAATGCAACTCATGCTTTACAGGTAACATGAATCAATTAAGTCAATTGCGAAAAGCTCTGATGTTTGCAAAAGACCATGGGCTTACAACAAACTTGTATGTCTAAGTGCCGGTGGCACTTGTTCTTTCTTCTACTTCTAATCTGGAGGCACGAATGTCTACTATGGTGGTTGCACTGGCAGCAGTTAAGACTAATATCTCGATCGCAGCTTATGAGGTGAGTCAATCGGCTCCACTTGACTTTAGGATATCTCCTTGATGATCTTGGACTTGTCAAAGTAGGGGGTGACCCTTGTAATTTCTTTTGTTAGGCATACTAATTTTGTTGAGAGGGCCGTTGGAGTTATTGGTGTAGGGGAATCTTGTATGATTGAGGCATCAGAGGCGTTGTGTAGGCTTGTTGTTGGCATAGTGAAGGGTTGCCTTCTCTTCTCACTAAGACTTGTAGGACCAAGCTTATTTAAGTCTTTAATGGCTAATATCCTCCTTCCATAATTTAGGACTTTCTTGAGTTTATTTGTGAGTCTCAGAAAATCAGCTAGCATGGATAATGGATAAGGGAGAAAGTGGCAATGGATATGCAAACGTATAAATGTATGTATGGGACGTATGAAAATGCATGGATATGAAAAAAGATTAATTTTTTTTGTTTTTAGGGTATCTAAAAAATTTCATGGAGATGCAATGCAATGCGGGGTTAGGATAAATATAAACCTAAATATACCCTATATAGGTTTAGAGGTAATGACTGACAAGAAAGAATTTCTTATGGGTGATAGTCAAATCAAAACCCCTACAAGCTAGGGATTATGACAGACAAATGGAAATCCCTATAGGCTACGGATTATGACACACATAAGGAAAACCCTGCGTGTTAGGAATTTCAACATACAAAGGGAGCCTATATGGGCCTAAGGATTGCAATTGACAAAAGGAAACCCTTGTGGGTTTAGGGACGTATATGGAGAGAAGATAATCCTTGCGGTTTCAGGATTGTAATAGAATATCCTTTGCGGGAAGGCTCCCTATGAAGGATATGTTAACTAAATAACCTATATGGGGGCTCCTACAGAAGGTTCTAAGTTTATTCTACCCATGCCAGTAAGGGTGGTTTCTTTAAGGTATCATTGATAACACAAAAGGGAAAAAGGCACAAGGGTCTCCCTTAAGTGGATCCTCTTTGTAGACCGAAACTTTCGTCTTGTAGGTCGTACAAGGTCTCACCATGAGATTTTACTTCGGGTTATATAAAGAGTCATTGGTCAAATCCTAAAGTCCAACCTCCAAGTGAGTCTAGACCTCTAAAAGATATTTCTCAGAATTCAACCTACTCTAGGTGAAGTCGTCGCAAAAACTCATAGGGATGTTAAACCCCCTCGGCCAATTAAAAATCCTTCTTCTATGGTTTATTCTTTTTGTTATAACAAAATCCCACCAATAGAATTAATAATATGATAATAATTGAATAACAACAAATAAAGAAACAAAATATTAAACAAATATGGAAACAACTAGCATGCTATAGATAGAAATCCAAAAAAAACTAGACCTATGAGGGGGATGGGGTAAACTCTAACCTTAGGGTTGTCTCCTAAGGAGAGTCGCCAGCTATCATAATCAGAAAAAAATATGAGTCGCCACCACTAATTTTTGTCCTAAGGACGGGAAAGAATGAATAACCTAAATTGTTTAGAGATTCTAAGTTCCTGAGTTGGTTAGACGAAGGGAAGGTATTAAGCACCCTCTATCTCCCTTGTTCTTAAGGGGAATCCTATTTTAGGTTTAAAGGTAGATCAGAAATTTTTATTTTAATACATTGTTTCCATATGTTTGAGAAAATGTTTAGTTTTTTAGTTATGGGACTCGCCTTGGTTTTAACCGGGTGCCTATGTGTTGTACCCCAAAATTTTCCCTCTCATTTTATTCAAGACATACTCATAGAGGTCCCCAAATGCTCAAGGTTGACTAAGAATTGACCAGACAAATTCTCCTCTTAAGCAATAGACTTCCAACTAGGGTTTCACTTTTCACAAAGAAGTTTGGGTTTCAAAGGTATCAAGTGATTTCCATGGTTCCTAATATGTCATCAAGATTGCTCATGCCAAGTTTCATGCATTGCATCACAAGTTTGCTTAATCAATGACTCAAATGTTTGAAAATCAACTATATTGGTAAAAAAGTCAACTATGGTCAACATACAGACAAACTTCAAGATTTTTGGTCAACATCAACATTTCGAAGTGATATCCATCATTTTATCAAGGGGTGATCATGATACCTCAAGGAAGCGCTGGCTATGATAAAGCCTTTAGCAGCGCTTTTAGTAAGCACTGTCTAAGGTATACCCTTTAGCAGCGCTTATTCTTATTTTTTTATTTTTTTTTATTGAAAACCTATAGCAGCACTTAGGGAAAGGAAGCGCTGTCTATGATAAGGCCTTTAGCAGCGCTTGTAGTAAGCGCTGTCTAAGGTATACCATTAGCAGCGTTTACTCTAATTTTTTAATTTTTTTTTTATTTTTAAAACCTATAGCAGCGCTTATGGCATAAGCGCTGTCTATGTGGCGCTGTCTAAATTCAATTTTGACATAGTGCTTTTATAAAGGCAAAAAAGAGACGTTAGAAGATAACTTGCCCAAGTGATCTTTATTGAGTAGCAGTTCCAAGAAAGATGTTTAAAGTTAATCCTGTTAAGATCTTCAACCTTTGAGTTATAGCTTTATCCAGAGCGTCTTTCTCATACTAGGTATCTACAAAGATGTTGGAGCCCACTTAAAAGGTCATGTGAACTTTCCTTGAGCCTTGCACTAAGAAATTCTAGTTGACTTTCTCCATAATCTGACATTGACAAGATAGATCTGGTTTGAAGACAGAGTACAGATTAGAAGCTGAGTACCTTTAACTCAGGTCTTCAAAGTCTAAGTTGTTACTAAAAGCTAAGATACCAAGTTATGAGTCATCAGATTCGGAGTCCTTTAGCTTCTCTTCATATGCTCTTATCAAAGTCAGAACCAAGTTGATTTTGAAGCTTATGATCCTACACACTTGAACATATGTTAATATATCCATTTGCTCATTAAATACTTTATTATCATTAAAATCTAAGGAATATGAACAATTTTGTTCTAACACGTCGCTCTTAGACATAGAAAGTATGTCCCACGAAAGTCATTGTAGTCTATTTGTCTTAGATCTTGACTTACCCCAGCAAAAAGAATTCATCATTTTCTCAATATCATCAATAAGTGAGGAAGATAACATAAAAATGCTCATGAAATAAGTTGGAATAGACAGAAATACTGATCTGATAAGAAATTTTTAGTCTGTCTTTGAGAGACATTTGCTACTCCAAGAGTTTATTTTTTTCTAAACTCTTTTTTTGATGTAGATAAAATTTCCTTCTTACTACTACCTTTCATGGATGAATGTCTCCACAATATTATTATTGACGATAACAGAATAATCAACAAATTCAATGCACAGCATTATCAAAGAAAAATGTAAGCTTGAGATTATCTTCGAAAGAGATGAACTGCTTAAAGAGAGTTTGTAGTACTATTTTACTTCTAAAATCTCTTAAGAATAGTTAAGACAATGAAGTGCTAATTTAAGATAACAATCTTTTTGGATTTGTATGATATACAAATTTATAGTCTTTATTGAGTTTAGTTGAAATTAAATTATATTTAATTGAGTTTAATAAAAAATAATTTAATTATTGGTGAATGTTCATTAGCGGTGAGAGGCCACATGTTTTTTTGTGTCAATGTTAAATATATACCTCTTATTTTTTAATCTTTTTAATAAATATATTTGTTTAATTTTTTTAATATTTATTTCTTAATTATTTCTAACATCATAGTTAATATTGAATTTTTCATTAATATAGAGAGAATCAAATATTATTTAAAATAACTATTTTAAAAGATTTTTATGATTTACTTCTCAAAATATAGGATTTTATATATATATATTAATTCATGTTTTTTATTGAGTTAATGAAAAATAAATTAAAATTAATAGACTTTAATAAAAAAGATAAACTAAATTTTATTGTTGGTTGAAGATATTTGATGTTATAAATAAATGAAAACAAATAACTTAGGATAAAAATAAAGAAAACCAAAAAATAAGATCATAATTCATTAGTTTAATCAAGAATTTAATTAGAATATATGGTTAATGTAAAGAAATTTTACACTAATAGTGAATAGTAATTGTTAAATTTTAAATTTAATTTAATTTTTATTTTAATTATTAATAAAATAATATTTATGGTGATTGTAATACACTGATAATATAAGTGCATAACAATTAATCTCTTTAATCAAATAACAAAATCCATTTGTATTTATCTACCTTATCAAATTCTAATTGTTTTTAAATCAATGTTCAATAATAACAAAATTTAATTTATAATTTGTTACTGGTGAATGCCTTAGGAATACATAACTTTTGTTTCTAACTTTTTATCAATGAAAAATATTTGTCTAAGGTTTTTCAAAATATTTGTAATAAAATTTATCTGTTTTTTATGTTAGTTGATATCAGATATTTGTCTCATTTACTTCTTAACTATTCCTAACATCTTAATTATGATTGAATTTTTCATTAAATTAAGATAATGAAATATTGATTTAAAATAAACAATATTTTAAAATATAGGATTTGTATCATGTTATAATTCATGTTTTTATTGAACTTAATGAGAAATAAATTAAACCTAATTGACTTTAATGAAGAAAAATACAATATATTGAAAAAGAAAAAAAAATTACTTAGACAGAATAAAAAATGTTTTTGGAAATGAGAAGAAAGACAATAGTATAGTAAGACAATGTGAAGAAGAAAAAAAAAAGAGTAAATATGAGAATGAACTGATTGGATATGAAAAGATTAGTGTAGTCAGAAAAAGTAGTCAGAATAAGAAAGAATTGATTGGATTAGTATAGTGCTGTCAGTGTAATGTAGTCAAAAAGACAAAAAGTTTGACTAGTGTAATCAGTATAGTCAGATTCAGTATAATCACAATAAGAAATAACTGATTGGTTATAAGTATAATCAGAATAAGAAAGAACTGATTGGATTAACACAAATAAGTCTGATCACTATAGTTAGAATGAAAAAGAAATCTTTTTTAAAATGAGAACTAGTTTAGTCAAACTCAATTATTTAGTTTTATAGTTTAAATATAGATATTTATATAAAAGTTATACATACCATCAAAATTCCTAACAGTAGTAGGTAATAATACAATATATAAAAAAAAGCCACTAACTCATTATTTCTTTGAATCAATGAGATTAATGTGTGGATTTTGATCCTCTCATGTCATCTCTCTCATGTTTTTCTCTCATGTTTTGGTCATATGCTCTAATCTTAACCTTTGATTCATCTATTTCTTTCTTTCATTTTACTTTTGTTTTTACTTTGAGTTGGAATCTACCATTAAATTAGAAACAGAAGAGAAGGCTGGACCACAACATGAGAGGATCCAAATTCTTAAGGTGTCTATCTACCTATCAACATCATACCAAATGTAATAGTATGTGGAGTATATTTTCATTTATTCAAATTCTCATTTTTATAAAATTCTATGACTCCTACTGCTTGAGAAAATGTATGATTGTGTGTACAACTACTACATCTTTATAAATAAATGCACACAAAAAGTACAACTTTCCTAATATATATATATACTCTTAAATGTATATAAAAACTTACCTAAAAATGTGTACACACAGAAAATAAAACTTTCCCAAAAAGTGTACTTTTAAATGTATATAAACCTTCATACCTTTTTAGGTTTAGGAATTATGGCAAACTTTAATATTTATTATTTTTTGTCAAATAATGTAAAAATTAACACGTTACCTTATCTAAAATCTTTTGAAAACAAAAAACATTGAAATGACAAAGACTTTGTGGCTCATGATTCAAATTCTTCAAACCCTTTCAACTATGACAAATCATTGTTTGAACTCATCAAAAACCACATGATACACAGTGTCATTTCACATTTCAACAGATTTCAACAGGTTAAAAACAGAAAGCATTTATGTGAGATGAGAACTAGAACTAGAACTAGAAGTACATAATACACAAACATGCACATAAACAAAATATCCAACAAGATCACACAAGTCTACAAATTTATTTAAAAAAAACCATTAAAAAAAAGATTATACAAAGAGACTAACTTAAACTTAATAACTACATTTTTTTCGTTCATCTTGTTGTACAATCCCTTCATTTCCAGCAAGCATCAAATACTTATCCCTCCGAGTAAAATTCGTACACTCGAACCCCAAAGCATCACCCAACTTTTTCTGTATATAATTCGCAACTTCAAAACTCGATTTTCCACCCGCGCATGTAAGTTCTTTAGGCACTTTCTCGAGAATTTGAATATGATAACTTGGCTTCGGGTTCATCAAGAAGAAAATAGGGTCCAAACACTTCAATCCACTAGCTGTTGTACCATAAAACATGCTGACATTAGTATCCATTGCCACGGGAACTATCTCGTCAGCCAACTCAGCGAAAAGCGAACTAAATCTTAACAAATACGGTTCTCTACAAGTCGTTCCTTCAGGACAAACAACTAAATCACCTTCACTTAGCAACTTTTGCATGGTTTCGCCGTCTTGTTTTCTGTTTCGAGTTAACCTCACTGTTTTAATCGGTGCTATGAACTCGGAAACCTTGCTTAAACTATAAGTTACCGCTGTTAAAGGCTTTGCTAATGATGTGCTTAGGAAAACTGGATCCAACAGTGTCCTATGTGAGCATACAAACAAAACACCTTTGTTTGGTTTTGTTTTTTTAGGAACAGTTCCTTTGATTTTCAGATCTATGCCACTATAAACTCCGAGTTCGAGTGCTAGTTTGTAAGGAAGGATAATGCCAAGAAGGATTCTGTAAATTGCTAAGAAAATTCCAATTGGTAGCCACATGAACATGCAGAATGATGCTGATGGTGTTGGCAGGAATGCTAATCTTCCATCATGAAATATTAATGGTTTTGGATATTTGTCCCGTGTCATCGTCATCGAGTTTGGACTATTCTTGTTGCTTTCTTCATTATTCATCACATATGCTTCCTGTCATATTCATCAAAACATGATTAATGATGCATGTGTACTAAATTAATTATATTCTAAAATGCATTAGATTTGTACTATGTTTATGTTGTTTTTTGTGCTAAACAATATTAACATTACTAAATAAGGAAATAATAATGTTGATCTTGAAATACACAAACTTGTTGTCAAAATGGTTTTCTTTTGAGGATAAATAACACATGCAATGTTTCTATTCAAAGTTAGTTTGACAGAATCTGTCACCTAATTTTGATAATATTTATTGTTGAAAATATTGAAAAAACCACTCATAATACAATATTTTGGATTGACAGTGAATTTGACAGAATTACGCTATAATTTTGATAGCAACTTTGTTATTTAGACACATAAAATAAAACACTAGTCCGAAATTCCACTTGCACGTATGTGGTTTTAGAATATGAGAGAAAAAACAATAAAAAAAAGTCGAAATTTCATGTTAGATATGGCAATTTAAAACATGAATGTGATTCAAACAACATTTGGAGCAAAGTTCAAAGAAGCATTGATTTCAAACATGCATGTGATTCAAACAACATTTTGAAGCTAAATTCAAACATACCTTGCAATATGAAAAGAAAAGATGATCATTCAAACTGGAGGTTCCGATTCCAATATCGGGTTTTCGATCACCAAAGTATTCTTTAAGAGCTTTATTCTTCACAACCAAGCCAGAAGAAGTAAGACAATCAGTGAAGTAGCCACCAATAGCATGCAACTCAGTCCCTATAACATCACCGACACTCAAATATTCCTTCAAAAAACCCTCAACCATAACTCTAGGAACATTTGTGATAACAAGTTTAGAACCAGTTCCAGCAAAAATCTCACAAACATGAACATTAAGATTCTCTAAATAAAACTTAGGTAAAACAGCCCTTGAAACATTCTCCATGTCCTTGATTTTCAAACCACAAAAGGTTATGAAAGTCATAACCTTTATCTTCATCTCATGATCACAAACCATGAGAAAAGGACAAGACATAAGCAAGAGAAAAGCTCTGAAAATGCTGCCACCTTCAAAAGCAACAAGCATGAAAAAAGGAAAAAAGGATTGAGTTTTCAAGATGACTCCATGAATGTCACAAACTATTGTTTGTGACATTCTATTTCTACCTTGTACATCACATTTTGCTATACTAGGATAAGAACATGTTTGATGAGATGGTTTTGATGAAAGACTAAGACCAAAGGTTCTCATTTTTCTTGCTGCTCTATAGAATGAATTTGCAAGTAATTGGTATAAAACCAAGTCTACAAGACTTATAAGAGAAACCATGAATGATATTTTGAAGAAAACAACAAAAAAATGTAAATAGAAAATAGTAAAAATGGGAGAAGATTAAGGAGAGGAATCTGAAGTGTGTGAGTGTGTGAGAGGTGAAGAACAAACTGTACAGATAGTAATATTTATAGAGTCATTAAAGCAGTGATTGAAGCATTTGGTTAACCACACAGTTGGCATTAACTTCACCTTACACATTTTTTGGTTTTGTTTTTGAAATTGAAATTCTATTTACATGCTATAGTGCTTCCAACATGTTGCCAGATAGAAGTAATAATGTTTTGTTGAGTAGGTAGGTTAAGATGTTGGTGACCGTCTCTAATATTCTTTCAAAATGTTGGACCAAGGGGGCACACACTATACCATTCATTTTAAATCTCACACAAAGAGACTTTTTCGAAATTAAGATGAATACTAGTTTCTTTATAAGTATAGGTATGTGCACATATATTTCTTTGATGGCCTAACTTCCTCAAACACATTCTCTTAATCCACTTTCTCTTGCTATTTTGTACTATATGAACCAATAAAAAAGTTAGATTACCAACACTAAAGCATCAGTTGACTTTTAAATAAGTCATTTTTATAATCATATTTGGTCAAAATAAAATGCTCCTTCAATTAACCTACCTCTTGTCCTTGACTCATAGCTGCTAGTACTTTTGAATTATAGACTGTCATTTTGACTTTTTATTTGGTAAATTACTTTTACACATTCCCAAGCTATTACTGTATTAATCATACTTTAAGTGAATCAGTTAATAGTTGTGATTTTAATTGCATAATTAAATGTCTCATGAGCTAATTAATCACAATTCAATAACCTTAATTAGAAATTGATTCTTTTGTTTTATGAGGCCTGTATGTTTGTGTGATGGTTATTTTAGAATAATTCATGTAACTTTCATTTACTGGTTTGGTGAACGTTTAATCATTTGATATTGCTGTTCAAATGCACAGTGTTTGCATGACACTGTTTAAGATTCTCAAATCTATACTTGTGTTTTTCTTTTCTCACGTTTGTCTTGCGTGACCAAAATAAAAATCCTAGTAATAAAAATACTCGTAATTCAAGATCCACATGACTATAACAAGTAGTTGGTACACAAATATTTGAATTTTTTTTAAAATAAATATCTTGTTACTGAAAATAACAAACAATTAAATTAAAATTGACCGAATTCTTTTTAGTCAAAAGATAATTATAATTAAAATAAAAGATAATTGAATATGAGATAGATATTTTTCTACAGCTCAACAAAATTTACAAAAATTAAAATTATAAAATAATCAAACAAAACTAAATTTTAGAAGGATAACTATTTTAACTCAGAACTATCTTTAAAGATGTACGCATAAAATTTTATATTTCATTAATATCAAATTGTATCTAAACAAAATCTCCTAAATTTTTATCACTATTAAAACATAATTAAATTAATTTTAATTTTTTTCATTGTTGAACTATGACTGACTTATACATAAACTAAAAAAACGTGAGACCATCCTGCTTTGGCTTGTATAATAAGTGTTGTTTATAAATATTACAGAAAAATTTTACATTTTATTATGCATTAAATCAAATTTGTTTTTGCAATTTATTCTTTTTTCTTCAATTTTATTCAGTATTTTAAAAATGGAATTGGTCATTAAATTGGTAAGAGTATTGAGTCGTTGGTTTATTGATCGAATTATTAAGTTATTGGTTGAACCGCATAACTAAACTTGATTAAATCGGATAACTCGATTGAATAATTATATAAATATAAAACAGGTTGAATCGGATAATTCAATCTATATAAAATATAACTAATACTTAAATTTTTAAAAAATATCATATCTTAAATTCACAAATTTATAATCTAAATTCAAATTTTAAAAGAAAAGTATCACATATAACAAAAGTACAAAATTACAAAATTAAATTGCAAACAAAATCTAGTTACAATAATCTAATTAAATATTTTTTAATAAAATAACTCAAATATATACTAAATTTAATTTAAAAGAGAGAAAATTGTTTCAATATTGAAATCTCCTTCGTCAATATTAAAATCATGTGCAATAAAATCAATCACATTTGCAACTGTTTTTCTATCAATGATATCATTATTTTATTTTATTTTTTATTTTTTATTTTTTATTTTTTATTTCAATTCTCTGATTTTTTTACTTTAATTTTTTAATTACAATAATTAAAATGGCGACGTTTTAATTTTTTTTAAATAAAAATAAAAATGAAATTAAATCACTAATTTAGAAAAATAATTGATTTTTTTGATTTTCTCGGCTATCGCACCTGCTCAATAATATAAGCAATCTAATAATTAAATTAAATTAATTACTTAATTGATTTTCAATTCCATCGATAAATCGATTCAATCCAATTTTTAAAACACTAGTTGGTTTTACTTGTGTCCGTTTATGTTCTCTATAGTGGATTGGCTTTGGATCTTTAATTAAGTTCACCTAAGAATCTAGGATATTTCAATGGAGTATTTCCCAATCCTTAGATGAGAAATATCACGTGCAGGCTTTTGTTATATTCAGAATGTCATTATTACTATTTTTTTTTTAGTAAAGATAGTCCTTTTCAACTATTGTTTTATTATTAAAAATTTTACACACATAAGTAAAACATGTGTGAAAATATGATTAATTCAATAAAATAAATAGTTACTATAAATTAAAGTTAAAATTATTGTTAATTCAACTATATAAATTAAATATAATTTATTATGTGAATGAACTAATTATCTCTTCAAATGAATTGATTGTAGTTTTATGCAAGGGTAATCTAGTATCCGAAAAATGAGTGTATGAACTTCAACATTGTACTATTGTTTTATTATACTAGAATATAAAAATTTGAACACAGTACTATAGTTTTTACAACTTAATAATTTTTGAAATTATAAAGAGAATAAAAGTGATGAAAAAAAAGAACTTGTAAGAATATAGGAGTGATAGTACTCTTCCAAATTTTGATTTAAAAAATGAGTGGTATCTTAATGTGAACATTTTTTCATTTTAAATATTCAAATATAATAGGATATTATTTATTTATTTTTTAATCTTAACTATATTATTATTTCTCATAATTTATATTTAGTGTTTTATTTATTCTTAAGTTTTCAATTGTATCGTGGATTTGTAATAAATTGTAATAAAAATGTAATAAAGTAAATTTAAACTACTATTTCTTGTCAAAATAATGTTATCAATATCGAAAAATAATAAAATGTGATTATTTTATTTTTGTTGAATTCTATAGTTAATAAATATTATATATTATAATTTATTTTGTTTTTGCAGAACCAGAAATAGTGGAGATTGTGAAACTACGACGGAGCGAAATTTTCAGAGTATTACGATGATCTGACACCGTGGATCGAAGATTGTGATCCCAGTGCTTCTTGAACTAGAGCTATCGGCCTTGATGCGATGTCGATAATCAGTATTTTCTAACTTCGATACGGTAGATCTAGAGGGTATCTATATGGTAAGCACTACAACGCCTAAGTCAGTTAGGGTTCAAGATAATGGTACTGAAAGTGGAGATTAGAGATTGTGTACATGAAAATCCTTTACGAAGAAGGTATTTATTCCTTGGGCCTGATAGGACAGATCGAATAATGGGCTTCGTGTTATCGGGTCTTTGGCCGGTGCGGAGTAATGGATCCTGAGCCTTTGGTCGGCACGAAACAGTCGGTCTCGGGTCTTTTGTCAGCACGAAACAGTTGCCTCTAAGACTCGCCGAGCATGTTTGATGCCAGTGAAATCTTCTAGTAGTCGTCGGTCTATGGGGAAGCCTGTCTAGGCGTCGGATAGCATGCGCCTCTTTGGTTTTTCCAAAGCATGATGGAAAGTGAGCATTAATTACAATCCCAATATTGAGACATTTCGTCATTTTTCTTTGACGTGTGACCTAAAAAGATATGGGATGATGTGACACAGCTTTCCGTGTACTCGAGTATGTTAGAACAAAATTGGTTTGTACCATATCTCTCAAGTTTTGATGATAGTAAAGTATTTAAAGAACAATTGAACATATTAATGTTTATTCAAGTGTGCATGAACATAGATTAAAATTCATACACAAATTCAGCTCTAACACTGCATTGAACATTCAAAAGAGAAGCTTAAAGTTGCAGATTCTGAAGATCAAACTATGAAGAATCAACCTTTGTAGAAGTCAACTTCTGAAGACCAGAGTTTGAAGAAAAGTCAACCTCTGATGGATCAGAACCTGAAGATCCCAGACTCTGATCAGGTTAACATTTGAAGATCAAGTCAACCTCTGAAAACTCAGAGTCTGAATGATTAGAAGCTAAGATTCAGAACATGAAGCAAGTCAAAGCTCAAAAATCAAGAAAATCTGATAGGTCATCACTATCAAACTCTGAAGACATTTTGTCTTCTTCTGATCACGTGAAGACTTCGTAGAATTTCTACAAAAAATAGATGGGGTGCAATTGATAATTCCTTTTGTAGAAAATGAGTTTCAAATAGAATTGCAATGGCATTAACCTTATCATGAAGCTCTCCAACGTATCTCTAGTTGCTTCTCTTAAGACTCGCTTATGTAAGAAGGTTTCTCCAATGACTCTTTTATGGTTATTTATAAAAGGAGCTGAAGATTTGGAGAAAGACGTAAAAGACTACGCCTTGACAAAAAGAGTTGTTACTCTGTCAAAACATTTACACAAGCTTAACTTAGGATTTCTTAACCCTTGTATATTCTATAAATCCCTAAGTCTTAGAGTCTGATTGTGTTGTATTTTGTTTACACCCCTGATTGTATATCAAGTGTAAGTCTTAAACAATCTTTTATCTGTTAGATAGATTGTAGGAAGTCTATTGTTGTTGCTTGATCATTGAATTCTCATTCTCGTGTACTTGAGCATTGAAATCTCTTGCTTGTGTGTTTGAGCATTAAAGTCTCTTACTTGTGTGTATAAGCAATTGAAAGTCTCTTGCTTGTATACTTGAGCATTTGTAATCAAATTTGGTTATAATATAAATCCCTTGGAAGTGCAAGGGGACTGAACTACTTTTGAGTTGTGGGAGTAATCATATTTTGAACGTTCATAATTTCAAAGACTTAAAGCTTAGACTTTTTTTGGCTCTCTTCCTCACTTCAGCGCTTTTGCCCTTATATTTCAAGGAAACTTATCTTTACCTTAGATTTTACTCAAGTATTTATCGTACTTTATTACGATGAATTGAAACCTAGTTTTTGTTGAGAATGATTCAAATAGTAGTGTTTCTTCGTCTTTTAAAATGGGAATGGAGTCTGAATCACGTTCTTTCCCCTCTATAGGTGGGGATTTTGAATTAGGAGTCATCCTTTTGAGTGATGATTCAAAAATGGAAGGTTCGTATGGAGAATTATTTCAAACGAAGTCCTTTCTTAGGATTCTTCAGAAATTTTGTTTTAGGAGAAATATGACGGGGGTGAAAGCCTTGTCGAGAGACCTATGCCTCCTCCCGTCCTGTTCGAGGAAGAAATGAAGGTTTCCCGACAAAGGAAGGAACATGCTAGTCGCTTTGTTAAAACATACCAGGAGTCAACTGATTACGACCCCAATGATGGTGAAATTTCTCTTCATATGGATGTCATGGGCGACATGATGTCGTGTTCTAGATCATACCCATCGACAATCATAGGGCTGACATATTGATATATATATATAAAGGTCTTCAATTAATATAGAGGGTCAATGCCAATAGGTACCATTGGATAGCCACCAAAATAGTTGGAACTCCTTCTATCTTGAACACTACTGACATTGTAACCCAAGTCGATATCACGACTGGCAATCCCCTAGCTTGAGAAATTCTTCCAGTAGGTCCAGATGAGAGGGTATGCAGCTCTTTTGAGGGTTGTTCCATTATTTTGTATGAGTCTCCCTTCACTAGGTTGGCATACGTCTGCCTTTCTCTGACTTTGAGGTGGCCATGATGAACCATATAGAAGTTACCCCCTTGCAGCTTCATCCTGGAGCTTGGGATTTTATAATGGTGTTTCGGCTTTATGTTGAGTACAAGTCTTGGAAACCTTCACTGGAGCTCTTCTTCAACCTTTTTTCTATAGCTCGAAATTTGATAGATGATGCTCGGGATCAAGGATTGACATCCCTTTTCCTCAAGTACCTTGGTTCAACTATTTTTCCTTTGATTGGGGTGATTTCCTATAGCATTTCATATTGGTGAAAACTGTCACTTTTGAGGTGCATTTGTTCTTCTATTCATCTCTGGCCCCGATGGGAAGTCCCCGCTCTTGCAGAGGTGGTTTTTGGAAGCATTGTTCCAGAGTTTATTTCCATCATACTATTTCTTCTTATCATTCTGGGCTACCTCCTCTGTCCCTCGAACGAGTAAAAATGAAAGAGGATTTATACGCTTGGTACCATGCACTCAGATGTGAAGAAGAATTTGGTCCTACCAAAGTACTTTCCTTTCATCAAAATAAAAGGCGAATAAATACTCACGAGATAATTAGTGCATCCGACCCGAGAGACAAAATTCTTTGGTGAGGATGGGGGTCCAGGTGTTTCCTTTATTTATTTATTAATTTTTTTAACAATGCAACTCATGCTTTACAGGTAACATGAATCAATTAAGTCAATTGCGAAAAGCTCTGATGTTTGCAAAAGACCATGGGCTTACAACTAACTTGTATGTCTAAGTGCCGGTGGCACTTGTTCTTTCTTCTACTTCTAATCTGGAGGCACGAATGTCTACTATGGTGGTTGCACTGGCAGCAGTTAAGACTAATATCTCGATCGCAACTTATGAGGTGAGTCAATCGGCTCCACTTGACTTTAGGATATCTCCTTGATGATCTTGGACTTGTCAAAGTAGGGGGTGACCCTTGTACTTTCTTTTGTTAGGCATACTAATTTTGTTGAGAGGGCCGTTGGAGTTATTGGTGTAGGGGAATCTCGTATGATTGAGGCATCAGAGGCGTTGTGTAGGCTTGTTGTTGGCATAGTGAAGGGTTGCCTTCTCTTCTCACTAAGACTTGTAGGACCAAGCTTATTTAAGTCTTTAATGGCTAATATCCTCCTTCCATAATTTAGGACTTTCTTGAGTTTATTTGTGAGTCTCAGAAAATCAGCTAGCATGGATAATGGATAAGGGAGAAAGTGGCAATGGATATGCAAACGTATAAATGTATGTATGGGACGTATGAAAATGCATGGATATGAAAAAAGATTAATTTTTTTTGTTTTTAGGGTATCTAAAAAATTTCATGGAGATGCAATGCAATGCGGGGTTAGGATAAATATAAACCTAAATATACCCTATATAGGTTTAGAGGTAATGACTGACAAGAAAGAATTTCTTATGGGTGATAGTCAAATCAAAACCCCTACAAGCTAGGGATTATGACAGACAAATGGAAATCCCTATAGGCTACGGATTATGACACACATAAGGAAAACCCTGCGTGTTAGGAATTTCAACATACAAAGGGAGCCTATATGGGCCTAAGGATTGCAATTGACAAAAGGAAACCCTTGTGGGTTTAGGGACGTATATGGAGAGAAGATAATCCTTGCGGTTTCAGGATTGTAATAGAATATCCTTTGCGGGAAGGCTCCCTATGAAGGATATGTTAACTAAATAACCTATATGGGGGCTCCTACAGAAGGTTCTAAGTTTATTCTATCCATGCCAGTAAGGGTGGTTTCTTTAAGGTATCATTGATAACACAAAAGGGAAAAAGGCACAAGGGTCTCCCTTAAGTGGATCCTCTTTGTAGACCGAAACTTTCGTCTTGTAGGTCGTACAAGGTCTCACCATGAGATTTTATTTCGGGTTATACAAAGAGTCATTGGTCAAATCCTAAAGTCCAACCTCCAAGTGAGTCTAGACCTCTAAAAGATATTTCTCAGAATTCAACCTACTCTAGGTGAAGTCGTCGCAAAAACTCATAGGGATGTTAAACCCCCTCGGCCAATTAAAAATCCTTCTTTTATGGTTTATTCTTTTTGTTATAACAAAATCCCACCAATAGAATTAATAATATGATAATAATTGAATAACAACAAATAAAGAAACAAAATATTAAACAAATATGGAAACAACTAGCATGCTGTAGATAGAAATCCAAAAAAAACTAGACCTATGAGGGGGATGGGGTAAACTCTAACCTTAGGGTTGTCTTCCAAGGAGAGTCGCCAGCTATCATAATCAGAAAAAAATATGAGTCGCCACCACTAATTTTTGTCCTAAGGACGGGAAAGAATGAATAACCTAAATTGTTTAGAGATTCTAAGTTCCTGAGTTGGTTAGACGAAGGGAAGGTATTAAGCACCCTCCATCTCCCTTGTTCTTAAGGGGAATCCTATTTTAGGTTTAAGGGTAGATCAGAAATTTTTATTTTAATACATTGTTTCCATATGTTTGAGAAAATGTTTAGTTTTTTAGTTATGGGACTCGCCTTGGTTTTAACCGGGTGCCTATGTGTTGTACCCCAAAATTTTCCCTCTCATTTTATTCAAGACATACTCATAGAGGTCCCCAAATGCTCAAGGTTGACTAAGAATTGACCAGACAAATTCTCCTCTTAAGCAATAGACTTCCAACTAGGGTTTCACTTTTCACAAATAAGTTTGGGTTTCAAAGGTATCAAGTGATTTCCATGGTTCCTAATATGTCATCAAGATTGCTCATGCCAAGTTTCATGCATTGCATCACAAGTTTGCTTAATCAATGACTCAAATGTTTGAAAATCAACTATATTGGTAAAAAAGTCAACTATGGTCAACATACAGACAAACTTCAAGATTTTTGGTCAACATCAACATTTCGAAGTGATATCCATCATTTTATCAAGGGGTGATCATGATACCTCAAGGAATGCTCTCAAATCATCAAGAATCCAAAAGTGCAAAATTAAGGTTTCCTAGAAAAAGTCAACTGAACTTTGACCAATCATAACTTTCACATGCTTCATCCATTTTGCCCCAACCAAAGCCCATTTTGAAGAAATTCAATTCCCTACAAGTTTTATTTTGTCCCGAAGTTCAAAAAATGCATCATTGGAAAGATATGAGCCAATACATTACAGGTCTTTTTGAAAGTCAACAAAAAGGCATTTTTTGTCAAGGCAAGTTACATCAAGATAATTTCTCCAAATGCAAAACTGTTCAACATAAAGATTGTACGGGACATCTTTAGCTTTATAAAAAGTTCAAGATCATCTCTAAAAGATAAAAATTGAGCAAGTTATTACTAGTACAAATTGGGAAAATTGGTGAAAATGCAAAAAAGTCAACTTTGAGCAAAAATGCATTTTTAAGTTCATAGATCTATTTTGTGGGATTCAAATATGTTTATGAATTACTCAAGGACCCATAAATTCACTCTCACCTTGATTTGCATTTTTTATCTATTTTGTTCATATTTATTTTGTTTTTATTCAAATAAACACAAAATAAATTGCATAAAATAATAAATAAAAAGTATGGACACATGAGTTGATGATTTGGGTTGACATTGGGCCTTAGAATTCGTGCAAGGCATGCGGAAAAAGACCAGGTTCATTGCATCTAAAAAAGGACAAGTTTTTCATAATTTTGAAAGTATTTTAATATGTTTGATATTGCTTTGAAAGGGGGCCATTATGTGTGGATTATTGCCATGTTTACTCACCATTTCATCCCTCTATAAATACAAAACAAAAGCATAAGCCAAGAGCACGAAATTACTCTTTAAAAATCTCTCCAAAAGCTCTTCACAAAGCTCTACAAAATTCTCAAAAGTACCAAAGTTGTCAAAATTCGTAGCTGTATTTCTAGCTATCCTCGATCCAAATCAGCCACATATTTGTCTTCCTGAGACTCCCAGAAGTTCGTATCAATCACTATCCATGCACGAAGCATCCTAGAACGCATGTATCGAATCACTCCGATTGGGTAAACTTCTCTCACCTGAATCTCTTAATCCATGTAATTTAATTGAATTTGAAGCATATATTGATGTTCATACTGTTATTTAGAACAGATCTAACGTATTACATGAAAAGTTAAATGCTTAAATTACAGGATGTAATTAAGGAGCTCCTCTTCTAGATCCTGGGTTCGGGTCCCAGGTTTTACACTTTTATGTTTCAATATTTTTTTGCAGGTTATTGGGCGTTTGGGCCTTCTCATTAATGGACTTGGAGATTTCAGACTCACGCCCCTCCATTTCATGTTGCCACGCCTGGACCTAGGACATTGGGCTTGAGACATTTCAAGTTCTCATACCCCCTGTTTACTCTTTGCAGCAAGGCCCATTTCGTTTTTTTTTTTTTTTACTTTCTTTCTTTCATTTAATTCATTTCTTTTTTGAATTAAAATTATAAAAGATCATAAAGTAAAAAAAACAAAAAATAATTAGAATTAGTTTTTAATTAGATTAATTTTTAATTAATTATTTTAATCACCTTTTTTTAATTAACTAATTAGACTTAGATTTCTTAATTTAATTTAATTATCTTTTCTAAATAAAAAACAACAAAAATATTACTTTTATCACTTAGAAATTTTTCTTAGAGTTTTTCTTCATCCTTTCATTTTTATTTCTTTCTCCTCCGTGCATTCATTTATTTATTCACATTATTTTTCATAAATATTATGTAATTGCCTATGGATTGTAATAGTTTAACTAGGACCATTTACATTTCTTTTCCCCGTTTTAGTTTGTAATTTCCCCATCCCGAAGCCTTGTAATAGCGTAGATTCAAAATTCCCGCACTTTATTTCTATACTTATTTAATTAACTGTTAGATGAATGCTTAATAGGGTTGCATGATAAGATCTGAAAACAAACGGTAGAAAACCTAAATGTTTATAGATAAATAACTGAAACACAACACACTCGTATACGCGCACCTCTAAGATACTTCCACTTGTTGCCTTCAGATAAATAAACAGTCACGATTCTCGAATGTAAGATATTTTAGTGGCTACCCATTAGTTTAAAAGATCATAAGTCCTGTAAGTGTTTGTTTGTTGGCATTTTTTTTGGTAAAACCAGATTTGCGAATGTCATGACTGATGTCATAACATTCTGGGATAAAGGTACATTCTGCAGAAAAGAATGTTCTACAGGAACTACTCAGTATGAGTGATTATAATGATCATTAAGCTATGATCATATATATTGAATTCTACCAAAATCAGTGAGCAAGATACATGATGTCATAACCAATGTTAAGACATCCTGTACTGATCAAGTTATTGTGCAGATTTATTATTCCTGAGATTTTTCAGGAAACTGGTGTGCTGCTCTGAGTTGAAGAATTATTGTCCAGATCAGCTGCTCACGTGGACATTAGGTTAACCTTGCTTAACCCTAATATGTTATGAAAAAGCCCTAGACCAAGTCTTTAGGTTAACTTTAGTTAACCCTAGCTATTTCATGGAAGCCCTAGATGAGGAATAGTCTGCTTATATATTTCTCACGAAGCCTAATGGACTGGAGCACTTTTGACAGAAGATCAATAAGGCATTGTATAGTTGTAACTACTGTGAGCCAAGCAATTATCGTTTTGATAAGTAACTTGGAGTAGGGTTTGGTTGTAAGGGTTGTTTAATCACTCAAAGATTTGAAGCACAAGTGTTTGTGTCTCTTGATTAAAGATTTGAAGCAAAATTAAGTAAGGGTTGTTTATCACTCAAAGCTGTGAAGCACGAGTGATTGTGTCCCTTGATTAAAGCTTTTAAGCAAAATCAAGTATATGTATTGAAGAATTTCTTCATAATCTCATCAATCAATAGATTAGTATCACTGCTGTGATTGAGGGGGAGTGAGTAGGAACTCAGGTTTAAGTTGGACTTAGATTGAAGTTGCATTGGGTAGGTCTTAAGTGAAGGAGATAAACTGGTTGGTTTATTCCTAAATTAACACCTCTTATAGTGAATTTCCTCCCTGGCTTGGTAGCCCCCAGAGTAGGTGTTGTTACACACTGAACTGGGTTAACAATTGATTATGTTCTTTACTGTATTTTAAATTACTGTTTGGAGTGTGTACAAGTGTGTCAGATATGGTGTCATAACATTCACTGTGACATTAAGTATCTGTTGCCAGAATTTCAATTGGCATCAGAGCAGGCACCCTGCCTGTCTTTCTGGGTGAGATATAGGGATATTATTTTCTAGCGCTATGGACAAGGAAGGAGGATTTGGGAACAAACCACCTATTCTGGATGGATCAAATTACGACTACTGGAAACCTCGTATGATTGCCTTCTTGAAGTCACTTGACAAAAAGGCTTGGAGAGTTGCTGACAAAGGATGGAACCATCCCACCATAACTGGGAAAGATGGGACGACCAGTCTGAAACCTGAGGAAGAATGGAGCAAAGAAAAAGATGAGTTAGCCCTGGGTAACTCTAAAGCATTAAATGCTTTGTTCAATGGAATTGATAGAAACATATTCAGACTAGTACATCAATGTGAACTGGCCAAGGATGTTTGAGACACTCCTAAAACCACTCATGAGGGTACATCCAAAGTAAAAATGTCAAGACTTCAGATGCTCACTACCAAATTTGAGAACCTAAGGATGATGGAAGATGAGACCATTCATGAGTTTCACATGAATATCTTGGAAATTTCCAACACCTCAGGAGCATTGGGAGAAAAGATGTCAGAAGAAAAGCTGGTGAGAAAGATTCTCAGATCCTTGCCTAAAAGGTTTGCAATGAAAGTGACTGCTATAGAGGAAGCTCAGGATATCTGCAACTTGAAGGTTGATGAACTCATTGGGTCACTTCAGACTTTTGAGATGGGGATCAGTGAAAATGCTGACAAGAAAAACAAAAGCATAGCCCTTGTATCCAATACTGAAGATGAAAGCAAGGAGAGTGATGAAGAGAATATTTCAGAAGCTATAGCTATGCTTGGAAGTCAGTTCAACAAACTCATCAAGAGAATGTACTCAAAGTCAAAGTCAAATGTCAAGAACATTCCCTCTGACATTAGCAGATCCTATGACTCCGGCAGAAGAACTAAGTCTAAAGAAAAGGGAAATCAAAGCAGAGGAATCCAATGACATGGATGTGAAGGATATGGTAACATTCGAGCTGAATGTCCTACCTTCCTTAAGAAACAAAAGAATGGAATGTCTGTTACTTGGTCTGACTGTGACTCAGAAAGTAACTCTAAAAAAGAATCTGCTAAACTAGTTACTGCACTATCTGGTATTTGTAACTCCGATAGTGACTCTAGTGATGCGGAAGTGACATTTGAAGAACTTGCTGACTCCTACAAGAAGCTATGTATCAGAAGTGCTGAAGTCTGTCAGCAAAATGAGAATCAGAAAAAACTCATAGTGAAGTTGAAGGCTGAGAAGAAGGTAGACAGTGATACTATAAGCCATCTCGAAGGTGAAGTTCAAATGATGAACTCCAAACTTGATCAGATGACTAAGTCAGTCAAGATGTTGACAAATGGAACTGACAAGTTGGAAGAAATCCTTCAGGCTGGACAAATTGCAGGAAACATGTCTGGTCTAGGATTTGTGGCTGCAAAGAAATCTGTTGTTGACAAGAAGAAGACTAGGCCTGATAAAAAAATGTCAAAGCAGATGTCACAACATAACACTCAACATCAAGAACAGAGAAATATGAAGAAAAGGTATAAAAGATGGAGATGTCATCATTGTGGAAGGTTTGGTCACATAAAGCCATTCTGCTTCAGATTATATGGATACCCTAATCAGACCCCATATGTCAAACCTAAGACTAACAAGGAACCATATACTCAACAGTGGAAGAAAAAGTCTGCAGCCCTGATAGCTCACACCTCCATTAGAGTTTCTGCCAAGGAAGACTGATACTTTGACAGTGGATGCTCTAAACACATGATTGGAATCAAGAATCTGCTGAATGATGTTAAACCTCATACTACTAGTTATGTCACTTTTGGAGATGGTGCTAGAGGAGAAATCAAAGGAGTTGGAAACTTGGACTGCCCTGGAGTTCCAAACCT
Source organism: Vicia faba (assembly GCA_948472305.1). Lineage (NCBI taxonomy): Eukaryota > Viridiplantae > Streptophyta > Magnoliopsida > Fabales > Fabaceae > Vicia > Vicia faba. The sequence goes on from OX451736.1 coordinate 499,472,073, forward strand.
AAATGAAGTGTTGCTGGTAAATGGTTTGACTGCTAATCTCATAAGTATCAGTCAATTATGTGATCTAGGATTCAAGGTCAACTTCACCAAGTCTGAATGTCTTGTAACTAATGAAAAACAAGAAGTTATAATGAGAGGAGTCAGATCAAAAGACAACTGTTACTTATGGGAGTCTGAGAACACTAACTACTCTTCTGTATGCTCTATAGCCAAAGAAGAAAAGGAAGTGAAACTGTGGCACCAAAAACTTGGTCATTTACATCTAAGAGGGATGAAAAAGATCATATCCATGGAGGCAGTTGAAACAACCGGCTCAAAATCATCAAACAATGAAGTCGCCATCGAACGTCTTTTATCCCACATGTAGGGAAAGGTAAACATCGAGAAAACCTGAGAAGGGAGAAGTCACGGTCTTGCAACCGAGAGATCGGGTAAGGGAGTCTGTTACGCGAGGGGAAGGTATTAGCACCCCACACGCCCGTAGTACTCTACGGTATCCACTCTTGTTATCTATCTTATGGGTGTGTTTAATCTATGCTTACTGTTTATTACTGCTAAAGGGAGAATGCATGCAAAAGAAAAGGGAAAGAATGTAGGGAAAATAAAATTATGCTCGCTTGGGCCCTACCCCAATGCCTACGTATCCGTTTTGAGGAATCAGAGCTACCGTAGTTTGGCTCATATGTTTTTGTTTATTTGTGTTTTTTGTGGACGAAGTTAATTCCTCCTTCTGCCGCAGCTCGACCTTTGGAGACTTATGCGTTGGCACAGAAGTAAATTAATCGTGTACTTACCTGAAAAGGTTTTTTTTTAGAAAGGTGCTCGGGCGCACAAAATGGTTTGAATTTGTTTTGTATTTTCGTTGCAGATAATGACTAGTCGACCTCAAGAGAGAGATATTAGCCATTTTTCTACTTAGTCATGAAAGGAGTCTTTGAGAATTGAACCACACCTATGCTTGGGATGAAGAACAATAAGATCAAGAAGAGACCCCCTTATCATTTCCCGTACTAAGCAAAAGCATGATTCTCATCAATAGTTTTAAAGTGTTTTGAATTTTGAAAGAAAAGAAGTTTTAGTTTTAGATGCGTATGCGAAAGGAGAAGAAAAGTTAAAGGGGAATTAACCTATTTCTAAACCTGATGTTATCGTGCGTTGTTAGACCTAATTCAAGGATGAATGAGGGAATTCTACCTAATGTTAGCATGCATATGATTTGTGATAAAGTACGGAAATGAAGAATAAAATAGAGTTGTGACGATACCGAACGGAGAAGGTCCGTTGCCTCTTCAAAATTGTGCAAGCAGTAAGAGAATTCTATCAAAGTTTCCTTGGGCGAGTGATTGAAGAATTCACCCCGAGCATTCCACATTGCAAGAGTTATGTCGATGCTATCACAAAAATCTTGACTAGAAAATGGCAATAAAAATGATTACCAAATATGAAAAATAAAATAGTAAAAAAAACTCTAATTGAAATTCTAAAAAAGAAATTCCAAAGAATTCTAAAATATTCTATTATTTTGTATTATTTTATTATCAATTGAGAGAAATAAATTAAACTAAAAGAAAAAACTAAAATAATAAAAGGAAAAAAAATATTAGAAGAGTCAGGGGGTATGAGCTGAATTCAGGGGTGTAGTGCAGTAACGGACCTCAGGCGCTAGGCCAAACAGCAAGGGTCCAGAAGCTGTTTGTTTTTTTTGTCCAAACATCCAGTTTTCACCAAAAATAGAGGTATGCGGGCCTAAGTGGGGGGTGGATGGCAGCAAAGCCCAATGAATTCAAGATCTAATCTCAATATTCATGTTTTCTTTTTCAGCATATCTTTAATTAACAATTTATATTTATATTTATAATTATTAGAAAAAATAAAAAAAAAATGTCTGAAAATTGAAAATGGGAAAAGGGTTAGGGATTGCAATTGCCGGCGGCGGAAATCCTTTGAAACAAACTCCATTTTTCTCTCTTCTCTTACGGCGGCGGAAACCTCTTCCATCTCGACATCGTCTCAGCAATCTTCCATTCTCGCCTCGACCTCCGTCTTTGAAGCTTCTTTGCGTTTTCTCAAACTTCCGCTTCGTTTTCATTTTGCCTCGATTCTGGCTTTTGATTATCACCATCGTGCTATGCCAAGGTCTCACCGTCTCAGACTTCTTCGCTCAATTCTGGTCCTTCATCATTTCCGACGAAGACAACATAGCGTCGCCACTTTCCTCTCCATTTGGTTTGCTCCCAATCTGTCAACCCGTCGCGACTCACCATAATGTTATCTCCTCAAATTTGAACTTCTTCTGCCGGAGAAGGCATTCATTCAACCAAGACGATTCGAATAGAAAACCAGAATTGCAGGTGTGTACCTTTCTTCTTCTACAACTCCCTCTCCTTGCCTTTGATTTTGTGATAAGCGTTTTCTTAACCTTCTTGAAATTAATTATTGATTATAGTTGTTGATGCCTTGTTGATGATCCGCTGCGTCGAAGGAATTGATGAACGCATAGTTTATGATTGAATGATGGTGATGATACGAGATGATGGAGTGAATTGTACGAGAGAATTATGGTTATGGAAGAGATGCAGGGAATTGATTTAGAGAGAGTTTTTTCTAATGTTTTTTGTAGTGATTTTTTAGAGAATTGGAGAGATTGAAGTTGATGCCGCCAATTGAAGAAGAAGGATGAAGGTGAATTGGAGGTTGAATTAAGGTTGACGGCGAAAGAGGGATTGCGGAGGAAGTTACCGGGAATGAAGATGAGGATGTGTGAATGATGATATATTTTGCAGAGAATGGTTGAAGAAGGGGTGCCAGATGAAAGGGGGGATGAAGGTGATTCTTTTTTCTCTCTTTTCTTGTTTTTTTTGTACAGATTGTTGTAACTCTATGAAAAATGTTATATCTACTGTGAGCAGAATTTTGTTATATCTAGTGGTGAATTTGGTTAGAGGAAGTTAGAAGGTTAGCGGTTAGTTTGTTATTCTGTTTGGCTTTCTATTATAGTCTATTGTTGGAGGTTTATTGGAATCTGTTAGTTGGTTATAGAAATCCAGTTAGAGGTTGGTTGGAGGTTGTTAGGGTAGTTAACAGTTAAAAAAGCTGTTAGAAAAGTTTGTTAGGAAATTGGGAAATGGAAAGTTGGTTATAGTTAGTTATAGGTTGTTAGGTGTTATGGTTTGTTTGGTAATTCTGTTACAGGCGAATAGTGATAATGATGAATGATGTTGGACTATAAATATACAACACATGGATGATTTCCCCTGTACTGAAATGTGATACATGTTTTTTTACTTATGCTTATGCAGGTCTGATTGAAGTATGCTGAACTGAAGTAGCGTATTCAACATTTTATACTGGACTTGTTGCATGTATTATGAACTGATGTCATTCTTGGTTAGGCAAGTTGATGCAATGCCATGGTGATATTCTTGTAATAGCAGGGTGACTTGATGTGTGCATGAACATGTCAGTTGTATGCTATATTTTTAGATTTTATGATCATGATAATGAATGTGTGTGGTGCAGGTTCAGTGGTGCAGCTTGGCATGGTGAATGAAAAGGTGTATTGAAGATGGTTTTAACAACAAGTTTGGTCATAGATGATGCGAATATGACATATAAACATGGTGAAGAAATTCAAGGCATAAGGGCATCAAGCATGAAGATTACTTTGAGATGTTATGGAATCTTGAAGTTTGGTTTTTGAAACCAAAAGCATGAAGTTCATAAGTCTAGAAACTTAGAATTCTTATGTTTTAGGACCAAATTCATACTGTCATGTTTAGAACTTTGTATTCTTGTCATTTTGAATGAAGTTGAACGAACTTTGATAGAACTTGTACAATATGCTTGAACATCTTTGAATTTGATGAAATTTCTCCCATTTTATTTCTTTTCAAATGATTTCCACGTAGTATCCACGCTATTCTGAATACTTAGCTTAAGTCCCTGAAACAAACATTGATGGAAGAATTGGGAATAAATCCCTAATTTTGATGGATAATAAATGAATGATGCTTCCATACTTTTTGCGTAAAGATCTTGACTCATACACCTTTAATTAATGAAAGTTAGATACACCTAGTCTTGATAACTTAGTAATCATAACCATAAGAAGATAAAATTTGATCCCCAAGCCTCAAAGGAATCCTCAAATGAATGACCCATCCCTGATTCCATGATTCTTGACTAATGCTGATGGAAATATAGTCCTATAAGTTGAGGAGGCTCCAAATAAATAATTCCATTCCATGGTCAAATAGAGACAACATTTGAATCTTGCTCAATTGATACACCCATCTCGAACCATATGGAAATCCTAATCTTAAGCCTTGAAGAAAGATTGCAACTTGATGTTGAGAAGAAAGAATATCCTTATAGTTTGACGATAAAGTAGTCCAGGAAATAAAACCCTAGCTTCAAACGAACGATTGATGGAAACCAGTTGATTCAAGCTTGAATGAGGATGAGAACCTTGAAGCTAAACAACAACCCTAATTATTCAACACCATTGATCCCGTGCTAAATTTACTAATCGGTGATGCATGATGTGTTAAATGATCTACTGAAGGTTATGTACGAAAGGGAAATGTGAGATGCATAAGCCAGATAAAAGTAAAAGGGTAGGACAAATTTGGGGTATTACAGCTGCCCCTATTTAATCGTCTTAAACCTGAAAGTACGATTGGCACATGCCTTTCGGAAGTTCAAGGTTGAAGATGATTAAATATCAATGCCAAAAATTTGTCCTGAGAGAGAGAGTAAGTGTTTTCTTTATTTATTTTTGTGATATCTGCTGGGGGAAAGAATTTTTTGTTTTTTCAATGAAGAGACGGAGATTGGACTTGTAACGTGGAGTGATGTCAATACAAGACAAATGGTTGGTATGAAAAGACAGCGGACGAGGTCTACGGGCGACCTACGATCCGAGGGTGACACATGAGAGTGATTTGACAGAGAACCTAGCTAAAGGGCGATCTCAGGTTCTAAGAAAAAGTATATGGAAAGAACCTAGCCAAGAGGCGATATCAGGTTCGACGATTATTTGAGGGAAGAACCTAGCCAAGAGGCAATCTCAGGTTCGACGATGATTTGAGAGAAGAACCTAGCCAAGAGGTGATCTCAGGTTCTAAGAAGGTGATCTAAGGAGGAACCTAGCCTACGGGCGATCTCAGGTTCGATGAAGGAAACATGGGTTATGACATGATGATTGTTTAGATAAGGGACACGGACGAGCATCAAGAAAGTTTAAACATGGATGAGTGTTTGAATCAATACGGACGAGTATTGAAAGAAGATACGGACGAGTATCCAAGGTTAAACACGGACGAGTGTTTGAATCAATACAGACGAGTATTGAAAGGAGATACGGACGAGTATCAAAGGTTAAACACAGACGAGTGTTTGAATCAATACGGACGAGTATTGAAAGGAGATACGGACGAGTATCAAAGGTTAAACACGGACGAGTGTTTGAATCAATACGGACGAGTATTGAAAGAAGATACGGACGAGTATCAAAGTTTAAACACGGACGACTATTTGAATCAATACGGACGAGTATTGAAAGAAGATACGGACGAATATCAAAGTTTAAACACGGACGAGTGTTTGAATCAATACGGACGAGTATTGAAAGGAGATACGGACAAGTATCAAAAGGTTAAAAACGGACGAGTGTTTGAATCAATACAGACGAGTATTAAAAGGAGATACGAACGAGTATCAAAAGGTTAAACACGGACGAGTGTTTAAATCAATACGGACGAGTATTGAAAGGAGATACGGACGAGTATCAAAAGGTTAAACACGGACGAGTGTTTGATTCAATACGGACGAGTATTGAAAGAAGATACAGGTGAGTATCAAAAGGTTAAACACGAACGAGTGTTTGAATCAATACGGACGAGTATTGAAAGAAGATACGGACGAGTATCAAAGTTTAAACACGGACGAGTGTTTGAATCAATACGGACGAGTATTGAAAGAAGAAACGGACGAGTATCAAAGTTTAAACACGGACGAGTGTTTGAATCAATACGGACGAGTATTGAAAGAAGATACAGGTAAGTATCAAAAGTTTAAACACGGGCGAGTGTTTGAATCAATACGGACGAGTATTGAAAGAAGATACAGGCGAGTATCAAAAGGTTAAACACGGACGAGTGTTTGAATCAATACGGGCGAGTATTGAAAGAAGATATAGGCGAGTATCAAAAGTTTAAACACGGACGAGTGTTTAGGAATGGACACGGACGAGTGTTTAGGAATGGACACGGACGAGTGTTTAGGAATGGACACGGACGAGTGTTTAGGAATGGACACGGACGAATGTTTAGGGAACCGACTACCAGACAAGAAGTGGGTTTAGAACGGCAAAGTGTATTGATTTTGTTTGGCATTGAAAAGGTGAAGGTCACCGACTGGGGACTTTGGGCATGATACCCTCCTGTAGGGACATATTGTTGTCCTTGAATAATTCAGGTCTTTGTGTAAGGTACCTGATCTGGCTTATGCTTCGTATGCATGTTTGAATTTCTTTTGACGCAAAGATCCACTCTGATGGATCAGCTACGCGCTTTTGAGGATGCAATGTTATGCAATGATAACTATATGTAATGCGAAGAAATAAAATTCATGGGGATAAGCGAAAGCTTGCTGGGAGCCATTGCTCATCACTGGGGATGTCAATACATATCAACGCTGGAAGTCTGCAGTACCAAAGATTGATGGGGATACCGATAAAAATTTGCACTGGGGAGCCCATGATATCGAATATTGTTGATGATTCTGCTGAAGGCTGAATTGCTGACGAAGCGAGTCTTTAGGTACGCTGCTGAATCCTGAATTGTATCGTTTAAGGAAGAGATAATCTGGTCAGACTTCCAAACATCCTGAATCGTTAAGAGGATGATAGAACTGAATATGCCGAAGAATGGATACTGAACACCATGTGGATCCCTTCGAATACATCCTCCAAGTTTACGCACACTGGGGAATTGTTTCTTGAATCACTTGGGGAATAAGAGATTGGCGCGGACACTTATGAGTGCCCCGGCTGAGCTCTACGAATGCCCCGGTTCAGCTCTGCGAATGCCCCGGTTTAGCTCTGCGAATGCCCCGGTTTAGCTTCATTGGGGATGTTCTTGATTAACTCCACTGAGGATGCACTTGCGCGTGCTGAGTCAAAAGACGATTCTAGAATTTCTGAATTCACTTGGGGAATCAGACCCGAAGTTGTCTGTAGTAGATGGAGGCAGTTTCATGTGCTGGCTGGGTCAGGGTGACCGTTATGATGCTTTTAGCTGATTGTAGTGGTCTCGTGCAACATAATTGGCTTTAGCAACTTTGTAAGTACAAATGAGGAATGCCCATGTCTGGAGGATCTCTGGGAAGATCTATGTTGAATAGAAGACCAGAACATTCGTGCCACAATACGATATGAGGTGGCCTGCTCCGATGTCTTGAGTCACGAAATAAACTGTTTTGATTACAACTTTCTTGGAGAGATTTGTCGAATATCGGCGTAACTGCCCCAGGTTGAATGAATTTTGACTCGATGCGATAGCCTCTGATTGACCGAGCTTGAAGAGATTTATCAACGTGATGGCCTCTGATTAACAACTTGAAGAGATTAATCTACGTGATAACCTCTGATTGGTAGCTTGAAGAGATTAATCGACATGATAACCTCTGATTGGTAACTTTGAGGGAATGCCCCAGATTTGGCTGAGCTTGGAGGGATCGATTCTTGACTTGATTGCCCTAGATTAGGAGTTTTAAGGGAATTCCCCAGATTGATGGAATCTGCTAACTTCATCCCTGAATTGTAATCAGATTGTGAAGTACCAAGATGATTTCTCTTGACAGAATCACCGGTCAACATGCTACTGGATAAGTCATTTCTCTTGTGGCAGTTGACTCTTGCTTCAACATGGTATTCAAGCCTCTCTTCTCTGACAAGATTGAGCTCTTTACCGATTGTTCATTGTATAAACTTACTTGATGTCAATCTGTTGTTTTGTATGCAGAAGAATGTTTATTATGAGAATGAAAATTCTAATGCAACACATATGTAAGTCTTGAAGTTTGAAAAAACTTTGAATGAAATGACGTCACAACTTTGTTGTGAACGAGTCACTAGCTAGAGAGAAACATTTGCAAATTCCTTTTTTATGAAATATAATGCAAGCATATGATGCCAACACATATATTGAGATGTACCTCTTAGGAGTCAGTTAAACGCTATCTCGTTGTAGCATGCTTTTGAATTGACCCATGCTTCAGTTAGGACTTTTATGGGTTGTAACGTGGCCTGGTTCATGGTTTTAGAAAAAAAAAAGGATTTAAGGCTCAAAATTATTTGGTTCCCACCCATTCTCCATGATGTTCTCCATTCCTACGTTCAGTTAACCTGATATAAGCATTCATCTCTCGAGAAGAGTTTGCAATGTTTGAGGAATCACTGTGGTTTCTTGGACACGACAATCACTAACTTCTGATTTTGGTGTCTGATCAGACGACTTTGTTCTTTGATGAGGATTTTCATTGGTAATCCTTTTCTCGCCTTTTAGGCTTTTCGATTTATTTCTTGCTTTCCCTAATTTTTGCATGGACAAATTCTTTTGAATTTCGATTTGGAAGTCCAGCGGGATGCCCCAATTTTTGCCTAAGCGACTTGTTTTCATGTTTCGACTTGGCGGGGATTTTTGTTTCTTTCTTATTAGTATTTTTCATTTTGAACAAGTCGTTGATCTTTGTGTTGTTTTTGATTTGTCGGAAGTGATCGTGACTGCCTGAATCTCTAGTAGATGATCCATAGCCCTTATTGTATCGTTATTTGTTGACCTCCTGATGTGCGAGGGATACCCATTGAGATATAGTCAATAGACTCATGTTGTTGTTAGATGAGGGTTAGCCATTGCAGTTTTGAATTTCCTCAACCTTTTGATGGATAACCATTGTTGTATCTGTGATCGGTGGATCTGGAACTGACTGTTTAAAGCTGGATCGCGAAATGTCGCGGAAGCAAGAGTCGCCACCGTCTTTTATTTTCTCCAATATGGATAGGACAAAAGCACAGCAAAATTCCTTATGAGATAATTTCTCGGTTCGGGAGGTAGATTTATAGAAAGGGAAGGTGTTAGCACCCTTTCTATCCATGGTTATCCATGGGCTCTTAGATACTTGCTCATTTTTGTTTTCAAAAGTGTTTGCTTTTCAATGTGCGTGGGTTTGAAAAAGTTTCGTTGAAAAATTTCTAAGTAACTCTTGTATCTGTCCTCAAGAGTGTTTGAAAAATTGTTTTGAAAGCTTTTTTGAAAGTGTCGGTGTGAAAAGAGTTTTGATTTGTTTTTTGAAGAGAGCAATTATCTATGAGTCATCTACCTACCCTAAGGAATTAGGCTGTGTAAATGTCCTTAAGGTAGTGCCATCCCACCATTGAGATGTAGGTAGCACCACCGTTGGAGGTGTTCGGGTCAATTCGTTTGTAGGGACAGTATTGTCACCAGAGCAACAGTAGGACACCTTAGAAGCTACCCTTATGCCATTGATCCTTTTTAATTCCGAGGCAACCGTTTCGAGGCAACTGGATCATGTCATGGACATAAGGACTTACTAAAACGTCTTATACTCGACGACCACGTTTCGAAGGTAAGGCAACAGTGAGGCGTACCCTAAGAGTGGTGTGTGAATTTGTGTGTTATTTTCATGTTAATATTATCTTGTACATGTATCATGGTGATCTACGCTTGTTTTTAATTTAGGCCATACATTCTTTCATGCAATTATAATTTAAAAGTGCGGAAATTTAAATGCGGAAAGTAAAGTCCTACGCTATTACAAGGCGCGGGTCTATACATCGCCAAATTAACAAAGACCCGTTTGGTTAAAAATGCGGAAAATAAATAAATTCCTAATTACTATTACATGGCTTGAACAGTTACATAATATTCACAAGGAAAGAAATAACGTGCGAAAAGAATAAAAATAGAACGTTCGAGGGCGTTGGACCCTTTAAAGAAATTAAATGAAATTAAAAAGTTAATTAATTATTTAATAAAAGGAAAAAGTATTTTTGGTTTTTTTAATGTCTTTAATGAAAAATAAAAATAAAATAAAATAAAGTCAAAAGTTAGTAAAACCTAATTCTAATTTATTTTATTTATTATGAAAAAGCCAAAATTAAACCTAATTAAACTAAATTAATTTGTTAGAATTTATTTACAAAAAAAATAATTAATAGTGAAACTACTAAATAATAATAATACTAAAAATATTAGTTTTCTGAATTTTATTATGAAAAAAATGTTAATTGGTTAGTGATTAATAAAAAGAATAACGATTAATTAATTAAAGGAAAATAATAAAAATAGAGAGAGAGTTTAGGAGTATACGAGCCTGATTGGAGGGGTGAAACAGCTATTGGCGTCATGTGTAAACTGTTTTGTTTTGGCCATTTGTGTTTTGGCTTTTGGCCATTTGTGTTCTGGCTTTTGGCCATTTGTGTTCTGGCCTCAACGTTCCTTAACCTTCTCAGGATGTCTGTCTCGCCATGTATTGGTGTCATGCATAAGTTGTTCTTTTTTGGCCATTTGGCTTTTGGATTTTGGCCATTTGTGTTTTGGCCTCAACGTTCCTTAACGAACCTGCATGGGATCCTATCTAAATCTGCAGTGTTGAATCTCATGAACACATTAAATAAAATCATAAAATGCAAATAAAGCCACTATATGAAGAAATTTAATGTTTAGGCACAATATGGCATGTATGAATGATTATACCCTTTTGATCATGGAGATCAAATCAATCTTACCCTTACTGGAAAATTAGTGACCTGAATGCTTTTATGTCCTTTGGATCATGGAGATCAAGCCAGCCTTATCCTTACTGAAGAAGTAGTGAGGTGTTGGTTTGTAACTGTGATGGCTTGTTTGTAGTGAGAGAGGGATTTGTAATAAGGATTTCAAGGTTTTAGGGTTCTTGAAAGAATTTGATATTCTAACAGTGTTGTGGCAAGGTTTTCTCTCTCTTTTTTTCCTCTTTTTTTCTCCTCCCTGGTTTGTGTGAAAAGAAGGTGATTATATAATGGAAATTAGGGTAAAGAAAATGGGTTTTGAATGTGCAATTGGGCCTCCAATGTTCACTTGAGTTCGTCACTTTCCAGGCTAAATCGAAGGGACTTAAGTGCAATTTTTGAAGTTGAAATGTGAAAACAAAATGTAGCCGACATCGATAACTAACTCCTGTCCGAAAATCGGCTCAATCGGATAAACGGTGAATTAGTTATGAATTTTTGAAGTTTCTGCTCAGACAAACTTATTTTGGGCTCCAGTGTCGACTCTGACACGTTCTTCAATAAAAAACTGGTATTGATCGGTGCATAATTTGGTCTCTACTTTTGAAGAAAAGTTGTAGATCTCTGAGTCAGTGACCTTGTGTAAAAATATGAGCCCAATCCGATAAAAATTGACCGAGTTATGAATTTTCGAAGTTTCAGCCCAGATGAAATAATATTCAGCATTCAGGATTTTCGGCACATCATGCACTCTGAGCAAAAAACGAAGGCCTTTTGATTACCGTTTGAACTCAATACCTTCTATGAAAAAGCAATATCAGGTCTGCTGGCTGTCAAGTACAACAAGCTTCCTATCATGCTTCTGTACAGACTTTGATCCACCTTAACCCCACTTGAGTCTTTGGAAAGCTTTAAATGAGTAGGAGCAGGAGTCCTTTTGTGACTGGCATTCTCCATACCAAACTTCTTTACAATGTTCTTAGCATACTTGCTTTGAGATAGGAAGATTGAGTCCTCCATCTGTGAGACTTGTAGTCCAAGAAAATAAGTTAGTTCTCCCATGAGACTCATTTCAAATTCCTTGCCATGATCACTTCTGATTCTGATAATACATCCTTCCTTTTCTCTTTGAATTCTTTTGCACAATTCTTTAAAAACTTCAAATACATCAGATTTTTCCTTAATGAAATTAATCCAGGTGAATCTGGAAAAATCATCCACAACCACATAGGCATATCTTTTTCCACCAAGACTCTCTACTTGCATTGGTCCCATCAGATCCATATGGAGGAGTTCTAGAACCTTAGAGGTGGTCAGATGTCTTGACTTTGGATGTGACATCCTAGTCTGCTTACCAACCTGACATTCACCACAAACTCTTCCTTCATCAATTTGCAGTCTTGGAATCCCTCTGACTGCCTCCAAGGAGATAATCCTCTTCATACCCCTTAGATGAAGATGGCCAAGTTTTTGGTGCCACAGTTTCACCTCTTTTTCTTCTTTTGCAATGGAACACACAGATGAGAAATTAGTGTTCTCAGGCTCCCACAAGTAACAGTTGTCTTTGGATCTGACTCCTTTCATTACTATCTCTTGTTTGTCATTGATTACAAGGCATTCAAATTTTGAGAAATTGACCTTGAATCCTAGATCACACAGTTGACTGATACTAATGAGATTAGCAGTCAGTCCTTTTACCAGCAGTACTTCATTCAGACTTGGAACTCCAGGGCAGTCCATATTACCAACTCCTTTGATTTCACCTTTAGCACCATCTCCAAAGGTCACAAAACTGGTGGTGTGAGGTTTAACATTATTGAGGAGGTTCTTGATTCCAGTCATGTGTCTGGAACACCCACTGTCAAAGTACCAGTCTTCCTTTGCAGAGACCCTCAGGGAAGTGTGGGCTATCAGGGCAGTAGCCTTTTTCTTCCATTTAGGAGCATGTGGTACCTTTTTAGACTTAGGTTTGACACCTGAGTTCTGATTGGGGTATCCATGCAATCTGAAGCAGAAAGGTTTTATGTGGCCATATCTCCCACAATGATGACATCTCCATCTTTGGTACCTTTTCTTCATATGTCTCTGATCTTGATGTTGAGAGTTGTGTTGAGACATCTGTTTTGACATTTGCTTATCAGGCCTGATCTTCTTGTCTGCACCAGATTTCTTAGCTTCCACAAATCCTAGACCAGATTTATTTCCCACATTTTGTCCAACTTGAAGAATCTCTTCCAATTTATCTGATCCATTTGTCAACATCTTGACAGATTTTGTTATTTGGTTCAGTTGTGAGTTCAGTAATTGAACTTCCCCTTCTAGGTGACTTATAGTTTCAAGATCTGCCTTTTTTTCAGCCTCCAGCTTTATAATGAGTTTTGATTGTTTCTCATTCTGCACACAGACTTCAGTACTTCTGATACACAATTTCTTGTAGGTATCAGTCAGTTCTTCAAATGTCACTTCTTCATCACTAGTGTCACTGTCAGAGGTATAAACACTAGTTAGAGCAGTAACTAGTTTGGCAGATTCTTCTTCAGAATTACTTTCTGAATCATAGTCAGACCAAGTAACAATCATTCCTTTCTTTTGTTTCTTAAGAAAGGTAGGACATTCAGCTCGAATATGTCCATATCCTTCACATCCATGGCATTGAATACCTCTGCCTTGGTTTCCCTTCTCTTCTGACCTTGGTCTTCTGCTGGAACTGTCAATGTCAGAGGGAATGTTATGAACATTTGACCTTGACTTTGGATCAACTCTTTTGATGAGTTTGTTGAACTGTCTTCCAAGCATGGCTATAGCTTCTGAAATATTTTCTTCTTCATCCTCCTTGTTGTCAGTGTTGGACACAAGTGCTATGCTCTTGTTCTTCCTGTCACTATTTTCAGTGATCCCCATCTCATAAGTCTGAAGAGACCCAATAAGTTCATCCACTTTCAACTTGCTGATGTCCTGGGCTTCTTCTATGGCAGTTACCTTCATTGCAAATCTTTTGGGCAATGATCTGAGAATTTTTCTCACCAATTTTTCTTCTGCCATTTTTTCTCCCAGTGCTCCTGAGGTGTTGGCAATCTCCAAGATGTTCATGTGAAACTCATGAATGGTTTCATCTTCCATCATCTTTAGATTCTCAAATTTGGTGGTCAACATCTGAAGTCTTGACATTTTCACTTTGGAAGTGCCCTCATGAGTAGTTTTGAGAGTGTCCCAAACTTCCTTGGCCAGTTCATATTGATGTACTAGTCTGAAAATGTTTCTATCAATTCCATTGAACAGGGCATTTAAGGCTTTGGAATTTCCCAGAGCTAACTCATCTTCTTCTTTACTCCAATCTTCCTCAGGCTTCAGACTGATTGTCCCATCTTTCTCAGTTATGGTGGGATGGATCCATCCTTTGTCAGGAGCTCTCCAAGCCTTTTTGTCCAGAGATTTTAGGAAGGCAATCATACGAGGTTTCCAGTAGTCATAATTAGTTCCATCCAGAATGGGTGGTCTATTTCCAAAGACTCCTTCTTTGTCCATAGTGCCAGAAAGTGATATCCCTAGATCTCACCCAGTAATACAGGCAGGGTGCCTGCTCTGATGCCAATTGAAATTCTGGCTACAGATACTCAATGTCACGTTCAATGTTATGACACCGTATCTGACTTACTATATGACAGTAAATACAAAAACAATAAAGAACACAGTCAATTGTTTACCCAGTTCAGTGTGCAACAACACCTACTCTGGGGGCTACCAAGCCAAGGAGGAAATCCACTATAAAAGATGTTAATTCAGGAATAAACCAACCAGTTTATCTCCTTCACTTAAGACCTACCCAATGCAATTTCAATCTAAGTACAACTTAAACCTGAGTTCCTACTCACTCCCCCTCAATCACAGCAGTGATACATAAAACAATTTGACTAATGAATTGATGAAGACACTCTTCAAAAACCTACACTTGATTAAGCTTCACAGCTTTTTAATCAAGCAACACAACCACTCTTGCTTCACAGCTTTGAGTGATACACAAACTTAACTTGACTCTGCTTCACAGCTTTAGTCAAGAAACATTCAAACACTCTTGCTTCAAAGCTTTGAGTGCTACACAACCCTTACAATTAAAAACCTATTCCAAGTCACTTATCACAATGATAATTGCTTGGAGTACAATAATCAAACCTATACAGATTACAAATGATCTTCTGATCAAAAAGGGATTCCTTGTAAAACAGCAGCTCTGTTGAATATATAGCAGCTGCAACTTCAGTTAGGGTTTCCACAAAAACCTAGGGTTAATTCCGTTTGACCTTAAGACTAGGTCAAGGACTTTATTAACCAGGTTAGGGTTGAGCTAGGTTACCCCTCAGAAAACGCAGGATTCTGTTCTGGAAAGACTGAGTTATTTCCTGAAAAAACTCAGAATTAACCAACCTGAAAACCTGTTAGTTCAGAACAGGATGTCTTAACATCTGTTATGACATCTGAGAAACCTGTCAACTGATTTATGAAAATGTGATCATTTTGCAAAATGCTCAGATACACACTTATAAACATCAGTACCTGAATGACAATATTTTTCTGCAAAGGTACCTAATGAATCAGTACAAACTAAACTAGAATGTTATGACATCAGTCATGACATTCACACACACACTTGGGTTTTACCAAAAATGCAAGCCAATAACTAAACACCTACATTGGCTCTTGAGCCGAACCTGAATTTGAGAATATGTTATCAGAGATATCTTGGCGAAAGAATACCTGAATATGACGCGCCGGGTTGGACTTGTGAATTTTTCTTGAAATATTTTGAGAAATATGGGAGGGCAAATTTGGGGTACAACAGTTGCCCCTGTTCAATCTTCTTAGACCTGAGGATGTAGATTGGCTATCGTGCCTTTCGTAATCCGAAGGTGGAAGATGATTGAACACTAGAGTGCCCAGAAATTTGCACTCACATTGTAGAGTGTCAGCAGTATGATGTAGGGAATGGGCTTATTGATGCCATTTGGAGACTGTTGGTATGTGGATGGGCTTATAGATGCCATCTAGAGATATGACAGAACCTTGTCGGGAATGGGCTTATAGATGCCGTCGGGAGGTTGTCGATCGCGTAAGAGATTCCTTAGCGAGAACTTGCGTACCTGAGAAAGAAAAATAATTACCTGGCCTGTTACAGGAGTTGATCTTCAAATTCTTTTAGGTAGATGTGCCCTGGCTAGATACAGGTATCGAATCTTTAAACTCTTCATACGTGCCCTGGCGAGATACAGGAATCGAGTCCAGAGAATACAGTCGTCAACAGATACACCCTGGCAAGATACAGGAATTGAATCTTCGAACTTTTCAGACGTGCCCTGGCAAGATATAGGAATCGAGTCCGGAGAATACAGGAATCGGATCTTCGAACTCTTCAGAAGTGCCCTGGCAAGATACAGGAATCGAGTCTGGAATTCAGAAAGGTTGGTGAGTTGTCTCTACTGACAGGTTATTTCCATGGACGGGTGGTCTTTAACGATGAGTGTCTATAACGACGAGTGTCTATAACGACGAGTGTCTATAACGACGAGTGTCTATGACGACGAGTGTCTATGACGACGAGTGTCTATAATGACGAGTGTCTATAACGACGAGTGTCTATGACGACGAGTGTCTATGACGACGAGTGTCTATGACGACGAGTGTCTATGACGACGAGTGTCTATAATGACGAGTGTCTATAACAACGAGTGTCTATGACGACGGGTGTCTATGACGACGAGTGTCTATGACGACGAGTGTCTATAACGACGAGTGTCTATAACGACTAGTGTCTATAACGACGGGTGTCTATAACGACGAGTGTCTATAACGACGAGTGTCTATAACGACGAGTGTCTATAACGACGAGTGTCTATAACGACGAGTGTCTATAACGACGGGTGTCTATAACGACGGGTGTCTATAACGACGAGTGTCTATAACGACGAGTGTCTATAACGACGTGTGTCTATAACGACGAGTGTCTATGACGACGTGTGTCTATAACGACGAGTGTCTATGACGACGTGTGTCTATAACAACGGGTGTCTATAACGACGGGTGTCTATAACAATGAGTGTCTATAACGACGAGTGTCTATGACGACGAGTGTCTATAACGACGAGTGTCTATAACGACAAGTGTCTATAACGACGAGTGTCTATAACGACGAGTGTCTATAATGACGAGTGTCTATGACGACGAGTGTCTATGACGACGGGTGTCTATAACGACGAGTGTCTATAACAACGAGTGTCTATAACGACGAGTGTCTATAACGACGAGTGTCTATGACGACGAGTGTCTATAACGACGAGTGTCTATGACGACGAGTGTCTATAACGACGAGTGTCTATAACGACGAGTGTCTATAACGACGAGTGTCTATGACGACGAGTGTTTATAACAACGAGTGTCTATGACGACGAGTGTCTATGACGACGAGTGTCTATGACGACGGGTGTCTATAACGATGAGTGGGAGTAATTTTAAACTGGACTTGTCTTCTTTTGACTGGATTTGTCTACTTTGACTGAATTTGTCTTTTTTTGACATAGCTGATCATTTAACTGTATCCTTCCTGAAAGGTAAAGGTCAGTCATATGCAATGCATGGTATGGATCAAGCGGTGATATTCTCAGCATAAATGAGATTATGTGATATGATGCGTATATGCATGTGTCATGTTGTAATGTGATGTTTATGAATGTATCTTCGTCAGGGAAGGTAAATCCTTGACGAATGCCGGGAACTTAAATCCTGGGCTGATGTTGAAGAGTTGAATTCTTCATTTCTGCTGGGGATACCATTGTTGAGCTATGTTGGAAGACTGGATGAACTCCGCTGGGGATAGGAAGACTTCGCCGAGGACGATCTTTCCGTGGAAAATGGCTGAGGATAACCCAGTTATATCCTGGTGGGGAAATAACCTTTGAATAAAAAGTCCGGGAGACGTTTTCGTACTCTGTAGGGAGTGAATGTATCTTGGTCGTGTTCTTCAGCTAAACTTACCTTGGTACCTCGGTGGACAGAGCAACCAGATTCCTTAGACGATTCTTATTGCCCCAGTTTCTGTGGGAGAAGGTACCTGTGGAGGTCTTGATAACTGCCGATTTGACAAATCTTCTTCTAGTAGGCAAGTGACGAGATGACGGGACATAGTCGTACGCTTTGATCCCTAAATTTTGCCTGGACCGCCCTTTCGGGTTTTCAGTCCACCGGGATACCCATTTTTGCCCAAGCCGCCTTTTCAGGTTTTCAACTTGCCGGGTGTACATATTTTTTCATTTTCATCCCTTATTTTTGCCCGAACCCTTTTGGTTCGCCGGGAAGCCCTTATTTTTGCCTAGGTGTGTCAACCTAGCGGGTCTTTGGTTTTGCGTAGTATTTTTTCGACTATGTTCACATTCTCAGAATGTAGGGAGGTGCCCCTGTTGTAGCGTTGTGTCGCCATACCAGAAGATCTTCGTTTGATCGTCCAATGCCCCAAGTGATCCAAATGGAGGTTTGCCCCTGGCTGTTTGGCCTTTTGAGAGATTCTCCGAATCTTGACTGGACTGCCCCAGATGATGGACAATGATCACATTGTGCCCCTTGATTGGAAGTGTTTTTCCAATTCGAGGTGACCTTTTTGTTGAGAAGATTCTTGTTCACTGGATATTCATCGTGCGAATTTCTCTGCTGTTCGAACAAATAATCATATGCAAGCAATGTTATATTAGAAATGCAAAGCTTATGTCTGTCTTGAATATTTTGAAAATGCATTCTTTTTCATAAAACAAGTGAATGTTTGTAAAACGTGATGTCAACTCCATATTTACCGTAGGCCTTAAGGAGTCAGGATACCTTTGTAACAGTATGCTTTCGAACTAGCCCATGCTTCAGCTAGGACTTTTTAGGGTTGTAACATGGCCTGGTTCACGATTTAAGAAACAAAGGATAAAGGCTCAAATTTTATTTGTACCCACCCGTTCTTCGTAATGTTCTTCAATCCTAAACTCAGCTGATCGTGTGTTAGTGTTTACCGTGGTTATTGGTAAACAACCGCTGATCCTCCAAATGGTTACTTATTTGGTTACTCGCAGGATCGATCAGATTGATCCTAGGACATAGGTTGATTTTGAAGTTTTGGTTAAATTGGATATTGGTTAAATGACAATAAAATAAAGAGGTTTTAAGTAAATTGCATGAAGAAGTAGGCTTGGTAAAATAAATGAAGGCTTAAAGTAAAGGATCTCGACAGGAAAGTAAAGAAGAAAGCAAGTAAATTTCTGGAAAAGTAAATGACTTTGATTAATAAAGTTGGTGTTTCACACATACATTTCTCAACAATTCTTTCTCACACGCTGGGTACTCGAATCTATATGAGTGACTTTGTATATATTTGTGAACACACGCGAGAAACTGCGTGACTACTACTATTTATACTAAAACATCCCAAGTAACCGTCGGGCAGTTACACTGCTTCGAGATGATTCCACTTGGCACGTTCTCAACGTTCGACGCTCCAGATCTTTGCACGTTGCACTTGGTAACCGCTGGAAACCGTTTTCCCTCCAAACGCTTGAATTTCAAACCGTTCCACTCTGAACCATCGAACACCTTCGTCGAGAAGCATCTTCGACGAGAAACACCTTCGACGTCGAAGGCAACCAACTTCTCCTTTGGAAGAAATCTTCTAAGTACCTTGCCATCTTTCGATGGGCATTTCGACGGACCTAGCTGGTCAAAAGCATCCTTCAGCTTTAATGGCTGACATTAATGAAACAAGGGTGTCGAATTTAGGAGCCAACAAATTGCCCCCCAAGAATGCCTTATTTCGACTCTGAAAGAAAAAGGCATTCTTTGAAACGCCATTCGACACCTGTCTTTTCATGCTTAGTCACAAATTAAATTGTGCACTTTTTGTTGTCTTCTACCAACCACTGACAATTCCAAGACAAACCATCATTTATCCGTACCTAAGACGTCACCTCAGTACGGCGTGCAGTGTGCCAAACGTCATTTCAGAATTTGTCATTATGACAATTCCCAAAAACGAGGGCGCACGCTGCACCCCTCCATTTCTGCAGAACGGCTAAAACAACAGGGAGACGCCACGTGTCCCACTACCTTCTGCAACATTAAATGGCATTTAATGTCCTCGATTTTGGGGATTTTCCCCCACTACTATAAATAGCAGTAAGTACCCATTGTGGGACTTTTTACGCTATCTAGCTTTCAGACTTCTCCATTTGCATACAAACTTGTCAACTTTGCAAACCCTTTTTCTTCACTTCGTCTTCATCCTCACCATTAACAATGGCATCTGGTTCCTCCAATGCTCCTAGCGCCACCATACCATCTGGAAACGTCAAACCTAGGGTGTTCTCGACCGCTCCAGTAGTAACTTCCACGGGCCAACGAAGGGTCCCTGAACCTTTGGATATCGCTGTACGTGATGCCTACTCACACCACCTTATGATCCCGGTTGGATATTCCAACCAGATCTTTGCTATGTCTGGCCCATTGTACCCAAGTATTGCTGAGGCCATGAAGATCAAGAGTTATTTTCCAGTAGTTGAGAAACTCAAACCGGTTGCATGCGCCAAGAAAGATGCAGAGGATAATGAAGACCCTGCTAAAGAGAAAATCGACCTCCGTTTCTTCAACAAAGGTGTTAGGGCTTTCAGGTCTGGCCCTAGCCTTACTCCTGATTACGTTGCTTGGCTGGAAAAAAATGGAGAAACGCCAAGTGTCGATCTGGAAAGATATGGGGATTTTCGACCTGGTTATGCTGTCGAAGACAGGCCTTAACTACTCCCCAGAGATGTTGATAGCTTCTCTACTCTTCTGGGACTACTCCCACTTCACCTTTCATCTTCCCTGTGGAATGTTGACTCCCACACTCTTCGATGTGGCCGCCATCACTGGCCTTCGACCCACCGGGGACTACTTCGACCCGGAGGAGATGTCGGAGGATCAAATTGGATTCTCTGCCACAAAACCAACCTACACCACCTTCATCAATCACTACCACGACAGGTCGACAGATGCTGTGTCGGATGTCGAACACATTGCGTTTCTAGCCTTATGGCTGACTCGCTTTGTGTTTTGCTCCAAGTCCTTACAGGTGACCAAGAAGATGGTCACTCTCGCCACTCAACTCCATCACGGCCAAAATATCTGTTTGGCAGAATTGATTTTGGCTAGCTTGTATGAGTCGATTAGTAATGGAGCGACTCTTCTGAAGATTATCGAGAACAGGGCCAGTCTGCTGCTTGCTGGACCTTTTTGGTTGCTCCAACTGTGGCTCAATGCCACCTTCGAATCTTTCTTGCCTAAGAAGATTCAAATAAATGAGCAGGCTCCAGAGATAGCGAACAGACGTGTCGAAGGAACCAGACTGGCTCTGTTGACTCCAATGGAGGATGGATTGGAGCTTCAGCAAACTTTCACAAACTTTGTTCTGATGTTTGCTAGAAGGAAAGAGTTTGCTTCGACTATGGCTCCGTTTGCTCGACGGAAGGTAGGCCCAGCGTGGTTCACGAGGCCACATCCTAGGACGTCGAGTGGTCCTCAAGTTGACGAACATACAACAATGTGGGAGGCATTCCTCACACCAAGAATCATGCCTCTTCGATTCAGGAGCTCTAAGACTCACTTGAGTCTGATTGCATATCAACCAAACCTGGTGTCTCGCCAGTTTGGTATTATTCAAACACTACCTTCTCCAATTTTTCCAAGGGAGAAGTCTATGTTATACTTCTGCAACGACTACACCGAAGAAGCTGCCACTAAACATATCGGAAGATATGCTGGTCGAACAGTTCTTTCGTTGTTTGACTACCATCTCAACTTTCTTTGCTCACCATCCTTCGAGGAGTGGTGGAAAAGTTATTACGCTGAGGAGTTTTTCGACGAGAAGGACTTCGTGGATGAGCTTCAGAAATCTTTTGTCCTTGTCTTGGACAAAATAAAGAAATGTAAGTTCATCCTTTCACATTACTTTGTCTTTCTCTTTCGACTACTAGCCTGTTAACTATTTTATTTGCTTTCAGTTGTTCGAAAGCCTGCAGCCAAGAAGGCTGCAGAAGGCCAACAGGGAGGAGGCCCCTCAACAAAACCTCCACCGCCGGCGAAGACTATAGCGCCGGCGAAGACCACAACAAACCAACAGGGGGAAGGCCCTTCGAAGAAGCCTTCTGTCTCGGTAACCAGACTTTCATTATTTTCTTCTGGCTTTTAATTTTTTGACTTTCGATGCAATTGCTAAATCGAATTCCCATTGGTTTTTTAGGCACCTTCGCCCAAGAAACGGCCAGCACTGACGGTCGAATCCGGGAGCGACGAAGAAGATGACTCTCCCCCTGCTCCTCTAAAAAGGCGAAAGCTGACGAAGGACGTTCCTGCTCCTGAGGGTCGAACAATTAGAATCAAGGTTGCTGGAAGAAAGCCCAGGCCACCTCCAGTGATCATTGAGGAGCCAACGGAGGAGGAATTAAACGTTCTTCTCAATAAGCCTGTCGAAAGCGACAATTCCAGCCCTGGGGCTGAAGCTAATTTACAGGTAATCTCTTAGACCTCTTTGTAACTCAGATGTAGATACCTACATTCGACTATGTCTCTTTCGAATTTTGAAGATTCTTCTTCTTCTTTTCAGGACACCACTGAAAGCTCACCGCCAAGGACTTCTGAAACATTGGAGTCTGCTGAACTCAGCAGGCCACAAGAAAAAGGCTTGGAGAATGACGAAGCCCATACTGAAATAAATGAGGCCAACGCTGAGACGGCAGAAAAACCAGCAGAAGATCCTCAACCAGAAGAGCAACAACCAAAAGAGATTCAGGTGGTGGATCTGTCGGAAGAGAATCGTGACGAAGGGAACCACAGCAATGCTGGCGAAGAGGATCAAGGTGCCGCTGGCGAAGAGAACCAAGGTGACGCCGGCAAAAGACACCAAGATGATGCTGGTGCTGCCACAGTCCGAGTCGAAGGGAATCAAGTCGAGGCAACTGTCACTCAACAGCCTCAAATCCAAGACAATGCTGTTGCAAGGGCTGTTACCTCAACAAAGCACAGGTCGAAAGAGGACTTAGAACTCTTGAAGCAAACTGACCCTGTTAGCTATCTCAACGCCATCATCGAGAGCAAGAGTTCGTCTGATGCTAGTCAGGAGGTTCCTACCCTGTCGGGGAAGTCCACTGAAACTTCTCCTCTCGATGAGGCTTTGGCTAAGGTTAAGGCTCAGTTTTTCAAGAAGGACTTGATGAAAGCTTTGGAGGGGGACCCTACTGCTCCATCATACTTGAGGGATGTTTTGAATGCTGTAGACTTGTTAGCTGTAGCTCCAGAAGTTTCAGGCTTGATCATGGAGTTACACTCCATTATTGATCAAGTCTCAGCAGATTATCGGCGACAAAGGGGCTTTAATAGTCAGCTTGAGGTGTTATATGGCAAAAGCTCTTCTGCATGGACTGCTGTTTCGGAGACAACTTCTCGAATTGCGGAGTTGTCGAAGCAAAAAGCATCCACCCAAGAAGAAGTTGATGCCATCGATCGAGAAAATGCTTCCTTCAAGGCGCAAATCGAAGAAATAGAGGCTAAGATAAATGCCAATACTAAGGGCAAGGAGGAACTTCTCTCGACCGTCCCAGACACCGAAAGTCAAACTGAAATCAAACAAGGCCTAGAATTTGCTGAGAAAGCCCAAGGCTTCGACGATCAGATTGCCAAGCTTGTGCAGGCGAATGCCTGGTGCAACAAAAGATTGGAGCTGCAGCAAATCAAATACCTTTGACTCAAGGACTCCGTTCCCTTTTGATTGATTCAGCTTTTTTAACCATATTTTGTAAAATGTATTCGACAACATTGCCATCTTGGCTAAAATTATAAAAAATTTCCATTTTGGCTTTTTTTATGGTTAATTTAGTCTTGTTATTTTATTTTTATCTCTTGGAGTGTAGGTTTATATTTTTTCAAATATTTACCATTTACTCTTAAGAGCCTTTTATCTTCACCTAGCTCTTCGACTTCATAGGCTCCACCAGAAAAAGTCTGGATAACTCTGAATGGTCCTTCCCATTTGGGTGACCATTTTCCCATGCTTCGATCCCTTCGATCCATGGGAAGAATTACCTTCCAAACTAGTTCTTCAGGCGAAAATACCTTAGGTTTCACCTTTTTATTATAAGAGTCTTCTACTCTTTTCTTCTGAAGCCTGAGTAGGTCAAGAGCGCGCAATCTTTCTTCGTCTAAATCCACTAGTTCGTCCAACATCATATTCCAATAAATTTCAGAGGGAATATCATAGTGTCTCTTAACCCTTGCAGATTGAAGACAAATTTCTGCTGGCAACACTGCGTCATGACCAAAAGTTAGCCTGTATGGTGTTGTACCTATGGCTTCTTTTGGGGATGTTCGACAAGCCCACAAAATCTGGTCTAACGTCTTATGCCAATTTTTTGGTTTCTTCCCAACATGCTTTTTTATCAAGCCAATCACTACTTTGTTTGCTGCTTCGACTTGACCATTTGCCTGTGCATAATAAGGCGTTGATGTTAGGAGTTTGAAACCTGTTTCCTGAGCGAATTCCTGCATCTTTCGACCAGTGAAAACTGATCCTTGATCAGTAGTTATAGTCTCAGGGATTCCATACCTAAAGATAATGTTCTTTTGAATAAATTCAATGACATTTTCTTGGTCTACATTGACTAAAGGGATAGCTTCGATCCACTTAGTAAAATAATCAATGCCTACCAGTATGTATTTCTGACTCTTTGAGGATGCTGGTCGAATCTCTCCAATGAGGTCCAACGCCCATCCTCTAAAGGGCCAAGGCTTCACTATCGAGTGAAGTTCGCTTGCTGGTACATGTTGGATGCCTGTATGGACTTGACATTCTTGGCAACCTTTGGCGAACTCAACATAATCTTTCAGCATAGTGGGCCAGTATAGTCCTTGTCGAAACAACAACCATTTCATCTTATGGCCTGCTTGGTGAGCCCCACATGCTCCAGCGTGCATAGTCGAAAGGGCTATGTATGCCTCAGTTTCACTTAAACATTTTAGCAATACCCCTTCAGGCGTCTTCTTGAATAATTCATTACCCATGAGTACATAACTCAACGCCCTGTACTTTGTTTTTCGTTCTGTCGAAGCTCCTGGGTTTTGAAGATAATCCACAATGGGTTTTCTCCAATCTTGTTCTGACAAATTATCTATGAACGAAATTTCGAAGTTACTTTGATCAGCATATCCTAGTCTCGTCGATTCCAAATGTGTTGGTGATAGACAAGTTGCTCTTATCTTTTCTCGAACTTCGATCGCTCTTTGTAATCTCGTTTTTGAAATCTTATACCCAGATGCAATTTGTGCCAAGTCGTTGGCTATTTGATTTTCCACTCTGGGTATGTGTCGAATATTGACCATTTCAAATTTTTTCAATAAACGATTTGCTATCACAAAGTACATAATGAGATTCTCTCTTATGCATTTATATTCCTTTGTGACTTGCTTAATGACTAACTCTGAGTCTCCCATTATTTCGACTCGAGTTTCCCCCAATTCCAACAATATCTCAAGGCCAGTAATTAGAGCTTCATACTCAGCCTCATTGTTCGAACAAGAACCTGATATCTTGTACTTGAATGTTGTTGGAATTTTTTCTGGAGAAATGATCAAGACTCCTACCCCTGTTCCATCTTTATGGCTGGAACCATCGAAGTAGAATTTCCAAGGTTCTATCTCCACATAATTAATATCCTCAACTTGAATTGAGTGGTCGACTATAAAGTCTGCAACCACTTGTCCTTTTACTGCCTTAAGAGGCATAAAGGTCAAGGAGTATTCAGTTAATGCTAATGCCCACTTGCCAATTCGACTATGCAAGATAGGTTTCGACAACATATACTTGAAAACATCAAAATGAGACGAAACATACACATCAACTGGTTTTATATATTGCTTGAGTTTTGTACAAGAGAAATACAGACATAGACACAATTTTTCAACTTCACTATATCTAGTTTCTGCATCGTTCAAAACTCTACTAAGATAGTAAACGGGTCTTTCAACTCCATTCTCATCTTCTTGGGCTAACATACTTCCCAAAGTTTTGTCGGATACAGCTATGTACAATCTCATACTCCTATTGCTACAAGGAGGCACCAAAATAGGTGGCTTAGTGAGGTACCCTTTGATTTTGTCGAAGGCTTCTTGTTGCTCTTGCCCCCATTCGAACCCCTCTTTATTCAGTCGAAGTAAGGGTGAAAAGGCCTGAGCTTTCCCACTTAGGTTAGATATAAACCTCCTTAAGAAATTTATCTTTCCTAACAGAGATTGCAGTTCCTTCTTATTCGATGGCGCTTTCGCTTCCAGAATTGCCTTCGTCTTGTTCTGGTTGATTTCGATTCCTTTCTTGTGGACAACGAAGCCCAAGAAATCTCCAGCTTTCACACAGAACGCACACTTCAAAGGGTTCATCTTCAGACCATGTTCTCTCATTCTTTCGAATGATTGTCGAAGGTGGTCAATATGATTCTTCCTGGAAACAGATTTTATAACAATGTCATCAATATATACTTGCATAAAAGTGTTAATAAAATCATGGAAGATAGTATTCATTGCTCGCTGGTATGTTGCCCCAACGTTCTTTAGGCCAAAAGGCATCACTACCCATTCGTAAGTGCCTAGGGCCCCAGGGCATCGAAAAGCTGTTTTCGACACATCCTCTTCAGCAATGAATATTTGATTATATCCTTAATAACCATCGAGCATACTCAGGTATTCATAGCCAGCGGCAGAATCGACTAGCATTTCCGCCACAGGCATAGGATATTCGTCTTTGGGTGTAGCAGCATTCAAATCTCTGAAATCTATGCACACCCTTAATGTGCCATTTTTCTTAATTACTGGCACAATGTTTGCAATCCATTCGACATACCTTGTAACGCGTATGAATTTGCATTTCAGCAGTCTTTCGACTTCCGTTTTGATCTTCGACAGTATTTCTGGAGCGAAGCGTCTTGGATTTTGCTTGATTGGCTTCTTCCCAGGTTTGATTGGCAACTGAAGTTCTACCAATCCTCTGTCGAGACCAGGCATTTCGTCGTAATCCCACGCAAAACAGTCCTTGAACTCTTTCAACAATTGGATTACTTCCAACCTAAGTTCTGGGTCAATTTTGGCGCTGATGTAAGTTGGCCTTTTCTCTGACCCTTCGCCTAAGTTGATTTCTTCTAAAGGATCTTGCGCTAACATTTTAATGTTGTTCGCCAAGGGGTCCTTTTCGAATCCCAAAGGCTCATCGTCATAGATGGCGTCGAGCCTCTGTTCCTGCATTTCTTCTTGCATGATATCAGGGGGTTCTGGATCGAAATCCTTTCCTGGACCTGCAGCAGATAATTGTTGATCATTGGCCTGTGTGGCCATGTACTTTACTTCGGCTTCGAGAGCCGTTATCATCTTAGTTTCGGCTACATAAGCCAAAATTCGCTTCAAAGATTGTGACTCAGTCATTATCACTGAATTCACTTCCCCAACCAGTTGGTTGGATATCAGTTAACCCACTGAAGTCTATGTGGGACAAGTCTTCTCTGTCCCATTGGAAACCATGCTCAGGATGCAGGTATAGGGAACAAAAAGTGTTTGGCGCTGGCGCCATGTCGAAGTCAGGTGTTGGACATGGCCCTATGTGAGCCAAGTTCTTGTCGAAATCTGCCAGCCCCAGGTGATTCACTTCGCCCAGGTAATAGCTTTGATCTGCCTCTATGTTTTCGACCATCCCATCTGGACGCCATAGGAGCAGCCTCTGGTGCATTGATGATGGCACAGCTCCAACACCATGAATCCATTCACGGCCCAACAAAAGATTGTAGTTAGGTTTGGCCGATATGACCATAAACATTGTTGGTCGAAGGATAGACCCTACTTTGATATCTAGTTGGATCACTCCCATAGCGGTCCCTATGCCGCCCTCATAGTTCGACAGGACCATGTTGTGAGGCTTAATGTCCTCATCCCTTTTGCCAATTTTCCTTAGCATAGAGTGAGGAATAATGTTGATGGTTGCCCCATAATCCACCAATATTTTGTTCACTGTAGTTTCTTCGAGTTTAGCCCTTATAAATAAAGGCTTGAGGTGATTTTTCATCGCCTCTGTAGGTGGCTCGAAGAACCCATTTTGTTCCTCAGTGGTGCCATTGTCCATGACGAAATAGCACACTGGCCTATGTTTGGCCATTTCTTGCTCCACTTCCCAGTCACTTGCTTCGACCTCCACCTGTCGGTTGAATTCTCTGGGCAGCACTGAGACTATATTCACCATTATGTCCAAAGTATCATCAGACTCAGAACCGTCTTCGTCCTCGACTTCACCTTGGTTAGGCCATACTAGCCTGTTGGTTACTAGCTCTCTTTCTAGAGGTTTCCTTTGCTTCCTCAGAGGAACATTCGAACTGGTTTCTGCCTTTGGTTCATTGGCAGTCTCCCTCTCAGCTTTTCGTCTCCTTTGGTATCTCCTCCATTGAGATCGAGACATGGGATTTTTCCCTTTGTAGTTGCTTGACACTTGTGCAACTTTAGGTGCAGCAACTTGAGGCTCTTTCTTTTGAGTTAAAGATGAACCCCTTGGCACGTCGAAAGAGTGCCATCTCTCCTCACTTGGCCTTTTTCGACCAGAGGTTTTGTACCATGTATCTACCGGCACATTTGTTGGAGGCCTGAAAGTCAATGGCCTCTTTTCTTGGTTTGAACCTCTTTGGGAGGCTCTTCTGGGGTCATGTCGAAGATCAACATTTTCCCTTCTCTTATTCGCTGCTCTTACGCCTTGAATGTGCTCAGCGGCTTTTTTGTCAAAGATCGAACTGCATCTTGGACACAGCATCACCTCTGATTTCTTTTTCTGGCATCTTTGCAGAAAATCTGCCAGATTTTCGTTTTCCCGAGGGAAAGCAGTCTTATTAGCTTGTTCTTGCCTCATGGCCTCTTCTGATGCTTTTGGGTCAGAGAGTTCGACCATGTTGATATTCATTGTATCTTTGTTGGCAAGGGTTAGCTGCTTCATTTGAATCTCCAAATTCGCCGTCTGGCCTTGAACTGTGGCCAAGTGGGGACTGGGTTTTGGTCCAGTTTTTTGTGCTTCAACGGTCTCCAGCTTGGGGCTTTCGACCGCTTTCTGAACTGCTTCAATTGTCTTTCTGGATAAATTCCCAGAAAAACTGCCAAAGATTGGCATGTTGATATGGTCCTTTGAGACTTCGACCATTGTGATTCCTGGCCTCTTCGACTGGCTCCTGGTTGCCTCTATCACGTTCACCTCAGAAGGCTCAGCATAGTGGGCTTCAGCCTGCAATGGATTTGAGTCGACAGCCATGGGGGTCTTGTCAGCAAACTTCAACCTCCCTTCTTCGATAGCGTCTTGCACAAGATTCCTGAAAAGAAAACATTGAGAAGTTTTATGGCCCAAAAAATTATGATATTTGCAAAAACCTCTCTTCTTTCTTTGATCAAGAGGAGGCACTTTTACCCCATGGGGGTACTATCATTTGGCCATCTTTTACAAGCAAGTCAAAGATCTCATCACATTTTGTGATGTCAAAACTATAAGTCTTTTTGGGGAACCTATCGTTGGTCCTTTCTGGACCAATGGGATTTTTCCCACTTGAGGGGACTAACTGTTTACAAGAGTATGGTGGCCCTTGTTTTAGTTCCGCTAAATCGACTTCTCCTTCTTCGACAGTTATAGTATCATCGAAGGACTCTGGATCTTCGTCATCCATATCAACATACGCTATCCTCTCTCTCTTGTGAGTTTTCGTTGCCTTTGCTTTTTCAGCTTTGAGGCGTTCTACCTGTCGAACTCTATCGGCCAGTTGGGCCATGTCTCTCAGGTATTGGGTGTCTAGCTTCTTCCTAATGGAATAATCTAAACCGCCTGCGGCTATTTCGACTAACTCATGTTCTGGCACTTGTGTAAAACATCTCGCCTTGAGCAGCCTAAACCTATTTAGATATTCGTCTATAGGTTCAGTGAAACGTCTCTTTACACTGGCCAGTTCTTTCAGGCTTATCTTGGTTTGCCCCATGTAGAATTGTTCGTGGAACAATCTTTCCAACTGGGTCCAATGATGGATCGAATTGGGGGGGAGAGTTGTAAACCAAGTAAAAGCGTTCTTTGTTAAAGAACTTGGGAAGTACTTGATCCTCAGGTTTTCGTTATTCGAAATATCCCCTGCTTCGATCAAGTATCTCGCCACATGTTCGACAGTAGATTCTGTCGTGTCCCCAGAGAACTTAGTGAATTTGGGGACTTTACATCTAGGAGGTAAGTCTATTTGTAACACGTATTCTGACAATGGGGACGTGAAGTTGGGCCTTCGAAAGCCCATGTTCATCCCATTTTGAGTCATGATCCTTTCGATCATGGTTGCCAGATTATTTTCCAAACCCGTATTTTGGTATTGGATATGCTGGACTACTTCGTCAGCATTTTGGTTTCTGTTAACTAACCTTACCTCTGGGGTTATTACCCTAGGTTCCTCGACGGGTTGCTCCAATCGTGCCCTAAGGTTTTCTTCGACAGGCTGTTGAACCTGGTTGATGGTGGTTTCTTCCTCTAAGAATATCCCCTGGTTTCCCCTTATTTGCGCCCTTTGGGGCTGTCGAATAGGTTGGGGTACTCCAAAGAAATCAGCTAAACGCGTCATTTGCGCTGTCATCTGCTGATTCGATTGAGTAGTATTTTGTATTAGAGGGTTTAGCACTGTACTCAAAGTTTGTGCCAACATTTTCACCATATCATGGTTGCTTTCGTCCATTTGTTGCCTCAAGACTGCTGTCGAGGCATTTGTAAGGCCATGGGCTACTTGGGACGTTCCTCCTAAGAGTTGGGTCCTATTTCTATTCGCCATACCTACTCCAGAGCCTTGGAGTGGCGAAGAGGCACTCACTAAAGGGTCTGAAAAAGTGGACGTAGCATTCGTCAGGCTAGCCAAGTCAGAAGTTGGCATGCCATAGAGTGGCTCTCGATTATGACCGCCTGTCATAAATCCTGGGGGAACAAAAGGCCTTGTGCCTAAATTTCCCCTTGGTGGGGGAGTTCCCAAAGGCACTCTGGGGCCTGTGAACGGAGGTAATGGCCCCGTTGCTGTGACCGTTACTGCTGGTATCGAACCAGCGGTTATCGCTTCACTTACGGTCACGCTAACCGTTGCTCCCACATTTGTTTGTGGGATTTCGTTATTGATTGGCGGATTCGCCATCTCTTCCCTTCCTCTGGCAGTATTGTTATCGTTAGCGTATATTCTACCACTTCTCAATAACATACAACGCTCCTCGAAAAGATGAGATTATTTTCAGAAATCAACACACGGTCCCACCGGGTGTGCCAATTTGTTTACCTTGGTTATTGGTAAACAACCGCTGATCCTCCAAATGGTTACTTATTTGGTTACTCGCAGGATCGATCAGATTGATCCTAGGACATAGGTTGATTTTGAAGTTTTGGTTAAATTGGATATTGGTTAAATGACAATAAAATAAAGAGGCTTTAAGTAAATTGCATGAAGAAGTAGGCTTGGTAAAATAAATGAAGGCTTAAAGTAAAGGATCTCGACAGGAAAGTAAAGAAGAAAGCAAGTAAATTTCTGGAAAAGTAAATGACTTTGATTAATAAAGTTGGTGTTTCACACATACATTTCTCAACAATTCTTTCTCACACGCTGGGTACTCGAATCTATATGAGTGACTTTGTATATATTTGTGAACACACGCGAGAAACTGCGTGACTACTACTATTTATACTAAAACATCCCAAGTAACCGTCGGGCAGTTACACTGCTTCGAGATGATTCCACTTGGCACGTTCTCAACGTTCGACGCTCCAGATCTTTGCACGTTGCACTTGGTAACCGCTGGAAACCGTTTTCCCTCCAAACGCTTGAATTTCAAACCGTTCCACTCTGAACCATCGAACACCTTCGTCGAGAAGCATCTTCGACGAGAAACACCTTCGACGTCGAAGGCAACCAACTTCTCCTTTGGAAGAAATCTTCTGAGTACCTTGCCATCTTTCGATGGGCATTTCGACGGACCTAGCTGGTCGAAAGCATCCTTCAGCTTTAATGGCTGACATTAATGAAACAAGGGTGTCGAATTTAGGAGCCAACAGTTAGACCTTGTTTGAGTCTTTGCTCTGATATTCCGGTGATGGTTCGAATGTTGACATTTTATTTTGAATAGGCAGTCATTTCCTTGTTGAGGGTTTGCAGGTCCTCTTTCTTTTTGATTGTGTTATCCCTAAATTTTGCCTGAACTGTTTCTTTTGTGATTACAGTCAGCGGGATGCCCCAGTTTTGTAAGTCTCCTTCATAGGTTTTGACTTATTGGGCTTTTATTTTTAAGAGATAATGATTGCCCGTCTTTATGATTATTCAGAACCATCACCATCTTTTGTTTTTGGAAGGACTCCTTTGATGTCATTCGTTGTGCACTTGGATCAACTGAGAGAACTACCCTGCCCCAGGTTATGATAAAGGGTTTTAATTTTCGAAAAGAAAAACTCCTACTTCTTGGGCTCAAAGGGGTTGACGAGGGATTATCTTCCTTATAACTCCAGTGTTTAGGAATTGAAACAATGCCTGTACCTCATCAGCGAGGTCTGTTCAAAAGCATACTGTAAAGATCGTGGTATCATTTTCGTCATCCTCCCTCAAGAGGCTTAGAGTTTTTTAACTGAGAGTTTGAGCATCACAAAAAATGAAAGCAGATTGAATATAGCGGATGCGAATATATTGCTTCAAAACAGACATATGTGATACATTAATGAAATAACAACGTTTAACATGAATAAATATTTGAACAGTCAAAAGAAAGTTACAACTTGAAAACTCTAATAGACAAAAAGTCTTCTCATCTCAGGACTTGTTACTTCAAATGATGCATCCTGTAGGGATAGTAGAAGAACTCAGCCTGACCCACTTGGGTGAAATCCACTGCTCCTTCATTAATCAGGTCCTGGACCTTGTTTTTCAGCGCCCAGCAGTCGGCTGTGTCATGTCCGGGACTATCAGAGTGGTATGCACACCTTTTGTTGGGATGATAGTTAGGAGCAGAGATGTTGGGGTTCCGGGGAGGAGCCCTTAGTGTAATCAGATTCAACCTCAACAGGTGTTGTAAAGCTTGAAACAACGACATGTTAAGCTGGGTGAACTGCCTCTTGGACCTGCTTGGCTTATTCTGATCAACCTGTTGCTCTGGGCGAGGTTGATGCTGGGCTTGTGAAGTGGTAGCAATTTGGAGAGTTCTATTCTTCACCATACCAGATTCTTTTCCTCTTGGAAGCTGATCAAAGACCCGGTCCCTGACTTGGACTGATTGCTTCATGTCTGATCTGTCTTGGTGGAGCTGACTGATCATGGTCCTCAACTCTTCTTGCTCCCGAGCTAAACCTTGGATGAGAGCCCTTTGCCCCAGCATCTGGGTTTTCATTGTATCTACCTCAGCTTACAGACGTTTCAGTCGTTCGTCTTTGTCATCTTCGGGACTTTTCATGGCCAAATTCCCCGTGAGGAGTGTCCTCAACTCTTCTTGCCCCTTGGATAGGCTTAAGAAGATCTCCCTGAACTGAGTCTCTTGAGCATGAAGATTCTGGTTATCTTGTTGGCAAGCCATTGCTGAAATAAACACCGGAGAAGGTAAGTGACCTGTAACAAGGGTACCTGTAATGCAATGATATGTATGATATGCATGTAATGTTTTCAAGGACCTCGCGGGGTAAACAAGAAAATTGTTAGAGTTGGAAACTGGTAACTTGATTGAAGGAACTTCATGTTGTTGAGAGTCCTTCTTCAAGAGTCAAGGCTCACCATATCGAGTGGGTCATAGCCCCTGACTTTAGTCATCATGTCTGGTTTTGATTTCCAAACAACCTTGGTTAGGGGAACCTTCTTCAAGAGTCAAGGCTCACCATGTCAAGTGGGTCATAGCCTCTGACTCAGATCATCAACCTGGCTAGAGGAAAATAAATCCCCTTTGCCCCTTGCTAGACATTCTGATTCATCATGACCTGCATCACAAGCCCTTGAGATCCTTGAAACGGATTAGTCCTTATGCGGGATGTATGAAATGGTATGATGTTATGCTATGCATGGGGTAATGTAGGCAAATCCTATTATGAGTCCCAATTAAGGACTGTAAACAAAACCTGCAAGAAACTCAAGTGTCAGATAACAAGCATGTAAATAGTAAAGTTGGAAGGCACGCAAGTCACACAAGAGAAGCCCTTAGAGTTTAGGCCAGCATGGGGTCTAGGTATTACCCTCTTTCAGTTTGTTGGTTAAGACCTGTCCTATCAGAAGTAACCGGGTTCTAGAGGATCCCAATATCACTGACTACCCTCAATCAGTCATAACTCCAGCATCGCAATCTTTTCTTGCGGCCAGAACCATCATGAGAGTTTAGCCTCAATGGGCGTAGCATACTGCTACTGTTCTATTGGCCAAGTTGGGTCATTTAAGGTTCTAAGGTCGGTTGGTGCTTAATGACTCCTCAGAAGACCCATATTCTCCTCGTTGCGACACAAGGGATATCGGTACAGACCAAGGCACCACACCAACGTAGCCACTGCTTCACCCGTGTCGGTTTACGCCGGACAGGTCCCTCACAGCTTATGCTACCTAAAAGGGTATTCCCCAGATCCGGGTTAGGATCTATGTA
This sequence comes from Vicia faba, assembly GCA_948472305.1. Lineage (NCBI taxonomy): Eukaryota > Viridiplantae > Streptophyta > Magnoliopsida > Fabales > Fabaceae > Vicia > Vicia faba. The sequence goes on from OX451736.1 coordinate 499,506,571, forward strand.
ACTCCGATGCAGTGCCCACAAATATAAAGCAAACAAACACATCAATTGAAAACACAAGTCTGAGCTATCCTAAGGTACACCTCACTTTAGGTATCCCCAGCAGAGTCGCCAGTTCTGTGATCGGTGGATCTGGAACTGACTGTTTAAAGCTGGATCACGAAATGTCGCGGAAGCAAGAGTCGCCACCGTCTTTTATTTTCTCCAATATGGACAGGACAAAAGCACAGCAAAATTCCTTATGAGATAATTTCTCGGTTCGGGAGGTAGATTTATAGAAAGGGAAGGTGTTAGCACCCTTTCTATCCATGGTTATCCATGGGCTCTTAGATACTTGCTCATTTTTGTTTTCAAAAGTGTTTGCTTTTCAATGTGCGTGGGTTTGAAAAAGTTTCGTTGAAAAATTTCTAAGTAACTCTTGTATCTGTCCTCAAGAGTGTTTGAAAAATTGTTTTGAAAGCTTTTTTGAAAGTGTCGGTGTGAAAAGAGGTTTGATTTGTTTTTTGAAGAGAGCAATTATCTATGAGTCATCTACCTACCCTAAGGAATTAGGCTGTGTAAATGTCCTTAAGGTAGTGCCATCCCACCATTGAGAGGTAGGTAGCACCACCGTTGGAGGTGTTCGGGTCAATTCGTTTGTAGGGACAGTGTGGTCACCAGAGCAACAGTAGGACACCTTAGAAGCTACCCTTATGCCATTGATCCTTTTTAATTCCTAGGCAACCGTTTCGAGGCAACTGGATCATGTCATGGACATAAGGACTTACTAAAACGTCCTATACTCGACGACCACGTTTCGAAGGTAAGGCAACAGTGAGGCGTACCCTAAGAGTGGTGTGTGAATTTGTGTGTTATTTTCATGTTAATATTATCTTGTACATGTATCATGGTGATCTACGCTTGTTTTTAATTTAGGCCATACATTCTTTCATGCAATTATAATTTAAAAGTGCGGAAATTTAAATGCGGAAAGTAAAGTCCTACGCTATTACAAGGCGCGGGTCTATACATCGCCAAATTAACAAAGACCCGTTTGGTAAAAAATGCGGAAAATAAATAAATTCCTAATTACTATTACATGGCTTGAACAGTTACATAATATTCACAAGGAAAGAAATAACGTGCGAAAAGAATAAAAATAGAACGTTCGAGGGCGTTGGACCCTTTAAAGAAATTAAATGAAATTAAAAAGTTAATTAATTATTTAATAAAAGGAAAAAGTATTTTTGGTTTTTTTAATGTCTTTAATGAAAAATAAAAATAAAATAAAATAAAGTCAAAAGTTAGTAAAACCTAATTCTAATTTATTTTATTTATTATGAAAAAGCCAAAATTAAACCTAATTAAACTAAATTAATTTGTTAGAATTTATTTACAAAAAAAATAATTAATAGTGAAACTACTAAATAATAATAATACTAAAAATGTTAGTTTTCTGAATTTTATTATGAAAAAAATGTTAATTGGTTAGTGATTAATAAAAAGAATAACGTTTAATTAATTAAAGGAAAATAATAAAAATAGAGAGAGAGTTTAGGAGTATACGAGCCTGATTGGAGGGGTGAAACAGCTATTGGCGTCATGTGTAAACTGTTTTGTTTTGGCCATTTGTGTTTTGGCTTTTGGCCATTTGTGTTCTGGCTTTTGGCCATTTGTGTTCTGGCCTCAACGTTCCTTAACCTTCTCAGGATGTCTGTCTCGCCATGTATTGGTGTCATGCATAAGTTGTTCTTTTTTGGCCATTTGGCTTTTGGCTTTTGGCCATTTGTGTTTTGGCCTCAACGTTCCTTAACGAACCTGCATGGGATCCTGTCTAAATCTGCAGTGTTGAATCTCATGAACACATTAAATAAAATCATAAAATGCAAATAAAGCCACTATATGAAGAAATTTAATGTTTAGGCACAATATGGCATGTATGAATGATTATATCCTTTTGATCATGGAGATCAAATCAATCTTACCCTTACTGGAAAATTAGTGACCTGAATGCTTTTATGTCCTTTGGATCATGGAGATCAAGCCAGCCTTATCCTTATTGAAGAAGTAGTGAGGTGTTGGTTTGTAACTGTGATGGCTTGTTTGTAGTGAGAGAGGGATTTGTAATAAGGATTTCAAGGTTTTAGGGTTCTTGAAAGAATTTGATATTCTAACAGTGTTGTGGCAAGGTTTTTTCTCTCTTTTTTTCCTCTTTTTTTCTCCTCCCTGGTTTGTGTGAAAAGAAGGTGATTATATAATGGAAATTAGGGTAAAGAAAATGGGCTTTGAATGTGCAATTGGGCCTCCAATGTTCACTTGAGTTCGTCACTTTCCAGGCTAAATCTCAGGGACTTAAGTGCAATTTTTGAAGTTGAAATGTGAAAACAAAATGTAGCCGACATCGATAACTAACTCCTGTCCGAAAATCGGCTCAATCGGATAAACGGTGAATTAGTTATGAGTTTTTGAAGTTTCAGCTCAGACAAACTTATTTTGGGCTCCAGTGTCGACTCTGACATGTTCTTCAATAAAAAACTGGTATTGATCGGTGCATAATTTGGTCTCTACTTTTGAAGAAAAGTTGTAGATCTCTGAGTCAGTGACCTTGTGTAAAAATATGAGCCCAATCCGATAAAAATTGACTGAGTTATGAATTTTCGAAGTTTCAGCCCAGATGAAATAATATTCAGCATTCAGGATTTTCGGCACATCATGCACTCTGAGCAAAAAACGAAGGCCTTTTGAATACTGTTTGAACTCAATACCTTCTGTGAAAATGTAGTCAACTCAATTTGTGAAATTTTGGCGCCGGACCCAGCTCGATACGATGAAAATCGACCAAGTTATGATTTTCTGAACATGACGCAAATAAACTTCTGTCACAAATTTTCTGTGCGAAAATACTTGATAAATCCACATTTTTGAAGACCTTCTGATCGAAATTGGCTTCCAGCCGTGAGAGATGAAAACGTAGATAATGTCAAGACGGAATTTAGGCCACCGGAACGGGTTCAAAACGAGTCACGATCTTCAAGTTATGAATTTTTTAGCGCGTAAAAACTGCACTTTCAGCACACTTTTTCACCATATTTCTTCAAGAAAACTCGCACATTCGGATACCTTCTTTAAAGAATTGACTCTTGAGTCGAACCTGAATTTGAGAATATGTTATCAGAGATATCTTGGCGAAAGAATACCTGAATATGACGCGCCGGGTTGGACTTGTGAATTTTTCTTGAAATATTTTGAGAAATATGGGAGGGCAAATTTTGGGGTACAACAGTATCCTTGGATGCACACTCTTGATGAGTTCTGAATGCTTGATCAGATTAGCTGAACACTACCCGCCCCAGGGTTGAAATGAGGGTTTTTTCTAAATAGAAAGAAAACTCCTACTTCGAAGGCTCAGAGGGGTTGACGAGGGTCTATCTCCCTTATATCTCCAGTGTTTAGGGATTGAAACAAGGCATGTACATCTTCAGTAGGGTCTTACTCAAAAGTGTACCGACCAGAGATTTTGCGTTTTCAGATTGTCGTCATCCTCCTTTGAATCTTTACCTAAGCATAAGGCTAGGAAATTTGGCATCAATATGAAAGTAAAACATTTAAAGAGTGATAACGAATGGATGAGTAAAAATGAAAGGAACACTTCAATACAAGCATACTTATTGCATTAAGATTTCCGTTCAAAAATAGATAAGTTTCTATATACAAGCGATGTTTAAACAAACAAGCAAGAATGCAAATGAAAATGGAGTAAAGAAACCAATGATTGCCATTGTTGAGGAGACTTGACTCCGTATGGACTTGCTGATTCTGACGACTTTCTGTAGTCTTGATGCTCGAGTGTGCGAGAGAATTCCCTTTCAGATCTAATATGAATACAACAGTCTCTGAATTGATCCAGTCTTGGACTTGGTCTCTAGATGACATACCATCTGGCTTATTTGAGTATTTAATCAATTATCGTCCTGCTTGAAGAAGTTTCTGACTACGAGCCAAAGCTTGCATGTATATCGCTCAGATTTATTCCATAACTGATCTCTGGTGACAGCAAGAATCAAGTTAAACCTTTGAAGAAAGCCCCAGGTCTGAATAAGAATCCCCAATCTCCAGGAACCTATTATGAATGCATGAATATGCATGGGGTGTATGAATGAATGCCATGTCATGTTCTGTCATTTCCAAGGAATTTGCGTGCTTTGATTTTGATTTTACGCAAGTAAGAGATGGAAGAGTTTAACACAAGGCTTACGAATTTGATTCCTTGGAAATAATAGAACATGTATGTTAGGCATGTGGTTAGCCATGTTATGTATGCAAATGCATGAGATCAAAGAGGATCGAGGTTTCATCATTCCTGAATATGATTGCTGTATTGTTCCGAACCATGTGAGTATCATCAGATCAATGGTCCGACATAGCTTCTGCATATATAAGAACCAAGTACCATGTGGATCTCCCATTGTACGGGATCAAGGCTTCTGGAACATCAGATACTGTTGAGAATTTCTGAACATGCTGGGAATACCAAGATCGAAGGCTCGAATAAATCTCCAGGTAAACAAGTCAGGGACTCAAAAAATAAATCTGAGAACCATTCGGTCACCAACAGAATATAGCATCTGCATAAAGTCATAACAGAAATCCAGAATATAGCCATCAGAACCAATAGTCATTGTCTGAGCATAGTTACCATCTGAACACGAGTAACCATCTGCACATAGTCACCATCTGTACCTGTGATAGAAATTCCCTCCCCACTCACGGGTGAAAACTAGGTCAGGGTAAGATAATGGTAACTCGAAAATCACGGGTTCACCTGAAAGTGCTATGGGCTTGCCCACAAACATGGGTGCCGATAGTAATTCATTTGAACCTCATCCGAGCGTGGTATATGACATGACTGCACTAATCGGACCACGTCCTATAGCCGTCATGCCCCCACTCTATTCCTAGTGTCCTAGTGCACTCTGGCCTGGGTACTGGGCCTTTTACCTCAATAGTAGCATCCCCACCCAAATAAGAAGTAAATCTTGTATAGCAGTAGTATATGGAAAATAGTGAAATGCAATGCATACGTATGCTCAAGTATATACAAAATGAGTGAATAAACTGAAAGCGTAAAGATAAACACCCAAAGAAAAGAAAGCAAGAGCTAGGATCGACTCCGGGATGGACCAACATTTGGTCGACCTATTCCCCAGTGAAGTCGCCAGCTGAAACAACCGGCTGAAAATCATCAAACAATGAAGTCGCCATCGAACGTCTTTTATCCCACATGTAGGGAAAGGTAAACATCGAGAAAACCTGAGAAGGGAGAAGTCACGGTCTTGCGACCGAGAGATCGGGTAAGGGAGTCTATTACGCGAGGGGAAGGTATTAGCACCCCACACGCCCGTAGTACTCTACGGTATCCACTCTTGTTATCTATCTTATGGGTGTGTTTAATATATGCTTACTGTTTATTACTGCTAAAGGGAGAATGCATGCAAAAGAAAAGGGAAAGAATGTAGGGAAAATAAAATTGTGCTCGCTTGGGCCCTACCCCAATGCCTACGTATCCGTTTTGAGGAATCAGAGCTACCGTAGTTCGGCTCATATGTTTTTGTTTGTTTGTGTTTTTTGTGGACGAAGTTAATTCCGCCTTCTTACGCAGCTCGACCTTTGGAGACTTATGCGTTGGCAGAGAAGTAAATTAATCGTGTCCTTACCTGAAAAGGTTTTTTTTAGAAAGGTGCTCGGGCGCACAAAATGGTTTGAATTTGTTTTGTATTTTCGTTGCAGATAATGACTAGTCGACCTCAAGAGAGATATATTAGCCATTTTTCTACTTAGTCATGAAAGGAGTCTTTGAGAATTGAACCACACCTATGCTTGGGATGAAGAACAATAAGATCGAGAAGAGACCCTCTTATCATTTCCCGTACTAAGCAAAAGAATGATTCTCATCAATAGTTTTAAAGTGTTTTGAGTTTTGAAAGAAAAGAAGTTTTAGTTTTAGATGCGTATGCGAAAGGAGAAGAAAAGTTAAAGGGGAATTAACCTATTTCTAAACCTGATGTTATCGTGCGTTGTTAGACCTAAGTCAAGGATGAATGAGGGAATTCTACCTAATGTTAGCATGCATATGATTTGTGATAAAGTACGGAAATGAAGAATAAAATAGAGTTGTGACGATACCGAACGGAGAAGGTCCGTTGCCTCTTCAAAATTGTGCAAGCGGTAAGAGAATTCTATCAAAGTTTCCTTGGGCGAGTGATTGAAGAATTCACCCCGAGCATTCCACATTGCAAGAGTTATGTCGATGCTATCACAAAAATCTTGACTAGAAAATGGCAATAAAAATGATTACCAAATATGAAAAATAAAATAGTAAAAAAAACTCTAATTGAAATTCTAAAAAAGAAATTCCAAAGAATTCTAAAATATTCTATTGTTTTGTATTATTTTATTATCAATTGAGAGAAAGAAATTAAACTAAAAGAAAAAACTAAAATAATAAAAGAAGAAAAAAATTAGAAGAGTCAGGGGGTATGAGCTGAATTCAGGGGTGTAGTGCAGTAATGGACCTCAGGCGCTAGGCCCAAACAGCAAGGGTCCAGAAGCTGTTTGTTTTTTTTGTCCAAACATCCAGTTTTCACCAAAAATAGAGGTATGCGGGCCTAAGTGGGGGGTGGATGGCAGCAAAGCCCAATGAATTCAAGATCTAATCTCAATATTCATGTTTTCTTTTTCATCATATCTTTAATTAACAATTTATATTTATAATTATTAGAAAAAATAAAAAAATAAAAAAAGTGAGAAAATTGAAAATGGGAAAAGGGTTAGGGATTGCAATTGCCGGCGGCGGAAATCCTTTGAAACAAACTCCATTTTTCTCTCTTCTCTTACGGCGGCGGAAACCTCTTCCATCTTGACATCGTCTCAGCAATCTTCCATTCTCTCCTCGACCTCCGTCTTCGAAGCTTCTTTGCATTTTCTCAGACTTTCGCTTCGTCTTCATTTTGCCTCGATTCTGGATTTTGATTATCGCCATCGTGCTATGCCAAGGTCTCACCGTCTCAGACTTCTTCGCTCAATTCTGATCCTTCATCATTTCTGACGAAGACAACATAGCGCCGCCACTTTCCTCTCCATTTGGTTTGCTCCCAATCCGTCAACCCGTCACGACTCACCATAATGTTATCTCCTCCAATTTGAACTTCTTCTGTCGGAGAAGGCATTCATTCAACCAAGACGATTCGAATATGTGATCGGTGGAAATAGAACTGACTGTTTTTAATGCTGGTTCGCGAAATGTCGCGGTAAGCAAGAGTCGCCACCGTCTTTTATTTTCTCCAACAAGGAAAGGACAAAAGCACAACAAAATTCCTTTTCGAGATGTTTCTCGGGTTCGGGAGGTAGATTATAGAAAGGGAAGGTGTTAGCACCCTTTCTATCCGTGGTTATCCACGGGCTCTTAGGTACTTGCTCACTATGTTTTCAAAAAGTTTTGCTTTTCTTGTGTGCGTGGGTTTTTAAAAAAAGTTTTGTTTGAAAACTTCGATTTAACTCTTGTATCTGTCCTCAAGAGTGTATGAAGTGTTGTTTGAAAACTTTGTTTGAAAAGTGCAAGTGCGAAAAGTTGTTTATTTTGAAAGAGAAAGTACTTGAGAACCTCTACCTACTCAAAAGAAATTAAGCTGTGTAAATGTCCTTTAGACAGTACTATCCCCACTATTGAGAAGTAGGTAGCACCGTCGTTGGAGTTTTGGGTCAATTCGATTAAGGGACATGTGTGGTCACTAAAGCAATGGTAGGACGCCTTAGCGGTAACCCTAATGTCCTAGATCATTTTTATCCGAGGCAACCGTTTCGAGGCAACTTTGATCTTTAGACAGGAGGGCGACCTCTAAAACACCCTATACTCAATGACCACGTCGAGGCAACCAAGTGAGGCGTACCCTAAGAGTGGCATGTGCGAGTGTGTCAGGTTTCAGTTATGTTATCTTTGTACATGTTATGGTGAGCTACGATTTGATTTTAATTTAAGAGAGATCTTGACATGCATAGCCTAGTTAGCATACATCTAGCAATTAATGGTTGCGGAAAATAAAACTAAGCTATTACAAGGCGTCGGGTATTTACATCGCCAAAAACAAACCCTTGAAAAATAAATTGCGGGAAATTAAAGAAAAGCGATAAAAAGTCCTAATTACAGCTATTACATCCTCGGAACAGATACAATTGTATGATCAAAAATATGAATAAAAAATAATATGCGCGAGGGAAAAATTGAATCGGAGAGTCTTTAGGGTTTTGACTCTTTTTTTGAGAAAGAAAGAGATTTTTTTTGATTATTTTGCATTTAATTAAATTAAACCTAGACTAATTAATTAATTAAATAAAAGAAAGATATTTTTTGAGTTTTTTATGTTTCAAGGAAATAAATAAAAATAAAATGATTAAAAGTTATCAAAAACCCTAATTCTATAGTAATTTTATTTATTGTGAAAACATTAAAATTATCCTAATTAAAAACTAAATTAATTATGTTAGCATTTATTTACAAAATAACTAATTAAATTTAATAAATAAAAATATTATATTTTTTATGTTTTCTGAATTTATTAAAAAAATGTTAATTGTTTTAGTTAGTAGTTAATTAAAAATTAATAAAAACAAATTAATTAAATAAAAAGAGAAAAGGAAATAAACCCAGGGGGTGCTGGCCCAAATCAGGAGGTGTATTCTGCAATTTTCAGGCCCAACAATGTTCCAGCCACGTTGACCTTTGTGATTGTCCACACGCTTGTTGACTGGGACTATGGTGAGGACTCAGCTTTTGGCCATTAGATTTTGACCTGAAGCCACTTGGCATGCTGAGATTTGAAGCATATGGTGGACTCCTTTTGCAAGCTTACACAAGAACGCCTGAAGAAAAAAATCAAATAAACGTTTGGGGGGACCTGGGATTCGAACCCAGGTCCCAATGCTTCCAGGCCAACGCACCAACCACTCCACTACGCTGCTTTACTTGTTATTGAAATAAGGAGTAATAATTATATATGAAAATAATCAATACGCTGTAATAAAACGCGCGCTTTTCAAATAAGCCAACCAGATGCTAACACCTCATCATCTTCTTCGTTCGTCCTGCATAAATAATATCAAATAGCGGGGGTTTTTAACCTCCACTAACTCCTACAAGGAAAAATAGCGAATAGAACCACAGTACATATAAATATTTCGCGAGGTATGGATTCCCTTCATCTTGGCCTCACGATTTCAGTCATGTATCTCACTAGTCCCAATTTTTCCTGGTTCAGAAAGCCCTAATTTAAAGCTCAAGAACCCTAGAAATTTGATCATGGCATCTCACGATTCAGGGCATTACAGTTCAATTCAATTATGCCATTAGCTTCGTATGGTCTCTAGCAATGCAAAACAATCACAAAAACATGTTAAATGCACATGAAGTAGGATATATAGTTTTGAATCGAAAGTGAAAACCGTGGGACTGTATGTGACGATTCTTTGAGCTTTAATGCCTGGGTTTGATTGCAAAACACTCATGGGACCTCCTGCAATGTACTTGAATGAACAACAACCCTTGAATCGACCTAGAATGCAAGAACAGGTTTTTAATTTTCTTGGAAATTCTTGAATTTGACAGGGTCGTTTCTGCAGCTTTTTCCCGTGTGCTAGGGTATGGTTAGCTTGCATACATATAGGAGAATCAAATTAGGTTAAAGTTTTGGATCCAATCCATGTGCATTGATGTTTAAATCTTTGATTGAAAATCAAATATTCTTGATTTTTCATGATTGAACAATGTTGCCAAATTTGGATTTTTTTGTATCTTTGACTTGTACACGAATTTGCCAGCATGTTTAGGTCATATTTGCTTCACAAAAAGATTTAAAAATCAAATCTTGTATTTTCTTATGATTTAAATTAATTAAATGAATTAATATGTATTAAAAATCTAATTAATTAATAAAAATAAGAAAATAAATCCCATTTAGCTTGATGGGTCGTGCATAGGTCATGGGTGAAGTTTCAAGAAGAGATTTGAGGCCCATTAGCAAAAATAAAGTGTTTTGAGCAAAGTTGACTTTTGCAAATTCATGAAAATTTCCCAACTTCTCCAATGCACAACTTTCTCAATTTTGATCATATGACCATGTTCTTGGACATTTTGGAAAGCTCTTGAAGTCCTATAACCAATTCCTTTGGTCCCATGTCATTTGGATTTACCAATCTCAAGTTATGGCCTTTGACTCAAAGTGTACTTTTGTTGACTTTTGAAATTGACCTATAATGTAAAAATTATTAACTTTTTGTGAGAGCATTTCTTGATCTTGGAGTGTGAAGATGGATTGTAGGAAATTGCATTCTATTCACAATGAGCTTTGGATGGGATTTTTCTGATAAACCATGAAAAAGTTATGCCCTGGTCAAGGTACAGTTGACTTTTCTGCTGTCCAAAAATAGTAACTTTTGCATCTTGAGGATTTTTGAGCTATTCTTGTGGAATCATGATCAAGATTTGATCAAATGATAATTGTGAACTAAAAATAAGATGTTGACCAAAAATTCTGACTTTTGACTGCAAAATGACCATTTTGCCCCTGCAGTTGATTGTAGATCAAATGGGGCTTTTGACTATGCAAATTGGCACTGTGAGTCTTGAAACTTGGCATGTAGGTGCTTGAGAATGTATATAGGCCTATGAGACTTGATTGAACCATTGAAAACCCCAAATTCCTTGAAAGAACCAAAACCCTAATTTCAGCTGTCTAAGGAGGTGATTTGGCTGTACAATCCTTGAGCAATCTTGAGCAATTTGAAAATCATTCTTGACCAATCTTGAGGAACATGGGAGGGAAAATTTTGGGGTACAACAGAATAGAAAACCAGAATTGCAGGTGTGTACCTTTCTTCTTCTACAACTCCCTCTCCTTGCCTTTGATTTTGTGATAAGCGTTTTCTTAACCTTCTTGAAATTAATTATAGATTATAGTTGTTGATGCCTTGTTGATGATCCGCTGCGTCGAAGGAATTGATGAACGCACAGTTTACAATTGAATGATGGTGATGATACGAGATGATGGAGTGAATTGTACGAGAGAATTATGGTTATGGAAGAGATGCAGGGAATTGATTTAGAGAGAGTTTTTTCTAATGTTTTTTGTAGTGATTTTTTAGAGAATTGGAGAGATTGAAGTTGATGCCGCCAATTGAAGAAGAAGGATGAAGGTGAATTGGAGGTTGAATTAAGGTTGACGGCGAAAGAGGGATTGCGGAGGAAGTTACCGGGAATGAAGATGATGATGCGTGAATGATGATATATTTTGCAGAGAATGGTTGAAGAAGGGGTGCCAGATGAAAGGGGGGATGAAGGTGATTCTTTTTTCTCTCTTTTCTTGTTTTTTTTTGTACAGATTGTTGTAACTCTATGAAAAATGTTATATCTACTGTGAGCATAATTTTGTTATATCTAGTGGTGAATTTGGTTAGAGGAAGTTAGAAGGTTAGCGGTTAGTTTGTTATTCTGTTTGGCTTTCTATTATAGTCTATTGTTGGAGGTTTGTTGGAATCTGTTAGTTGGTTATAGAAATCCAGTTAGAGGTTGGTTGGAGGTTGTTAGGGTAGTTAACAGTTAGAAAAGCTGTTAGAAAAGTTTGTTAGGAAATTGGGAAATGGAAAGTTGGTTATAGTTAGTTATGGGTTGTTAGGTGTTATGGTTTGTTTGGTAATTCTGTTACAGGCGAATAGTGATAATGATGAATGATTTTGGACTATAAATATACAACACATGGATGATTTCCCCTGTACTGAAATGTGATGCATGTTTTTTTACTTATGCTTATGCAGGTCTGATTGAAGTATGCTGAACTGAAGTAGCGTATTCAACATTTTATACTGGACTTGTTGCATGTATTATGAACTGATGTCATTCTTGGTTAGGCAAGTTGATGCAATTCCATGGTGATATTCTTGTAATAGCAGGGTGACTTGATGTGTGCATGAACATGTCAGTTGTATGCTATATTTTTAGATTTTATGATCATGATAATGAATGTGTGTGGTGCAGGTTCAGTGGTGCAGCTTGGCATGGTGAATGAAAAGGTGTATTGAAGATGGTTTTGACAACAAGTTTGGTCATATATGATGCGAATATGACATATAAACATGGTGAAGAAATTCAAGGCATAAGGGCATCAAGCATGAAGATTACTTTGAGATGTTATGGAAGCTTGAAGTTTGGTTTTTGAAACCAAAAGCATGAAGTTCATAAGTCTAGAAACTTAGAATTCTTACGTTTTAGTACCAAATTCATACTGTCATGTTTAGAACTTTGTATTCTTGTCATTTTGAATGAAGTTGAACGAACTTTGATAGAACTTGTACAATATGCTTGAACATCTTTGAATTTGATGAAATTTCTCCCATTTTATTTCTTTTCAAATGATTTCCACGTAGTATTCATGTGACACCCCAAATTAATTCAATTGTTAAATAATTAGGAATTTAATTATTAAATTAATTAAAGGCTTAATTAATAATATTTTGGATTAAATGGATGAATTAATTATGGAATTAAAAAGGAAGACCGGGGAGTGTAAGGTTGAATTAGAGGTGTGTGAAGTAAAAAGCTCTACTAAATAATAATTAATTTATTTCTATTATTTGGCAAATAATAAAAGGAATATAAAAAGCAAGGATAAAAAGGAAAAAGAAAAAGAAGGTTATTGGGAAAAAGTCATTGTACGTGAAATTGGAGAAGAGAAGAGAAGAGAGGAAAAAGCCAAACGCCGTGAATTCGAAGGATCATCGCGAGGTAAGGGGTGATTTCAATTATTTAATATGCCTTATAGATTTTGAGATCAATAGAATTGATTAAGCATGTTAGGAATCTCGATTTTTGGAATTCTAAGTTTGTGGGATTATCCCTAATTGTGTCAGTATAGAAATTGGAACCATTAATGTGATGAATAATTAATAGGAGTGATGGAAACATGATTTATGATGTTGTATTGATGTGTATTGGTTGCATTTTGGTGTTCCAAATGTTATAATTCGTATGGTTATGAATTGGATGGGATTGGAATGAATAATGTTGTCAAAATAGCAGATTTTGACTCTGCAGGTCGTGGGAACCGGTTCCCAGTGGGGAGGAACCGGGTTCCACTGTGTGAACGTAAAAAAACTTGCAAAATTGGTCTCAGGAATCGGTTCCTGTATAGGTAGGAACCGGGTTCCAGTACATTTTCCAGAAACGTGAATTGTGAACTTCTCAGGAACCGATTCCTGCATATGTAGGAACCGGGTTCTACTGTAACTTTTTGAAAAATATTAAACTTTAAAAATTCATAACTTTCCAACCGTAAGTCCGATTTGAGTGCCGTTTTCGGCAGTATTTCTTAAATTAAAAATACTATCTTATAAAATAAGAAAAATATTATTTTACGAAAATTATTTTAAAAAGAGTCAAATTCCCGATTTTTGTAAACTTTGGTATTTTGAGAATGATGTAGAATTGTTTGTAAATTGTTCTGATTTAGTGAATGAGAACTAATACTTATGTGTTGTGCCTACTATCCATTATGATTGAGATGTGATCATGTGATATATTGGTTTTGGCATTAATTGGAATTATGTTGTGATCATATTCCGTTGATTTGATGTTGACTTTCCGATTATGCGGTTTGTTATTATGTGCATATTTGGTGTATATGCAATGGTGTATCCATGATAATTGATTGTATCAGGTCCTTGTGGATGAAGTGCATGTTTATGCTGTTTGATGTGTGTATGATAAATAATGATATCATGTTTCTTTTGGTTTTGGTTCAGTTATGATAAATTGATGTATTTCATAGACTGATTTGATGTTGCATGCTGGTGATGTGCATGCATATGCATTGTTTTGGTGAAGTTAATTCCCATTGTGTGGAATTTGACTTGTATTACCGTTAACCGATACCCGGGTGATGATGGGTGGTTAGGATGGATTCGTGTCTGGTGTTTATGGACGAATCGATGGATTGCTGTATCCGGTTGATGATGGATCAGCTGGGTTCGTGTCCGGTGTTTATGGATGAATCGATGGTTACTGTATCCAGTTGATGATGATTCATTGTTGGGTGACTTGGTCACGTGATTGGTACCACATGCATTGTGTCTGCATTTTTGTTTGCATGGAATTGTAACATGTTAGGATGTCTTCTAGTGTTACAATTCTTTGGTTGATTATTGAATTGTGCATAATGACTTGTATGATTGAAACTGTGTGTTGAATATGGATTTATGCTAAAATGGGTGAAATAATATGCTTGTGATATACTTTTGATTGAGAAGCTTATAATGCATGTTAATTATGAGAAATCTCACCCTTACTTTAATGATTTCAGATTAAAGTTAGCAGCCCAAGATTTGGTGAGGATGGCTCTAGAGCTATGTTACTTTAAGTCCGCGTGTCAGTGTCGTGCTCTGATAGGTTGTAACACTGGGGGAAACATTTGGATGATGAGTTTTATTTTATACTCTATTGTTTAATTTATGTTGGGAATACTTATGAAGTGAAGTTATTCCGGTTTTGAGACATTTCCGCTGTGTAGAACATGATATTGATTTGAATATTTATCTTAATAATTCCTTCAGTAAAGCATGACAACTGTAGATTTGAGGTTTTTTATATTTATCTTGAATTGTGACATCCCTATTTTCCATGTTACTCTGATTTAATTAATATGTTCACGGGTTATTTAGAAGGGGTGTTACAATAGTGGTATCAGAGCAGGTCGGTCTATCGGCCAGGTTGTTTATGTGTTTACTCCCTTTTGGTATGCGACATGTGTGTGAAACACTGTCGGTACTTGATTGTTTCCTTTTCGTTGTCTGCAGAGGTACGTGTGAAATAAGTGGGGGAGAAGTTTCTTCTCTGAAGTTTTGTGCAAGGGGTGGTTCAGTATACCGCCGATTGTAAGATGTAAGTATTGCCGAGCAGTTGATGCTTCAAGCATGGTTATGTTTAAGTAGCTTGAAGGGTAAGATTGAAGATGCTGTTGTGGTTTGGTAACGATGGTTGATGCCACCTCATGATTGTTGACTATCTATTGACAAATTGAGGAACTGATCACCCTTAATCTCTTGTTGATGGTAGTCGGGATCGCGTTGGATGGGATGTACTTATTGTGCCAGCTTTACAGTGTGTGAAATTAGTTGAGTCGGCAAGAAGAGAAGCGTTATGGTTTGCGTAACGAGAGATTTAGATCTCGGCGAGAGCAAGATAAAGGCATGTGACCTATTGGATGTAATTTTTTATGAAGTGTTCTGTGATGAAGTAAGTGGAACGGTGTGAGAGTGCAAGGTGAAGTCTTAATGGGTTTTGTTACTAGAACTAGTTCGAATTCGAGGATGCCTATAAGAGGTCTGCTTCTAGATTGAGAAAGTTGAAGAGTCAACTTGAGGATTTGTTTGAGAAGAAGTTTATTCGTCCGAGTGTTTCGTCGTGGGGTGCTCCGGTGTTGTTGGTTAAGAAGAAAGAAGGTTCAATGAGATTATGTGTTGATTACAGACAGCTGAATAAAGTTACAATCAAGAATCGGTATCCTTTGCCGAGGATCGATGATTTGATAGATCAACTAGTTGGAGCTTGTGTATTTAGTAATATTGATCTGAGATCTGGATATCATCAGATTCGTGTGAAGTCGGAAGATATTCAGAAAACTGCATTTAGAATGAGGTATGGACATTACGAGTATTCTGTTATGCCGTTTGGAGTTACTAATGCACCTGGTGTTTTCATGGAGTATATGAACAGGATATTTCATCCGTATCTTGATAAGTTTGTGGTGGTGTTCATTGATGATATTCTAATTTATTCGAAGAGCGATGAAGAGCATGAAGAACATCTCAGAGTTGTGTTGGAATTGTTGAAAGAGAAGAAGCTTTATGCGAAGTTGTCCAAGTGTGAATTCTGGTTAAGTGAAGTAAGTTTTCTTGGCCATGTAATTTCCAAGAATGGAATTGCTGTGGATCCTACGAAGGTAGAAGCAGTATCTCAGTGGGAAGCGCCGAAGAATGCTTCTGAGATCCGTAGTTTTCTGGGTCTTGCAGGTTATTACAGGAAGTTTATAGAAGGATTTTCCAAATTAGCGTTACCGTTGACTAAGTTGACCAGGAAGGGTCAGATGTTTGTTTGGGATGTTGAATGTGAGAAAGGATTTCAAGAGCTGAAGAGGAGGTTGACAAGTGCTCCGATCTTGATTTTTCCAAATCCGACTAAGTCTTTTGTTGTGTATTGTGACACATCATTAATGGGATTAGGTGGTGTGTTGATGCAAGATAAGCAGGTGGTGGCTTATGCTTCGAGACAATTGAAAGTACATGAAAGGAATTATCCGAATCATGATTTGGAGTTGGCAGCTGTTGTGTTTGTTTTGAAGTTATGGAGGCATTATTTATATGGTTCTCGGTTTGAGGTGTTCAGTGATCACAAAAGTCTGAGGTATCTCTTTGATCAGAAAGAGTTGAATATGAGGCAGAGGAGATGGTTAGAATTTCTAAAGGATTATGATTTCGGTTTGAATTACCATCCTGGTAAGGCAAACGTTGTTGCGGATGCCTTGAGTAGGAAGTCCTTGCATATGTCGATGTTAATGGTCCGTGAGTTAGATTTGATTGAGCAGTTCAGAGATTTAAGTTTGGTATGTGAAACTACTCCGAATAGTGTGAAATTGGGTATGTTGAAACTGACTAGTGGTATTCTGGAAGAAATTCGGAATGGACAGAAGTCCGATGTTGGGTTAGTTGATAAATTGACATTGATCAACCAAGGTCAAGGAGGCGAGTTCCGGATTGATGAGAATGGTGTTATGAGATTTGGTAATAGGGTGTGTGTTCCGGATGTTGTAGAGATTAGGAAGAGTATTTTGGAAGAAGGACATCGTAGTGGATTGAGTATTCATCCTGGTGCTACTAAAATGTATCATGATTTGAAGAAGTTGTTTTGGTGGCCGGGAATGAAAAAGGAAATTGATGAGTTTGTGTATGCTTGTTTGGTTTGTCAGAAGTCGAAGATTGAGCATCAGAAACCGTCAGGATTGATGGAACCGTTGTTTGTTCCGGAATGGAAATGGGATGGAATCTCTATGGATTTTGTGTCTGGTTTGCCAAGGACATCGAAGAATTGTGATTCTATCTGGGTTATTGTTGATCGGTTGACGAAATCTGCTCACTTTATTCCGATAAGAATGGATTATCCGATGGAAAGGCTGGCAGAATTGTATGTTGAGAAGATTGTGAGTTTGCACGGTATTCCTTCTAGTATTGTGTCGGATCGAGATCCGAGGTTTACATCTAAATTCTGGACGGGATTGCAAGAAGCTTTGGGTACTAAGTTGCGTTTGAGTTCCGCTTATCATCCACAGACAGATGGTCAGACGGAGAGAACCATTCAGTCGTTGGAAGATTTGTTAAGAGCTTGTGTGTTGGAGAAAGGTGGAGCTTGGGATAATTATCTACCCTTGATTGAGTTTACCTACAACAATAGTTTTCATTCGAGCATTGGTATGGCTCCGTTTGAGGCATTGTATGGTAGGGGGTGTCGGACACCGTTGTGTTGGTATGAATCTGGAGAGAGTGTTGTGATTGGACCGGAAATTGTCCAACAGACTTCGGAAAAGATTAAGATGATTCAGGAGAAGATGAGGACTTCTCAGAGTCGTCAGAAAAGTTATCACGATAAGAGGAGGAAAGATCTTGAGTTTAGCGAAGGAGAACATGTTTTTATGCGAGTTACTCCGATGACTGGTATTGGTCGAGCTTTGAAGTCAAAGAAGTTGACTCCACGTTTTATTGGTCCGTTTCAGATTACCAAGAGAGTTGGGAAAGTTGCTTATCAGATTGCTTTGCCGCCGTCACTTTCAAATTTGCATGATGTTTTTCATTTATCTCAGCTAAGGAAGTACATTGCTGATCCGTCTCATGAGATTCGGGTAGATGATATACTGGTACGAGAGAATTTGACTGTGGAAGCGATACCTGCGAGAATTGAGGATCGGAAGTTGAAACAATTGCGAGGCAAGGAGATCGCGTTGGTAAGAGTGGCTTGGGGAGGACCAGCAGATGGAAATGTCACTTGGGAGCTGGAGAGCCAGATGAAGGACTCGTATCCCGAACTGTTCATCTAAGGTATGTTTTCGAGGACGAAAACTCTTTTAGTTGGGGAGAGTTGTGACACCCCAAATTAATTCAATTGTTAAATAATTAGGAATTTAATTATTAAATTAATTAAAGGCTTAATTAATAATATTTTAAATTAAATGGATGAATTAATTATGGAATTAAAAAGGAAGACCGGGGAGTGTAAGGTTGAATTAGAGGTGTGTGAAGTAAAAAGCTCTACTAAATAATAATTAATTTATTTCTATTATTTGGCAAATAATAAAAGGAATATAAAAAGGAAGGATAAAAAGGAAAAAGAAAAAGAAGGTTATTGGGAAAAAGTCATTGTACGTGAAATTGGAGAAGAGAAGAGAAGAGAGGAAAAAGCCAAACGCCGTGAATTCGAAGGATCATCGCGAGGTAAGGGGTGATTTCAATTATTTAATATGACTTATAGATTTTTAGATCAATAGAATTGATTAAGCATGTTAGGAATCTCGATTTTTGGAATTCTAGGTTTGTGGGATTATCCCTAATTGTGTCAGAGTATAGGAATTGGAACCATTAATGTGATGAATAATTAATAGGAGTGATGGAAACATGATTTATGATGTTGTATTGATGTGTATTGGTTGCATTTTGGTGTTCCAAATGTTATAATTCGTATGGGTATGAATTGGATGGGATTGGAATGAATAATGTTGTCAAAATAGAAGATTTTGACTCTGCAGGTCGTGGGAACCGGTTCCCAGTGGGGAGGAACCGGGTTCCACTGTGTGAACGTACAAAAACTTGCAAAATTGGTCTCAGGAACCGGTTCCTATATAGGTAGGAACCGGGTTCCAGTACATTTTCCAGAAACGTGAATTGTGAACTTCTCAGGAACCGGTTCCTGCATATGTAGGAACCGGGTTCTGCTGTAACTTTTTGAAAAATATTAAACTTTGAAAATTCATAACTTTCCAACCGTAAGTCCGATTTGAGTGCCGTTTTCGGCAGTATTTCTTAAATTAAAAATACTATCTTATAAAATAAGAAAAATATTATTTTACGAAAATTATTTTAAAAAGAGTCAAATTCCCGATTTTTGTAAACTTTGGTATTTTGAGAATAATGTAGAATTGTTTGTAAATTGTTCTGATTTGGTGAATGAGAACTGATACTTATGTGTTGTGCCTACTATCCATTATGATTGAGATGTGATCATGTGATATATTGGTTTTGGCATTAATTGGAATTATGTTGTGATCATATTCCGTTGATTTGATGTTGACTTTCCGATTATGCGGTTTGTTATTATGTGCATATTTGATGTATATGCAATGGTGTATCCTTGATAATTGATTGTATCAGGTCCTTGTGGATGAAGTGCATGTTTATGCTGTTTGATGTGTGTATGATAAATAATGATATCATGTTTCTTTTGGTTTTGGTTCAGTTATGATAAATTGATGTATTTCATAGACTGATTTGATGTTGCATGCTGGTGATGTGCATGGATATGCATTGTTTTGGTGAAGTTAATTCCCATTGTGTGGAATTTGACTTGTATTTCCGTTAACCGATACCCTAGTGATGATGGGTGGTTAGGCTGGATTCGTGTCCGGTGTTTATGGACGAATCGATGGATTGCTGTATCCGGTTGATGATGGATCAGTTGGATTCGTGTCCGGTGTTTATGGACGAATCGATGGTTACTGTATCCAGTTGATGATGGATCAGTGTTGGGTGACTTGGTCACGTGATTGGTACCATATGCATTGTGTCTGCATTTGTGTTTGCATGGAATTGTAACATGTTAGGATGTCTTCCAGTGTTACAATTCTTTGGTTGATTATTGAATTGTGCATAATGACTTGTATGATTGAAACTGTGTGTTGAATATGGATTTATGCTAAAATGGGTGAAATAATATGCTTGTGATATACTGTTGATTGAGAAGCTTATAATACGTGTTAATTATGAGAAATATCACCCTTACTTTAATGATTTCAGATTAAAGTTAGCAGCCCAGGAGTTGGTGAGGATGGCTCTAGAGCTATGTTACTTTAAGTCCGCGTGTCAGTGTCGTGCTCTGATAGGTTGTAACACTGGGGGAAACGTTTGGATGATGAGTTTTATTTTATACTCTATTGTTTAATTTATGTTGGGAATACTTATGAAGTGAAGTTATTCCGGTTTTGAGACATTTCCGCTGTGTAGAACATGATATTGATTTGAATATTTATCTTAATAATTCCTTCAGTAAAGCATGACAACTGTAGATTTGAGGTTTTTTATATTTATCTTGAATTGTGACATCCCTATTTTCCATGTTACTCTGATTTAATTAATATATTCGCAGGTTATTTAGAAGGGGTGTTACAATCCACACTATTCTGAATACTTAGCTTAAGTCCCTGAAACAAACATTGATGGAAGAATTGGGAATAAATCCCTAATTTTGATGGATGATAAATGAATGATGCTTCCATACTTTTTGCGTAAAGATCTTGACTCATACACCTTTAGTTAATGAAATTTAGATACACCTAGTCTTGATAACTTAGTAATCATAACCATAAGAAGATAAAATTTGATCCCCAAGCCTCAAAGGAATACTCAAATGAATGACCCATCCCTGATTCCATGATTCTTGACTAATGCTGATGGAAATATAGTCCTATAAGTTGAGGAGGCTCCAAATAAATAATTCCATTCCATGGTCAAATAGAGACAACATTTGAATCTTTCTCAATTGATACACCCATCTCGAACCATATGGAAATCCTAATCTTAAGCCTTGAAGAAAGATTGCAACTTGATGTTGAGAAGAAAGAATATCCTTATAGTTTGACGATAAAGTAGTCTAGGAAATAAAACCCTAGCTTCAAACGAACGATTGATGGAAACCAGTTGATTCAAGCTTGAATGAGGATGAGAACCTTGAAGCTAAACAACAACCCTAATTATTCAACACCATTGATCCCGTGCTAAATTTACTAATCGATGATGCATGATGTGTTAAATGATCTACTGAAGGTTATGTACGAAAGGGAAATGTGAGATGCATAAGCCAGATAAAAGTAAAAGGGTAGGACAAATTTGGGGTATTACAGCAGTCAGAGGGATTCCAAGGCTTCATATTGATGAAGGGAAAGTCTGTGGTGAATGTCAGGTTGGAAAGCAAACTAGAATGTCACATCCAAAGACAAGACATCTGACCACCTCTAAGGTGCTAGAACTTCTACATATGGATCTGATGGGTCTAATGCAGGTGGAAAGTCTTGGTGGAAAGAGATATGCCTATGTTGTTGTGGATGATTTTTCCAGATTCACCTGGATAAACTTCATTAGGGAAAAGTATGATGTATTTGATGTATTTAAGGAACTGTGCAAAAGAATTCAAAGAGAAAAAGAAGGATGCATTGTCAGAATCAGAAGTGATCATGGTAAAGAATTTGAAAACAGTAAGTTTGATGAGTTTTGTTCCTTAGAAGGAATCAATCATGAGTTCTCTTCACCCATAACTCCTCAACAAAATGGAGTTGTGGAAAGGAAAAATAGGACTATACAAGAATCTGCCAGAGCAATGATACATGTCAAAAGACTTCCTATTCATTTTGGGCTGAAGCTATGAATACAACCTGTTATGTCCATAACAGGGTCACCTTGAGAAAGGGAACATCTTCCACCATTTATGAACTATGGAAAGGAAGAAAGCCTACAGTGAAGTACTTCCATGTCTTTGGGAGCAAATGCTATATTCTGACAGATCGTGAACAAAGGAGAAAGATGGATCCTAAAAGTGATGAAGGAATATTCCTAGGATACTCTACCAACAGCAGAGCATATAGGGTATTTAATTCCAGGACCAAAGTTATGATGGAATCTATAAATGTCATAGTTGATGATCACCATGAGGAAACAAATGTCCCATATGATGTAGAGACATTCTTTGAGACTTCAACTCAAGTGTCTGAAAAGGATGATGTGCCTAATCTTACTCCATCAGAGTCTGAATCAAAGGAAGCTAACAAAGATCCTTCCATCAGAATTCAGAAAGATCATCCTAAGGAACTCATCATAGGAGACCCTAACAGCGGAGTCATTACAAGATCCAGAGAAATCATCACAAACTCTTGCTTTGTGTCTAAGATTGAACCAAAAAATGTTAAAGAGGCTTTGACTGATGAATACTGGATTGGAGCAATGCAAGATGAATTGAACCAATTCAAGCAACATGAAGTATGGGAGTTAGTTCCTAGACCAGAAGGAACAAACATCATTGGCACAAAGTGGATCTACAAGAACAAATCAGATGCTGAAGGAGTTGTCACCAGGAATAAGGCAAGGCTTGTTGCTCAAGGATACACTCAAGTTGAAGGGGTTGATTTTGATGAGACTTTTGCTCCTGTAGCCAGACTGGAATCAATCAGACTTCTATTGGGAGTTGCTTGTCTCCTTAAGTTCAAGCTATTTCAGATGGATGTAAAGAGTGCCTTCCTAAATGGGTACTTAAATGAGGAAGTATATGTGGAACAGCCTAAAGGATTTGTGGATCCAAACTGTCCTGATCATGTCTACAAATTGAGGAAAGCTTTACATGGTCTGAAACAAGCTCCTAGAGCCTGGTATAACCGGTTGACAAAGTTCCTCGCTGACAAAGGATACAGGAAAGGAGGTTTGGATAAAACTCTTTTTGTCAAAAATGAAGGAGGAAAGATAATGGTAGCTCAAATTTATGTTGATGACATAGTGTTTGGAGGAATGTCAGATAAAATGGTTAAACATTTTGCTGACCAGATGCAAGCTGAATTTGAAATGAGCCTCATGGGAGAATTGACCTACTTTCTTGGACTGCAAGTCACAGAGATGGAAGACTCAATTTTTCTGTCTCAAAGCAAGTATGCAAAGAATATTGTCAAGAAGTTTAGAATGGAGAATGCCAGTCACAAAAGGACTCCTGCACCTACTCATTTAAAGTTGTCCAAAGACACAAGTGGGGCAAATGTGGATCAAAGCTTGTACATAAGCATGATAGGAAGTCTGCTATACTTAACAACCAGCAGACCTGATATTGCTTTTGCAGTTGGAGTATGTGCAAGATACCAGGCTGAACCCAAAGTAAGTCACATCAACCAGGTGAAAATAATTCTGAAGTATGTGAGTGGAACTTACAACTATGGCATGCTGTACTCTCATGGATGTGAACCAATTTTGTCTGGTTACTGTGATGCTGATTGGGCTGGTAGTGCTGATGATAGAAAGAGCGCCTCTGGAGGATGCTTCTTTTTGGGAAATAATCTTGTCTCTTGGTTCAGCAAGAAACAGAACTGTGTGTCTCTATCTACTGCTGAAGCTGAATACATAGCAGCTGGTAGCAGCTGTTCTCAAATGATCTGGATGAAACAGATGCTAATTGAGTATAATGTCACACAAGATGTCATGACATTGTACGGTGACAATCTGAGTACGATTAACATTTCCAAGAATCCTATACAGCATAGCAGGACTAAGCATATTGACATTAGACATCACTTCATCAGATATCTTGTGGAAGAAAAGGTGATTAAGCTGGAACATGTTGCCACTGAACTACAACTGGCTGACATTTTTACCAAGGCACTTAATGCTAGTCAGTTTGAAAATTTAAGGGGCATGCTGGGTATTTGCCAATATGAAGAGATGTAGCAATTAATTTTGCTTAAAACAAGGGATGAAAGAGATATTTTAGTCAAGTCTATCCTGATTGGGCTAATCATTTGTTTCCCTCCTTCTTTCCAAAATTTTAAGAAGTGGAATAGACATTCATATATCTCCCTCTTCTCGCTTTTCTGCAACAGTCTCCATTCCCTCAAACGAAGATTTCACACTCACTGTTACTTGTTTTCTAAATATCTCGAGATGTCTCAACAATCCATGTCATCATCTTCATCAAAGGCGACTGCTTCCTCCTCACCCTCTGACACCGAACCTAGGGCAATCATAAACTGCATGGATGCTGATGTTCTTGAGATAACTCCTCTTCGTGAAATGGAAGTTGATCCTACTAAGGTCAAGAAGGTGCGAACCATACATGCAAGAAGATCACAAGCTTCTCCATCTGGTAAATATTCTCAACCATCATCTTCTGTTCCTCCAGAGATAGCTAATAGGGAAGGTTCTGCTTATGTACATCAAGCTATTGCCAGACTAGTCACTAGGATTCTTAATGAGAATCACTCTGTTCCTGGCATATTTGTACCTTTGAACCAAGAAATTGCTAGCCCTAATGTAGAAAGGGATCCAGATGTCACTCAGAATGTTGAGACACCTGATGACAACATTAGGAAATCTCCAGAAAAACCTGATGATCACCAGAACCCTACTGACAAGGCTGTTGAACCTCCTATTATTGATGTTGATGAAGAATTTTCTGACAATGATTTAATTGCTAATATCAACCCTAGCATAGCTAGAAGGATGATGAGTAGAAAAGAAAAGCAGAATGGTGCCCAAAGCCCCTCCAAAGAGAAGGCTATTGAAGTTGTTCATAAGAAAACTAGGCCTGAGAACAAGGCTAGAGTAGAAGCTGAGAAGGATCAAAAAGCTGGAACGTTGAAAGGGAAGGGGAAGGTAAAAGCTAGAGTACCTGTTGGTAGTCTCTCAAATCCTTTGAGACAACCTATAACCAAGAAAAGAAAGGATCCTGAACCCTCTGAATCTGATGAGGAATCCGACTTTGATTTTGATGTTGAGAGCAATGTTCCAGACATTCCTCTCAGGAAGAAACCCTCTTCTAGCAAACTGCCTAAGGTTCCTGAAGTTGCCATTGACAACATCTCCTTTCACCATCCAGAAAATGCAAGCAGGTGGAAGTATGTGTTTCTGAAAAGGATTGCCTTGGAGAGAGACCTGAACAACAGTGTTATTGAGTGTAAGGAAGTCATGGATCTAATCAAAGCTGCTGGCCTGATGAAAATAGTGGTCAATTTTTCCAACTGCTATGAGATTCTTGTCAAAGAATTTATAGTAAATTTGTCTGATGGTTGTGCTGATGGAAAGTCAGCTGATTTTAAGAGTGTTTTTGTGAGAGGAAAGAAGGTAAATTTCTCTCCTACTGTGATAAACAAATTCCTAGGAAGGCCTGATGATGCTCAATCTGAGCTTAAAGTTACTGACAACCAGGTTTGTCAAACCATCACTGCCAAGCAAGTCAAGCACTGACCCTTGAAAGGGAAGCTAACTGCAAGCAAGCTGAGCACGAAGTTTGCCATACTGCACAAAATTGGTGCATCTAACTGGGTTCCCACCAACCACAAATCCACCATTTCCACAGGGTTGGGAAGATTTATCTATGCTGTTGGAACCAGAACAAACTTTGATTATGGCAACTATATCTTTGATCAAACATTGAAACATGCTGGAAGTTGTGCTATTAAAGGCCCTATTGCTTTTCCCTCTCTCCTGTGTGGTATAATCATTGATCAGTATCCTGATATTCTGGTTGAAAAAGACTCTGTATGCAAAAGAGCCCCTGCACTTGGTTTTCACTATAAGCTGTTTCAGGGAACACATGTCCCTGACATTGTTATGACATCTGCTGAGACATCAAATGTAAAAACTCATTCCAAGAAAACTGATGTTATAGTTGTCCTAAAAGAAACCTGCAGAGAGCTTGATGCAAGAAAAAGGACTCTTGAAGAGCTGATTGCTAGACTGGAACAGGAGGAGAATGAAGAACAATTAAGGGAAGAGGATGCTGATGAAGACCAGCATAATGTTGCTGAAAATAGTGCTTCCTCAGGGGATGACAGTACCTGAAGGTCTGTGTTTGCTGAAAAGATTGCTGCTGGAACTTGTTGCTGCCAAATGATGACTTCTCTTTATTTCTGTGTTTTTTTTTTAATTTCCTTTTGGATGAATGTATAACTTAAAGTACAAGTATATTTGGCCTCTTTATGGCTAAAAAGGGGGAGAAGAAATTGTGGTAATTTTGGTAGAATTAGATATTGGTAGCTGTTATTAAAAAATTCTGCTGCTTTCAAATCTCTGATTGTTTAGGGGTTTTAGCCAAAAATTTGCTAAAGGGGGAGTTTGTAAGTGTTTGTTTGTTGGCATTTTTTTTGGTAAAACCAGATTTGCGAATGTCATGGCTGATGTCATAACATTCTGGGATAAAGGTACATTCTGCAGAAAAGAATGTTCTACAGGAACTACTCAGTATGAGTGATTATAATGATCATTAAGCTATGATCATATATATTGAATTCTACCAAAATCAGTGAGCAAGATACATGATGTCATAACTAATGTTAAGACATCCTGTACTGATCAAGTTGTTGTGCAGATTTATTATTCCTGAGATTTTTCAGGAAACTGGTGTGCTGCTCTGAGTTGAAGAATTATTGTCCAGATCAGCTGCTCACGTGGACATTAGGTTAACCTTGCTTAACCCTAATTTGTTATGAAAAAGCCCTAGACCAAGTCTTTAGGTTAAATTTAGTTAACCCTAGCTATTTTCATGGAAGCCCTATATGAGGAATAGTCTGCTTATATATTTCTCACGAAGCCTAATGGACTGGAGCACTTTTGACAGAAGATCAATAAGGCATTGTATAGTTGTAACTACTGTGAGCCAAACAATTATCGTTTTGATAAGTGACTTGGAGTAGGATTTGGTTGTAAGGGTTGTTTAATCACTCAAAGATTTGAAGCACGAGTGTTTGTGTCTCTTGATTAAAGCTTTGAAGCAAAATCAAGTAAGGGTTGTTTACCACTCAAAGCTGTGAAGCACGAGTGATTGTGTCCCTTGATTAAAGCTTTTAAGCAAAATCAAGTATGTGTATTGAAGAATGTCTTCATAATCTCATCAATCAATAGATTAGTATCACTGTTGTGATTGAGGGGGAG
The DNA here is from genome assembly GCA_948472305.1 of Vicia faba. Classification (NCBI taxonomy): domain Eukaryota; kingdom Viridiplantae; phylum Streptophyta; class Magnoliopsida; order Fabales; family Fabaceae; genus Vicia; species Vicia faba. Next base: position 499,533,580 of record OX451736.1, read on the forward strand.
TGAGTAGGAACTCAGGTTTAAGTTGGACTTAGATTGAAGTTGCATTGGGTAGGTCTTAAGTGAAGGAGATAAACTGGTTGGTTTATTCCTAAATTAACACCTCTTATAGTGAATTTCCTCCCTGGCTTGGTAGCACCCAGAGTAGGTGTTGTTACACACTGAACTGGGTTAACAATTGATTGTGGTCTTTACTGTATTTTAAATTACTGTTTGGAGTGTGTACAAGTGTGTCAGATATGGTGTCATAACATTCACTGTGACATTAAGTATCTGTTGCCAGAATTTCAAGTCCCTCGATGACCCTTTCGACATTGCCTCGATAAAATGATCTTAAAACCTTAGGATAATTACTAAGATATCTTACTAGTTGCCTTTGTGACCGTACGATGACCCTCGATTGTCTCTCAAAACATCAGACGATAGGACTGCCTACTCACTAATAGTAGGATATCACTGTCTAAAGGAAAAGAGGAAAAGAACAAACTTTTTCAAGTAGGTAGATAGTTCTTAGATGCTTGCTCAAAATAAAACAAATTTTCACATACACAAAACTCTTTCCAAAAACATTTTCAAAATACTTTGTATACGTTCTCAACAATATGAGAAACATTACAAAGTTCACCGCGCTAAGGTGTCCTTTCAAAATACTTTCTTCAAACATACAAACACAAGGTATTTTCAAATGAGCTAGCATCTAAGAGCTCGTAGATAACTACATATGGAAAGGGTGCTAACACTTTCTCTTTCCATAATCTACCCCCTTACTCAAATAATCTCGAAAAGTTTTTTTCTGTTCTTTTCACCCTTTCCTTTGTTGGATAAAAGAAAAGTCAGTGGCGACTCTTACTTACCGCAACATTTGTGAATACAAATGCAAAACCAGTATAACAGTCAGTTCTCTCACTGTATTACACTATGTATGCTCTTGCGAAAAATCAGAGTCCAATTTCGTAGTTCGTATGTGTTTGATTAGTTTTTTTATAGGATTACTCTTTCAAATGATCTTTTGAAAATTGAGTGATCGTAAATGCAGTTTGAAATATAATTTGAAACCAATGCTATTAATCCTTTTTGAAAAATGTCTTGAGTTTTGTTATGTCACTAAAAAAAGATTTTTGATAATTAGTTAACTCTTTTGATTTGTTGATTGATAAAGAGTTGATCTTTATTAAAATTAAATCGCGTTAGGCGAAGAAATTGAGTTTTATAAGGAGTTGATCCTTATTAAAATTAAATCGCGCGAGACGAAAAAATTAATTTGATTTATTGATAATTTTTAGATGTTTTGATTTAGATAATTAATTGGTAAATATTAAGCCGACCAATCAATTATTCGAGAATGTATATCCTGTTATTTGTAATATATTTGAATTAATTTAATTTAGAAAAGAAAATTTAATTTATGTAGAATCATTAAATCTAAATTTTATCTATGACTCCTTTTATCTCTAAAATCTTAATTAGAAATATGTTATAAAATTAATTAAACAAAAAACAAAGACAACTAAATAAAGGTAAAAAAATATAATAACAAAAAATAAATAATAGTCGACGATATGAAACAGGGACGCTCCTTAGGTATCATTAGTATGTACCGTGTATACGGTTTTACATGGTGGTAATAGTAGTGAACTTGGTTTACTGTTAACTAAAGAAAAGTACCTCCTTTTTGAATCAATATGTTAACAGTGGTTTAATGCAAAGGAAATTCGCAGAAACGTGAAAGCAAAAAAATGGATGATAATTAAAATAGTGTTTTTGGTTTGGCTAAACATAGAGGTTCCAATGGTTTTTCTGGAAAAATGTGAAAGTGTGCAGAATAAATTGTTTGTGTGGAAAGTGGCTTCATGTTGAAAAGCTGTGGAAAAAAAAATTAGAGTGTAACCGTGAAATTGTTTAGTATATCAAAAAATTAATCCGCTCAATATGATATCACGATGATAAAATAATTATTTCCATCATCATCATCCGGTTTAATCAAATAAATTAAAGAAAAAATAAAAAGAGTGGCCTCATATTAATCATTGGTCAAGGAAAAAAACAAAAAAAAAAAGTTTTGAAAAGCACAGTGTGAAAGTGAAAGTTGAAAATCATAACATCATGACTAACCATTTCACTGATATAGAGGATTTATCTATTCAAAAGCTATGTCTCTAATTTTTTCCTAAACCGGCCTTTCGGGTTTTCGGTCTACCGAGACATTCCTTTTTGCCTAAGTCGCCCTTTCGGGTTTTCGTCGTAGCGAGCTGTCCTTTTATTTTTCTAGGCGAAGTATTTCTTGACTGCATCAACATTCAGAGGACGTGGGAACTCCTCACCATCCATTTTTTCAAGAATCAATGCACCGCCAGAGAAGGCTTTCTTGACAACATATGGGCCTTCAAAATTGAGAGTCCACTTGCCCCTAGAATCAGCGTTAAAATACATGATCTTCCTGAGCACGAGATCGCCTTCTCTGAATTCACGAGGCTTGACCTTCTTGTCAAAAGCTTTCTTAATTCTTTTCTGGTATAACTGACCATGACACAAGGCCGTCATTCTTTTCTCTTCAATCAAATTCAACTGGTCAAACCTGTTTTGGACCCATTCAGCCTCTGACAACTTGGTTTCCATTATCACGCATAAGGGGGGAACGTCAACCTCAACGGAGAGAATTGCTTCCATGCCATTTACAAGAGAGAACGGGGTTTCCCCTGTTGAAGTGTAGACAGATGTTTGATACCCGTGCAGAGCAAAAGAGAGTATCTCATGCCAATCTTTGTAAGTAACAACCATTTTCTGGATGATCTTCTTGATGTTCTTATTAACATCTTCAACATCCCCATTCATCTTTGGCATGTAAGGAGATGAATTATGGTGGACAATCTTGAACTCTTCATAAAGTTCAGTCATTATCTTGTTACTAAGATTTGAGCCGTTGTCGGTGATAATCCTGCTTGATACTCCATACCGACATATCAGATTACTCTTGATAAAATTCACTACCACTTGTTTAGTGACATTAGCATATGAAGTTGCTTCCACCCATTTGGCGAAGTAGTCAATTCCCACCAAAATGAAACAGTGTCCATTCGACGCCTTTGGTTCAATCATCCCAATCATGTCAATACCCCACATAGAGAAAGGCCATGGGGATAAAATAACATTGAGAAGCGTCAGAGGCACATGAATTATGTCAGTATAAATCTGTCATTTATGGCACTTCTTTGCAAATTTATAACAGTAAGATTCCATCATCAGCCAATAATAACCTGCCCTAAGCATCTTTTTCACCATCGAATGTCCATTGGCATGAGTGCCAAAGGAATCTTCATGGACTTCATGCATCAACATGTCTGCTTCGTATCTATCCATGCATTTGAGCAAGACCATGTCATAATTTCTTTTATACAACACATCTTCATTGAGGAAAAAGCTACCTTCCAACCTTCTCAATGTCTTTCTATCTTTATTTGACGCATAAATCGAATATTCCTGAGTCTGGAGAAAATGCTTGATATCATGATACCAAGGCTTTTCATATGACGTTCTTCTGCTGCGAACACATGAGCCGGTCTATCCAAACATCACACTGTGATATGAGGCACATCATTCCAAGTATTCACTTGATACATAGAAGCCAGAGTTGCCAAGGCATCTGCCATTTAATTTTCGTCTCTGGGAATATAATGAAATTCAACTTTGTCAAAGAAAGGTAGTAATCTTCTGGCATAATCTTTGTAAGGGATCAAACCAGGGTGACGAGTATCCCATTCTCCTTTAATCTGATTAACTACCAAAGCTAAATCACCATACACATCTAGAACATTGATTCTGAGATCAATGACTTTCTTGAGACCCATGATACAAGCCTCATACTCCTTCATATTATTGGTACAATCAAATGTCAGCCTTGCGGTAAAAGGAATATGTGATCCATGAGGAGTAATAATTACAGCGTTAATTCCTTTCCCATAAGCATTCATAACTCCATCAAATACCATACCCCACCGGGATTCAGGATCAGGACCTTCCCCAGGCAAAGGTTCATCACAATCTTTTGCTTTCAAGAACATCACATCCTCATCAGGGAAATCATACTTGACAGATTAATAATCATCTACTGGTTGGTGAGCAAGATAATCCGCCAGCACACTACTTTTTATAGCCTTCTGGGTGTGGTATTCAATATCGTATTCAGACAACAACATCTGCCAACAGGTAATTTTCCAGTAAGAGCGGGCTTTTCAAAGATATACTTGATTGGATCCATTTTGGAAATCAACCAAGTAGTATGATTCGACATATATTGCCGCAACCGCTTTTCCGCCCAGGCCAAAGCATAACATGTCTTTTCCAACATAGAATAACGCGACTCACAGTCAGTAAATTTCTTACTGAGATAGTAGATGTCATATTATTTCTTTCCTGTTTCATCCTGTTGTCCTAAAATACAACCCATAGAATTATCCAACACTGTCAGATACATGATCAATGGTCTTCCTTCAACGGGAGGGAGCAAGATAGGAGGTTCAAGATGATATTCTTTGATACTTTCAAATGCCCTTTGGCAATCATCCGTCCACACACCACCCTGATCTTTCTTTAACAACTTAAAGATCGATTTGTACGTTGTAGTCATGTGGGAAATGAATTTGGAAATGTAATTCAACCACCCAAGGAAGCCTCTAACTTGCTTTTCAGTCCTTGGCACAAGCATTTCTTGAATTGCTTTGACTTTATCAGGGTCAACTTAAATTCCTTTCTGGATGACAATGAAACCTAGAAATTTCCCTGATCAGACACTGAAGGTGCATTTGTTTGGATTCAAGCGGAGACGATACTTCCTCAAACGATGAAACAACTTCAACAAATCTTCCACATGCCCTTCTTCGGTCTGTGATTTAGCAATCATGTCATCAACATACACCTCGATTTCCTTGTGCATCAGATCATGGAATAGGGTTGTCATAGCTCTCTAGTACGTTGCACCAGCGTTCTTCAACCCGAAGGGCATCACTCTGTAATAGAATGTTCCCCAGGGTGTGATAAACGTTGTTTTTTCCATGTCCTCAGGAGCCATTCTTATTTGATTATATCTGGAAAAATTCGTCCATGAATGAGAATACTTTAAATTTTGTTGTACTGTCAACCAACATATCAATATGTGGCAATGGAAAATCATCTTTTGGACTAGCTTTATTTAGATCTCTGTAATCTACGCACATGTGAACTTTTTCGTCTTTCTTTGGTACAGGTACAATATTGGAAATCCATTAAGGGTACACTGATGTCACAAGAAAACCGGCATTTATTTGTTTTAACACTTCTTCTTTGATTTTCACTGCCATATAAGGGTGAGTTCTTCTTAACTTCTGCTTGACTGGCAGGCACTCTGGCTTCAAAGGCTAATGATGCTCCACAATATCAGTATCTAGACCAGGCATATCTTGGTATGACCAAGAAAAGATGTCCACATACTCTTTCAGTAATTCAGTCAACCCGCTCTTCATATCAAGATGCAACAATGCTCCAATTTTGATTTCCTTTGGCTCTTCCTCTGAACCCAAATTGATTGTCTCCAACGACTCTTTATACGGCTGAATGGCATTTTCCCCGCGCTCAAGCAACCATGAAACCTCTTCTAGAATCTCATCATATTCTTCTTCTTTGGTCCCACACACATGATATTCAAAGTTGGGAGAGGGTGCTGGGTCATTGTATTCAACACGTTTTTTAATTAATCTACACATGTGATTTATGATTGCTTTTAGAAACTGACACATATATCAAGTGATCATGCATATTTATTTATAGTTATTATTTATTCAAAAAGAAAGGTTTTTTTATTACCTTTTTCCAATAAAAAGCATAAAATAAAAACACAATTTGAGAGTCAAAGACAAATTTTATTTATGATTTTAATGATCAAAGCAAACAGATAAGCCCACACAATATTAACTTTCACCTTGGGAAAAGTGAAAGCTTTTTGAAAAGATAAACAAAACAAATTACTTTGAGACATGGATGCAAGTGGGAACATCAAAAGTGACCCAGTTCTGGATTCTGACTCCAGGCGTCACATAATTTAGCATCTCCTGTTCTTCTTCATCCTCCATAATATCATTAACTCCAGAAACTGTTGGGTAAAGGCATCCTCTGTTGTGGAAAATATCCTGATAGCTGCTCACAGTAGACTTCGGCTTCAAGTTTTCACCTTTTCCATTCTTCGTAGAAAATCCAAATCCAGTCCTGCTCTTGTTCATTGGAGGGTCAACAATTTGTCCCCACACTTTACTAGGGAAATTGCACACAACCTTTTGAGCATCTTTAAATGAAGCCATAGAATTCTCATTCTCTCTTACGTTATCAATGGATAAGGCTTAGAATTGCGTTCCAATAGAAACTTCATCTGCTTCTGCAACACTGAAAGATGATAGATGAGATATCAACAATGCTTGCTCTCCATTTATAATGACCACCTTTCCTTCTTGCATGAACTTCAACTTTTGGTGCAGAGTTGAAGTGATAGCCCCTGCCTCATGTATCCATGGTCGTCCTAGTAAGAAGATGTATACGGGTACAATAGCCATGACTTGGAAAGTAATCTGGAAAAGGTGCGGGCCTATGTAGATAGGCAGATCCACTTCCCTAATAACAAACTTTCTTGATCCATCGAAAGCTTTTACAATAATACCACTTGGGCACATGGGAGCCCTTTGATACTTCAGCTTTATCAGTGTGCTCCTCGGTATAACATTTAAGGAAGACCTATTATCAATCAGCATATTTAACAATGAATCACTTTTACAGTTCATGGATATATGGAGAGCCAAATTTTGATTCTTCCCTTCATCAGGAAATTCATCATCGCAAAAACTTAAGTTATTTTAGGACATAATATTACCTACCACACTACTGAATTGATCTAACGGCATATCACACTCCACGAAGGCTTGATCCAACACCCGCATTAAAGATTCTCAATGGGCATCAGAATTCATCAACAATGCTAGGATAGACATCTTTGAAGGAGTCTGCAATAGCTGATCTACAACTCTGTAGTCACTCATTTTGATAATTTTCAAAATATCATCCATATCTTTCTCTAGGGTAGCACCACTGGACTCCCCTACAACTTTCTTATTCTCAACACTTTTCATAACTTTCTTACCAGTATTATCATTTCCTCGAACAACCAGTGCAAATACACGACCACTGCGGGTCACTCTACTAGTCTCAGCAATATTCTCGATATTAGACAAAGGCTGGATGAGAACTTCCACACCATCCTCTAAAATAGTAGCATTGTACTTGTACGGTACAAATTTGTTTGATTTGTAAGGAACATGTTCTGGCAAGTAAATCACCACTAGGGAAACAATTGGCTTTCTACAATATTCAATCTCAACAGGGCAAAATCATTAAAACATGGCACAATTACGTTCACACCTTCTTCAAAAAATTTGGGTACCAAAGAATCATCGCTGGAGAACATATCCTCATATGAGGAAAAGAATTCATCCGCAGAAGCATATTTATCATCTGATTCAACCTCATCCAGGCAAACCTCAATCTTATTAACCTCATGGTAATCATCTCTTTGGCTTGAAACCTTGATAGTTCCATTATCCAATAACAATTGAATACCTCTTCTTACAATGGAACATCCTCGGGAATCCCTGCAGCAAACCCGGCAAGATCCATAGTGGTGCTCTACCTGACCAGCCATATGGCAGAAAGTAGCGTGCAATTGCACAAGATCATCATTTATATGGTTCACATCAAAGATCCCGAACTCTCTAGGACATCCAAAGACCATGTCCACTTATTCGTCATATTCTGCCCTAGGCCGGATTATATGGATGAGATCCTTATCTATCATCTCCTGCAAGTCAGGCTTTATCTTATCACAACCTTGTATATCAGTACTACAGATACCACAACCAGCATGGTCCTAAGTATAGTAACTAAACTCGCCAAGGTCTGCATGCATCTTTACCAAGTCTCCTCTGACCAAGTTGATATCATAAATGCGGAAGTCCCCTGGACAACCAACAACCATGTTGACAGTATTCACTCCTCCATGCTTTGGTAGAGGATTATCTTTAACCTTAGGGTTGACATTCTTAAAGGACAAAAGGCTAGACCTCACCATTTTCTATACCTCTGATTTAGAGGATAACCGTTTTCCATATTATGCCCTGGTGCACCCTGATGGAAAGTGCACGTCTGATCTGCCTTATAGTACCAAGGCAAAGGTGAGGGTATAGCAGGGGGGGTGGTCTAGTCTGGACCAACTTTTTCTGGATCAATGTTGGGAGTAAATCTACATAACTCATGGGGATAGAGTAAAAAGCCTCTCTCCTCTAATTCTGCCCTTGATTTCCTTAAGGGGCTGGTCTTTGATAAGCGAATGTAGTCGTAGCTGTATTAACAACTGGAGTTACCGAGGCAACCTGTTGATAACGCTGATGATTTCTCCTAGGAGGATTAACCCTTCTCTCTTAAATAACAGAATTTGTCTCTCCTTCTTTATTTTTAGAAAAATCCATATGATGGTTTCTTCACACTTCCAGAATTTTCACTTCTTGTCAAACGACCTTCTCTTATAGCTTCTTCCAAACGGACGCCCATTCCCACCATCTCGGTAAAATCACTAGGTGCACTCGCCACCATTCTTTCATAATAGAATGCACCTAAGGTTTTCAGAAAAATCTTTGTCATCTCTTTTTCTTCCATTGATGGAATCACCTGGGCGGCTACTTCACGCCATCTCTGTGCGTATTCCTTAAATGACTCCTTGTCCTTCTGGACTATTGCCTTGAGTTGATCACGGTCAGGCGCCATGTCCACATTGTATTTGTATTGTCCGATAAATTCTTCACCCAAGTCATTGAAAGAATGAATATTGGCACTGTCTAGGCTCATGTACCATTTCAACGTTGCACCAGTCAAACTGTCTTGAAAGAAATGAAACAATAAGTGTTGATCATCGGTATGAGTATAAATTCTCCTCACATACATCACTAAGTCAGCATGAGGGAAAGTGTTGCCCTTGTACTTTTCGAACTCTGGTACTTTGAACTTTGTAGGTATTTTCCCATTTGGAACCAAACACATATCACTCACATTCTTCCCAAACAGTTCTTTTCCTCTTAGGGCCTTCAACTTGTTAGAACAATGTTTGAATCTACTACCCTATATTTAAGTTTTGATGATAACAAAGTGAAAAGATATAGTAGTTATAAGATTCATAAAAGAATTATATGCTGCCTAAAATATTATGTTCTGACTTGCAGATACTCTGATTGGTATAAGCAAGATCACGTCCTTTAAAGCATCAGAATTTGATTTCATACACCAGCATCAGAAGTTGTTATATCAGAACGTCAAGATCAGATAATCAACTCACGTACATGCTGAAGCTTGATGAACAGAACTGCGCTCAAACACTCTGATACAGAAACACATAGTTCATCAGCAGCGAAGCAGAATCAGAATGAGCCAAGCCAGAACTTGCATTAAAGAAGCAACGGCACTGTGCATTGAAAGCTAATTAATTCCAACGGCCTCATTCTAGACAAGATCTGCTCAAAAAGGAAAGCTTGTTATTAGCATTGAATCAAGAATATTGCATTCAACGTTCATCTTCTCAAGTGCTATATAAACAAGGCTTCGAAGATTATAATGGCTAATGCTTCCCAACTCTATACACGTACAAAAGCTATAATCTTCACTCTCTCAGTTTTGCTAAACCACAAGCTCTGATACCAATTGAAGGGGTGAAAAACACAAGAAGGGGGGGGGGTTGAATTGTAAAACTGAAATCTTAAAGCAAGTTAAGTGAGATTCTCTAGGATCTGAAAGGTACTACTAATCTGGGCTTGTTTTATAGAAAATCTAGTGATTACAGCTTAGTAGGCTACTGTGATGCTGATTTTGCTGGAAACAGAGTGGAACGTAAAAGTACTTCTGGAAGCTGCCAGTTTCTGGGAGAAAATCTGATCTCTTGGTCCAGCAAAAGGCAATCAGTGTTCGTTTTGATGATAAGCTTGACTCTGAAAAGTCAAAGCAGAATGAAATTCTTGCAGGTATAGAAATTGAATTTACAGGTTCTAAGCTGAAGAACAAAGATCTGAGTCAGCCCAAACCTGAAGTAACTCAGAAGAAGACAAAGAAGAGGAAAGCACCAGCAGAAGGATCATCTCATCAGACTCCAAAGAAAAGAGGTAATTCATCTGCTGCCCCTATTTCAATTTCATCTACTGTTCCAACATCTGCTGCACCTTCCAGAATATCAATCCCAATCCCTACCATTGATGAAACCATTCCAGAAGATCCTTCTGAGGCCTTACAACTCAGAAGACCCAGAACCAAAATTCCCAAACAACCAACAATTTCAACAACACCAATTCTTGACCAAATGGTAGCTGATATTGAGCGTGAACTTGCTTCTGCTCAACCAAATTCTGAACCACAAAATATTCCTCCTCCAGAACCAGAACAACAACAACAACCACTTTCAGAAGAACCTCTGATCCCTGAACAATCAGAGATTCCACCTCCTCAACCAGAAAATAAAGCACCTTCTCCTCCTCAATCTGAACCTCACTCACCTCAACCATCACCGTTGGCAATTCAGTTGCCAGGTGGAACAACCATTGTCATGGCCCAGTTGCCATCCTCATCAGAAGAATCAACACCTCCAAATACTCCCAAACCTCCTTCCACTCCCATCGAAATATCTGACTCTGATACCCCCTCTCCAAAGCAAACAGCCCCTCAGCAAACCTCTGAAAACCCCAGCAGAACTTTCATTGACTTAACCAGTCTTGAACGTCTTGCTGATCTAAGACACAAAATTGCTATCCCAAAACCAAAGCAACCAGATGTTGGCTCTGGTATTTTGAATTTTGAAACAGGTGTGCTGCAATGGATTGCTTCTTTGAAGCAAGTCTGTCCTGGGATGATTGACCCAGCTGCTTCTGATCAGCTCTGGTCACAGTTCAGAGTATGGGTACGTGCTGAAGCTCTCAAGTTGCAGGATATCAACTATGAGCAGGCTCAACAGAACTTCAGCAAGCTGCTGAAGGAAGTTGAAAATCAGTTGCCTCAGGAAGCTGTGCTCCCTCTGGACAGTGAATCTTGGTCTGAGAAAGAACAAGCTGCAAAGGTGCAACCTTCAGAAGAAGACAAGACCATTCAGGCTGAAGAAAATCAAGCAGAGGATATCGCTGAAAGTTCTGAGAAGCTGCCTCCCTCTGATGCTTCTCAAGCTGTCTTGGATAGGCAGACTCTGGAAGAATTAAGGCTGAACGACTTGCGTCTACAGCAGCGTATGGACGAAAATGATCAGAAAATGAAAGCAAGAATGGATGTGCAGGACAGCAAAATTGACACTGTTGTCAACATGGTTCAGAAGCAGAATGAAACTTCTGAAAAGATTCAAGCAATGCTAGAGAGCCTGTTCTCACGCATGCCCCCTAAACCTTAAATCTTTTTTCATGCATAACTTTTTCATGTTTTCTTCATTTTCTGATGCACTGTTTTGATTTTGTTTTGTAATGTTTGCTCTGATCCTGAACTATTTTAATATAATTTGTTTTTCTGATCTAAATTGTTTTAGCACAGCACCAACACTTTTTGATTGCTGACAAAAAGGGGGAGAACAAGAATGATATTTAAAATCAATAACGGGCTAACTAGACAGAAACTCTCAAACATTCTAACTCTACTACTTGAAATGTTTTTCTTGTTTTGTGTAAAGTCTACAGGCACAAGGAAGCTCCTGGACACTCTGAAGACTAGAAGCTCTAATCGAAATGTAGAAGCTCTGATCAATGTTGCTCTGATCAATATGAAGTTCTGATCGATCTAATACTCTGATCCAAAGCAAAGCTCTGACAGGAAAAGCTCTGAAGCTCTGCTCTCTGACAAGTCAAAGACTCTTATAATCTAATGTTCAAAGAAAGAAAAAGATCTGATCCTGAAGAACACATATATCAAAGGGAAGTAATAAACTCAGGGGGAGTATCTCTTAACTCTGACTTCTCCGTACTTCTTAACTCTGATATCTTCTCATCTTTTACCTCTCACTCTGATACCTTTTCACGTTATTTTTATTTTAAAATATTTAGTTTTTGTCATCATCAAAAAGGGGGAGATTGTTAGAACAATGTTTGAATCTACTACCCTATATTTAAGTTTTGATGATAACAAAGTGAAAAGATATAGTAGTTATAAGATTCATAAAAGAATTATATGCTGCCTAAAATATTATGTTCTGACTTGCAGATACTCTGATTGGTATAAGCAAGATCACGTCCTTTAAAGCATCAGAATTTGATTTCATACACCAGCATCAGAAGTTGTTATATCAGAACGTCAAGATCAGATAATCAACTCACGTACATGCTGAAGCTTGATGAACAGAACTGCGCTCAAACACTCTGATACAGAAACACATAGTTCATCAGCAGCGAAGCAGAATCAGAATGAGCCAAGCCAGAACTTGCATTAAAGAAGCAACGGCACTGTGCATTGAAAGCTAATTAATTCCAACGGCCTCATTCTAGACAAGATCTGCTCAAAAAGGAAAGCTTGTTATTAGCATTGAATCAAGAATATTGCATTCAACGTTCATCTTCTCAAGTGCTATATAAACAAGGCTTCGAAGATTATAATGGCTAATGCTTCCCAACTCTATACACGTACAAAAGCTATAATCTTCACTCTCTCAGTTTTGCTAAACCACAAACTCTGATACCTCTTTATTGTTTAGCAATCTAGATCCTATGCTTCATTTTGTGTATACATCACAGTTGTGATAAAGTTTTGTAGAAAACATTCACACACATTGTTTTATACCTTTGTAAGAAAGTGTTGCCTTGACAAACCGGGTTGTGGTTTGAATCAAGAAGGCTTTAGCAGTTGTTAAAGCAGTCTGTAATATTCAGTTGAATATAGTGAATTAAGACCTCGTTGGAGAGAGGCGAAATCACCTTGACGGGTGGACTGGAGTAGTTTGAGATCAAACGAACCAGGATAAAAATATCTTGTCAATTGCTTTAAGATTTCAGTTTTACAATTCAACCCCCCCTTCTTGTGTTTTTCACCCCTTCACAACTCTTTCTGCATCTTATCAAACTGATCCTGAAAATTGTCCATCCGATCATAGAAACCCAAGCTTTCACTTGATGGAGGAATAGGGTGATACACTTCATCATTAGCAAATGGTACATCATTCACCGAGGGAGGTGCAGCATAATGAATCTCATTTCTAGTAGCAGGGTTAATATGCACCATAGGAGGTGCAGGAGCAGCAGTAGCCTGAGCAAGTGGAGAAAATTGAGCATCCTGATTAAAAACTTCCGGCATAAAGTTCTCTGGCATTCCCCAGGGATAACCTTGAGGAAAACGATTCTGAATAAATACATCTGGAGTAGCAGAAACAAGAATAGTTGGAGCTTCATTAGTAACTATTGTTTGTTGATGTTGAGCAAGTGATGGCTGATTCTGAGCAGCCACCAAAGATTCCATCAGAGCAGTCAGATTGGTCATACCGTCCTTCAGAGCAAAAACTTCTTCGTGCAGCTCGCAATTCTATTGTTTTAGATTATCCATCTTCTTTCTAAAATTAGCCCGAGTATTGTACTGATGAGACAACTTGCTATATGAAGTAAAGAAGCTCAGTAAGACACCTGGATATGCACAAAAAATGCAAGAAGTATGTAGAATATGATGCATGATAGGCAATGCACATGATTTATTTTATTATTAATATTTCAAGGAACTCAAAGATTTATAGACTATTTTGCAAATATCAAAGTACTAACACATTTGAAATACTGAAAATATCATTATAATAACTTCAAAACGAATTACAACTTTTCCGTACAAGTTTAAATAATCCCAAGTACAAGATAAAGATAAAGCCTAAAAACCCTATAGAAGCAAAGCTGGTGGAGGTCACTCTTCATGCTGACGCTTTCTTATGAGTCTTACAATCTGAGTATTCAACCTCTGGTTCTCTTCTGCATATCTGTTGGCGACCTCTTTCCAATCATCAGAGTCGAGAGATGAGCAACTAAGGCCCAACTGAGGCTTAGAGGAAAATAAATCCTCTCGCCTTTCCATCGCCTCTACAACACGACTCTCAAGAATCTCGATCAGATAATCTTTCTAAAGAATGAAAAAACAGAAGAAAGGGGGGGGGGTGAATTGGGGTTTTGAAATCTAAGATAAAATGACACTTGATTTTTATCCTGTTTCGTTTGAACTCAAACTACTCCAGTCCACCCTCCAAGGTGATTTCGCCTCTCTCCAACAAGGTCTTAATCCATTAATCAAACTTGATTACACAAATACAATGACAACTGTCAATGTCTTCTTGAGTCTAAATCACAACCCGGTTTCCTCAAGGAATTACAAAATATGAATCAAAATGTGTACAATAGTGTTTCTAGAAAACTATATCACAACTGCGATTTTTTTACACAAAGTTTAAGCACAATGAAGATGATATATAAGACAACTTAAGAGTGTTCTTTTTACGTATGTATTCCAAATTGATTTCTTCTTCAAGTCTTTTTTATATAAGCAAAGCTTTTGAGAACCGTTGGAGACATCATAATTTATTTTTGGAATGTTGATGAATAAAGATGAATGCACTTTCCAAGAGTAAAGATCTTATTTAGAAACTTCTGTTACTTTATGATGAGCTTTTAAATGAATTGTAACACATCAGAATAACTCCAGTACTCAGAACATGATACATCAGAGTTTGACTTGCGCTTGGTGCTGAGTCTTTAGAACTTTATTTTGAGACTTCTTTTGTTCTTACAGAACTTCTCTTATCAGAGTCAGACTTTTACTTGCAGCTTTTGGTGCTTCAGAAGTTGTAACATAGAACTTATTCATTTAGTATTTTACACGGATTTTCTTCTAAGTATGTTATGTCTGAATAGATCTTCAAAACGAAACTCTTTTATCTTCTTACATCAGAACTTCTCATCTTCTATGCTTCTTACATCATAACTTCTCTGCATATTAAAATACTTTATTAGAGAGCACATATGTTCTTTATATATATCATGTGTTTGTTATCATCAAAACTCTTACAAGGATGTAGAACCAAACTATGTTCTAACAATCTCCCCCTTTTTGATGATGACAAAAACATATTTTGATAGAATACTTAAAGAACATAAAGCATAAAAGTCTCCCCCTGAGTTGGATACTAAGATGGAGAAAAAATACTTCCCTGAAGGTTTCTGATGAAGATTTATGATCAGAGTTTTGAGAAGGAGTCAAAATATCTTTCATTCCCCCCCCCCCTTTGTCAAGAATCAAAAAGTAGGAGCAAAAACAAAATAATTTTTCAGATCTTCTGAGTTGTCTTTTCTTGATGGGATCTTCAGATGTTTTTGTAATGTTTGTCTCATCTTCTTCTGAATTTGACTGGGATTTGAATTAGATTCTTATAATGCTGTGTCCTCAGTACTTTTACCAATAGTTCCAGAGCCAATAATCTTTCCTTTCTGATTGCCTCTGAAACCTGCGTATCCTCCAGATTCAAATTCCAGGCTTTAGAACATATGATTTCTTCCCTTCTTATGTAGAGAGCATCCAGAGTCCATTTGTTAAAACTGGTGTTTCAACCTTGCTCTTAAAAATATCTGCAACATATATGATTTTATCCTTTGGTACCCATGTCTTTCTGGGTCCATGATTGTTAGAGTTTCCAAAATTCTGTTTGAATTTTGGTTTAGCAGAAAACGTCTTACTAGTATATTTTATATCATGTGTGTGTTCATAGGTGAAGTGAGAATAAAGAGGTGTGTGTTTTATGACCATATCCTCAACTTTCTTAGGTTGAGATACTAACTCCTTAGATCATTGAAGCCATCTTGCTTCTATCTATGTTTTTAGCAAGAAATTTTTGAAAGCTATGATCACATTCCTTTATGATCTTATCGGAGTTACTAAGAACTTCTGAGACTGTTTCTTTCTGAGCATTTTGTAAATTATTTTCTAGTTTAGAAATTGTTTCTTTCATCTCAGAGTTTTCTGATCTCAGTTTCTTAGTTTCTTCAGAGTCAGAAACTAGATCCTTTTTCAGGTTCTTTTTTATGACTCAAAGTTTCTGATATATTTCAATAATTTCTGACAAACTCTCTTCTAATTGAGATCTAGAAAGGTTAGAGAATACCTCTTCTGCCTCTGAGTCTGATTCTGATCTAGATGATCTAGTGTCTTCTGATAAGTTAGCCATTTGGGCTATATTAGCTCGTTCATCTTCTGATTCTGTTTCAGCTTCAGAAGATTCTGAGTCATCCCACGTTGCCATAAGACTTTTCTTCTTATCTTTGGACAACTTCTTATTAGGAATTTCTTTCTGTAGATTTGGACAGTCTCTTTTGTAATGGCCTGCCTCGTTGCATTTGTAGAAAATAATGTCTTTGCTTTTGGACATTTTGTACCCAGAGTTTGATTTAGAATGACTGTTGGATCTTCTGGGATTTCTGAATTTTTGTTTGTGTTTCCATAATTGTTGTATCCTTATGGAGAGGAGAGATAATTCATCTTCTTCTGATGCAGATCCTCCAGAACTTTCTTCTTCTGTATGAAAAGCTTTAGTTTTATTAGATTTAAGAGCGATAGACTTACCTTGCTTCTGGGGTTCATCTTCTTCTAATTCTATTTCATGACTTCTCAGGGAGATGATAAGTTCTTCAAGAGAAATTTTATCCAGATCTTTGGCTAGTTTTAATGTTGTGACCATGGGTCTCTATTACTTGGGTAAACTTCTTATGATCTTCTTTACATGATATGCTATGGAGTATCCTTTGTCCAGAACTTTCAATCCTGCAACCAGAGTTTGAAATCTTGAGAACATTGTCTCAATAGTTTCTTCTTCTTCCATTTTGAAAGCTTCGTACTTCTAGATGAGTGCAAGAGTTTTGGTTTCTTTGACTTGCGTGTTGCCTTCATATGTCATTCTCAAGGAGTCAAACATGTGTTTTGCTGATTCTCTGTTTGTGATCTTCTCATACTCTATGGACGAGATAACACTTAAGATAATTGTTCTGGCCTTGTGATGATTTTGGAATTCTCTCTTTTGATGATCTGTCATTCTTTTTCTGTCAATCTTCTGGCCGTTTTCATCACTAGGATTTATATAACCATCAGTCACCATATCACATAGATCAGCATCATGATCTAGAAAGAAACTTATGATTATGTCTTTCCAGTAATCAAACTTTTCACTGTCAAATATTGGGGGTTTGCAGTTGATTCTGTCTTTCTCATCATGATAATTATTGCTGATGTTCTGACTTGATACCACCATAGTATTTTTCCTACTTGGATCTTTTTCTGACACGGTTAAGTGTTTTCACCCAGAATCAGGCTCTAATACCAATTGAAGAATGGAAAAACACAAGAAAGGGGGGTTTGAATTGGGGTTTTGAAATCTAAGACAAAATTACACTTGATATTTATCCTGGTTCGTTTAAACTCAAACTACTATAGTCCACCCGCCATGGTGATTTCGCCTCTCTCCAACGAGGTCTTAATCCACTAATCAAACTTGATTATACAAATACAATAACAATGGTCAATGTCTTCTTGAGTCTAAACCACAACCTGGTTTCCTCAAGGAATTACAAAATATGAATCAAAATGTGTACAGTAGTGTTTCTAGAAAACTATATCACAACTGTGATTTTTTTACACAAATTTTAAGCACAATGAAGATGATATATAATACAGCTTAAGAGTGTTCTTTTTACGTATGTATTACAAATTGATTTCTTCTCTAAGTCTTCTTTATATAGGCAAAGCTTTTGAGAATCGTTAGAGACACCAAAATTTATTTTTGGAATGTTGATGAATAGAGATGAATGCACTTTCCAAGAATAAAGATCTTGTCTAGAAACTGCGATTCCTATATGATGAGCTTTTAAAAGAATTGTAACGCATCAGAATAACTTCAGTACTCATAACATGATACATCAGAGTTTGACTTGCACTTGGTGCTGAGTCTTTAGAACTTTATTTTGAGACTTCTTTCGTTCTTCCATAACTTCTCTTATCAGAGTCAGACTTTTACTTGCAGCATTTGGTGCTTCAGAAGTTGTAACATAAAACTTCTTCATTTAGCATTTTACACGGATTTGCTTCTAAGTATGTTGTGTGTGAACAGATCTTCAAAACGAAACTCTCTTATCTTCTTACATCAGAACTTCTCATCTTCTATGCTTCTTACATCAGAACTTCTCTGCATATTAAAATAATTTATTAGAGAGCATATATGTTCTTTATATATATCATGTGTTTGTTATCATCAAAACTCTTACATGGATGTAGAACCAAACTATGTTTTAACACTTTCTCCTTCAGGTCTGCTTGGTAAGACACCTCTAAAGTATGACCCTTATTCTTCCAAGCTTCCTTTTCTTGCTGCATCATGACTAAGGCAAGCTGGAGCTTTTCGACATCATCCAATAGGGGAGGAGTGGTCTTCACAAACATATCAGGCATGGGTGCTTCTCGGGAATATGGCATCTTCAACTGGATGGCTCTTGCTGTACCCACTGAAGATAAGGTTCCAAAGAAACAACCCCTCTAGTTCCCAAGTCCGTTTTACCCTTCCAGTGAATATGACGCCAAGCCTTCGCAATCTGCTCCTTAGCTTCCTTATGAAATTCTCCCTCTTTAAGGAAGAAACCACTCAAATGAATACTATTAGGCTTATCCCTCATCGGATATCCAAGCCGTCGCCGTGCAAGAACAAGGTTGTAGTTAATTCCTCCCTTTGTACTAAGAAGAGGTACATTGGGGAAACTACCACAACTATCGATAATCTCTATATCATGGTATGCCTGATGATACCAAACAATATCTGAATGAGTGAGAGCTATAATCTTTGGAGCCCAACGAGGTTCCTTCCGGACATCCCAGAAAACATCAGATCGAGGCAAGTGAGAAATAAACCACTGATACAAAAAATGCGTGCAACATATGATCATCCCTCCATGATAAGAATCCCGAAGATGAATAGATTAATAAGCATCACCCAATAATGTAGGGAATGGGTTCTCAATCATGAAGATTCTGATGGAATTGATATCCACAAATTTGTCGACATTGAGTAATAAGAATAACCCATAAGCAAGTAGAGCAAAAATTGCCTCAAAAGCAACCGTACTCTTCATTATGGCAAAATAGCGAGCTTTCTCCAATAAGAACTGAGCTGGTAACACTCTAATCTCTCCTTTGGTAGTCATGTGGGCTTCAACCTCAGACTTTCCCAAATGGATCAAAGCAGCAATCTCATGGGATTTTGGCTCCCCCTCTAAACCAGTAAAAGGAACATGATTGGTAATAGGTAAACTCAATAGATAAGAATACTCCTCTAATGTAGGCATCAACTGATAATCAGGGAAAGTAAAGCATTGATACATCGGATCATAGAATTGGACCAAAGTCGAGAGAATACCCTCCTTCATCATGAGCTTCATAAGGGAAATGATGGACCCATGCTTCCTCCGAAAATCTGTAGTACTCTTGATCTCGGGTATCAGACTCATTAGCTCATCTATCTTGGGATCTTTGAAACTGTATTTCCCTGACTTTCTTTTTCCAGAATCCATAATCAAAAAGTACCAGAGATATTCACAAAGAGTCAACTTTTAAGTCTCTTGAAACATAATGTCTTTAGAATATGCTCATGGGTGCATGAATGCATGATGCAAAAATCACACACAAGATCATAAACATAGGGTTCATAGGTTCAACATCACGAGCATGAGGTTGAAGATACTACCCATAAGGTATGATCTAAAAGTTTATCACCTGCCGAACAAGGTTCTAGAGGTTCCCAGAGTCTACATCCTTCCTTCAGATATTACCAACGTCCTGATTGACTCAGTAATTATTAATATTCTCAAGAAAACTCGTCTGAGCGTAGTATCACGTGACAACAATTTTCGTATTACTCCGTCATAGATTCCGCACTACACCTAAAAATCCAAGATGGGTTAAAGGTTTTACGGTCCTCAGTTTCAGCAGGCTCCCAGGTCGAAAGCAGCATGTTTTCCCGATTATTCGATAAACGACACTATAGTCAAAGGGGCCTCCACTGAGAGAGGGATCTCATGCCTCCTCTTTTGGGATTACTCCCTCAAAGTTAACATGACTATACCGCCCGTCCTATCTTAAGTTTGCCCAAGTCCAGGTATAAGACTTATGAGAAATCACCAAACACCCTGAAAACCAGAAAAATCCAGACAAACATATATACAACACATAATATATAACAAATAATAGCACATACACAAATATAAACAAACATAGGCTCAACCCACTTAGGGATGGACCAGCAAGAGGTCAATCTCTCCCCAGTGAAGTTGCCATTTTTTCTGTAGCGGTAGAAATGTTGAGACCAAGCCATTGGATTGACTTGACTCGCACAGATCAAATAAAAATCTCCATCGCGCTTTATTATTTCCAAAGGAATGGGAAAAGAGCGAATAACCCAAAAAGAGGGGGAGAGAATCTAAGTTCGACGGTTGGTTATACAAAGGGAAGGTATTAACATCCTAAACATCTACGGTACTCCGCAGGAACCTCTTTGAAAATGTGTATTTTGACTATAAATGTTGTATAAAAAATGGATTGTGGAGATGAAAAAAAGAAGTATTTTTTATGGTTTTTGCACCCGCCGCAATGCGAACCTTTAGTGTCTACGTACCACATTCCGTGCAATAGGGGATCAGGGTACACGTAGTTCACCTTTAAAAATTTTAAAACACAAGCGTGTTGGTTTAATTTTAAGAGATAAGATATCATCATCTTATCCGAGTGGAAAACATACTTACTACCCACAACTATGAGAAAGGAGATTCTGCGTCATCTCAAAGTAGAGGATATGGCTTGGATTTTAAAAATCAACAAAGTTTCGCTCAACACCCAAGTGGAAAAGTTCTCACTTCACTACATATCATAGAAATATAATAGTTCGCATCACTATAAGGATCGACAAAAGTCTAATCTTTTGAGAAAATTTTAAAGTAAAAAAAAGTCAAAGTGGCAAAATGGTTTGAAGGAGATTGATTGAATTTTAGTCTTCTCACAAAAATGTCAAGGTATTATTAAGTTGATTAAAGTTTGATTAAGAAAAATATTTTGAAAATACATGGACATAAGTCTAAGTTTATTATGAAAGCGGTTCAAGTTTAAAAATAAGAAGAGTTTTCAAAAGGAGGGAGGAGATTTTTTAAATTAAAGAAGATGGGAGGAGATGAAGGGACTATCCTAAGACATAAAATAAAAGCTAGGGGAAAAGAGCTATCTAACCAACAAGAAGTCAACACTTGACATAATGAATCAATGTAGAATTCATATCCTTTGGATTGAAACCAAGAAAGCAAAAATAAATCAAATTTGTATGCATAACTTGCTTCGATCCACAAGCTCTTCGACTGAACAATCTTTCTTCAATACACACAATTTAAACACTATGAATTACAATTTAACATTAATTTCATGGACACTTACTTTTCCTACACATTCTTATATGTACAAATATAGTTAATTTAGTTAAAAAATATTTACTGTAAAAATAAAGTTAAAATTGTTTTAATTTAATTATATAAATTAATTATATTTTAAAACATAAATTGAGTTAATTATCTACTCAAATAATTAATTATATTTTTATGCATGGTTAATTATCTACTCAAATCTATAGTAGTATCAAACATTTCTCTAGATCTAATGATATCACGTTAAAATTAGTGATTTATTAATTTAAATATCTTTTGATTTTAAATGTTCAATCATAATAATATATAGATCAAGTTTTTTTTAATCTTCATTGCATTATTATTTCTCATAATTTAATTTAAAGTATTTTTTTAAGAAAAATGTATATCAAGTGTTTGTAATGAACTGTAAAAAAAGTAATAAAGTAAATTTAAACTAATATTTTTTGTCAAAAAATCTTATCAATTTTTTTTTGTTAAGCAAAGAGATATATTGAAAGGAGCTTAAGGATGTAACAATAGAAATAAAGGAGGAGAAGGAAAAAAACAACCCATAAAACCATTCTAGAAGATTAAAGAGAGAGAAAAAAACCTTACAAAAAGCACCAAATCAATTTCAATTTGAAACTTTCACCTTCCTAAGTATATCAGTTAAAAATTCTCCTAAATGAAATTGTGTTTCTTGCCAGCCACAAGTTCCATAAAACCATAAAAGAGGATCATATAAACATTTTTCAATTATTGTTTAGCTTGATGTTAGCATGATTTGCAAAGAACCAATAGTGATCGATAGGAGATAGCTCAATCGGAGAAACAAAGGAAGAAGATGATGAACCGTAGTATCATGCGATGATGAAACAACCAACCATGGTAAGACCATGTGAGGAAGAAGGTGAAGGCATGGAAGAAACACATTAAGACCTTAGGGATGATGTTGATGCGTTAGTGTCTCTAAAACATTCCGTATTCGTAGTTGCCGCTTGTTGGGCTAACTTAATTTATAAAAACAGTTTTTTATTTTCTAATTTTTTTTAATTATAAATAAATAATTAAAATTAAAATTAAAACGAAAATATTAAGTTAAAATTAAAACATTTAAACGAACAAAATTTAATTTAATTGGTTGCGACGTAATAATCATGTCATTATCTTTTTTTAATGTTAAATATAATAGATGTTAACTTATCAGGTGGACTTTTATATTTTTTATTATTAAAAAATAATTGTGGCGTGTTTATCACGCCGCAACATTTAAATAAAAAAGAAATAAATCAAAAACGTTTGACACTCTGAAGGAAGAAAATTTGAAAATTTTATAAAATTAGTTGCGACGTGGAAATCACTTTGCAAATATTTAAGAGGGAAAATGTCTGACTTTGAACTGATGCGGTGCAGGGTGATTAATGATGGTTTCTGACCGTCGGGTGTTGCGACGTGATTATCACGTGACAAAGTTGCAACGTGATAATCACGTCACTAATAGGCTAATAAATTATTTGACTGTTGTGGGTTGCGATGTGATAATCACGTCACTAATAGGCTAATAAATTATTTGACTGTTGTGGGTTGCGATGTGAATATCATGTGATGACGTGATATTCACGTCGCTGATGTCTTTATATACTTTACACAATTCATTTTCCAAAAACGTGTTTCTCATTATTTTTTCATTCTTTCTTCTTCTTCCCAGCAGTTTTTCGTTCTTCTCCCATTCTCCACTAATCTTTCAATTATAATTCCAATTTTCAATTTGTTACTCAAGTATCCGGTATAATTTCTTGTTCTTTCATATTTTTTAATTTAATTTAATAATTGCATTTAATCTTTATATTTATTCTGATTTAGTTAAAATTTTATTATTTTTTTGTCAAAGATTAAGCAATATTGAAGGGATTCATTGGTAGTAGATTGAGCAATATTGACAAAGATTGAAGGAGATTGAAGAAGAGATATTTTAATTGTTAAAATTTTTTTTATGAAGTTTTTATTGAATTATTATATTTTAGTTGTGTTAGTTATATATTACTTTTTTTGTTGTTATATATATATATTTTTAAAATAGATATATAATATATTTTTTGATAAAACAGAAGAAAAAAAATGAAATATTTATTTATTTTTTTAAAATAGAAAATATATAATGTATTTTAAAAACATAAATATTTATAGTAGAAAAATAAAATGAAATATGCATTATATATTTTAAAAAATAGAAAAATAATTGTTTTTAAACAAAATATTTTTTAAACAGAATATATTAATATTTTATATTTTATAAATTATATATGTTTTGTAAATTATATATAAAAATAAAATATATTATATATGTATTGTAAATTATAGAATATATTATATATGTATATTTGAGATAAAATAAAACAAAATATGGAAGTCCAAATGGAGGCCCAAATGGAGGCAATGAGGCAAGAGCAATAACGATAAATTGAGATCATGGCGAATAGGCAAGCTGATATGGAGCAGCAAATGAGACAATTTATGTAAGGGTTAGTGGAAATCAAAACGTTCATGGTCAAAAGCCGGATGATAACGGAAACAAAGATAATTTTGACATTGACAACTATATCAATCAAGATGACCCATAAAATAATTTTTATTTTATTTTGCTTTCAAATTTGAATTTGTGTAACATACTAATTAATTAAACCTATTTAGTATATTAGATTAAGAATTCTTAAATTTATAATTTTAGTTTATTAATTTTATTATATTAAATTTATATATTGAATTTATTAATTTAGTTTATTATATATTGAATTTATTAATTAATTTTATTAATTTAATTAATTATAAAAGAAAAACAAATTTAGTATTTAAATTTATTAAAAAAAAACAGAAAAACATTAGTGATGTAATTTCCATGTCACAAAGTTATGACATGTAAATCACGTCGTAACTTAGTTTATTCAATAAATAAACAAAAGTTGAATGAACGTGTATTGTAATAATTTAGTGACATGATTTTCACGTCACAATTGAGTGACGTGAAAATCACGTTGCAACTTAATTTTTTATATAAAAAAACAAAAGTTATAAACAAAGGGAAGTGTTAAATGTAATTAATTAGTGACGTGATTTTCACGCCACTACTTTGTGACGTGAAAATCACGTGACAAATAAAGTATTTTTCTGACTTTGACTCCTGTTGCGCCTGCTTCTTCTACAATTCTAGAATTTCTATGCAAGCATGCTGCGACGTGATTTTCACGTACAACTTTGTGACATGAAAATCACGTCGCAAAAATTTTCCACCCGCTCCCCAGCCACGTGATTGTTCACGTCACAAATTAGTTGTTGTGACGTGATTTTTCACGTTGTGACGGAATTTCACGTCGCAAATGAGAGTTTTTTTTTGTAGTTGGGACAATAATATCAAGATAGAGATTTGATATTGTCGTATCTAAACACATGAATAGAGCTCCAAAGATAAGTAGGTTCATTAAGGATTCTCTAAGGCCACTTGGATAAAAATGCTAAGTTAAAATACTCACAACACTTGATTCCTAATCCACCTTCGATCTTAGAATTACAAATCGTCTTCCAAGAAACCCAATTAATTCTTCGTTTGTTTTAATCCCTCTTCCAAAGTAAATCGCATTTAATTTGAATAACTTTGACAATCACAAGTCTCGGGGCCCTATAAAAGAAAAAGAGAAACAAAGATATGGAACTCATGAAAGAGTTTGAGAGATCCACTCTCCCATCATAAGAAACAAATTTTCCACGCCATGAATTGAGACTACTCCATATTTTAGAGAGAACATGAGTCCATGTAGATTTCCTTTGAGAATTCACACCAATGGGGATGTCAAGAAAGGAGAAAGGAAGCTGAGTGATTGGACATGATACGAAATCTGAGGTTGTTGTCAAAAAACCAGGATTCACATTAAGACCTAAAATCTTACTTTTATGGAAATTCACACTTAAACCTATTGAAATATTAAATTAGATTTATTAAATATTAGATTTGATTTGATTTGATTTGATTTGATATTTAAATATAATTCAAGTTGTGCAGACCCAAGCCTAATTAGGGTTGTATATAAATAGTACTAGTATCATTATTTTTACAATTCAATAATACAAATCCTTATTTCCTTTATATTCTCTCTATATCCCCTCCTCGCTAAAAGTGCCTCACGCATTAACAAATTGGTATCCAGAGCTTCTGGTTATTGTTCTTGATCGAGTTTTCAAGAATTTCACGTCAGAGATCATGTTTCTAGGGCAAGTGAGTCAATCACTACAAAGATGGCTAGTGATAACGGCATTATGAATTCACTTTCAATGCTTGATGGTAAGAATTGGATTCGATGGAAAAAACAGATGCAATCCTTGTTTGGCTTCCATGAAACCCTAGAAGTGGTTATTGACGGTGTTCCTGCGTTGGCTACAAATGCAACCGATGAACAGAAAAAATCCCATAACAAAGTCAAGAAGAAATATTGCAAGGCTGCTTATTGCATTCAGACGGCGGTTGATGTTGCTAACTTCGACAGAATCTCTCATGCTGAAATGGCGAATGAGGCATGGGATATTATGGTGAAGTATTACGAAGGAGCTGAGAAAGTTAAGATTGTAAAGGTTGAGATGCCTGGAAACTTTGGGAAGGTTGTCTAGTAGGAAAGCAATCCATAAATCCTTTTTTTTAGACGATGTCAATGAGATCATCCTGCATTCTCGATGTAGTACATTCAGATGTATGTGGTCCATTCGAAGAACATACCATTGGTGGAAACAAATATTTTGTTTCATTTGTCAATGAGTTCAGTCGAAAGTTGTGGATCTATGTGATCCACAGAAAGGACGAAGTATTTGAAATCTTTAAGAGATTCAAGATACTTGTCGAAAACCAGAGTGGGAAAATGATCAAAGTTCTGCGAACAGATGGAGATGGAGAATACACTTCGAAGATGTTTGAAAAATTATGTGCATAACATGGTGTTGATCATGAGGTAACTGCTCTTTATACTCCTCGACATAATGGAATTGCAGAAAGAAGAAACATAACTATATTGGATATGGCAAGATGCATGCTAAAGTAGAAAAATTTGCCAAAATCTTTATGGGGTAAAGCTGTTCCGACTGCAGTTTATATCCTGAACAAGTGCCTACCAAGATATTAAAGAACAAAGTTCCTAAAGAAGTATGGAATGGCAAACGACCATCAGTGAGTCATTTGAAGGTGTTTGGCTTTATGCATTATGAGCATGTTCCTGATGCAAGAAGAAGGAAGCTTGATGACAAGAGTGAACCTATGATTCTGGTACGATATCATAAAATTGGTGCATATAGGCTATTTAATCTAGATAATGAGAAGATTGTGTTGAGTCGAGGTATTGTGATTGATGAAAATTCTGCATGGTATTAGAATTCTAGAAATAACAAGCCATTGATGAGCTCTGATTTTGACGAAGAAACTGATAAAGTAGATGTCAAAGGAATTGTTGAGAATCCAGTCGAAGTCGAAGAAGAAGCAGTTACTGACATTCCCGACACAGTCGAAATCGAAGAGGTTGTGGCTGAAGCAAGTCAAAGACCTCAAAGAAATAGAGTTCTTCCAACAAGACTTCATGATTATGAAGTGGTGGGTGATGATGAAGTCACACCAGATGGAGAGTTAGTTCATTTTGCTTTACTTGCAGATTCTTAACCAATTAACTATAGCAAAGCAATAAAGAATAAACAGAGGAAGTTAGCCATGGTCGAAGAGTTACAGACAATCGAAAGAATCAACACATGAGAGTTAGTCTAATTTCCAGCACATACAAAAGCTATCAAAGTGAAGTGGGTGTTCAAGTTAAAACATAATGTTGATGATTCAATAGCAAGACATAAAGAAAGATTAGTAGCTCAATGGTTTCTTCAAAGAGAAGGACTTGAATTCTCTAAAGTATTTACTCCAATAGCAAGATTGAAGACTGTTCAACTAGTGATAGCATTGGCATGCAACCAAGGCTGGTCGACATTTCATTTAGATGTGAAATCAACATTTCTGAATGGTCCTTTAGACAAAGAGGTATATGTCACACAACCTCCAGGGTTTGTGATTCAGAAGGAAACGATTAAAGTATATAAGTTGCACAAAGTGCTCTATGGCCTAAAGCAGGCACCTAGGGCATGGAACAAGAAGATCGACTCATACTTAGTCGAATTAGGATTTGTCAAATGCGAATATGAGTATGGTGTTTATATTTAGTTTGTAGCACAAGATATAATAGTCATCTGCTTGTATATCAACGACTTGCTGGTAACGAGAAATAGCTTGGAGAACTTGTCGAAGTTCAAAGAGCTGATGATGAAGGCATTTGAAATGTATGATCTAGGAAAATTGTCTTACTTCCTAGGTATGGAATTTCAAATGTCTAAGAAAGGTATGGTGCTACATTAAAAGAAGTATGTCAAAGAAATACTCAAGAGATTCAGAATGGATGATTCGAATCCTGTATCCTCACATGTTGAACCAAATGTGAAATTGGATAAGAATGGAGAGGAAGACAAAGTCGATGTAACTTTGTTCAAGAAAATTATGGGATCTCTGAGATATGTGTGCAACAGTCGACCTGATATAGGTTTCACAGTCATATTAGTGAGCAAATACATGAGTGAACCAAGGTGTCACACGTGAAGGATGCAAGAAGAATCCTGAGATACTTAAAAAGATCAATAAACTGTAGAATACTATTTTGACGAGACTCTGAAAGCAAAGAAGCAACAATTAATTGTTTTTCAGATACTGATTGGTATGGAGATAAGGAAGATCGAAGAAGCACAATTGGATATTTCTTTCAAATATTTGGTGCCCCAATATCATGGTGTTTGAAGAAGCAACCTGTAGTGGCGTTGCCATCGTGTGAAGTTGAATATATAGCAGGATTCTATGTTGCATGTTAAACAATTTGGATCAGATCTGTCCTTGAAGAAATGAAGGTCAAAGTGAAGAAACCTCTTGTGTTGCAAATCGACAACAAGTAATCCATAAATCTTGAGAAGAATCTAGTCCTGAATGGAAGAAGTAAACATGTCGAAGCAAGAGTTCACTTCTTGAGGGAAAAGTTAAATCGAGGTGAACTTGAAGTGAGGCATTGCTCGAGTGAAGCACAGTTGGCCTAAAGTTTCACCAAAGGGTTGAAGATCGACAGATTCCTGAATTTGAGAAAGAAATTAGGAATAATTGAGATTGACTATTTTTATAGTATGTTCGATAACTTGGATTATGGGGGGGTGTTGAAATATTAAATTAGATTTATTAAAATATTAGATTATTAGATTTAATATTTAAAATAATCCAAGTTGTGTAGATCCAAGCTTAATTAGAATTGTATATAAATAGTCTTAGTTTGTAACATTATTTGTACAATTCAATAATACAAATCCTTATTTCCTTTATTATTCTCTCTCTATTCTCTCCACACTAAAAGTACCTCATGCACTAACAAAACCTGATACTAGCTCAATGTTGAATAAAATAGATTTTAGTGGCCAAATATATCCCAGTTGTCTTCGCCAAAAAAGAATATATTGTCCGTTAATTGGAGCAAATCAACTTGAATGAAGCAAGAGAGGTTAAAAGGATGAAACTTGTGAAGAGAAATTACATTCTTCCTCAAAACTGTAAGTACCTCTGTAGCTAAAATAAAAAGGAACGGGGGTAAGGGATCCTCTTGATGAGGATCCCACTCAACAAAAAATTCTAAAGTTGAGCTTCCATTGACTAATATCGAGAAGGAACTAGAGAAAACACAAACCTAAATCCAACAAATCCATTTCAGCCCAAAGTTCATTTTCTCAAGAATGAAAGAGAAGTAGTCTCAAAACACCGAGTCTAAAGTCTTATCGAAATCCACTTTAAAAAGTAACAATTTTTTCTCATGTCTTCGAGTAAAATCGACACCTCATTTGCCATGAGGACGCCATCCGACAAATTACGATCTAAAATAAAGATAGATTGATTTGCTTAGATTAATGAACATATTGCTCCCTTCATCTTTCAAGCAAGAAGTTTGGAAATGATTATGTAAATGACTATTTGATTTTATGTAATTCTATAGTTATTAAAAATCATGTTATAATTTATTTTTTATCAGAGATCTATAGATTTAATATTTTGGAATAAGTATTTTTATGTATAAAAAAAACTTACATAAATATAATAATTTACTTTTTATTGGAGAAACAAATAAAAGAAGTATAATTTATGAAACTTAAAATGATTTTATATAAAATTAAATAAGTTTTAAATTTTATTTATTATATTTTTAGTGTGTGTGTGAGAGAGAGAATGTAAATTAATTTTACACTGTCAACTAATCACTATCTTGTATCAAAATAAATCACATTTTAATTTTAAAATTCTTTTAATAATAAGAAAATTTGTTGACTTTCTATTGAATGATAGTGTAAAATAATTTTACATTGTTAGTGCATATAAATTAAACCTATATATATATATATATATATATATATATATATATATATATATATATATATATATATATATATATATATATATATATATATATATATATATATATATATATATATATATATATATATATATATATATATATATATATATATATATATATATATATATATATATATATATATATATATATATATATATATATATATATATATATATATATATATATATACTTTATGCAATTTCCTATAAACAAGTCAGGTAGGGTGAGACAGATGAAACTGATCAAAATATTTAGTGTCACTTTGGTTAGTACTTAATATTAAAACCTTTTACAATTTTAATCAGAAATATTTTCATTTTTTACGAGTTCTGTTTGTTTGTGTGACTGTTTACAGAAAAATTCATGTGATTTTCATTTACTAGTTTGGTTAACATTTAATCCTTTGATATAATTGTTCAAATGTACAGTGTTTGCATGGATACTATTTATGATTCTCGAATATATGCTTTTGTTTTTCTTTTCTTACGTTTGTCTTGTGTGAATAAATTAAATTAAATTTTCAAGATCCACGGGACTAAAGCAAGTAGCTGGCACATAAATATTTAGATTTTTCAAATTAATTTATTTTCAATTGAAAATGACAAGATGTAGAAGTTAGATCATATTTGTTATTTTACATCATTTTCTACGCCTATACCGTAAAAAATTAATTAAATATTAACCCAATTTTCTCCTTTTTTCTTCTTTATAAGTTAGGAATAAATTATAGAGAGTATTAAGAATACTCTAACCCGACCGAGAGCTAAGTTGGGAGAGATAAAGTTCCCTATAACTAAAATTTAAGTTAAATAATACAAATGGGCTTTGCAAAATTTATAAAAATTATATTTGGTATAGGAAATATTGCCAACACATGACCATTTCCAAATCTTCAACTTGATATTCCAACCCAAATCTGAAACGCAGGGAGAAACTCCTTTAAAGATAACCTCATTCTAATAAATCTAAATACCCCACAAAATTGCAAACCAAATGGTACAAGTTTTGGCTATCTTTACCCCATATTTCCTGCATTACGTGATCCAAATCTCCAAACCAGTACTATCCCACCTAAGTCCACCCAGAATCCCAACCAAAAAAACAATTCTTGGCATAACAACTTAGAAAAGGAACATTCCAAAATAATGATTAATTAATTCTTCTCGTTCCTTACATAAAACACACAAAAGACCATTAGGAGAAGAAATAATCCCCCTTTGTTTCAATAAATCCTGAGAGGGCAATTTATTAATAAGACATTTCCACCCGAAGGCTTTGACTCTATAAGAAACATCAAATTTCTAAATGGCTCCTAAGGACCTACATGACCCTTCCTCCAACTCTGGACCGATACGGAACGAAAACAACAAAGTATATCCGCTTTTCGTTATATATCCTGAATCAACCTCTGGCTTCCACGCGACATAATCCTCCGCCATACTGTCCGACGAAACAACGGCGAGAAACTCCTGCAGATCCTCCATCTTGGACAACAAACCTAAATTTGAATTGTCAATACCGGAATTCCCTCATTCCCATCCTAAAACAGTCTATGAACTCATATTGGCAACACACCCCTCCTTCTACAAACTTGCCTTAAATAAATCAGGATAAAGATCCATTAAGGTGTCTGTCAAGTTCCAATAAGCACTCCAAAAATAAGTGTCCATTCTGCAACCAAGAGAAAATACAACATTGCTAGACAGAATTAGAGCCTGGAAATTAGATTCAAAAGACAACAGATCAGCCCACCAAGCTGACTTCAGTTTGCTTGATGATCTGCTACCCCCATCAAAATCTAATGCTTCAAATTCCCGTATCTCACTGACATAACTTTACACCAAAGCGATTTGGACCCCTACAAGATCTTCAACTTCTACTTAAACAACAAAGTAGCATTAAAACTTTGAATATTTTAAAACCCAACCCCCTTTGTCATAGGAAAAGCATAAAAACTCCCACTGAATCCAGATTATCTTCTTTTTATCTTAAGTACTTCCCCTCAAGAAATTGTTTTGGATTTGCTCTATTTCTTTATAAACCTTCAGTGGAGCTTTAAAGAACGAAAGCTGGAAAATGGTCAAGCTTGAAAGGACCGACCTTACCAATGTGATTATACCTCCCAAGCTAAGGAATTTTCCTTTCCATGTAGTGAGACCATCCTTAATCTTCAGAATCAATGGATTCCACCAAGAGTTCCTTCTCGGATTAGATCCAATTGGAATACCAAGAAACGTAAAAGACTTGTCTTCAATCCTGCAAGAAATAAAATTAGTTGTCGCCAGAACAAAATGCTCACTAAGGTTGATTCTAATGATTCTGCTCTTATGAAAATTAACACCAAGACCCGAAACAATATCAAAACCATGCAATACAACCTTTAGCGCCCACGCCTGCTTCCAATCTCTATTTCCTATATGTTGTACCCCAAAATTTTCTCTCTCATTTCTCATGTAATCTCTCACAAGATCTCCCTTGGTTTAAGACTGCACTAGGTTTGATTAGCTCAAGACACCTCCTCAAGCACCGATGACTGAAAATTAGGGTTTGAGTTTGCACAAGGACAAATGGACTTTTAATGACTCATATGACTTTCATGGATTATTTTGGACTCACAATATTTCTCATGTCAATTTTCAAGTCTTGGATCACATTTTTGCTCAGTCAATTGATCAGATGACCTAAAAATCAGTTGTATTGAGGAAAAAGTCAACTGTGGTCAATTTACAGTCAAACTTCATAGTTTTTGATCCATATCAACATTATGAACTCACATATGTCATTTTATCAAGTTTGGATCACAATTCCTCAAGAAATTTGATCAGATCATTAAAAGGGCAAAATTGTCAAAATTAAGGTTTTGACTAAGAAGGTGCAATTTATGATTTTTGACCTAGAAAATGTTTGATTGGTTTAAGTTATGATATAAAGGATTAAAATTATTCATTTTGAACTAATGGTATGGCTCAAAACATCTCTCAAGTTCAATTGATTGATAGTTGATTTTCAGTCAACTAATGAAAAATCAATTGTACACTGAAAAGTCAAACTTTGACTTTTTGATCAAAATCAAGTATCAAAGATCAAAATTCATCAAGACATGTCAAAACATGGAACTTATTCATCAAGAAATCAAAAAGTCAAGATTTTATTTTGAAAAGTCAAAATTTCTAAACTTAGAAATTTTTCTAAGTGTTGGAAAATTCATATTTTTTCATAACTTTTAGTCAAATTTACACCATGATGCAAGATGATTAAAAGGAAACTTCCAACATGAAAGTTGTATATCTCAATGAGATATAAAATATTATAGAACCCAACTTCTTCTATAAATGCATGGATTTCAAGTTATGATTTTAAGAAGACGTGTTCATGAAACTTGGAAACTTAGTGAAATTTTGCCCTAGTTTAGGCAGGATTTTGACCTAACTACATGGAATTTTTTCACATAGTTCTAAGATGAATTTTCAAAAATGTCCAACATAGAGGTTGTAGAGGATGTTACAAGATTTCCAAAATGTCCAATAAATCATTGAGATCATACTTGAGCAAGGAGAATCGAAGGCAAGAAGTTAGGGTTTCATTCTTGAATTACAAGTCATTTCTTGATGAACACATAATGCCATTTCAATGTTAGGCTGCATAATCTTACTTTGCAGGCCTTCTAACTTGTGTATCTATCCATCATTAATGGATTACACAAACTTTTGAGCTATAATCCGAGTGGTTTAAGCTTTATCCAATTCACATTGTCATTTTGGGAAGAAAGTGAATAATGCCATTCTTGAAAAGAAAGCTTTATGCACAAAGTCAACAATTCTTGAGCCTCTAACTTGTTCTCTCTGATCACACTCCATCTATAAATTCAGAATCAAGTGTGTCTAAAGCATAACCACTCTATCTTAGCAAATACACAAGACTTTGAAACTTAGATTTCTCAAAAAATCACATGTTGAGTTTAAACATTTGTTTTAGAATTTTGATCAACAACAAGTCTCCAAATTTGTTGCTTATAAATAGAGTCACTATTTATGAGCTAAGACACGAGCATTAACACCCCGAAAGACTCCCAAACTCCCTCTATGCAGAAATTGCCTTAAAACACCATTGTTGTGCAAGTTCTGACTTCACATATCAAACTTCCATTCCCTCGTGCATTTCTTGGCCTTTCACTTCCAAAAGCTTCTACATATCAAATACAACTCATCCATATCCTTATTCTAGAACTGTAACACCATTTATCATAACCTCCATAACCAAAAAACAGAGTCTGCAACTTGACTTCTCCAGGCATTTCAGCCACTCTCAACTCAAGCTAAGTATTGCATTAGCTTCCTAGAGACTCAAGGAAGCTAACCTGATCATTGCAGCACCTTGAATCAAGCTCAAAATCATTTCACGATTTCCATTTTTGAGGTATATTTTCTGAATTTTCATCACATTATTTAGGCATTGTTAGGCTTGCATTTGTGAAGATAAAATGTAGACATCATTGCCCTGAAACTATACATGTCCATAGATTTCATTTATGTTGCTAGAGTAGTGAGAATTTTGAGTTTGAACTTTCTGAAATATTAAGGTCAGAATTTGATACTTTTAGAAATTCTCATTCATCTTTGATTTATAGCTTATGATATTTACATGGTTGGATTCGTATGGAAAAATGGAGCAACTTTCATGTTTGCATATTTCATTTTTGTTGAGAAATGGTGAAGTTACAGAATCCATGGCTGGAGGTTGAAGATGAAGTTAATTTCTGGAACTTGTTTTGTATTATGTATTTATTATTTCAGTTAAGTTAACGGATGTATCACCACTCCGGTGGTTAAAGCGCGCGCCTTTCACCTTTAGGACCTGGGTTCGAGTCCTAGTGTCCGCTTTGTTATTTTTTTCCATATTTTCTGTTTCTTTTTTGTTTGCAGCCAGGCGCTGGGCCTCCAAACAGATGGGCCTTCCATTTTTGCTTTTGCTAACCCCTGTTTACTTTTGCACACCTGACCCATTTATTTTCTTTAATCATTTTATTTTTTTTTATTTTAATTCAGTTTCTTTTATTATTTTTATTACTATTATTATTATTACCATTATTATTTTTATTAATAAAAAATCCAAAAATATTTTATTTATTTATTTGCATATTTAAAAAAAATGCTCATTTACATTTTATTTCTTTATAAAACAAAAAGACCAAAAAACATTTTCTTTTAATAAATTAAATTCTTTTTCTCAATCAATAAATATTTAGACTTAGGTTTATTTATTATATTATTTTCTTTTAAATTAAAATTAATTTAGAACTTAGGTTTCTTTTAATTAATTAATTTTCATTTCATTTTTATTAACTTAAAACCTTCCATATAAAAAACCCTAAAAAAAATACTTTTTTAACCTAATTTTCTTTTCTTAACTAACTTAGGTTTAATTTTATTATCTTTAATTAATTATTTTTCCTTCTTATACATTAGGTTAAAACCCTTAAAAACCAAAACAAAAATCATTTCTTTTGCCATTTACATTCTTGCATTATTTTCTTTTCAATTTTGTACAATATTCAATATGGTTGTAATAGATAATTAGGTTTAATTTTCTTGCAAAATCCCCATTTGTAAATTTTTATACCCTCTCCCCTAATGATGTAATAGCTTAGAATTTTTACTTTCCGTAATTTATCGCTTTATATAAATGCTAGTAAATTAGGGTTTGTATGGAAAGATAAAATCAACAAGTAGCAAACCCTAATTCAAGACAAAACAATGCATGTAAATCAAACACATTTGCACACTTGCACCCTTAGGGTAATTCTACTTTGTTGTCTTAAAAAAATGGCCATGTTATGCATGCGGGATATCTTAGCAAAAAGCAATAAAAAATACAAGATCATAGTCCCTCGATGACGCTATCAATGTTGTCTTTCAAAATGATCTTAGTCCCTCAAAGAGAAATGCTAAGATATCTCACAACATTGCTATCATGGCTATACGATGACCCACGCCTGTCCCTATACATCAAAAGATAAGGCTTCTTACCAATCAATGGTAAGATAGCAATATCAAAGGAAGGAAGAAATGAACAAAGACTTTTGAGTAGGTAGATTGTTCCTAGTTGCTTGCTGTTGTACCCCAAAATTTACCCTCTCATTTTATCAAGATTCTCCTCACAAGACTTCTTGGACTCAAGACCAGATTAGGGTTTGCTCAGCTCAAGACCTCTCCTTGCACTGATAGCCTGAAATTAGGGTTTGAATTTGCACAAGGATTTTTGGACTTCCAATGCCTCATGTGAATTTCATACTTCATATTGGACCTCTAATATTGCTCACACCAAGTTTCAAGCTTTGAATCACATTTTGGACCAGTCAATTGGACAGTTGACCTAAAAATCAGCTATATTGGGGAAAAAGTCAACCATGGCCGATTTATAGTCAAACCTAATAATTTTTGATCCACATCAACATTATAGACTCATATGAATCATTTGATCAAGTTTGGACCACAACTCCTCAAGAAATTTCATCAGATCATCAAAAGGGCAAAATGGTCAAAATTAGGGTTTTGACTGTAGAAGGGCAATTTCTGATTTTTAACCTAGAAAATGGCCAATTGAGTTCAAGCATGATTTCAAAGACTCAATGGCATCATCTTGACCTAATCACAAAGTTCAAAAGATCTCAAATGCATTGGATTGACTGATGAATTTTCCAGTCAACTGATCAAAAATCAACTGTACACTGAAAAGTCAAACTTTGACTTTTTGGTCAAAATCAAGTGCCAAGGGTCATATTTCATCAAGATGTGTCAAAACATGAAAAAATTTCACCAAGAAACATAAATTTGGAAATTAGGGTTTAAGTTTGAAAAATTTCATAACTTAGAAATTTTCTAAGTTATGAAAGTTTCTTATTTTTTCCCAACTTTTTCACCATGATGCAATTGGATTTAAAGAAAACTTCCAACATGAAAGTTGTAGTCCTTCACAAAATCTATAACTTTGATTCACAAAGTTTTCCCAAAATATGCTTGGATCTCAAGTTATGACTTTGTGAATAAGGGTCCATAAACTTTTTAACTTAGTGAAATTTTGCACTATTTTAGGTAGGATTTTGACCTAACTTCATGGCAACTTTTCACATAGTTCCAAGAGGAATCTCAAAATGAATTACAAATATGGATTGTAGAGCATGTTACAAGATTTCCAAAATGTCCAAGAACTCTCTAAGCTCATTTATGGTTATGGAGAATCGAAGAAATGAAAATGGAAAATTATCACTTTTGTCCAAGGCATTTTTACAATGGTGCAAGTTGCAAATCTGTCCTAAGCATGCTTGTACTTGGTTTTACAGGTCCTAATCCCTTCTACACTCCTTAATTTAATGCAAACACATTGGACAATGGTCTTGTTCTGACTTTTGGAGCTTTGCACAATGAATTAATCCATTTATGGCATGAAGGTAACAATACCATTTTCATAAAGCTTACTTTTTGCAACTTTGTATTCCTTGAGCATTGAACCTGATATTTGGCTACAAACAAGACCCACAAACATCAGGAAACTTGTACCAACTCCTTGCAGCTCACAAGCTAGCCTGTACAGGCCTTGGGCATTGTCACTTCACCTTTTCTTCAAAAGCAAGAAAACTTGCAAAGGTTAAGCAAGCTTGTGTATCTGATAAAACCAAGCCTTGGCATTATTCTAGACAAGTTCAAAACATTGTAACAAGAAAGAAGCACAAATTGCTAAGCTCTCAAACACCCTAAAACACAAAATTCCCATTTTTCTGCCCAAACAGGGCAACCTCTGCAAATCACTAGCCATTTCCATTTTGCCTCGTGCGTTTTGCTTGGAATCACTTCAAACACATTCCATACCTCCTACCTAAACTATCCAGGCCATTGTCAAGTAACTGTAACCCCTGTTTCGAGCTTCACCATTTCCATTTTCTGAGTTTGCAGTTTGACTTCTACAGGGAGTTTCAAGCAACTTCAAGGCCAGATGAGCATTGGGATAGCTTGAGGGAACTTCAAGCAAGCTCACAAGAACTTCTGGCCTCACTCAAAGTGCCCACATTGCCATATCCGAACTCAAATGAACAAGGTATTTGTCAAGTTTCTATATCCCTATTTAGGCATCATTAAGCTTAGGTTTGTGAAGCAAAGATGTAGTCCTTAACGTGCTTAAGCTGTACATATGCATAGTTTTTATTTATATTAAATGAGTAGTGAGAATTTGAAGCTTGAAGTTCATGAAAATTTTAGGTCAGAAATTAGGGGTGATAAAATTCTCCTTGATCTTTGAGAGTTAGGTCATGATTTTTATATCATTGGAATCGTGAGTTAACATGCTACAAGTTTCATGTTGCAAGATTTTATTTTTATGCACGTATGCAAGAGATACAAGTTTGCTTTAGAAACGCGTGCAAGAAGTGTACAAAGGACAGGGATGAAGTTGATTTGGGCTTGGCGCTTGGGCCTGCTTCTATTTGCACCCCCTTTTACTTTTTGCACCCCCTGACCCTTTATTTTATATTTTTTGTATTTTCTTGCATATTTCATATTTCTGACTTTTATTTATTTTTTTCTGAACATTTAAAATCACAAAAATATTTTCTTTATTTTTGGCATTTTATCATATTTTTTATTTTATTTTTTTTGCATAATAAATAGTTTATTAGGTTTAATAGAATTTATTTTCTTGAATAAACTTGTAAATAATATTAAAATATCATACTTTTTTTATTTTTATTATTTATACACTTAAAATAATATTTTCATACAATATTCAATTTTTTAACATTTTGTATATATTGTTATTATTTTTTTCTTGAACAAAAATGAATAAAATAAATAATAGAAAACATAATTTCTTTAAAACAAAAATTAGGGTTTTCACCCTTTCAAAAATAATCATTTTATTTTTCTTATTTTCTAAGACATAAATAAATTTATTTTACATACATAAAATTAATACAAAAACATTTTTTGCATATTTACATTTAATTGCATATTTAAATATTTGCTTATTTTATTTATTTGTAGAATAAATTCAATTTGGTTGTAATAGTTTTAGGGTTTTATTTTGTGCAATATTCCCCCATTCAAACTTGTATCCCCTTTCCATAATATTGTTGTAATAGTTTAGATTTACTTTATGCATTTTATTGCTTTCATATACCATGATAGTAAACTAGGGTTTTGTATGCAAAGACCAAAAATCAAACAAATAGCATGACCTAATAGAAGACAAAAATGCTTGAAAAATGATAACACCTTGCACACAAGCACCCCTAGGGTTTCATCCACTTGGTTGCCTTAAAACATGGCCATGGTATGCATGCTAGGTATCTTGGCAAAATCAAACAAAACAAAAGATCATAGTCCCTCGATGACGCTATCTTGGTTGCCTAAACAAAGATGATCTTAGTCCCCTAAAACTTGCTAAGATACTTGGCACCATTGCTATCATGGTCATACGATGACCCACACCCGTCTCGTTTAACATCCAAAGATAGGGTTGTTTACCAAATGCAATGGTAAAACAACAATGTCAAAGGAATAAAAATGTGTAGGAAAGACTTTTGAGTAGGTAGATAAGCTTCTAGTTACTTGATCAATTTACAAACCATCCTTGCTATTTTCAAAAAAACACACACACAATTTCAAAACATTTCCAAACAACTTTCAAACATTGAAACATTTTTCAAAAGACAAACATCTTTGTATACATTCTTACAAAAAAGAATCATTACAAAGATTGCCAAAACGATGACCTCTTTTCAAAATACTTTCAAAACCATACAAAGCACCATTTCAAACAATTGGAAAAGCAAAGCAAGTGATCTAAACAAGTAACTAAGAGCCCATGGATAACCATGGATGAAAAGGGTGCTAGCACCTTCCCTTTTCATAATCTACCCCCCGAACTCAAGAAAACGTCTCAAAGGTCTTTCCTGTGCTTTTTGACCTTTCCTTTGGATAAAATAAAAAGTCGGTGGCGACTCTTGCTAAACCGAAACATTTGCAAACACAAACGCAAAACCTCAAGTCAGTTCTCCCACCGTATCACAAAACTGGAGACTCTGCTGGGGAATTACTTATAAGTGGGGTTACCTTAGGGTTTAGATCACCTTTACATGCTTATCTTGTTTGACTTGTATGCTTTACACTTTGGTTCTTTTGTTTGGGTTTGAATCCTCTACCCGGATTTGGAAAACATTCATAGGTAAATAGCAATACGTTGTGGAAACTATCCGGGGTATACCGACACGGTCTAAGCAATAGCTATGTTAGTGCGACATATTTGTGGGTACCGGTAGCCTTTGAGTCAATCAAAGAGAATACGGGGTCACTGAGTGATCTCATGAAGCCCTAATGGACTTTTAGAACATTTACTTGACCAACTTGGCCTTTTAGGATGTAGTGAGATGACCGACTTTGGTGCAGTCCGAAGTTGGTAGATACTCGATACTACACTCATTGAGGGTTGTTTTCTTGGAATATTTCGATCGCCAGTAAAGTGGCTAAACTGAAACAATGAACACAAAAAATAATCCAGTGATATTGAGCTCCTTAGAACCCGGTTACTATTTATAGGACAGGTTGAGCCAACTAAATTTCAAGAGGGTACTTACCTATGAAACCCCATGCAAGCCTAAACTAGGAACTTGTGTGACTCGCTTGTACATATATACTTGTGCATAACATCATGGACATCATGAAGAATCATATGCATCCACTAACCATTTCAAGGATTTTGGATCTTCATCTTTGTTCCTGTTTTGTAGGTTATGGAATCACTTCGCAGGAAAACTATTCAGGTCAATCTTGTGAGAATTCCTCCTCAACTCAAGAAGCTTGCTTCCAAGATTCCAGAGTATTCTCCATTCACTGAGAGACATGGTCGACTTCTCAACTTGGTCAACTCCAACACAGAGGAAGACATGGTGAAAGTTCTCTTCCAGTTCTTTGACCCCCTACACCACTGCTTCACATTTCCTGACTACCAGCTTGTGCCTACTTTGGAGGAATTTTCTCAACTCCTGAGGATTCCTATTCTCCATCAACTACCTTTCAACGGTACGGAAAGAGATCCAAATCCTAAAGATGTTGCTCAAGCCCTACACTTGAAACCACCTGATGTCACAACACATTGGGAAACCAGAAGTGGTGTCAAGGGTTTCTTGGTAAAGTTCCTGTTTGAGAAGGCCTAAGACTGCTGGAATTCTCTAGACCTGCAAGATTTTGAGGAGATTGTAGCTCTTCTCATCTATGGATTGGTCTTGTTCCCAAACTTTGACCCGCGCCCGTCCCGTTCACATCCTAACACAAGATTATCCACCAAATACAATGGTGGAACAAAATTGTTAAAAGGGTTAAAACATAGCAAAGATATTTGAGAAATTTAGGGTAGATAGCTCTTGGTTGCTTGCCAAACTTGCAAAAAAAAAACACTTGCCTATCTTTTCAAAATCACTTTCAAAACAACTTTCAAAAAAAACATTGGAAAGTTTTCAAAAGACATACACCTTTGTATACATCCCAACATGGATCATTACAAAGGTTGCCACCACATTGGCCTCT
Source organism: Vicia faba (assembly GCA_948472305.1). Classification (NCBI taxonomy): domain Eukaryota; kingdom Viridiplantae; phylum Streptophyta; class Magnoliopsida; order Fabales; family Fabaceae; genus Vicia; species Vicia faba. The sequence goes on from OX451736.1 coordinate 499,575,169, forward strand.
TTCCAAAATATTTTCAAAACCCACACACAAAGCACCATTTCAAACAATTGAAAATCAAGGCAAGTTGATCTAAGCAAGTAACTAAGAGCCCATGGATAACCATGGATAGAAAGGGTGCTAATACCTTCCCTTTCTATAATCTACTCCCCGAACCCAAGAAAACATCTCAAAGGTTTTTGCTGTGCTTTTTAACCTTTCCTTAGGATAAAATAAAAAGTCGGTGGCGACTCTTGCTCAACCGAAACATTTGCGAAAACAAACGCAAAACCTCAAGTCAGTTCTCCCACCGTATCACAGAACTGGCGACTCTGCTGGGGAAAACTTAAAAGTGGAGTAACCTTAGGGCTTAGATCACCTTTGTTTTCAATTGTTTGCTTTGTTTGCTTTTATATTTGTGGGCTTTGCATCGGAGTTTCATAGATCCTAACCCGGATCTGGGGAATACCCTTTTAGGTAGCATAATCTGTGAGGGACCTGTCCGGCGTAGACCGACATGGGTGAAGCAGTGGCTACATTGGTGTGGCACCTTGGTCCGTACCGATATCCCTTGTGTTGCAACAAGGAGAATATGGGTCTTCTAAGGAGTCATTTAACACCAACCGACCTTAGAACCTTAAATTGACCCAACTTGGCCATAGAACAGTAGCAGTATGCTACACTTATTGAGGCTAAACTCTCGCGATGGTTCTGGCCGCAAGAAAAGATTGCGATGCTGGAGTTATGACCGATTGAGGGTAGTCAATGATATTGAGATCCTCTAGAACCCAGTTACTTTTGATAGGACAGGTTTTAACCAACGAAACTAAAAGAGGGTAATACCTAAACTTCATGCTGGCCTAAAATCTAAGGGTTGTCTTGTGTGACTTGTGTGCCTTATCATGCTTGCCTTTGTGAATACTTATGGTGTGCTTCATCATAGCATCATACCATCATACCATTGCATGCATCCTGTATAAGGACTGACCCATTTCAAAGACAACAAGGTTTCATCTTTGCTCTGTTTTGTAGGACATCATGATGCCCGTGCGTAGGAATACTATCCGGCTCAACTTTGTTCAACCACCTATCTTGCTCAAAGAATTGGTTGATAGGATTCCAAACACTACTTCCTTCATCAAGAGGCATGGTTCTCTCCTTGGCTTGATCACTTCAAAGTGGGACCAACAACTGATAAGTGTCCTGACCCAGTTTTATGATCCCCTGTATCATTGCTTCACCTTTCAAGACTTCCAGCTGGTCCCTACCCTGGAAGAATTCTCTGATTTGCTTGGTATCCCTGTTTTGGAGTAGACTCCATTCACTGGTCGGGGGAAGACTCTTAGGCCTGAAGAGATTGTTGCAGTCCTTCCCTTGACTAAAGAAGAGGTAATGGCTAACTGGGAAACTAGAAGTGGAGTTAAGGGCTTTTTGGTTAAGTTTCTGGTTGGCAAAGCTAATAGTTTCTGGAATGACTTAGACTTCAAGGCGTACGAAGACATTCTGGCTCTTTTAATCTATGGTCTGATATTGTTTCCAAATCCTGACACCTTTATCAATATCTATGCCATAAGGATCTTCATGTCTCGGAACCCTGTACCCACTCTTTTGGGTGATATCCTGCAACAACTCTATGCTCGTACTGTCCGAAGATGGGGAACTCCATGGTGTTGTGCTCCTTTGCTAGTAAGGTGGTTTATTTCACACCTTCCTAAGTTCGTGCTGAAGAATGAAGAAGGAAAGGGTTGGGCTCATAGGTTAATGTCTCTCACTGATAATGACATCACTTGGACTCTCAGAGGTTTGGATGAGGTAGCTGTTATTGATCGTTGCGGAGAATACCCTAATGTTCCATTGATCGGCACCCAGGGAGGAATCTCTTATAATCCGTGTTTAGCTCTCCGTCAGTTTGGAAGAGCCAGAAGAGTAGGGCCTCATGAGATGTTAGTTCCTCACTTCCATTTTGAATTTCAGGTAGGCAGTGACAAACTACGCCATGGATTCATTAAGGCTTGGGACAGAATTCATAAAGCTGACCCACATGAGTTGGGACCAAAGACTTCTCTACCATTGGAACCCTATTGCAGATGGGTCCGCATCCGTGCTCAGAAGTTAGGTATGCCATACGAAGCTGTCAGGCCTATCATTCTTGAGTCTCCTGATGAAGACGGGGTTCCTCCAACTGTTCTCCCTCCTCAGATACCCACTGATGTGGATACGCTAAAAAGATCTTGGGCGCAGCTAAAGGAAGAACGGGATTTTTATCGGGAAAAGTTCAACGAACAAGAACGGAAGATCCAGAAGCTGACTAAGCAATTGGAGGAAGAGCGGATCCTGAACAACTATATCAGTACTGAGAAGAGGAGGCAATGGGAGCACTGATGAGCTTTGGAGATTTCTTTTACAATTTTTATTTCCTTTTCAGTATTTTCATTCTTGTAATGCCCAAGGGCAAGTTGTTGAACAATTTAAAGTTTGAATCTAATGAAGCGTGTTTCCTTTTTGTCTACAAAGTTGAATCCCGTTGTCTTTGAAAACATAAAACATACGCATCTCATTGCATCATATGCATAACAGGTACCCTTTTTCCACAGGTTGCTTAATCTTCTTCGCTGTTTATTTGAACAGTCATCATGAATCTTGAATCATCCAACGAACAAGCTATCAAGGCCCTCCAGGCCCAGAACGCCCAGTTTCAAGAGCTGGTCATGAGCTTAGCCCAAGGTCAACAAGAGTTGAAGACTCTACTCTTGAAGAAGAAGAAGAAGAAGAAGAGGATTGCGTTGTTCAACACTGGACGCAGGTTTGGGAATACACTCCATAATGAGGCTGATCAGGCTACTTCCTCTGCAGAGAAAGACAGTCCCCAAGGGGGAAGGGCTCCTAGTCCTGCAGTCTCCGACAACGAGACGGATTACAATGATGAATAGTACCCTCCTGCTGCAGACAGATACAAGCAACTAGAGGACCGTTTAAGTGCCATGGAGATTCAAAATGTGTCGGGGTTGGATTTCGGAGATTTAGGTTTATCTTCTAGGGTGGTGATCCCACACAAGTTCAAGGCACCTGCCTTTGCAAAGTACGATGGGGCTTCCTGTCCTAAGCTGCATCTCAGATCATATGTAAGGAAGATCCAACCTTACACTGCAGACAAGATCCTGTGGATCCATTTCTTTCAGGATAGCCTTTCGGGGTCTCAACTCGAATGGTTCTATCAGTTAGATGGAGCCAGTATCCGAAACTGGGAGGACTTGGCTACTGCGTTTTATAGACAGTATCAGTACAATTCTGACCTCGCTCCCACGCGTACCCAACTTCAGGGTATGTCACTGGGAACGGGCGAAGGATTCAAGGAGTATGCGCAAAAGTGGAGAGACTTGGCTGGCAGGGTGCAGCCTCCTTTGACTGACCGTGAACTTGTTGACATGTTCTTAGGGACCTTGTCTGGTCCATTCTTCAATCATCTGATTGGTAATTCCTCTGCTGGGTTTACAGATTTGACCTTGACTGGTGAGAGAATAGAAGCTGGTATCAAGTCAGGGAAGATACAAAAGGGTGCCTCCGTGAGTACTGAGAAGAAGCCCTTCAAGAAGGAAGCCAGTGCTGTTTATGGTCCCCGAAGACAAGTTAAACCGGAACGCCGCCAGGCTGTCAATGCATTGGTAATTTCAAAGCCTGCTGCTGCTTCTCAGCAGTATAATCAACAAAGGGGTAAGAGGCCCAAAAGGCAGTACACTCGGCTTAGCATGACCCTGTCTCAGATTTTGCCGCAACTACTGTCAACCAATCTGGTAACTGTCAAGGAAGCTCCGAAGGTGGTGAACACAGCTTCTCCAAAATACAACCCCAACGCCCGTTGCGCTTATCACTCCGATAGCCCCGGGCATACTACGGACGATTGCTGGGCTCTAAGGAATAAGGTTCAAGACCTTATTGATGCTAAAGAAATACAGTTTGAGGCGCCCAAAAGACCCAATATTGTGACTGCTCCCATGCCCCAGCATGGAGTAAATGTTGTGGAAGAATACCGATATGTAGCCTCCGTGGAAGAGATTGTTACTCCATTATCAACCGTTAAAAGGAATCTGTTGCTAGCCGGTTTATTTCCGGGATGTGATGAAGATTGCCTTCTATGTGCTGTTTCGCCTTTTGGTTGTCCTTTGCTGAAATCAGGTATCCAAAGCCTGATGGATAGCAAGGAAATCTTGTTCGAGAAGATTGCTATTCCTGCTGTCCCTGCCGAAGAAGTTTCTATCGTCACTATTTTCAACAAACCTCCTGAGGCTCCTTCAAAGAAGCCTGTCAAAATCATGTCCACTCAGAAGATTGCTCCTATCATCATCACTGTTCCAGGACCCCTCCCTTATACATCCGACAAAGCTGTCCCATGGCACTATGGGGCAGATGTTTATGTGCTTGGAGTAAAGCAAGAGTTTGATACAAGTATCGGTGTCAGTAACATCACCGGGCCTGCCAAGATTACCCGCAGTGGTAGGTTGTTCTCACCAGATATCGCACCACCAACTATTCAGAAACCCCTTATCATCCCACCCGCAAGTGTGCATGTTTCCCTTCCTAATCAAGTTCCTGTTTCTACCCCTGCTGCTGAGTCCTCTGACGCTTGGGGCAAAGGGATTGCTACTGATTTGCCTGCCCTGACGGAGGCGCCGAAGACAACCGCTGTTGAAGCCTCCCAGCAAGAGATGGAGGAGATCCTCAAGATTATCAAGAAAAGTGATTTCAATGTTGTTGAGCAGTTGGGGCACACCCCATCAAAAATTTCTATGCTATCACTGTTGTTATGTTCAGAAGCCCATGCCAAGGCCCTGATCTCCTTCCTAAAGACGGCCCATGTGCCACAAGAAACGTCTGCTGATCAATTCACTGATTGTGTGGCCAACTTGACTGCCGATAATGGTTTGGGCTTCTCTGACGCCGATCTAACTGCAAAAGGAAAGAACCATAATGATGCCCTGCATGTCTCTATTGAGTGAAGGGGCACTACTCTGGCACATGTGTTGGTGGACACCGGTTCTTCTTTGAATGTATTGCCCAAGAAGGCCCTAGACAGATTAGATTGTGAGGGTCTGGAACTCAAGCCCAGTAACATTGTTGTCCGAGCCTTTGACGGTTCGAAGAGGATGGTACATGGCGAGGTTGACATTCCAATCAGGGTTGGTTCCCAAGTTTTTGATTCTACTTTCTATGTGATGGACATCCGTCCATCCTACTCTTGTTTGTTGGGTCGTCCATGGATCCATAAGGCTGGAGCGGTGACCTCCACACTGCATCAAAAGCTTAAGTACCCAGTCAGAGGAAAAATTGTTACAGTTCAAGGGGAAGAAGAGTATATGGTCAGCCACTTAAACTCGTTCCGATACATAGAAATGGATGGGGAATTCATTGAAACCCCCTTTCAACACTTTGAAGAGGTGACTCAGACGTTGGCGTCAGCTGAGACTGTGATTGAAGACCCTCCTTTGAAGATGGCTTCCTTGAAGGATGCCCGAGCTGTGATTGAGAAGGGCGAATGCGCAAACTGGGGTCGACTTCCTGACTTCACTCCGAAGACTGACAAGTTTGGGATGGGTTTCACCGCAGAGGCTCAGAGGGCTGTTCGTAAAGCAAGAATTGGAGGACCTCCTGTATTCATCACCAACCCGGGGGTGAATGCTATTGAAGACGATGTGGAGGAATCAGAATTTGACAGTTGGATCTACCCAACAACCGACAGTGGACCAAGCAACTGGACTGCCAAAGACTTTACACCTATTACTTTTGTCACTCAGTAATGAACTCTTTTGTTTTCAATTTGTAACAAACTATATGTTGGAACTTTTATGGCTCGGTGTCCTACCCGGGGCACCGTGGCTCCATTTGTGAGGGCTTTTGTATGACATTTTCATATATCATTAATCAAAACATTGGACGTTTGTTGCATTTCAAATCTTGTGCTCCCTTTCTTTCTTTATCATATATTGCAAAACAGCTATATTTACACACACTCACTTATACAGGTTCCAATCCACTCTGGATCTCACTGGAAACAACTCTGCTACTGCCAATTATGACTTCGAGAACCCAATCAACTTAGCCGAAGACGAAGGTGAAGATGATTGCGAAGTGCCTGGTGAACTTGCAAGACTGTTACTCCAGGAAGAGAGGGCCATTCAGCCACATGAAGAGCCAGTGGAAACGATAAATCTGGGTAATGAGATAGACAGGAAGGAAATCAAGATCGGTGTCGATCTAGAGATTAGTGTGAAACAACGGTTGGTTCAGATGCTGCATGACTACGTGGAAATCTTTGCTTGGTCTTACGAAGACATGCCTGGTTTGGATGCCGACATTGTGGTTCATCACCTGCCTACCAAGGAAGACTGCCCTCCGGTAAAACAGAAGGTCCGCTGTATGCGTCCAGAGATGTCCGAGAAAATCAAAGCTGAGGTTATGAAACAATTTGATGCCGGGTTTCTAGCAGTGACTTCTTACCCTCAGTGGGTTGCCAACGTGGTTCCAGTGCCAAAGAAAGATGGTAAGGTTCGAATGTGTGTTGATTACAGGGATTTGAACAGGGCCAGCCCTAAGGACGATTTCCCCCTGCCTCATATCGATGTTCTGGTTGACAATACTGCTCAGCATAAAGTTTTCTCCTTCATGGACGGTTTCTCCGGTTATAATCAGATCAAGATGGCTCCCGAAGATATGGAGAAGACCACTTTTGTTACTCAGTGGGGCACTTTTTGCTACAAGGTCATGCCATTTGGGTTGAAAAATGCTGGGGAAACCTACCAACGTGCCATGGTTGCTTTATTTCATGATATGATCCATCACGAGATAGAAGTGTACGTCGACGATATGATTGCAAGGTCTCAAACTGAGGAGGAACACCTTGACCATCTACGGAAGCTGTTTGACCGTCTGAAGTTGTACAAGCTGAGGTTGAACCCAAACAAATGCACCTTTGGGGTGAGATCTGGAAAATTACTAGGCTTCATTGTGAGCGACAAAGGTATTCAAGTGGACCATGCCAAGGTGAAAGCCATACAAGAGATGCCAACTCCCAAGACAGAGAAAGAAGTCAGAGGTTTTCTAGGACGGTTGAATTACATTTCCCGATTCATCTCGCATCTAACTGCTACCTGTGAGCCAATCTTCAAACCACTGAAGAAAGATCAAGTAGTACGTTGGAATGATGAATGTCAGGCTGCTTTCGAAAAGATCAAAGAGTATCTCCAAGAACCACCCATCCTTATGCCACCAGTTGAAGGGAGACCTCTAATACTATACTTGAGAGTACTTGACAACTCAATGGGGTGCGTGCTGGGGCAGCATGACGAGTCTGGCCGAAAAGAGCACGCCATTTATTACCTGAGCAAAAAGTTTACCGACTGTGAGACTCGATACTCACTGCTCGAGAAAACTTGCTGCGCTCTGGTATGGGCTGCTCGCCGGCTGAGACAGTATATGTTGACTCACACTACTCTGTTGATTTCAAAAATGGATCCAATCAAGTACATATTCGAAAAGCCTGCTCTGTCCGGAAGAATAGCAAGATGGCAAATGATCTTGACGGAATATGACATCCAGTACACGACTCAAAAAGAAATCAAAGGAAGTGTATTGGCAGACCATTTGGCACACCAACCTGTGGACGATTACCAGTCATTGAACTTTGAATTTCCAGATGAAGATATCATGGTAGTAACTGATTGTGAAGTACCTGGACCAGATGAAGGACCTGAGGAAGGATCCCGATGTTCTATGCACTTTGATGGAGCCTCAAACGCTTTGGGTAACGGAATTGGCGCCGTGATCATATCCCCTAAAGGCACTCATACTCCACTTACTGTCCGACTATGTTTTAACTGCACCAACAACATGGCGGAGTATGAGGCATGTATCATGGGTCTTCAAGCTGCAATCGACTTAAGGATCAAGTTTCTGAGTGTCTTCGGAGATTCCGCTCTCGTGATCAATCAGGTCAAAGGCGAGTGGGATACGAAACACCCAAATCTTATTCCTTACAAGGAGTATATGCTGACATTGCTTCCCCACTTCGAAGAGATAACTTTTGAACACTTCCCAAGAGAGGAGAATCAGTTAGCGGACGCGTTGGCTACGATGTCTTCTATGTTCAAAGTCAAATGGGACAATGAGGCTCCCCGGATCATTATCTGGAAATTGGACGAACCTGCATATTGCTGTGATCTTGAGGCTGAGGAGGTAACTGAAAAACCCTGGTATCATGAAGTGAAGAGGTACTTGGAAGTTCAAGAATAACCCGAAGGCGCATCGGTCAATGACAAGAAGTTCTTGAGAAGGTTTGCAGCAAAGTTCTTCCTCAGCAATGGCATTCTCTACAAGCGAAACCATGATTCAACCTTACTGCGTTGCGTGGATAAGACTGAAGCAGAAAAGATCATGGCAGAACTACATGAAGGTACTTTCGGAACACATTCCAGTGGACATACCATGGCTAAGAAAATCCTTCGGGCAGGATATTTCTGGTCCACAATGGAAGCCGGCTGTTATCAGCATCCGCGAACTTGTCATAAATGCCAGATCTATGCTGATAAGGTGCACATTCCTCCGGTACCTCTGAACGTCCTGACAGCACCTTGGCCTTTTGCAATGTGGGGCATCGATATGATCGGCGAGATCCGACCTACGGCATCTAACGGGCATCGCTTCATCCTAGTAGCGATTGATTACTTCACAAAGTGGGTTGAAGCAGCTTCCTATGCTACGGTAACCAAGAGCGTCGTGGCACGGTTCATTCGGCACAACCTGATCTGTCGATACGGTGTACCTGAGAGGATCATTACGGATAATGGTACCAATCTTAACAACAAGATGATCACTGAGCTCTGCGAGCAATTCAAGGTACATCACTACAACTCTTCTCCTTACTGACCGAAGATGAATGGGGCTGTAGAAGCAGCAAATAAGAATATCAAGAAGACTGTGGAGAAGATGACAGTGACCTATAAGGATTGGCACGAGATGTTACCATTTGCTCTTCATGGGTACCGCACCTCAGCACGGACGTCAACAGGGGCAATTCCCTTTTCCTTGGTCTACGGCATGGAGGAAGTCTTGCCTATTGAAGTCCAGATACCCTATCTCCGGATAATGAAGGATGCAGACTTGAGAGAAGATGACTGGATCCAGACTCGGCTTGATCAATTAAATCTAATTGACGAAAAGAGGCTCACTGCTATTTGTCATGGTCAGACGTACCAAAAACGGATGATCAGGGCATTTAACAAGAAAGTCAGACGGCAAGAATATCAAGTCGGGGACCAGGTAATCAAGCGCATCATTCTTCCTCAAAGTGATCCCAGGGGCAAATGGACCCCTACGTACGAAGGGCCATTTGTGGTTAAACATATCTTCTCAGGAGGAGCTATGATTCTAACTACCGTGGATGGTGACGACCTTCCTCAACCTGCCAATGCAGACATAGTAAAAAGATACTACGCATGAACTAAAGATCCGCTAGGTTGACACGCCTAGGAAAAAATAAGGGCTTCCCGGCGAACCAAAAGGGTTCGGGCAAAAATAAGGGATGAAAATGAAAAATCTGTACACCCGGCAAGTCGAAAACCTGAAAAGGCGGCTTGGGCAAAAATGGGTATCCCGGTGGACTGAAAACCCGAAAGGGCGGTCCAGGCAAAAGTTAGGGATAAAGCGTAATACTATGTCTCATTGGATCACCTTGCATCCAGAATTCGGCATCAATTATCAAGGCTCAGACTTCGGCATCGGTCAATCAGCTTCATCTTCAACTAAGCAGCAAAATGATGAGACACTTGAAGACATAAAGGCGATAGCAGAGTTGGAACCCAGTGGGATTAGTTTTCACATAGCTGTTTTGTTTCCTTTTCAAAATTGTATAAACTCTATGTTATTCGGCGGCGTTCTCTTACTAGGACGTCAGCCTCCTGTACATAAACGCCTATTTACAGGCAAATTTCAAAATCAATACAAGTTCAATTTTTCAGACAAATTATCCAATCATTTTTCCTTTTTCTGTTTTGTTTTGCGAAGAACGTCCAATGTTCATTTTTGATATACGCATTTGCCGTTAATTGCTAACCATGAATATTTGCATGCAAGACAAAGGATTAATTACAGGTGACATCAGAAACAGGGGGCAATTTTGAAGTGACCAAGCGGTCTAGTTGTTTTGTCCGCCAAGGTACCAAGGTAGGTTCAACTGAAGAACGTGACCAAGCTACCTCAACTCCCCCACAGAGTAAGACAAGATTCAGCATTTCTTTCCCCAAGTAGAGTTGGTTTCCTATCAACCCTGGAAAGGCACAACAATCCCTAGCGGAGTATAGACATCCCTCAACAAGCATCCCCGGCAGTCTTAATATGAGATTGTTCCCCGGCAGAATACCAACACCCCAGTACAGTCTGAAAAAATTTCTTCCCAGGAGAGTGGAATCCATATCCGCAGCAGGTCTCGGAGCTTATCCCCAGCAGATTCTGGAAGCTTATCCCCTGCAGAGTACGAACGACTCTCCCCGACTTTATTCAGAAGTTATTTCCCATCAGGGCTTATAACTAGGTTATCCTCAGCTAATTACCACAAAAAGTCCGTCCTCGGCGAAGTTCTTCATATCCCCAGCGAAGCTCTCATCAAAGCCTCAGTGAACTATCTCTTCCCACAGAGTAATTCCCCTCAGAGTAATCTCTCCAACAAGTTTATGCCCTAACGGAGTCATCTTCTCCTATCGGTTTATTCTTGCAACCATCATCCCCAGCGGAAACGAAGAACTCTTCTCTTCAACATCAGCCCAGGATTTGATTCCCCGGCCAGTCGTCAAGGATTTATTTTCCTAGACGAAAATACATTCATAGACATTTCATATTTCATACATCCTGTTTACATACATGACAAAGTGCATACAACACTAACTCATTTTTAGCATCATGACATCATGCATCTCATGCATCATGACATTGCATACAACTGGTGTTTTGCCTTTTCAGGAAAAAGATCAATCCAAAAGACGATTACTATCAAATATCACAAATCCAGATTCGATTCCTGTATCTAGCCAGGGCACATCTATGAGTGATTGATTGTAGATTCGATGCCTGTATCTAGCCAGGGCAGGAAGTTATCTTTCATTCTCAGGTCAGAGGACGACACCTGTATCCAGTCAAGAAAGCTATCTCTACCAACTTTTTGCAATTCCGGATTCGATTCCTGTATCTAGCCAGGGCACATCTGTGAGCAACTAATTCCAGATTCAATACCTGTATCCAGCCAGGGCATATCTGTAGACGACAATTCCAGATTCAATTCCTGTATCTAGCTAGGGCACATCTGTGAGCAACCAATTGTAGATTCGATACCTATATCTATCCAGGGCATATCTGCATGAAGAGACTGAAGATCAACACCTGTAACAAGCCAGGAAACATCTTCCTTTCTCAAAGTACGCAAGTTCTCGCTAAGAAATCTCTTACGCGATCAACACTTCCAAATGGCATCTATAAGCCCATTCCCAATAAGGTTCTGTCTCCAGATGGCATCTATAAGCCCATCCTCCTATCCACCATCTCTCCAAATGGCATCTATAAGCCCATTCCCGACATCACATTGCTGATACTCTACTATGCGAGTGCAAATTTCTGGGCACTCTAGTGTTCAATCATCTTCCACCTTCGGATCACGAAAGGCACGCAAGCCAATCTACACCCTCAGGTCTAAGAAGATTGAACAGGGGCAACTGTTGTACCCCAAAATTTTCCCTCCCATTTCCTCCACATTTTCTCACCACAAGACCCTTGGAGTTCAAGACCCAACCAGGGTTTCCTCTGCTCAAGACTTCTCCTTGCACTGTTGACCCAAATTAGGGTTTGTGTTTGCACAAAGATGTTTTGACCTAAAATGACTAAGATGACTTTCATGCTTCATATTGGACTCCCAAGTTTATCCCTATCAAGTTTCAAGCCTTGATTCCAATCTTTGCCCAGTCAATTGGACAGTTGACCTAGAAATCAGCTGTATTGGGGAAAAAGTCAACTGTGGTCAATTGACAGTCAAACCTCATGATTCTTGACCCACATCAACATTATGAACTCATATGGACCATTTGATCAAGTTTGGATCATAATTCCACAAGAAATTTGATCAGATCACCAAAAGGGCAAAATGGTCATTTTTAGGGTTTTGACTACACAAAGGCAATTTTTGACTGTTTGACCTAGCCAATGGCAAACCAAGCTCATATATGGACTCAAGGACCCCATGGAATTATTTTGACATGTTCAAAAAGTTCAAACGATCCCAAATGCACAAGGTTGACAAATGAATTTTCCAGTCAATTGATCAATTTTTAACTGTATACTGAAAAGTCAAACTTTGACTTTTTGGTCAAAATCAAGTGTCAAGATTCATTTTTCATCAAAACATGTCAAAATATGAAACTTGTTCATCAAGAAATCAAAAATTGCAAATTAGGGTTTAAAATGAAGAATTTTCATAACTTAGAATTTTTCTAAGTTATAAAAATCCCTAATTTTTTCCTAACTTTGTCCCATTTTTTCATCAATATACATTTGGATTCAAGGAAAAGTCAAAACATGAAAGTTGTATTCCATTGCAAAATATACAACTTTGATTCACAAAGTTTCCTCAAAGGAAGCTTGTAGCTCAAGTTATGATTTTTGGAATAAGGGTGCAAAACATTTCTTACTTAGAAAATTTTGACCTATTCTAGGCAGGATTTTTGCCTAACTTCATGGCCACTTTTCACATGCTTCCACTTGGAATTTCAATTTACATTACAAAGATGGATTGTAGTACACATTCCAAGCTTTCCAAAATGTCCAAGAACTCATCAAACAACCTTGTGGTTAGGGAGAATCGAATTTGGCAATTTGAGCAAAAGTCACTTTGATTCATGGCCATGTACATGTTCATACACTTTGCAAATTTTCAAATCAGAATGAGCAAGCTAGTTACAGGCCTCTAATCCTTTTCTTACTCAATAATTAAATGCCAATCCATTGTGTTTTAGCTTCGTTTTGTTCATATAGTCATTACACAAAGAGTTAAGCCTTAATTGGAAAAAGTGATTTATCCATTTTTGTAAAGTAGAACTTTATGTCAAGTTTGCAAATCAAGAGGTACAATGCATATCTTTGGACACAAGATTCATGGAGATAACACACTGATCAAGACTAAAAGATGCAGCACATTTGAGGGGCCTGTACAAGCCTAGAAACCAAGTTGGCATTTCCTTGCTTCACATAGAAGAAACCTTGCATTTTGAAACACAACTCTCATTGCTGCAAGAACTAGCTTAGACAAACTTGTTAGACACATTCTAAACAACATAACTGAGCTAAGGCACGACCAAAACATCTTCCAAACCTCATCAAACCTCAAAACACCATCCTACTGCAGAAAACAGAGTCACCTCTGCAGTTGGACTTCCATAAGCAAATCCACTCGTGCATTCTTGCTAAAACCAGTTCACACACATTCCATATCACATATACAAGCTATCCCAAGCATTGGACATGACCTGTAACACCTCTAACCAACTTCACCATTTTCACATTTTCTGTTTTGCAGGTGGATTGCTATAGCTTAATTCATTTGGTTTCAAAGCAAACTAAAGGTTGGAGAAGCATCCCTGACCTTCAAGCAAGCTGTACCAATCCTCACTTTGCCTTGAAAGTGCCTCCATTGTCAGACACGATCCAAGCTGAACAGGTAAGTTCATGGACTTCTATCTCTCAATATAGGAAGAGTTAGCTCTAAGTTTGTGAATGAAAAATATTCTACTCATGCCCCTGAAGCTATACATATCTTTACTTTCCATTTATATTGCATGTGCTGAGAGAATTTAAGACCTGAACATTGACAAAAACTTAGGTTAAGAATTAGGGATGGAGAAATTCTCTCTCATTTCTGAGAGTTAAGTTATGTTTTTTATATGTATGGAATCGTGACTTGATGCTTGACATTTTTCATGTTGTGAGTTTGTGCTAAAAGTCCAAGAATCATGAGATAGAAGAAACGCGTGTTTTGGTTGTACAAGGATGCAGGAGGTTGAAGAAGACAGGGTCTTTGGGCTGGGCCTGAAATGTTCTTACTTTTCACACCACTATTTTACACATACACCCCCCTGGCCCATTTTAAGTTTTATTCATCATTTTTAATTTTTTCCTTTTGATTTTGTTTCTATATTTTTATTTAAACATGAAAAAATATTAAAATCATTTTCCCATATTTTTTTTCATTTTTTTTGGCATTTATTTTGTTTCATTTAGTTTTTGTACATAAATAAATCTAAACATACTTTTATTTAAAATACAAAGAAATAATACAAAACACTTTTATTTTCTGATTTTTATTTTATTTTATCTTTTGAAAACATTTCATAAAAAATATACTTTTTTTTTAATAATATTAAATATTTAGTTTTGTACATATAATATGTATTTGATAAATTTTGTAAATATTTATATATTTATTAGTATATTTAGGTTAAAAACATAAAAAATAATACATTTTTATTTTTATTAATATTTAACTTAAAAATCATTTTTTGACAATATACTTTCTTTTATTTATTTTTTACACATAATTAATAAATATTGTATATAATACTTAAATAAATAATTAATACCTTTTGTTTAGCAAAATTAGGGTTTTTTGCCCTAAACATGAAAAAATTCAAAAATTAACTTTCTTTTAATTATTTTTATTTTATTTGTGAATGAAATATACATTTACACCAAAATACCTTCACATACATATTGCTTTATCCTTATACATCTTTACATTTACATTTACGCAATTCAATTTGGTTGTAAATATTGGACACTATCCTCCTATGAAGTCTCATCCCCATTTGAACATTTGTACCCCCCATCCCATATATTATGTTGTAATAACTTAGGACCTTTTATTTTTCGCATTTAAAAGTTTTCTAATTATGCCATGTTAGAATTAGGGTTTTGTATGCAAATCAAAAACAACAAATAGTTTGACCTAAATTCAAGATAAACAAGCATGAAAATGGACAACACCAATCACACTTGCACCCCTAGGGTTATTCCACTTGTTGCCTTCAATAATGGGCCATATTGCACGTTGAGTATCTTTGGCAAAAACAAAACAAATTCAAATGATCATAGCCCCTCGATGACGCTTTCGAAAGTTGCCTAAAAAATGATCATGTCCCTTAAAGAAAAATTACCCAAAGATACTTGGCACCATTGCAATCATGGTCTAAACGATGACCCGCGCCCGTCCCGTTCACATCCTAACACAAGATTGTCCACCAAATACAATGGTGGAACAAAATTGTTAAAATGGTTAAAACATAGCAAAGATCTTTGAGAAATTTAGGGTAGATAGCTCTTGGTTGCTTGCCAAACTTGCAAAAAAAAAAAACACTTGCCTATCTTTTCAAAATCACTTTCAAAACAACTTTCAAAAAAAACATTGGAAACTTTTCAAAAGACATACACCTTTGTATACATCCCAACACAGATCATTACAAAGGTTGCCACCACATTGGCCTCTTTTCAAAACATTTTTAAAACCCACACACAAAGCACCATTTCAAACAATTGAAAATCAAGGCAAGTTGATCTAAGCAAGTAACTAAGAGCCCATGGATAACCATGGATAGAAAGGGTGCTAATACCTTCCCTTTCTATAATCTACTCCTCGAACCCAAGAAAACATCTCAAAGGATTTTGCTGTGCTTTTTAACCTTTCCTTAGGATAAAATAAAAAGTCGGTGGCGACTCTTGCTCAACCGAAACATTTGCGAAAACAAACGCAAAACCTCAAGTCAGTTCTCCCACCGTATCACAATGCGCAACGTCTTTCTACCTTAGAATTTTGTATTATTTTGCCCATGGGGCATTGATGTACTAACAAATTCCATCTTATTAATATGACGTGTGTTTCTTTTTTGTTTAAAACAAATGTGAATTTCTGAATCCTTGAAAGCATTACATGAATACATATCATTCATCATATGCATAAACAGGTCTTCACACCAAGTTTCCTCATCTCTCTGATGTTTATTTCAGCAAGATGGATATTGAACAAACGGTCAAAGACTTGCAAGCTCAGAATTCATAATTCCAACAACTACTCCTGACCTTGGCCAAGGGGCAGGAGTAGCTCAAAACTCTGCTAGGGAAGGAAAAAGAGAAAAAGAAGAAGAAGAGAGCTGGTGTGGCTACCATGGGCAGAAGGTTTGAAGGTCAAGCCAGAAGGGTCCTAGATTTTCCATCAACCTCTGAGGAAGGAGAGAAAAAGGGTAAGGAGATTGCAGTGCCTTCAGATTCTGAAGCTGAAGAAGAAGAGGAAGAGGATTACTTTGAACAACAATACCCTCATGCAGATGACAAATACAAAAATCTGGAAGAGCGTCTAGCTGCCATGGAGATACAGAGAGTGCCTGGGCTGGACTTTGAAGATTTAGGGTTGGTATCTGGAATTGTAATCCCTCCTAAGTTTAAAGTACCTCTGTTTGCTAAGTACAATGGTTTGTCTTGTCCCAAGATGAACCTACGATCTTATGTCAGGAAAATTCAACGACATTTTTTTGACAAAGATCTGTGGGTCCACTTTTTCCAAGACAGTTTGTCGGGGACGCAGTTGGATTGGTTCTACCAGTTAGAGAGGTCTGACGTGCATAATTGGGAAGATTTGGATGCTGCCTTCTACAAGCAGTATCAATACAATGCGAACTTAGCACCAACCCGTACTCAATTACAGAGTATGGGCATGGTCTCCAATGAAGGCTTCAAGGAGTATGCCCAGAAATGGAGAGACTTGACAGGACGAGTACAACCACCTCTATCTGAGAGGGAGCTAGTAGACATGTTCTTGGGAACTCTGTCAGGGCCTTTCTTTAATCACCTGATTGGAAGTTCGTCTGCGGGGTTCACTGAGTTGATTCTAACTAGTGAGAGAGTTGAAGCCGGCATAAAAAGCGGGAAAATTCAAAAAGATGCATCTGCTTCCACTGCCATCAAAAAGCCTTTTCCAGCAAAGAAGGAAGTATCAGCTGTTTACTCTCAAAGAGGTCAAGGAGGAGTTGAGCGCCAGCCAGCGGTGGGAGCCGTAATGATTCAGAAGCCTGCAGCTGATCAGCCCAGAAACAATCAACCCAGAACCAACCAAACAAGGGTGGAAAGGCATGTACGGCAATTCACCCGGATAAACATGACTCTTGCTCAGGTTCTACCCCATCTCTTGAAGTTAAACCTTGCAAGTTTGAAAGAGGCCTCGAAGAACCCAAATACTGCTTCTCCGTACTACCATTCGAACGCCAAGTGTGCTTATCATTCAGATAGCCTGGGGTACGACACCAACAATTGTTGGGCCCTCAAGAATAAGATTCAGGATTTAATAGACGCTAAAGAAGTTGAATTCAACGCCCCTGAAAAGCCGAATGTAATCTCTGCTCCAATGCCAAAGCATGGCCACAATGCCCATGTTGTTGAAGAGGATCTTTTTGTTGCTACTGTTAACGATTTGATAACTCCGCTATCGATAATCAAGTTGAATTTGCTGAAGGCTGGGATTTTTCCAGGTTGTGAAGAAGATTGCTGCCTTTGTTCATCCTTACCAACCGACTGTCCATTGTTGAAGTTAGGCATCCAACGCCTAATGGATAACCAAGAAATCCTTTTTGAAAAGACTCTTGTTACATCGACTCACGTCAATGATGTCTCAATAATAACCATATCCGCCAATCTTTCCAAGGTCTCCAAAAGACCTGTTAAGATTACATCCGCTCCAAAGACTGTACCTTTGAAGATAACCATGCCTGGGCCTGTCCCATACAAGTCCAACAAATCAATACCGTGGAACTATGGTGGAGAGATCTACTACCACGGTATTAAACAAATTGAATCAACTGAAGAGAGTTCTGATGAAGAGACTTCCGACATTGGAAACATTGCCGGAACGAGCAAAATCACCCGCAATGGGAGAATTTTCTCTCCAGAGATTGCCCCTCCAAAGGAAATCTTTGGACCCTCAGTTGCTCCTAAGGTTACCCCTGTACCAGTCAACATATATGCAAGAACTCCAATTATTGAAGAAGTTGGAACTCCTGTGGTTGTCCCCTCTGCTGCTGATGATGATAGAGGGAAAGGGATCCAAGAAGAGCCCGTCAGGACGAGGGCTCGGCCATTGGTCATCCTTGAGACCTCTCAAAAAGAAATGGAAGAGATTTTGAAAATAATCAAGAAAAGCGATTATGATGTTGTGGAACAACTGGGGAAAACCCCCTCAAAGATCTCTATGTTGGCCATGCTGCTTTGTTCAAAAGCTCATGCTAACGCTCTGATAAGATTCTTGAAGACGGCCCACGTGCCACAGGAAACCTCCGCGGATCAATTCCAGGAATGTGCAGCTAGCTTAACAGCCGATAATGGTCTAGGATTCTTCGATGCTGATTTAACATCCAAAGGGAGAAAACATAATGACGCTTTGCATGTCTCGGTGGAATGCAGAGGGACTGCCCTAGCACATGTACTGGTAGACACTGGTTCATCGCTGAACGTCTTGCCAAAGAAAGCCTTGGATAGACTGGATTGTGAAGGCCTAACCCTGAAGCCCAACAATATAATTTTCAGAGCCTTTGATGGTTCTAAAAGGATGGTCCACGAGGAGGTGGACATCCCGATTAAAGTGGAAACTGAAACCTTCAACTCAACATTCTATGTGATGGACATCCGTCCTTCCTATTCTTGCTTTTTGAGAAGACCCTGGATTCACAATGCTGGAGCCGTCACTTCTACTCTGCATCAAATTCTCAAGTACCCTGTCCAGGGGAAAATCATAATTGTTCATGGCGAAGAGGAATACATGATAAGCCATCTAAATTCTTTCCGCTATGTAGAATTGGATGGCGAATTCATCGAAACCCCTTTTCAGCATTTTGAAGAGGTAGCTCAGGAGATTGCGGAAACCAAGACAATGTCTTCTGTACCCATGATTACCATACCTCCACCTCAGATGTCGTCTCTCAAAGATGTAAAGGCTGTGATTGAAGAAGGAGGAAGCACAATCTGGGGGCAGCTTCCAGACTTTCCTTTCAAATCAGATAAATTCGGCTTGGGGTTCACTTCTTTTGCTCAAAAGGTTGTACGTCGCGCCCGTGTTAGAGGGCCACCAGTGAAGATCACCCATCATGGAGTCAACGCTTTGGAGGATAGTGAAGAGGAGAGCAACTTGGAAGACTGGATTTTTCCAACTGTTGACGGAGGACTGTGCAACTGGGAAGCAAAAGACTTTGTTCCGATTACTTTCATACCGCAGTAATTTATCTTTCAAACATTTATGTTAGTTTGTAATAATTCTCAAACAATTCATACACTTTTAACCTTGTGCCTTACCCGAGGCACATAGGTCCATTTGTAAGGGTTTGATTTTTCATCTTCATATGCCATTTTAATGAATCATGGACGTTTTCACATATAAACTTTTGTGTTCATTATCTTTCTTTTTACATTTTATTTGTTTAAAGGTGGTTATCCCTTACACATACCCACACTCACAAATGCAGGTACCCTTCCATTCCGGATTCCATGGATAACATTTCTGCTATGGCCTTCAGCGACTCTGAAGATCTAGTCTACCACGCCGAATACAAAGGTGAGGAAGATTGTGAGGTGCCTGGAGAATTGGCTAGACTGCTACAACAGGAAGAAAGGGCTATTCTACCTCATGAGGAGCTGTTAGAGACAATCAACTTGGGTACTGAGGAAGACAGAAAAGAAGTCCGAGTGGGTGCCAACCTAGAGCCAAGTGTCAAAGAACGCCTAATTCAGCTGTTACATGAATATGTTGAGATCTTCTCCTGGTCATACGAAGACATGCCGGGACTCAATACAGATATTGTGGTTCACCATCTGCCCACAAGAGAAGACTGTCCACCAGTTAAATAGAAAGTCCGCCGCATGAGGCCCGACATGTCAGAAAAGATCAAAGCAGAAGTTATGAAGCAATTCAATGTTGGATTTCTTGTTGTTACTTCCTATCCACAATGGGTTGCTAACATTGTGCCCGTGCCTAAGAAGGACGGCAAAGTGAGAATGTGCGTAGATTACAAAGACTTAAACAGGGCTATCCCTAAAGATGACTTTCCACTACCGCACATTGACATTCTGGTTGACAACATAGCTCAACACAAGGTATTTTCTTTCATGGACGGATTTTCAGGTTATAACCAGATCAAAATGCCCCCCTGAAGACATGGAGAAAACTACTTTTGTTACACAGTGGGGTACGTTCTGCTACAAAGTGATGCCATTCGGACTGAAGAATGTCGGGGAAACCTATCAACGCGCCATGATAGCTTTGTTTCATGATATGATACATCATGAGATAGAGGTCTACGTAGATGACATGATAGCCCGATCACAAACAAAAGAAGAACACCTCGACCACTTGCAAAAGCTGTTTGTCAGGTTGAAGGAGTACAAGCTCAGACTGAATCCAAACAAGTGCACCTTTGGGGTCCGGTCCGGTAAACTCTTGGGTTTCATTGTCAGCAACAAAGGCATCGAGGTTGATCCTGCCAAAGTCAATGCTATACAAGAAATGCCTGCTCCTCGCACTGAGAAGGAGGTCATAGGTTTCTTGGGACGCCTAAAATACATTGCGAGGTTCATTTCTCACCTAACATTTACCTGTGAGCCAATATTCAAGCTGTTGAAGAAAGATCAGGTGGTTAAATGGAATGATGACTGTCAAGTTGCTTTTGATAAAATCAAGGAGTATTTGCTAGAACCTCCTATCTTGATGCCTCCCGTTGAAGGAAGACCGCTAATCATGTATCTGACCGTCCTAGAAAATTCAATGGGGTGCGTACTGGGGAAACATGACGAGTCTGGCCGAAAAGAGCATGCCATTTATTACCTTAGGAAAAAGTTTACTGACTGTGAAACAAAATATTCACTGCTCGAGAAAACTTGCTGCGCTTTGGTATGGGCTGCTCGCCGGCTAAGGCAGTATATGTTGACTCATACCACTCTGCTGATATCTAAGATGGATCTGATCAAGTACATCTTCGAAAAGCCTGCTTTGTCTGGAAGGATAGCTAGATGGCAAATGATCCTGACTGAATACGATATACAATACACGACCCAAAAAGCTATAAAGGGGAGTGTACTAGCTGAACATCTGGCTCATCAAGCCGTCGAAGATTACCAATCCATGAAGTTCGACTTCCCCGACAAAGACATTATGACATTGGACAACATTGAAGACTTCAGACCATATGACGGACCTGAATAAGGATTCCGATGGACCCTGTACATTGATGGTGCCTCTAATGCACTTGGCAACGGTATCGGCGCGATGCTCATATCCCCAGAGGGTTGCCATACTCCTTTCACCGCCAGACTTTGCTTTAACTGCACCAACAACACGGTCGAGTATGAAGCTTGTATCTTTGGTCTCAAGGCTGCAATAAACCTGGGAATCAAATCTTTGGTTGTGTTTGGAGACTCAGCTTTGGTCATCAGTCAGATCAAAGGAGAGTGGGACACTAAACATCCCAACCTCATCCCTTACAAAGAACATGTCTTGACATTACTACCTCATTTCAAGCAGATTACCTTCGAGCACTTCCCGCGAGAAGAAAATCAGCTAGCAGATGCTCTAGCTACAATGTCATCCATGTTTAAACTTAACTGGGATAACGAGACTCCCCAAATCACCATTAGACGGATGGACGAACCTGCACATTGTCACGAGATTAATACCAAAGAAGTAGTGGACCGAACTTGGTTTCATGAAGTCAAAAGGTATCTCGAGGCTCAAGAATATCCTGAAGGAGCTTAAGTCAATGGCAAAAAGTTCTTGAGGAGATTCTCTGCCAAGTTCTTCCTGAGTAATGGTATCCTGTACAAGCGCAATCATGATTGCATTCTGCTCCGTTGTGTGGATAAGATTGAAGCTGAACAGATCATGGCTGAACTGCACAATGGTACCTTTGGCACCTACTCTAGCGGACATACGATGGCTAAGAAGATTCTATGGGCAGGCTATTACTGGTCTACCATGGAAGTTTACTGCCATCAACATTCCAGAACTTATCACAAATGTCAAATCTATGCGGACAAGGTACATATACCTCCAGTTCCTCTCAATGTCTTAACAACTCCTTGGCCATTCGCTATGTGGGGAATCGACATGATTGGAGAGATCAAGCCTACAACATCCAATGGACACCGCTTCATCCTGGTGGCCATTGATTACTTTACCAAGTGGGTCGAAGCAGCTTCCTTCGCATCCGTTACAAAGAATGTTGTTGCCCGCTTCATCAAATAGAACCTCATTTTCCGGTACGGCATCCCCGAAAGGATCATTACTGACAACGGTACAAACCTTAACAACACTATGATCACCGTCTTGTGCGAGCAATTCCAGATTCAACATCACAATTCATCTCCCTATCGGCCAAAGATGAACGTTGTTGTCGAAGCTGCGAACAAAAATATCAAAAAGATCATACAAAAGATGACAGTCACCTACAAGGACTGGCATGAGATGTTACCGTTTGCTCTCCACGGGTACCATACCACGGCGCGTACGTCAACTGGGGCAACACCCTATTCTTTGGTATATGGCATGGAGGCTGTTTTACCTATCGAGGTTCAGATTCCCTCCTTGAGAATCATGAAAGATGCTGGTTTAAGTGAAGACGATTGGATTCAGACCCGACTTGATCAACTTAACTTGATTGACGAGAAGAGACTTACTGCTGTTTGCCACGGTCAGACGTATCAAAAACGGATGATCAAGGCATTCAACAAGAAAGTCAGGCACCAGGTATATCAATTCGGAGATCTAGTGATCAAGCAGATCATCTTGCCGCAAAGTGATCCCAGGGGAAAATGGACTCCTACTTACGAAGGACCATTTGTGATCAAAAACATCTTTTCTGGTGGGGCAATAATCTTAACCACCATGGACGGCGATGACCTGCTGCACCCTGCGAACGCAAACATAGTCAAAAGATACTACGCATAAATAACCCGCTAGGTTGATACACCTAGGCAAAACAAGGGCATCCCGGTGAATCGAAAACCCGAAAGGGTGGTTCAGGCAAAAGTTAGGGATAAATAAAAAAAATATGTACACCCGGCAAGTTGAAAACCCGAAAGGGTGACTTGGGCAAAAAAGGGTTTCCCGGTGGATCGAAAACCCGAAAGGGCGGTCCAGGCAAAAGTTAGGGAATTAAAGCGTATAATTATGTCTCGTCGGATCACTTTAAGGATAATCTCTTCACAGACAAGCTTCGGTCTTCTGATCAACTCAATCATCTTCGGACGAAGTAACGAATGGACAAGATATTCAGAGTTATGAAGGCTATAGCAGAATGGGAACCCCATGGAATTTTTACACATAGCCATCTTTCTTTGTATAAATTCTTTCTCATTTTTATGAAAACATTCTCTTACTAGGACGTATGTCTCCTTTGTACAAAATACTTACACAAAGTTAATACAAAGATACTTCAAAGTACAAAAAACTATTTGTCTTTTCCTTTTTTACACTTGTGTTTTATTTGAAAACGTCCAATGATTTATTAATGAGCATATGCATTTGAATATAATCACTGTTTACAAATAAACGAAATGGAAAAGGTTAATTACTGACAGGTTGAAAGTATAGGGAAACGTCTTTAGGCTATTCCAGGGGCAATCCCTACAATACACCAACTAGATCCCCAGTGGAGCTAAAACCTTGAAATACATATCCCCAATGGAGTTATAATTTCAAAATCCCCATCAGAGTTAAAATTTCAAACTCCCAATCCCCGGCGGAGCCAAAACTTTGAACTACAGATCCTCAGTGGAGATGAAACTTTCTTCCCCAACGGAGCTAAAACTTCAACCTTTAAACCCTAGTGGAAATCCTCCAGTTTCCTCAATTTCCCCTGCGAGTTATCTCAAAACCTGATAATTTCCCAGCAAGTTGCTTTGAAGCCTGACAACTAACCAGACAACAACTTCAGATAATTCCCCAGTAGATTGGCATACAACCCAAACTCCTGATCTCCCCAACAGGATAGCTACTCCCCAGCAGGATAGCTATTCCCCACAGAGTCTTCATCATTCCCCAGTGAAGTCGCTAAAGTTTTCATTACTCCTCAACAGATTGAAGATTCTCATTCTTAGTTCCCCGCAGAAAACATCAGAGTTTTTCCTATTCCCCAGCCGAGTAAGGATTCCCAGTCTGCCATCCCCAGCCATAGTCATCAAAGTTCTCGGGACTCCCCAAGCAGGTTTCTCAAGTAACACTTGGCATTATTCTCACAACAGAATGTTTATCATCCTCCAAGACATGAAGGATCTCTACATCCCCAGAGAAGTCAGGATTTTTCTTAATCCCCAACAGTCTCCAAAGATTTCTCATCCTCAGCAATCAAAGATTTCTCATCCTCAGCAATCAAAGATTTTGAATCTCCAGCAGCGGTCAAGGATTTATCTTCCCCGACAACAGTCAAGGGTTTTGTTATCCCCAGCTGTCAAGAATTTATTTTCCTCGGTAATACAGCGAATCAGCTTACATGCACATACATTACACTCATATATCATAAACATTGATAAAACACATTTTATTGCATCATACATTTCATGCAACATAACTTTGTGTTTCAGCTAACATTTTACCCTTTTCAGGATAAGATTAACAACTATCTTTAACAAATATTCAAAGATTTCAGATATAGTACGGATACACTCCAGACATGAAAGTCATTCTGCTACTCATTCAGATCTCTTATTCATGATACAGTAAAGATACACTCCAAACACGTAAGTCATTCTATTACTCATTCAGAATTCAAAGTCAAGATACAGTACGGATACACTCCAGACACGGAAGTCATTTTGTTACTCATTCAGACCTCAACCTCATGATACAGTCCAGATACGCTCCAGACACGGTTTCCATTCTGCCACTTATTCAAATTTCAAGTACATATACGGTCCAGATACGCTCCAGACACGGTTGCCATTCTGTCACTTACTCTGACTTTTTCCCCAGCCCAGAGACGCTCCAGACACGGATGCCATTCTGTCGCCTACTCAGATTTCAGACTCAGATACAATACAGATACACTCCAGACACGGAAGTCATTCTGTTATTCATTCAGATTCAAGTACAGTTACAGCTCGGATACGCTCCAAACACGGACGCCATTCCCTTGCTCATACAGATTCAGTCTCCAGATACGTTCCAGACACAGATACCGTTCTGATACTCATTCTTTTGACTTACAACTTACAACTAAACAAACATTCTTGGATGGCATCTTTAATCCCATCTCCAACAATATTTTATCACATCTCCAAATGGCATCTTTAAGCCCATTTCCTCAACTACATTTGACGAGTGCAAATTTACGGGCACTCTAGTGTCCAATCATCTTTTACCTTCGAGTCACGAACGAAAAACTCGCCAATCTAACTCTTCAGGTTCAAGAAGATTGATTAGGGGCAGCTGTTGTACCCCAAAATTTTCCCTCTCATTTTATCAAGATTCTCCTCACAAGACTTCTTGGATTCAAGACCAGATTAGGATTTGCTCAGGTCAAGACCTCTCCTTGCACTGATAGCCTGAAATTAGGGCTTGAATTTGCACAAGGATTTGTGGACTTCCAATGCCTCATGTGACTTTCATACTTCATATTGGACCTCTAAGATTGCTCACACCAAGTTTCAAGCTTTGAATCACATTTTGGACCAGTCAATTGGACAGTTGACCTAAAAATCAACTGTATTGGGGAAAAAGTCAACCATGGCCAATTTACAGTCAAACCTCATAATTTTTGATCCACATCAACATTATAGACTCATATGAACCATTTGGTCAAGTTTGGACCACAACTCCTCAAGAAATTTGATCAGATCAACAAAAGGGCAAAATGGTCAAAATTAGGGTTTTGACTGTAGAAGGGCAATTTCTGATTTTTAACCTAGCCAATGGCCAATTGAGTTCAAGCATGATTTCAAAGACTCAATGCCATCATCTTGACCTAATCACAAAGTTCAAAAGATCTCAAATGCATTGGATTGACAGATGAATTTTCCAGTCAACTGATTAAAAATCTATACACTGAAAAGTCAAACTTTGACTTTTTGGTCAAAATCAAGTGCCAAGGGTCATATTTCATCAAGATGTGTCAAAACATGAAACTTGTTCACCAAGAAACTTAAATTTGGAAATTAGGGTTTAAGTTTGAAAAATTTCATAACTTAGAAATTTTCTAAGTTATGAAAATTTCTTATTTTTTCCCAAGTTTTTCACCATGGTGAAATTGGATTAAAAGAAAACTTCCAACATGAAAGTTGTAGTCCTCCACAAAATCTACAACTTTTATTCACAAAGTTTTCCCAAAAGATGTTTGGATCTCAAGTTATGATTTTATGAATAAGGGTCCATAAACTTTTTAACTTAGTGAAATTTTGCCCTATTTTAGGCAGGATTTTGACCTAACTTCATGGCAACTTTTCACCTAGTTCCAAGAGGAATCTCAAAATGCATTTCAAATATGGATTGTATAGCATGTTACAAGCTTTCCAAAATGTCCCATAACTCTCCAAGATCATTTATGGTTAGGGAGAATCGAAGAAATGAAAATGGCAAATTATCACTTTTGTCCAAGGCATTTTTACAATGGTGCAAGTTGCAAATCTGTCATAAGCATGCTTGTACTTGGTTTTACAGGTCCTAATCCCTTCTAAACTCCTTAATTTAATGCAAACACATTGGACAATGGTCTGGTTCTGACTTTTGGAGCTTTGCACAATGAATTAATCCATTTATGGCATAAAGGTAACAATACCATTTCCATAAAGCTTGCTTTTTACAATTTTATATTCCTTGAGCATTGAACCTGATCTTTGGCTACAAACAAGATCCACAAATATCATGAAACTTGTACCAACTCCTTGCAGCTCACAAGCTAGCCTGTACAGGCCTTGGGCATTGTCACTTCACCTTTTCTTCAAAAGCAAGCAAACTTGCAAAGGTTAAGCAAGCTTCTGTATCTGATAAAACCAAGCCTTGGCATTATTCTAGACAAGTTCAGAACATTGTAATAAGCAAGAAGCACGAATTGCTAAGCTCTCAAACACCCTAAAACACAAAAATCCCATTTTTCTGCCCAAACAGGGAAACCTCTGCAAATCACTAGCCATTTCCATTTTGCCTCGTGCGTTTTGCTTGGAATCACTTCAAACACATTCCATACCTCCTACCTAAACTATCCAGGCCTTTGTCAAGCAACTGTAACCCCCTGTTTCGAGCTTCACCATTTCCATTTTTTGAGTTTGCAGGTTGACTTCTACAGGGAGTTTCAAGCAACTTCAAGGCCAGCTGAGCATTGGGATAGCTTGAGGGAATTTCAAGCAAGCTCACAAGAACTTCAGGTCTCACTCAAAGTGCCCATATTGCTAGATCCAAACTCAACTGAACAAGGTATTTGTCAAGTTTCTATCTCCCTATTTAGGCATCATTAAGCTTAGGTTTGTGAAGCAAAGATGTAGTCCTTAACGTGCTTGAGCTGTACATATGCATAGTTTTTATTTATATTAACTGAGTAGTGAGAATTTGAAGCTTGAAGTTCATGAAAATTTTAGGTCATAAATTAGGGGTGATAAAATTCTCCTTGATCTTTGAGAGTTAGGTCATGAATTTTATATCATTGGAATCGTGAGTTAACATGCTACAAGTTTCATGTTGCAAGATTTTGTTTTTATGCACGTATGCAAGAGATACAGGTTTGCTTCAGAAACGCGTGCAGGAAGTGTACATAGGACAAGGATGAAATTGATTTGGGCTTGGCGCTTGGGCCTGCTTCTATTTGCACCCCCCTTTTACTTTTTGCACCCCCTGACCCTTTATTTTATATTTTTTGTATTTTCATGCATATTTCATATTTCTGACTTTTATTTATTTTTTTCTGAACATTTAAAATCACAAAAATATTTTCTTTATTTTTGGAATTTTATCATATTTTTTATTTTATTTTATTTGCATAATAAATAGTTTATTAGGTTTAATAGAATTTATTTTCTTGAATAAACTTGTAAATAATATTAAAATATCATACTTTTATTTATTTATTATTTATACACTTAAAATAATATTTTCATACAATATTAAATTTCTTAACATTTTGTATATATTATTATTATTTTTTTCTTGAACAAAAATGAATAAAATAAATAATAGAAAACATAATTTCTTTAAAACAAAAATTAGGGTTTTCACCCTTTCAAAAATAATCATTTTATTTTTCTTATTTTCTAAGACATAAATAAATTTATTTTACATACATAAAATTAATACAAAAACATTTTTTGCATATTTACATTTAATTGCATATTTAAATATTTGCTTATTTTATTTATTTGTACAATAAATTCAATTTGGTTGTAATAGTTTTAGGGTTTTATTTTGTGCAATATTCTCCCATTCAAACTTGTATTCCCCTTCCCATAATATTGTTGTAATAGTTTAGATTTACTTTACGCATTTTATTGCTTTCATATACCATGATAGTAAACTAGGGTTTTGTATGCAAAGACCAAAAATCAAACAAATAACATGACCTAATACAAGACAAAAATGCATGAAAAATGACAACACCTTGCACACAAGAACCCCTAGGGTTTCATCCACTTGGTTGCCTTAAAACATGGCCATGGTATGCATGCTAGGTATCTTGGCAAAATCAAACAAAACAAAAGATCATAGTCCCTCGATGACGCTATCTTGGTTGCCTAAACAAAGATGATCTTAGTCCCCTAAAACTTGCTAAGATACTTGGCACCATTGATATCATGGTCATACGATGACCCACTCCCGTCCCGTTTAACATCCAAAGATAGGGTTGTTTACCAAATGCAATGGTAAAACAACAATGTCAAAGGAATAAAAATGTGTAGGAAAGACTTTTGAGTAGGTAGATAAGCTTCTAGTTACTTGATAAATTTGCAAACCATCCTTGCTATTTTCAAAAAAACACACACACAATTTTAAAACATTTCCAAACAAC
This sequence comes from Vicia faba, assembly GCA_948472305.1. Lineage (NCBI taxonomy): Eukaryota > Viridiplantae > Streptophyta > Magnoliopsida > Fabales > Fabaceae > Vicia > Vicia faba. The sequence continues at coordinate 499,604,238 of OX451736.1, forward strand.
TTTCAAACATTGAAACATTTTTCAAAATACAAACATCTTTGTATACATTCTTACAAACAAGAATCATTACAAAGATTGCCAAAATGATGGCCTCTTTTTATAATACTTTCAAAACCACACAAAGCACCATTTAAAACAATTGGAAAAGCAAAGCAAGTGATCTAAACAAGTAACTAAGAGCCCATGGATAACCATGGATGAAAAGGGTGCTAGCACCTTCCCTTTTCATAATCTACCCCCCGAACTCAAGAAAATATCTCAAAGGTCTTTCCTGTGCTTTTTGACCTTTCCTTTAGATAAAATAAAAAGTCGGTGGCGACTCTTGCTAAACCGAAATATTTGCGAACACAAACGCAAAACCTCAAGTCAGTTCTCCCACCGTATCACACTTGCTCATCTTCAAAACAAACACTCTTGCTTATTTTCAAAACAAACACCAACACTTTCAAAACACTTTCAAAACCTTTTCCAAACATGAAATATTTTCAAAATCTTAACACTTTGTATACGTTCTTACGAACAAGAACTATTACAAAGTTTGCCTAAACGAAGACACCTTTTCAAAAATACTTTCAAAAACCACACAAAGCACATTTTCAAACAAAAGCAAGTGATCTATCAAGCAACAAAAATCCCATAGATAACTATGGATGAAAAGGATGCTAACACCTTCCCTTTTCATAATCTACCCCCCGAACTCAAGAAAAAATCTCAAAGGTCTTTGCTGTTCTTTTCAGCCTTTCCTTTTGGATAAAAGAAAAGTCTGTGGCGACTCTTGCTAACCGCAATGATTGTGATAAAACACAAAACATCCCAAGTTAGTTCTCTCACCGTATCACAGAACTGGAGACTCTGATGGGGAGAAACTTAAAAGTGGGGTTACCTTAGGGTTAGATCACCTTTACTTGCTTTCATTGTTTGACTTGTTTGCTTTACATTTTGGTTCCTTGTTTGGGCTTGTTTAAATCCTCTACTCGGATTTGGGATACCTTATAGGTAAGTAGCAATACATTATGGAAACTGTGAGGGGTATACCGACATGGTCTAAGCAATAGCTATGTTAGTGTGACACATTTGTGGGTTCCGGTAGCCCTTGAATAGTCAAGTAGAATACGGGGCCGCTGTGTGATGTCATGAAGCACTAACTGACTTTAGAACCTTTACTTGACCAACTTTGGCCATTAGGAAGTAGTGAGATAACCGACTTTGGTGCAGTCCGAAGTTGGTTGATACTCGATACTACACTCATTGAGACCAGACTTCTCGGGATATTTCGGTCGCCATTAAAGAGGCTCGCGCTGAAACCATGCCCGACAAGAAAGATCAGTGATATTGAGATCCCTTAGAACCCGATTACTATTTCTAGGACAGGTTTTGAGCCAACTAAACTTCAAGAGGGTACTTACCTATGAGAATCCATGCAAGCCTAAACCTAAGGACCTGTTTTCCTTGTTTGTATATGCTTACTTGTACATAATATCATAAACATCATAACATCATACTCATTCTCACTAACCATTTCAAGGATTTTTGGGATTTATCTTTGTTTTGTTTTGTAGGACATGGCTTCTATTCGCAGGAAAACCATTCAAGTCAATCTCGTAAGAATTCCCTCTCAAATCAAAGAGTTACCATCAAGGGTCCCTGAAAATTCTTCATTCACCAAAATACATGGTTTCCTCCTAAACTTGGTTACCTCTAGCATAAATGAAGATATGATGAAGGTGCTTTTCTAGTTCTTTGATCCTCTACACCATTGCTTCACCTTTCCCGATTATAAACTTGTGCCTACTATAGAAGAATTCTCTCAACTCTTGAGGATTCCTATTCTCAATCAACTACCTTTCAGTGGTACGGAAAGAGATCCAAGACCTGAAGAGATTTCCCGAGCACTACACTTGCAACAATCTGATATCACAACTAATTGGGAAACAACGAGTGGTATCAAAGGTTTCTTAGCTAAGTTCTTGTTTGAGAAAGCTCAAGAGTATTGGAACTCTTTGGACTTACAAGCTTTTGAGGAAATCTTGGCCCTTCTCATCTATGGGATGGTTTTGTTTCCAAACCCTGACCAACTCATAGATGTAAATGCTGCCAAAATATTCATGTCTCGCAATCCGGTGCCTATTTTGTTGGGAGATATCATACATTCTCTCCACACTCGCACTATGAGGAAGAGAGGGGCCCTCATGTAATGCACTCCTCTATTGGCAAGATGGTTTATTTCTCATCTTCCCCGATCTGTGTTGAAGAATGAGCAAGGTTTGAGGTGGTCCCATAGGTTGATGACGCTCAGACATTCAGATACCCATTGGTGTTCTCGATCCTTGGAAAACATTACTATCATTGACCGTTGTGGGGAATTCCCTAATGTACCTTTTCTTGGGATTAGAGGAGGTATCGCTTACAACCCTTGCTTAGCCTTACGCCAGTTTGGATATGCCCGAAGAGATGGTCCTCATGAAATGCTCATCCAAGGAGTGGTATTCGACTATGAGAGCGGCGATCAAGGTTACCGCAAGAGGTTTATACGATCTTGGAGGATGGTAAACAAGGTGGATAGTAAGACGCTAGTACATAAGAATTCTATTCCACTTGAGCCTTATCTTAGGTGGGTACGAGTTCATGCTCAAAAACTTGTGATGCCTTATCCTTCCATCTTACCAGTCATCATGGAACCTGTGGTTGAAAGAGATATCCCATGCACTGTCCTCCATCTCGACATGCCTACTTCTATCGAAAACTTGCAAAAGGGTTGGATTTGGTTGAAGGAAGAACGAGATGCTTTCGAAGCTCAATTATATACTAGCAAGAAGAGGGTCTTTGAGCTTACAAAGAAGCTACAAGAAGAGCAAAGTGTGAATCCTATCTCGCGTCGAAGAGGGCGCGTTCAGTCTTTTTATCTTAGAAAGTTATTTTGTAATCCCAAGAGGCATGTTGTAATCTTTTGAACTAATTAATGAAAATTGACATTTGTTCATTCCTTTGTCTATGCAAATTTAAATTCCATAAATCCTTAAAATCATTTGCATATACATCTTCCATGCATCATAACATGACAGGTTTTCATACAACAGGTTGCCTTATCTTTCTGATGTTTATTTCAGCAAGATGGATCTAGAGAAAACTGTGAGTGACCTTCAGGCACAAAACTCTCAATTCCAAGAGACTCTAATGGCCCTAGACAAGGGGCAACAAGATATGATGGCGCTACTAGCACTTAAGAAGAAACCCAAGAAGAGAGCCCTGGTCAACATGGGAAAAAGGTAAAAAGAGCAAGTTCGTCAGATCCCGGTAGTGGAAGACTCATTTGAAGAAGACGAAAATCAGATTTGTGAAGTTAAGAGTACCCAGGCTGACTGTGTTAATGATCAAGGGTCTGATGATGATTAATTTGACGAGCAATATCCACCCGTCGATGTCAAGTATAAGCAGTTAGAAGACAGATTAAAGGTCGTCGAGATCCAAGTTGTCCCAGATTTAGTTTTGATGATTTGGGTTTGATCTCTGGGGTGGTTATTTCCCACAAATTCAAAATACCAGTCTTTGCAAAGTACGATGGGGTTTCTTGTCCAAAACCCCACCTGAAATCTTATGTGCGCAAGATACAGCCGCACACTGCTGATAAGAGACTATGGGTTCACTTTTTTCAAGAGAGCTTGATCGGAACACAACTAGAATGGTTCTACCAGTTGGATGGTTCTCGCATCAATACTTGGGAAGACTTGGCTACTGCCTTCTATCATCAATATCAGTATAACACCGACTTGGCGCCAACAAGGTTTCAGTTGCAAGATATGACCATGGGGATGAATGAAGAATTTAAAGAATATGCACAAAAGTGGAGAGACCTCTCCAGTAGGGTTCAACCACCTTTGACTGATAGGGAGCACATTGACATGTTTATGGGCACTTTATCTTATCCATTCTTTAACCTATTGGTTGGTTGTTCTTCTTCCGGCTTCACCGAGTTAATCTTAACCGGAGAAAGAGTTGAAAGCGGCATAAAAAGTGGGAAGATTTCCATGGCATCTTCCTCCACTTCCAATCCTGTCAAGAAACCTTTTGCTGCAAAGAAGGAAATCAATGTTGTGTATGGGGCAAGGCCCCGTACCAAGAAGAATGGCCATTCGTCTGTTAATGTTGTCCGAATCTCTAATCCAACTCCTGCTCCAAGACCATCTGTTAATCACCAACGGTTTGAAACTCTAAGAAGACAATTTATAAGGATAGGCATGTCATTATCTCAAGCCTTACAACACTTGCTAAAGGCTAATTTGGTGACATTGCGCGATCCTCCTGCCAACCCTAATACCTCTTCACCAAAGTATAACCCGAACGTCAAATGTGCTTACCACTCAAGTAGCCCCGGGCATGAGAATGACAAATGATGGGCCTTGAAGAACAAAATCCAAGATTTGATCGATAACAAGACTATTGAGTTTGATCCTCCTCCAACTCCGAATGTAATCACCGCACCTATGCCGAAGTATGACAAGGGTGTTAATGATGTTGAAGATGCAATTTTTGTTACCTCTGTTGAAGATTTGACTACTCCGCTGAATATCATCAAAGAGAATCTGTTGAAAGCTGGGATCTTCCCTGGCTGTGTAAAAGACTGCGTTTGTTGTACTAAACAACTCAATGGATGTGAAGGGCTACAGGAAGACATTCAATTCCTGGTAGATATCCACGAGATCCTATTTGATAAGACCCCGCTTGTCAAAAGTATGACTGATAAATGTGAAGATCTCTCTATAATAACAATCTCAAACAAACCTCTTAGGATCTCCTCCAAAGATCCTATCAGGATTTCAAACGAACCAACTGTTGCTCCCTTAATAATTACCAATCCCGGACTAATTCCCTACTCTTCAAACAAGGCAGTGTCATGGAACTATGATGTTGAGGTGTTTTACAATGGGATAAAACAAGACGCTTGGATCGAAGAAGAAAAACCTGATGATATTGGTAACATAACTGGCTCAAGTAAGGTAACTCGAACTGGGAGAATCTTTTCACCCAATATCTCACCACCAGTTGTTACAAAGACACATGTCCGCATCACTGCCGCTAGGCCAAGTACTGATACAAGATGGAAGGAGAAAGTTGTTGAGCCATCGTGACTGAAATACCAGCAAAGGACGTTACTGGTGGAGAACTTTCCGCTCGTGAGATGGACAAGATCTTGAAGATAATAAAAAGGAGTGACTTCAAGATTGTGGAACAGTTGGGGTAAACCCCTTCTAAGATTTCTATGTTGTCATTGGTACTCTGTTCCGATGCCCATGCTCAGACATTAATCAAATTCCTGAAAAAGGCTCATGTCCTCCATGAGACAACAACAGACCAATTTGAGAATTGCGTGGTGAGTTTGACTGTTGATAATGGCTTGGGATTTTCAGATGCTAACCTAACACCGCTTGGGAAGAATCACAATAAAGCTCTACATGTTTCTATCGAGTGCAAGGGGACCACCCTAGCACATGTTCTAGTCGACACTGGTTCTTCTCTAAACGTGCTACCAAAGGGGGCGTTAGACCGTCTAGACTGTGAAGGTTTAGTCTTGAAACCCAATGATATCATTGTGAGGGCCTTCGATGGATCAAAGAGGACAGTTCATGGAGAAGTAGATCTTCCAATCAAGGTGGGATCACAAATCTTCAACTCCACCTTCTACATCATGGATATCCATCACGCCTATTATTGTCTGTTGGGTTGCCCTTGGATCCATAAAGCTGGGGGCAGTAACCTCAACTCTCCATCAAAAACTTAAGTATCCTGTCAAGGGAAGAATTGTCACCGTCTGTGGGGAAGAAGAGTTTATGGTAAACCACCTCAACTCTTTCAAGTACGTAGAGATGGATGGAGAATTCATTGAGACCCCGTGTCAAGCCTTTGAAGTTGTACCACCAATGGTTGCTTCTACCAAATGTTCCTCTGATGAGTCCAAAGCTGTTAAGGTCATACCGAAGATAGTTTCAGTCAAAGATGCTCGTGCTGAAATTGAAGAAGGAAACTATGATACTTGGGGGCAACTCCTCGATATCCCATTCAAAGCGGACAAGTTTGGTTTGGGTTTCATCGTCAAGGCTCAGAAGGAAGTGAGGCGTGCTCGTGCAGGAAATCCATCTCTCCATATTGGAAGACATGAGGTCAATGCTGTAGGTGATTCTGATGAAGAAAATGCATTTGAATATTGGGTGTATCCTACTACAACAGAGCTGAAGAATTGGCATGCAAAGGACTTCATGCCCATCTCCTTCATTGAGGAGTAATCTACTTGTTTATTGAATTCAAGAACATTTTGTCTGTAATATTTAAACAATGACTTTTAAGCCATGTGCCTGGCCCATGGCACTTTGGTCCATTTGTCAAAGGTTTTATTTATGTTCATCTAATCATATGATCATTCAATACAAATTATTGGACTCTTTTGCATTCAAATCTTTGTGTTCATTGTCTTTCTTTTCTTTACATTTTTCAAAATAGCCATGCATCTTACATGCACACACACACTCTTACAAGTCCTCATCCACTCTAGATCTTATTACTAATGACTCTACTATTGTCGACTATGACTTTGAATGTCCAATTAGCCAAGCTGAAGATGAAGGAGGGGAAGATTGTGATATACCGAGAGAACTAGCCGGACTTCTATTACAAGAGGAAAAAGTTATTCAGCCGCACGAAGAGTCAGTTGAAGTCATCAATCTGGGTACTGAGACAGACAAGAGAGGGGTTAAGGTTGGTGCTAACTTAGAAGATAGTGTCAAGAGTAGGTTGGTTCAAATGTTGCATGACTATGTGGAAGTGTTTTCTTGGTCGTATGAAGATATGCCAGGATTGGATACCGACATCGTAGTTCATCGTTTATCGATAAAAGAAGACCGTCCTCCTGTCAAACAAAAGGTTCGTCGCATGAGGGCTGACATGTCTGAAAAGATCAAGGTTGAAGTAATGAAGCAATTTGATGCAGGGTTCCTATTTGTGACATCTTATCCCCAATGGGTTGCAAATATGGTGTCAGTACCAAAGAAAGACAGAAAAGTTCGCATGTGCGTAGACTATAGGCATCTGAATAGGGCAAGCCCCACACATTGACGTCTTGGTCGATAATATTGCTCAACATAAAATCTTCTCTTTCATGGACAGTTGCTCCGGCTATAATTAGATAAGGATGGCTCCCAAAGACATGGAGAAGACAACTTTCGTTACACAATGAGGCACCTTTTTCTATAAGGTCATGCCGTTCAGATTGAAGAATGCAGGGGCAACATATCAAAGGGCTATGGTATCTTTGTTTCATGACATGATTCATCATGAAATAGATGTATATGTGGATGATATGTTGCTAGATCACAAACTGAAGAGGAACATCTTGATCACCTGTACAAACTATTCGAAAGGCTGAAAAAGTACAAGTTGAGGTTGCACTCTAACAAGTACAAATTTGGAGTACGATCTGGAAAGCTTCTAGGTTTTGTTGTTAGAAATAAAGGCATTGAAGTTGATCCTGCCAAGGTAAAGGCTATCCAAGAAATGCCAGTCCCTCATTTTGAAAAGGAAGTTAGAGGATTCTTGGGTCATCTCAATTACATCGCCCGCTTCATATCTCACTTGACTGCTACTTGTGAGCCAATCTTCAAACTCTTGAAGAAAGATCAGGTAGTCAGATGGAATGATGAATGCCAAGCTGCCTTTGACAAAATCAAAGAATATCTGCAAGAACCTCATATTCCCATGCCTCGAGTTGAAGGAAGAGCCTTGATCATGTACTTGACAGTACTAGAGAACTCTATAGGGTGTATTTTGGGCCAACATGACGAGTTTGGACGAAAAGAGCATGCTATTTATTACCTGAGCTAAAAGTTTACCGACTGTGAAACCAGATATTCACTGCTCGAGAAAACTTGCTGCGCTCTGGCATGTGCTGCTCGCCGGCTAAGACAGTATATGTTGACTCATACCACTATGTTGATTTCTAAAATGGACCCAATCAAGTACATCTTCGAGAAACCTGCCCTTTTCGGATGGATAGCCAGATGGCAAATGATATTGACTGAGTACGATATTCAATACACTATGCAAAAGGCCATCAAAGGAAGCGTACTAGCAGATCATTTGGCCCATCAAGATGTGGATGATTATCAGTCAATGAACTTTGACTTCCCAGATGAGAACATCATGTTGGTGACCAACTGTGCGAAACCCGGACCGTATGACGAACCTAAACAAGGATCCCGATGGACTATGGTCTTCGATGGGACTTCCAACGCCTTGGGTAACGAAATTGGTGTTGTGATCATATCCCCAGAAGGTTGCCACACTCCTTTCACTGCCAGATTATGCTTCGATTCCACTAACAATATGGCCGAATACGAAGCGTGCATTTTGGGTCTGAAAGCTGCCATTGATTTGAGAGTTAAGCATTTGAATGTGTTTGGAGGTTCTGCTCTAGTGATCAGCCAAGTAAAAGGAGATTGGGACACTAAATACCCTAATCTCATCCCTTACAAGGAACTTGTGCTATCTTTGATTCCCTGCTTTGAATAGATCACCTTTGAGCACTTCACTAGGGAAGAAAATCAGTTGGCCGACGCTTTGGCTACCATGTCTTCAATGTTCAAGGTTAGATGGGACAACAAAGCCCCTATGATTACAATTGAAAGATTCGACGAACCTGCACACTACTGTGAGCTTGACACTGACGTAGAAAAGCCATGGTACCATGAGGTGATGAGATACCTTGAAGTACAAGAGTACCCTGAGGGGGCATCCATCAATGACAAAAAGTTCTTACGAAGATTTTCAGCCAAATTCTTCCTAAGCAACGGAATTTTGTACAAGTGCAACCATGATTCTACTCTATTCTGATGTGTGGACAAGAAGGAGGTAGAAGAAATTATGGAAGACGTGCACGATGGTCTCTTTGGTACTCACTCAAGCGGACATACGATGGCCAAGAAAATCTTGAGAGCTGGCTACTATTGGTCAACGATAGAGACTGATTGTCATCAACATTCAAGAACTTGTCACAAATTCCAAATCTATGCTGACAAGGTCCATGTACCTCCTATCCCTCTGAACTTCATGATCGCTCCGTGGCGATTTGCAACTTAATTTTTAAATTTTTTTAAAATTTCATCCATCTGAACGTTTCAGTTTTTGTTCTATTTTTATTTTAACTTTTATCTAGCAACGTGAGTCCCACGTCGCAATGTATTTCATTTTAAAAAAAAAGAATTTCTACATCTGAACGTTATTTTGATTTTTTTAATATATAAATTTATAGTCACGTGATTATCACGTCGCAACAACCTTTTTTTAGCCACGTGATAATCACGTTACAACTTTATATCGCTGGGGAACACATTTCTTATAGTGAATAAACAAAAAATATTTATTTAAATTTTAAATAAAATTATTTTAAAACTATCAAGATAACATAAATTTAAATATTTCAAATCTAATAAATAAATAAATAATTTATTTTAAAATAATCAAGATAATGTAAATTTAAATGTTTTAAAATTATTATAATAATAAATTAGTTATCAAACAATTGATTCAATCAATTAAGTATGATTTATTTTATAATTTTTTATCAAAAATATCATATATTTGATGGAAAATGTCATATAATACTATGACGTGATACAAGAAAAAATAAATTTAACTTGAAAAATATTAGTATTTTTTTATGATAAAATATTAACATTTAAACTAAAAATTAATACAAATATTTATTTTTATAAAAGAAATATGAGACAAATTTGATAGATGAATAAACATTTCTTAAGAAATACACTAATCTATTATTCATTTTATATTTAAAATAAAAAAGCCAATGTGAAAAATCCACGTCAAAAAGTTAAAAAATTCATATGTAATTACTACTTCATATACTCGTATATTCACCAAATCCACATTAGGTCAAAATAGATAAATATTTATTGTTAAATCTTAAACTATATCATTTATTCAGTATATTATTACACTATTATTTAATTTTACGAGATATATTAAATTATTAATTAATTAATTCAATTTTATTTTAATTTTTCAAATTTGTTTATGATTTAGAACGGAAAAAAATTTGACCAATTTTATAATAGTTAATTCAATCTATTAAGTATGATTTCTCTTATATTTTTCTAGATAAAAAATATCATAGTACTTAATAAAAAATGATATATAATATTATGACATGTTAAAAAAAATTAATTTAAAAAAATATTAAATTATTTTGTGATAAAATATTAACATTTATACTTAAAAATGATACAAATATTTATTTTTATAAAAAATATGAGACACTTTTATATATATATCAAAATTACACTCGAAAAGTTACACCATGAATTACATTCATTCAATAACTTCATATCAAATAATTTTTATTTATTTTAAATTAACCGTTAATTGAAATGTTATATCATAGTTCATATTTACAAATTTTGAGAGTAATCTATAATGATTTATGATTTACTATAGCATCAAGATGTTCAAATATTAACGTCAAAATGAAATTTCATATAACATAATATCATATAGATGAGATTAATCTATAATGATTTATTATACTATCAAAATATCTAAATATTAACGTCAAAATAAACTTTGATATAATATAATATCATGTAGATGAGATTAATCTATAATGATTTATATTATCAAAATATCTAAATATTAACGTCAAAATAGTGTTTCATATAACGTTAATATAACTTTAATTTCATATAATGTTAATATAACTTTAATTTTAATGTAATCTAATAACAAATTTTTGCCAACAATTAGAATCACAAATTATTTACAAAAGTAATAGAACAAATCTAAATTTCATTATGCACACTCATTCAATCAAGTATGTTTTTTTATCATTTTATTTCATTTTCTTTCATTTTACTTATGTTTTTATTTTATAATCAAAGAAAAATATATTTAAAAGGTATAGAAAATACTCAAAACAAAACAAAGACATGAATGGATTTATTCATCTCTTAGTAAAATAATCCAAAAGAGATGAATATCATTCGAATAAGTTACAATCTATCATAAGACTATTTTTTATTTCAAGCCAAGACCACAATTGTATTGAAAAGAAGATATCTTTGAAATTATAAAACCTCCGTTAGAAAAGAATTATATTTTTTTTGTCACCCAAAGACTCCAACGAGTTGCTAATCAAAATAACCCGTCTCATTTCTAACTCTCATTTTTAAAAAGATTTTTTTTTTTCATTATGATTATATTGAATCGGACTATCATTTCTAAAAAGATTTTCTTTCATCATGATTATATTGAGTTAGACTTTCATTTCTAAAAAGATTTTCTTTTTGGTTCATAAAAAGATTTCTTTCACATTTTCACTACAATGAATGAGACTCTCTTTCCCACTTAAATAATTCTTTCTTATTTTGACTGCATTAATTTTAACTATACTATTCTTATTCTTAAAAAGATTTTCTTTTGTTCTCAGTCTCATTCTTAAAACGATTTACTTCATCTATTTTAAAATGAATGTTATTTTAAAGAAGAAAATTTATTCTCATTTTTTAATATAATAATAATTGTTATTTTTCCAATTGTGTTCTACTACTATAAATATTATTTTTAATAAATTAATAAAGCTAATTTAATAAAAGTAATATAATATATTATATAAAAATTTTAAATGACACTCATTTTGAAATTGATAGAATACTTCTGATTCTGACTACAGTGAGTCAAACTGTCATTCATATTATCTAATCAGTTTTTTTTTATTTTGATTTCATTTAGTCTGAGTCGGAATACACTATTTTTATTTTTATTTTTTAAAAGATTTTTTTGATCCCATTTATTCTAATAAATTATTTCTTATTTTGTGAGTTTGACGTTTCTTTTTCACATAATCTGACTACACTAAAATTTTTTCTTCTTCGCTCAATCTGATTAAAAAAAAAAGTTTCACTGTTTAACTACACTATTCTGTCTAACTACTTCATTCTAAAAAAGAATGGTTCTTCTTCACTCAGTTTGACTACATTAATTATAATTTATTTTTCATTAAAATTAATAAATGAATTAGGACATCATAAAATTCTATTTTATCATACAAATTTTAAACCAAAAAAAATCACACAAATTATAATATTTTGTTATTTCAAATTAATATGTCATTCTCTTAATATTAAGAGAAAATTCAATTATAACTAGAATGTTAGGAATGAAAAATTCAATTATAACTAGGATGTTAGGAATAGTTAAGAAAATAAATGAGACAAATATCTAATCTGACAAATATTAAAAAACAGCAAATATATTTTATTAAAAATATTAAAATATATAATATAAATATTATCACTGATATAAACATTTTAAAAAAAAATTATGTATTCCTAAGACATTCGGTAATAAGTTATCAATTACCATCTTAATTATTTTTGTTTTTTTTTTAAATACTTTTATTCCAACTTATTTGTTTTAATATATTTATAACATCAAACAATTTCAACCAGCAATTAAATTTTTGTTTTTTAATTAAAGTCTATTAACTATAATTAAAATTTCATTTAACTCAATAAAAAATGAATTATATATATATATATATATATATATATATATATATATATATATATATATATATATATATATATATATATATATAATGGGATAATATTTAAAATCTAAAAATATAAAAAAAAATTAAACAAATATAATTATTAAAAAAATACGACAGTCCAAATCAATTTATCAATGAATTACTCAACCAAGACTCGACCGCCCACCAAATTCTTCCATTATCTATATTATTTCTAGTGAATTGGATATGTTACAATGAAGTATTCCCCAATCTTAATTTAAACTCACAATCTCATACCAAATATATATATATATATATAAAAGTCTATGCACGAATTTCCTTTCTTATAAATATAAGTAATGAAAAATTTTAAAAAAATAAATTAAGTTTAGTAACTAAATGAGATAAATTTGAACTATACATAGTCGACTCGTTAAGTTCATGAGTTAATACGATTATATATGAGAAGGATTATATTTTCTTTTTAAGAGTAGGTTTAAAGATTTACTATAAATTTTAATCCTATATTTTCTTTTAATCCAACGATTTTAATTGATAATTTATATTCTCAAGTGAGCAAAATATTTCTAAAAATAACTATACAAATAAAATCAATATCATATCAATTATAAAAATTTTGAGTTAGTAAATTTTTGAGTTAGTAAGTTTTTGAGAAAAAGTTAAATTTCAATATGGTAACTTTTATTTGTTTCAATATTTTCTTTTTAAAATAATATTAATTTAAAATATTAATTATATAAAAATAATAATTTAAAAAAATGACTTTTAAATTCATGAAGTAAGAAGTTGAACTTAACTAGATGAATCTAACAAGTCGAACTGAGTTGTTCGTGAATTTATAATGAGTCGAGTTTGAGTTTTAAAAAAAGTTTCTGTCAAACTCGAATCGAGATTTTAGCTGAACCAATTCTTTACAAGTCGAGTCGAGTTGAGACGAGTTCGACTCAACTCGACTTATTTCCAACCCAACTTGAGACGAAATCAAGGTTAGATAAAACTTTAACAACCAAAACACAATGTATTTCAATCTAAAACTTACGCCAACACGCTAAAAAACGATACCAATAGTCATAATAACTGTCGAAAATTCTACAGCTAAAACAGAAGCATAAGACATCTTATCCAAAAAAACTAAAAAGAAATTGTCATATTCATTTCTTAAAATACCATCAAAGTCTCTATTTTTCCGTGTAAAAATATAGTTAATTTAGTTAAAAAAATATTTACTGTAAAATTTAAGTTAAAATTATTTTTATTTAATTATATAAATTAATTATATTTTAAAACAAAAATTTAGTTAATTATCTACTGATAATAATTTATATTTAGTGTTTTATTTATTCTAAAGTCTTTAACCGTGCTACGGTAATGTTGATGAGCAAATCAAAGAGGTTATTGCTAGGATAACTTCTTTTAGTGAAGGTCCCTTCCATTTAGGTACCTCAGCATCTCTCTTAAAGTTAAAAAATTCTCTTTAATTTTAGTTGAGAAGTTCATGGCTAGAATTAGGCATTGGTGTAATAGACTTTTTAGCTTTGCTGGTAAGGTTCAGTTGATCAATAATGTCATGTTTGTTATAGCTAATTTCTAGATGTAATGTATCTCTCTTCCTAAAAAAGTTATTAAATCTACTGAAGTTGTTTGTAGATCTTTTTTATGGCCGGGAAGGGACAAGATCACTAGAAAATCCCATGTGGCTTGGGAAAAAATATGTTGTCCCAAAAAACAGGGTGACCTGAATATCATCCCTCTCTTATGACATACAGCAAAGTTAATTATATGAAGTTGTCGTAGAATCTTTGTGACAAAGCAGATCGTTTTTGGATTAAATGGATTGGTTTTTCTGATTCGCTTACACCCTTAGCACTAATTTGAAATGCCCGCAATTCTTGATTCCCAATCCACCTTCAATCCTAGAATTACCAACAGTCACCTAAGAAACCCATTTAATTATTTGTTTGTTTTCCTCGCCCTTCCAAAGGAATGCGCATTTAATTTGAATAACCTCAACAATCACAAGCTTCAAGACCCTGTAGAAGGAAAAGAGAAACAAAGATATGGAACCCATGACAGAGTTTGAGAGAATCACTCTCCCACCATAAAAAACAAATTTTCACGCCATGAATTGAGTCTACTCCATAGTTTAGAACAAGAGTCCATGTAGATTTCCTTCGAGGATTCAAACTAATGGGGGTGCCAGGGAAGGGGAAAGGAAGTTGAGTGATTGGACACGATAAGAAATCTGAGGCTACTGTCATAAAACCAGGATCCACATTAAGACCTAAAATCTTGATTTTATGGAAATTCACACTTAAACCTGATACTAGCTCAATGTCGCACGAAATAGATTTTAGAGACCAAATATTATCCCAGTTGTCTTCACCAAAAAAGACTATATTGTCCGCTAACTGGAGCAAATCAACTTGAATGAAGCAAGAGAGTTTAAAAGGATGAAACTTGTGAAGATAAATTGCATTTTTCATCAAACATGTAAGTACCTCCATAGCTAAAATATAAAGGAATGAGGGCAATGGATCCCCTTGACAAAGATCCCACTCAGCAGAAAAGTATAAAGTTGGGCTTCCATTGACTAATATCAAGAAGGAACTAGAGAAAACGCATGCCTGAATCCAACGAATCCATTTCGGTCCAAAGTTCTTTTTCTCAAGAATGAAAGAGATGTAGTCTCAAGATACCGAGTCAAAAGTCTTATCTAAATCCACTTTAAAAAGTAACCATTTTTCTTGTGTCTTCAAGCAAAATCGACAACCTCATTTTCCATGAGGACACCATCCAACATATTACAATCTGAAATATGTTAGTTTAAATTCAATAATTCAAGTGATGTAACCGGTTAACACGGGGGGTATAACCAGTTACAACTTGAAAATAAGCACTTCTGGAAACATGAAAAAGTTATTTTGAGTTATGGTAACCGGTTACACAAACGCGTTAATCAATTACAATGAGCACTTATTTGTTTTTGTTGTTCATTGATAATCGGTTAATAGGATGTGTTAACCGGTTACATGCATGATTATTTGCTTTTCTTGTTGTTTATGGTTTTGCTTTAGGTCCCAATTGTTGTAACACTCTTGTATAAAATGCCTTGGAGGCATCCTCATCTCTTACAAGTGAGTTAATGCAGAAAATCATTCTCACCCTCAATTACTATCTCTCTCTCTCTATAATTCTCTTCTCTCTCACTCTCTATTTCTCCACATACTCCATTGTTAATCAATTGTGTGATTGTATGTTTCAACATTTGGCATCAAGAGCCTAGTTATGATCCATAATCTTTTGTGAAAAAATGAATATCGTATCCAATGATAGAGTCCTTACAAACCTACTAACCCTTAATATGAATAATTAAGACAAATGGTGCGAGCATAGGAAGATGTTTTTGAAGTGGTCAAGAATGGGGTGAAGCCCATTTCCGAAGACGCAACAGATGCACAACATACAACACACAAGGAATAAAATATGAAAGATTATAAAGCATTGTTCTTGATCCATTCATGTGTGGATGGTGACAACTTTGAGAAAGTTGGCGATTGTAAATTGGCAAAGGAATCGTGGGAAATTCTGGAAGAGGCTTATGCAGGGGATGATAAGGAAAAGGTGGTGATATTACAAACTCACAAGTGATAATTTGAATTGATTCAAATGGAGGAGAAAGATATAATCAACGATTACATAATGCAAATTACGCGACTGGTGAACCAAATCAAGTCTTGTAGAGAAACTGTTTCAGAGCAGAATATTGTGTCAAAGATTTTACGTTCTTTGACAGCAAGATTTGATAGCATAGTAGTGGCGATTGAAGAGTCGAAGGATCTTACGACATTTGGGAAAGATGAGCTTTAAAGCTCTCTTGTGGCTCATGAGAAAAATATAGATGAGAGGAGTCACGACAAAGCAAAGGCGAAGATCGTTTTTCAAGTACAACTCAATGAGAAGAACAAGAAGTAAAAAGGAAAATGACCCATGAAGACTAAGGAGAATTTTCATAATGTTGGTGTAAGAGATTCACAAAATTTGAAGGGTTCGACATGTTAAAGGGGTGAGAGCACTTGCAAAAAAATGGAAGTTAAAGCAAATTTAGAGGTGAAATCAAGAAGTTTGACTAGAGTAAGGTACAATGCTTTAACTATCAAAAACTTTGTCATTTCGCAAGAGATTGCAATGCAAAACAGAGGGAGTATCAAGAAGATGAAGCTAAGGTTGCTGCACAAGAGGTGGATGATGAGAATACACTCTTGGTCATGATCACACAAGGATAATGCAATAGCAGTAGGCTATAGGGTACCAACAACAGTAGTTCTGGGAACACTGTAGAAACATTTGTGGAAGAAAATGTTATGGTGACTGTGAGAGAACTAGTCCAATGTAGTAAATAATGGTACTTGGATTCTATTTTTTCCATACATATGACAGGTAAAAAGGATTTGTTTGTCAAAATCAATTTTGCCACAAAGAATAAAGTGAATTTCATTGATGACAAAACATTAGAGGTTGATGGGATCTATGATATTTTGATCATTATAAGGGATGGTGGTTATTTCTGTATCAAAGATGTATTGTACATTCCTAAAAAGGATAAGGTATTCGAAGTGTTTAAGAAGTTCAAGTCCATGGTTGAGCGAAAAACGGTCATAAGCTCAGATTTTTCAAAACAAATGGTGGAGGTGACTATGTCTCAAATGACTTTGGGAAGTTTTGTGATAAAGATGGGATAGTACATGAGGTAGTACCATCCTATACACCACAACAAATGGTGTTACTAAGAGGAATAATCGATCAATTATGAACACGGTGAAAAACATGTTAAAAGGGAAGAACTTGTCGAAAGAGTTGTGGGGAGAAACGGTGTCCATGACTGCCTATTTGTTGAACAATTTTGCTACAAAGAAGCTTGAGAAGATAACACCAGAAGAGGCATGGTCTAGATTCTAACTGAATCTAAACAATTTGAGAGTTTTCAGTTTTGTGGCGTATCGACATGTTCCGGGTCAACTTAGAAAGAAGTTGGATGACAAAGGGGAGATTGTGATACTTGTGGAGTATCACCCTACTGGAGGTTACAAGCTATTTGATGTTGAAAATAGGAGGATCGTAACCAATCGAGATATTCTACTCGATGAGTTGAAGCATGTGTCTGATACAGTGGCAAAAACGACGGTTAATACTAGTTTTGCATTTGTATTCACAAATGTTGCGGTAAGCAAGAGTCGCCACCGACTTTTCTTTTATCCAAATTAAGGAAAGGGTGAAAAGAACAAAAAAAGACCTTTTCGTGAATTTTTTGAGTAAGGTGGTAGATTATGGAAAAGGAAGGTGTTAGCACCCTTTCCATCCGTAGTTATCTATGGGCTCTTAGATGCTAGCTCATGTTTTGAAAATTGCTTGTGATTTGAAAAAAAGTAGTTTGAAAATGCCTTAGTGCGACGATTCGCTTTGTGATAACTCTTGTATCAGTCCTCAAGAGTGTTGACAAAGCGAATGTTTTTGAAAGTGTTTTGAAATGTTTATGTGTAAGTGTGAAAGTTTGTTTTGAGCAAGCATCTAATAGCTATATACTCGTACTCGAAAAGGTAGTTCTTTTCCTCCTATCCTTTAGACAGTGCTATCCTACTATTAGTGAGTAGGTAGCCCTATCGTTGGATGTATGGGGGACATTTGAAGGGACAATACGGCCACAAAGGCAACTTGGCAAGGAATTTTAGTAACTGTCTTAAAGTTCTAAGATCACTTTTTAACCGAGGCAACATCGAGAGGGTCATCTAGGGACTTGTGATCTTTCAAACTAGAGGACAGCCACTAAAACTTCTCACGTTTCAAGAATTGTGACTGTTTTCCGAAGGCAACCGAAGTGGGGTACCCTAGAGGTGTATATGTGCATGGTGTGTTATGTTGAGTTATTTTAGTCTTGCACATTTAAGTTTGCTAGCGTTTTAATTTTTAGTCTTTTCATGCAATCCTAATTACTAGCAGTGGTATATACAGTAATTTAAAGTGCAGAAATATAAAGTGCGGGAATGTAAATCCTACGCTATTACAATGTTTTGGGGAGGGGGTATTTACATGTTCAAATGGGGAAAAAAATAAAGAAAGCGATAAAATTCTATTTTAATCTATTACATACTGTCAGCAGATACATTATTATAAAAAATGCGAAAGTAAATAACGCGCACGAAATAAAGAAACATCTAAGAAATTCTAAGAATTAAACTAAGTAAACCTAAATAAATCTTTTTTTGTTTTTTTGATTCAAGAAAATAATGAAAATTGCCCTAAAATCTATTTAGAAAACAAAGTTAATTTAAGAAAATAGTCTAAGTTTATTGTTTTTTGTTATAAAAAGAAAATAATTTAAACATATAAATTAAACCTAATTATATTTTATTTTAGATTAAGAAAAGGTTAAAGTTTAATTAATTAATCAATTAAAGAAATTAATATTTAATTAAATAAAAAATTAGTCCTAAGTTTTTTTTGTGATTTTTTAGTATTTGATTAGTTAAATAAAAAAAATAAGAAAAGCAAATAAAAAAAAGTCAAAACAAAAAAAAGTAAAATGGGTCTAGGTGGTTAAAGCAAAAATGGGGGTGCTGTTTGGAAATTTTCTTGACCCAAATGAATGTTGAACCCAGGCCACGCTGGATCAGGTGAGGTGAGGCCTTGAGGGTGCATGATGGATTCCCTATGGAAGCCCCTTGGATCCAACTCAGTGATGATCTGATGGCTAGATCTGATGGTGTATGATGTGCAATTGGCCTTGAGGAGAATTAGACCTACACACAATTCATTAGAAAAGATAAAAATGATGGACCTTGGATTTGAACCCATGCCCTCTACTTCACACATGTGCGCCTTTACCAATTGAGCTGCTTTACCATTCGTGTGTTATAATCAAAGCATTATATTATATGTGAAATAAAGTCAAATATATCTGAAAACAAAAAGAACGCGCGTGGATTTGAACTGGCCAATGGAAAAGAAATAAGTATTGCGCCGGAGTCAACAAGTCAATGGTGTCGGAGAAGACCTTCGGTCATCTTCTCCGGGAAGCCAAAATTTGTACCTGAAACAAAATGCAATTTAAAGCAAAACCAAGGGTCCTATCTTATGTAAAATCCTGTCCTGGTTCTGAATCTGGCCTTAGATTGGCCTAAAAGTAACGGTATTGCCTAGATCGAAGCTCAACAACTTCAAGATCCTAACAATGGAAAATTGGCTTTTAAGCCTCAAAACACACATGCCTTACGTCAAACCTGTCCTATGAGTATCCTGAGCACGAATCAAACATCAAAAGGCATTATTATATTATAATATTAGAGATGCGAATTTGAAAATTTTACCAAAAGAGTGGTTCCGGTTTGGCACTTCTGGACTTGTGATGGCTTGAATGAGGGCTGAGAATGAATCCTGGGATCTTCAGGAGGAGGATGGCACACTTGATTTGGGTGAATGATGGTTGGAAATTCAGTTTTGAATTTCACCACTTTGAGAATTTTTGCAACTTTCGTGTGGTCTCTAGGCTGTATATCCGTTTCGAGGCTTGTAAATGTCTTTACATTGAGAAGATGGAGGGGACAAGGTAGCATGCTCAATAATGTTCTTTAAGAGCCATAAACACATATTTGAAACTTGGCCAAAGGTAAGGAATTCTTTTCTCCTTTTTGAATTTGAATGAATGTGGACATCAATGGATTTTGAATGCCTTCAGTCCCTGCCCTTCGATTAGACCTCTTGCACAACCTTCGAATGGGTCTTTTGGATGTCTTTCAAATAATCCATATATATGCCTTGTGCCCTCTTTGAATAGGCCACCAAGGTGTGTCTTTTGAATGCCTCAAGTCTCATCATTGGGGCCTCTTCGATTGAGCCCCTACTCAGCTAGCTGCTTAACTCAAACAATTCAAACAAAAACTCCAATCTGGTCAATCGAAAACCTTATTTATCACCACCTTCAAGTGCCATTGCATAAGAAGCCTGGGCCTGGCCACATGCAAGACCCATTACAAAGCAAAATTGTTTTTCAATAATCATGTGTCCTTCGAATGGACCAATGAATGCTTCTTCGAAGGGACCACATGAATGCACCTTCGAGGGGACTATCATGCGTGTTGAAGTGTGTACAACTGTTTCAAAGGGGACCATTGCCCAGTCGAAGCTGGCACAAAGGCAGCCCATGCCTTGTGGATGTTAGCATGCGGCATGTCAAAGCAAGCGTAAAAGAGGCCATTGCCTAGGCGAAGCTGGCACAAAGGTAGCCAATGCCTGGTGGGTCGAAGGAAGCTTTTTGCCTGGTGGATTGAAGGAAAATCTGAAAGAGTCTTGGTCTTGTGTGCTGAAGGTAAGTTAAAGAGGAGTATTTGCTTTGTGAATCGAAGACTAGTGAGAGGGGCCTTTTTCCTTGTGAATCGAAGGCATGTCTGAAGCATCCCTTTGTATTGTGAATCGAAGACCAGTGAAAGGGGTCTTTTTCCTAATAGACCAAAAACAAGCATGAAGAGGCATATGTGTGCTCATGACAAGCTGAAGGGGCCTTTTGCCCAGTGGGAGCTTTGTAAACTAGGCTTGGTCGAAGGATACTCAGCACCTAATTGAAGCTGGTATGTAGGAGTTCATTGTTGGTGAATCAAAACAAACTTGTAGGGGATTCTTGCTTTGTGCACTGAAGGAAAATCTGAAGAAGTCTTGCCTAGTCGAAGTAGGAATCAAGCTTGCTCCAAAGAAATCAAATTCCCAATCGAAGCACGAATCAAGCTTACATACAGGTAGTTATCAAGACAAACCTGCAAAGGCCCTTGCTCAATTGAAGCAGGCATGCATGTAGTCATTGCATTGTGAATCAAGCAAGCATGTAAAGCCAATGGTGCAATCGAAGGACGTATGCAGGAGGCCATTTCCTTGTGCCTGCTGGTATGAAGGAAGTTCCTTCCTTGTGAATCAAAGGCAAGCAACTAATGTGCAATGGAATCCTTGTGATTTGAACTTGATCAAAGGGGACCCAGCACCCAATCGAAGATTGTGAATCAGGCTTGCGCCAAAGGAAGTTCAGCGCCCAATCGAAGCTTTCTTAGATGCCAATCGAAGCACCCTGCTTAGATGCCAATCGAAGAACATTTCTGAATTGCGAAATCGAAAGACACTTTACTAACATAAAAAAATTTTATTTTCTTTACTCAAGTGTTTGTTACCACCCATATAAGAGAAAAAACCTTGGGTAACATGAGAGGGAAAATTTTGGTGTACAACAGCTGCCCCTGTTCAATCTTCTTAAACCTGAGGATTTAGATTGACTTGTCTGCCTTTCATAATCTGAAGGTGGAAGATGATTTAACACTAGAGTGCCCATAAATTTGCACTCGTATGAAGAAACACTGTTAGTTGATGATGACAGGAATGGGCTTGCAGATGCCATATAGAGAAGATGACAGAGAGTCGTTGGAGATAGGCTTAAAGATGCCATCCAAAATAGATGCTGATTTCACACATGGTCCCTTTGGGGGTTCTTATTCCTACTGTCTGAGGAGGAGTCCACTGGGAAATGTGGGTTTCTGTTTGTTCTCCTGCTTGAGGAAAACTCTGGGGAATAGAGTCTAGGAACTTCAGTTGTCTAAGGCTCTGCTGAAGAGTCATCTCTGTACTGGAGAGATAGAAGTTTATTGTTTTCTGGTTAAAGTCCAGGATTCACAGTAATTTGCTGGGGATAATGGAATTAACCATTACCTGAAAATTAGAAAGAGCCTATGTAGGGCTATTTCCAGGATGAGTCTGTGTTAGACTACATCTGGAAAGTTTGAGAAGGAATCTATGTACGATTGCTTCAGGATGAGTCCGTGTTAGACTGCATCTGGATGATGAGAAGGAACCCGTGTAATATTGCTTTGGGATGATCATGTAGATAGTTTTCCCGTCTGGTTTCAGGTGTTAATCTATAAATCATCTGTTCGCAGATAGTTGCCCTGTCTTGTTTCAGGTATTAATCTAGAACTTGAAAATTGTCGGTCGCTGAGATAGTTGTCCTGGCTGGTTTCAGGAATTAATCTCTGACCTGAGAAAGAAATATAACTTTCCTGGCTTGTTACAGGTATTAATCTTTTATCTCCTCATGTAGATAGTTATCATGGCTTGTTACAGGTATTAATCTACAGTCGATCGTCCACAGATAGTTCTCCTAGCTTGTTACAGGTATTAATCCAGAACTTGAAAATTGTTGGTCATTGAGATAATTGTCCTGGCTTGTTACAGGTATTAATCTCTGAACTGAGAAAGAAAGATAGTTTTCCTGGCTTATTACAGGTTTTAATCTTCAATCTTCTCATGTAGATAGTTTTCCTGGCTTGTTACAGGTGTTAATCTACAGTTGGTCATCCATAAATAGTTCTCCTGGCTTGTTACAGGTATTAATCTTCAATCTTCTCATGTAGATAGTTTTCCTGGATTGTTACAGGTGTTAATCTACAGTTGGTCATCCACAGATAGTTCTCCTGGCTTGTTACATGTATTAATATGGAACTTGGCAACATTGGTCACGTAGATAATTTCCTGTCTGGTTTCGGGCATTAATTCGTGGCCTGCTGTATTTGTTGATAAACCCGTCTTGCTTCAGGAGTTCATACCACTTGGTCGTATAAATAGTTTCCCTGTCTGGTTTTGGGCATTAATCTTTGACCCGCTGTATAAGTTGATAGTATTCATTTGCCTGCGAATTTAACCTGAAAAGGTAAAGTCAGTTTCATGTGATGTCATGATGTATGAATTGCATGATGCTTCTCAAAATAAATGAGATTGTGATATACGCATTTGTGATGCATATGCTATGATGTTTGTAGAACTGATGTATGAATGCAATGTATGAACGTGTTAGTTGTTCCATTGTTGTATTGTTGAATTAGGGAAATAAATCCATGACTGTTGCTGGGGGTGAAGAATGTAGGTCTTCAGATTTTTTGATGTTGAAACGCTGGGAGCTGAACTTCTGTTGTCAGAGAAATTAACTCTGTTGGGGAAGGTAAACTCCGTGAATTGCTTGGGGATTTTGTTGAAATCCTGTTGGGGAATCCTGAGAAGCTTGGCGACTTCACTGGGGGATCTTTTGTTGGAGTAGTAATTTGAAGAATCTTGCTCCACCGGGGATATGAGAATCTGACACAATTAGGTTGCATACTGAGAATATGGCGGTGACCTTGTAGTAGAATGTCCCTGCCTCTGTACCTGCTGGAGAAAGTATCTGCTGGGGAAGACATCTGCGGGGATTTTGTGGATGGCCCTTAGATATTGTCCCGCTTCTTAAAGTCATTAGCAAATGTATTTTTGTTTTTAGGCGTGTATTTGTAAGCAGTAATCACATTCAAATGCATATGTTTGAAAATAATCACTGGACGTTTTCACACACAAAACAGAAAAATAAAAAACATAAACTTTGCACTTTCAAAGGAATAGTTTTGTATTAACTTGAAATAAATGTTTTTGTATAAGGAGACAGACATCCTAGTAAGATAATGTCGTCGTAAGAATGGAAATAAAAATAGTATACAAAGAAAGATAACTATGTTAAATAATCCCATTGGGTTCCCATTCTGCCATTGCCTTTATGCCTTTGAGCGTCTCATCCCTTTCGCTGCTTGTCCGAAGCTGATTGGATTGACTAGTACCGCTTGACCCTGATAGTTGATACTGAGGATTTGGCTGTAAGGTGATCCAACGGGACATAGTT
The DNA here is from genome assembly GCA_948472305.1 of Vicia faba. Taxonomy (NCBI): domain Eukaryota; kingdom Viridiplantae; phylum Streptophyta; class Magnoliopsida; order Fabales; family Fabaceae; genus Vicia; species Vicia faba. Next base: position 499,628,558 of record OX451736.1, read on the forward strand.
ATACGCTTTAAATCCCTAACTTTTTCCTAGACCGCCCTTTCGGGTCTTCAGTCCACCGGGATACCCTTTTTTGCCCAAGCCGCCTTTTCAGGTTTTTGACTTACCGGGTGTACAATTTTTTTTTATGTATATCCCTAATTTTTTCCTGAACCCCTTTGGTTCGCCGGGATTCCCTAATTTTTTCCTAGGCCAGTCGACCTAACGAGTCTTTGTTTATGCGTAGTATCTTTTAACTATGTCCGCATTTACAAGGTGCGGAAGATCGTCGCCGTCCATAGTGGTTAAGATCATGGCTCCACCAAAAAGTATATTCTTGATCACAAATGGCCCTTCGTATGTGGGAGTCCATTTTCCCTTGGGATCACCTTGTGGCAGTATGATGCGTTTGTTTACCAGATCACCCCTGATATACCTGACGTCTGATCTTCTTGTTAAAAGCTTTGATCATATGTTTTTGGTACATCTGACCATGGCAGATAGCTGCGAGCATGTTTCTGTCAATCAGGTTTAATTGGTCAAGTCGAGTATGAACCCATTCGCCTTTGCTCAACCCTGCATCTTTCATGATCCTTAACAAACGGATCTGGACCACAATGGGCAGGACAACCTCCATACCATATACCAAAGAGAAAGGAGTTTCCCCTGTTGATGTGCGCATTGTGGTGTGGTAACCATGAAGAGCAAATGGTAACATCTCATGCCAATATTTATATGTCACAGTCATCTTCTGTATGATTCTCTTGATATTTTTGTTAGCAGCTTCAACATCGCCATTCATCTTCGGCCGGTAGGGAGAAGAGTTATGATGCTGGATTTTGAATTACGTGCAGAGCTTGGTAATCATAGTGTTGTTAAGATTGATACCATTATCTATAATGATTCTTTCTGGAATACCGTACCGACAGATAAGGTTATGTTTGATGAATTGGGCCATAATGTTCTTGGTAACAGAAGCAAATGAAGCTGTCTCGACCCACTTCATGAAGTAATCAATGACAACCAGGATGAAGCGGTGTCCATTAGAAGTTGTCGGTCTAATCTCTCCAATCATGTCGATGCCCAACATTGAGAACAACCAAGGAGAAGTCAATATATTTAAAGGAACCGGAGCATATGCACCTTATCAGCATAGATCTAGCATTTATGGCAAGTTGGCGAATGCTGATAACAGTCTGCCTCTATAGTGGACCAGTAGTATCCTGCTTGTAGGATCTTTTTAGCCATTGAGTGCCCACTAGAATGGGTGCCAAAGGTACCTCCGTGTAAATCAACCATAATCTTTCCTGCCTCACTCTTGTCTACACACCGAAGCAAGGTAGAATCGTGATTGTTCTTGTAGAGGATCCTGTTACTGATAAAGAACTTAGCAGAGAACCTTCTTAGGAACTTCTTTTCGTTGACTGAAGCTCCCTCAGGATACTCTTGGAGTTTGAGATATCTTTTGACTTCATGGAACCAAGGCTTGTCCACTACTTCTTCAGTACCAATCTCGTGACAGTATGTTGGTTCATCCATCCTTTCAATAGTGATCTGAGGAGCCTCATTATCCCACCTGACCTTGAACATGGATGACATTGTAGCTAGCGCGTCCGCTAGTTGATTTTCCTCTCGTGGAAAATTCTCAAAGATAATTTCTTCAAAGTATGGGATTAGTGTTAACACATTCTCTTTGTACGGGATGAGATTAGGATGCTTCGTGTCCTATTCTCCTTTGATCTGGCTGATTACCAAAGCCGAGTCTCCAAACACACTTAAGAACTTGATCCTTAAATTGATTGCAGCTTTGAGACACATGATACATGCTTCATACTCAGCCATATTGTTGGTACAATTAAAACATATCCTGGTAGTGAAAGGAGTATGGTAGCCTTCAGGAGATATGATCACAGTGTCGATTCCATTGCCAAGAGCGTTGGAAGCTCCATCGAAAACCATAGTCCATCGGGATCCTTTTTCAGGTCCTTCATCCGGTCTAGGTTCTCCATAATCAATTACTAACATGATGTCCTCGTCCGGGAACTCAAAATTCATGGATTGGTAGTCATCCATAACCTGATGAGCCAAATGATCAGCTAATATACTTCCCTTAATTACTTTCTGGGTTGTGTACTAAATGTCGTATTCGGCCAGGATCATTTTCCATCTTGCTATTCTTTCGGAGAGAGCGGGCTTCTCAAAGATGTATTTGATAGGATCCATTTTAGATATCAACAAGGTAGTGTGAGTCAACATATATTGTCTTAGTCGGCGAGCAACCCATGTCAAAGAATAACAAGTTTTATTGAGCAGTGAGTATCTTGTTTCACAGCCGGTAAACTTTTTGCTAAGATAGTATATTGCATGCTCTTTTTGACTGGACTTGTCATGCTGCCCCAGCACACACCCCATTGAGTTCTCTAATACTGTTAAGTACATGATCAGAGGTCTTCCTTCAACTGGTGACATTAAAATTGGAGACTCTTGAAGATATTCCTTGATTTTGTCAAAGGCATATTTGCAATCATCATTCCACTTCATTGCTTTATCTTTCTTCAGTAATTTGAAGATTGGATCACAAGTAGCGGTCATGTGTGAAATGAATCTGGAAATGTAGTTTAGGCATCCCAAGAATCCTCTAACCTCCTTCTCAGTGCGAGGAGTTAGCATTTCTTGTATAGATTTGACCTTTTCAGGGTCCACTTCAATGCCTTTGCCGCTGACCACGAAACCTAAGAGCTTACCAGATCTTACTCCGAAGGTGCATTTATTTGGATTCAGCCTCAGTTTGTATTTCTTCATCCTGTCAAATAGCTTCTGTAGGTGATCAAGGTGTTCCTCTTCAGTCTGAGACCTGGCTATCATATCATCCACGTAGACCTCTATCTCGTGATGTTTCATATCATGAAACAAAGCTACCATGGCACGTTGATAGGTTGCCCCAGCGTTCTTTAGTCCAAATGGCACAACTTGGTAGCAGAAAGTGCCCCACTGTGTTACAAAGGTCGTTTTCTCCATGTCCTAAGGTGCCATTTTGATCTGATTGTATCTGGAGAAACCATCCATGAAGGAGAGTACCTTATGTTGTGCATTGTTGTCAACTAGAACATCAATATGGGGAAGCGGAAAGTCATCCTTGGGGCTTTCCCTGTTCAGGTCTCTGTAATCCACACACATATGTACCTCACCGTCCTTCTTAGGTACTGGAACACCATTGGCGACCCATTGTAGATAAGAGGTGACAGCTAAGAAACCAGCATCGAACTGCTTCATGACTTCAACCTTGATCTTATCTGACATCTCAGGCCGCATACGACGAACCTTTTGTTTCTCTGGAGGGTAGTCCTCTTTTGTAGGTAGGCGATGAACCACAATATCGGTGTCAAGTCCCGACATGTCTTCGTATGACCAGGAAAAGATCTCAACATAATCATGAAACATCTGAACTAACCACTGTTTGACACTGGACTCCAAGTTAGCACCTACCTTGACTTCTTTTCTGTCCTCTTCAGAACCCAAGTTCACTGTTTCAACTGGATCTTCATGAGGCTGTATTGCCCTTTCTTCCTGTTGTAACATTCTGACAAGCTCTCCTGGTACCTCACAATCTTCCTCACCTTCGTCCTCGGCTTGGTTGATCGGATTTTCAAATTCATAATGAGCAATAGAAAAACCGTTATCAATGGGATCCAGAGTGGATATGGATATGCAGTTTGATGTGTGAGTGTGTGTAAGAGCGTAGCTGTATATTTTTGATAAAGTAAAGAGGCAGAAAAGAAAAACAAAGAGCGTAAATTTTTTATGTGAAACGTCCAATGTTTTATTGATGACATATGAAAATGAAGTAATGACCCTCACAAATAGACCATTGTGCCTCGGGTAAGACACAAGGTTGTAATGTTTCAGTTGTTCAAATATTACATTTTCTTAAAACAAAAAGACAAATTACTCTTGAATAAAATTAATGGGCACAAAGTCTTTAGCCTCCCAATTGCTGAGTCCACCGCTGATGGTTAGGAAAATCCACTTGTCTTGGTCATAGCTACTGTTAGCATCTTCTGTGGCAGAGACAACATCAATAGCATTGATTCCCGTGCCATGTTTGGGCATAGGTGCAGTTATGACGTTGGGAGTCTCAGGGGGATCAAATTTAACCTCCTTTGCATCAATAATGTCTTACACCTTGTTCTTCAAAGCTCAACAATCGTTTGTATCATGCCCCAGTGTTTCAGAGTGGTAGGCACATCGAGCATTCAGGTTGTAGGGAGGAGATGCAGTGTTGGGATTCTTAGAAGCTTCCTTCAGGGTTACCAAATTGGACTTCAACAGATGTGGCAAGACCTAGGATAAGGTCATGTTGATATGGGTGAACTGTCTTCTAGGAACATCTGGCTTACACTGATTGTTCCTTTGTTGGTTTGGTGCATGATTAGAAATCATAACAACATCCACCATCAAACAATGCTCAGTTTTGTTAAGATTTCTTTAACCATAAGCAGCACTGACCTCCTTCTTTCCCATGAATGGTTTCTTTGCAGTACTGGAGGATGCATCACTTTGTATCTTACCACTTTTAATACCAGCCTTTACTTGTTCACCACTCAAGATCAATTCAGTAAACCCAACAGAAGAACTTCCAATCAGATGGTTAAAGAATGGCCTAGATAATATGCCCAAGAACATGTCCACCAGCTCCCTATCAGACAATGGAGGTTGGACTCTTCCCGCAAGGTCTCTCCATTTCTGGGCATAATCTTTAAAGCCCTCACCAGAACCCATAGACATACTCTGAAGTTGTATACGGGTTGGAGCGAGGTCAGCATTATATTGGTACTGCTTGTAGAAAGAAGCAGCCAGATCTTCCCAGTTACAAATGTTGGTTCCCTCTAGCTGATAGAACCACTCTAATTGAGTCCCCAATAGACCGTCTTGAAAGAAATGCACCCACAAATTCTTGTCAGCAGTGTGCCGCCGCATCTTCCTGACATAAGATATGAGATGCAGCTTAGGATATGAGACCCCATCATATTTAGCAAATGCAGGCACTTTGAACTTTTTCGGGATAACCACTTCATAAACCAACCATAGCTCTTCGAAATCCAGGCCATGTACCCTCTGAACTTCCATGGCGTTGAGACGGTCCTCCAGCTGTTTGTACTTATCATCAACTTAAGGGTATTGTTCCTCGGTGTAATCAGCTTCATCCTTTTTAGACTCCCTTGGACTGTGGTCTTCTTCTCTTGGCTCTCCTTCCTGATTGTCTCTCTCTCTCTTGATGGAGTTGCGAGCTCTGAAACTTACCTCACTGGTCCTTTGAACCTTCTTCCCATATTCAGAACACCCACTGACCTCTTTTTCTTCTTCTTGTCCTTGAGAATTAGAGCTTTTAAATCTTCTTGTCCCTTAGCCAGATTCAGGAACATTTCTTGGAATTGAGCATTTTATGCCCGAAGTTCCTTAACTGTTTGTTCAAGAGCCATTGCTGAAATAAACAGCGAAGAAGATAAGAAGCCTGTCCTGAAACCTGTTTATGCAATGATATGTATGATATATGTATGCAATGTTTTCAAGGATTTCTAAGACTTACATTTGCTTAGCCAAAGGGAAAACAAACTTTAATTGCATTAATAAGTTTAAGCGGTTACAATGATTCCTCTTGGGCTTACAAAGGAAGTAACAAAGCAAAATGAACTCTAAAAGCATAAAGGACTCAAGCTTCCCATGGGCGCATCCTCTTTGGTGCAATATAGGCATTTATACTCTTCTCTTCGTGAAGTAGCCTGGTGAGCTCTAAAAATTTCTTCTCGCTGGCGTAGAATTGGGTTTCGAAGGTATCCCATTCCTCTTTGAGTTGAATCCAAGATTTTTGTAACTCCTCGAAATTAGTCGGCATGTCAGGATGAAGAACAATGTAAGGAGTGTCTCCCTTAGCAACTGGATCCATGATGATAGGTAGAATGGCTTCATAAGGCCTTCTGGAACTTTGAGCACGGGCTCACACTCACTTAAGATAAGGCTCCAAAGGAATGGAGTTCTTATGCCCCAGTGTTTTGCTATCAACTTTGTTCACCATGCCCCAAGCTCTTATGAACCTCTGGCAATAACCCTGAACATCATTCTCATAGACGAATACGATTCCTTGGACAAGTGTATCATGATGACCATTCCTCATAACATAACCAAACTGTCGCAACGCCAAACAAGGATTATAAGTGATTCCTACCCTAATGCCTAGGAAAGGGACATTAGGGAATTCTACACAGCGGTCAATGATAGTAACATTCTCCAAGGATCGAGGACACCAATGAATGTTCGAATGTGTGAGGGACATCAACCTATTAGACCATCTCAAGCCCTGCTCATTCTTCAACATAGATCAAGGTAGGTGTGAAATAAACCACCTAGCCAATAGAAAAGTGTAACACATAAGGGTCCCTCTTCTCTTTACAGTGCGGGTATGCAGAGAGTGTAGGATGTCTCCAAGTAAAGTAGGCACCAGATTGTGAGACAGAAAAACCTTGACCGCATTTACATCTATGAGTTGGTTCGGGTTAGGAAATAGTATTATCCCATAGATGAGAAGGTCCAACACTTCTTCAAAAGCTTGTAAATCCAGTGTATCCAAAAATTGGTGAGCCTTCTCAAATAGAAACTTATGAAGTAGTGAAAAACACAAGAAGGGGGGGGGGGGGGGGGGGGTTGATTTGTAAAACTGAAAATCGATGCAATGAACAAGATATTTTTATCCTGGTTCGTTTGATCTCAAATTACTCCAGTCCACCCGTCAAGGTGATTTCGCCTCTCTCCAACGAGGTCTTAATCCACTATATTCAACTGAATATTACAGACTGCTTTAACAACTGCTAAAGCCTTCTTGATGCAAACCACAACCCGGTTTGTCAAGGAAACACTTTCTTACAAAGAAGATAAATCTAAGTGTGTGAATGTTTTCTACAAAACTGTATCACAACTGTGATGTATACACAACTTAAAGCTTAGAAACTAGATTGCTAAACAATGATTGAATAAGAGAATGTGTAGTGTTTAGCAAACTGAGAGAAGGAAGATTATGATCAGCTTTTAGGCGTGTAAAGATTTGGAGAGCATTAGCCAATTCAATCTTCAAAGTCTTGTTTATATAGCACTGAGATGTTGAACGTTGGAGCAATATTCTTGATTCAATGCTAATAACAAACTTTCCTTATCGAGCAGATCTTGTCTGGAATGAGGCCGTTGGTATTAATTTGCTTTCAATGCACAGTACCATTGCTTACTTAATGCAAGTTCTGGCTTGGCTCATTCTGACTCTGCTTAGCTGCTGATGAACTGTTGTGTTTCTTTATCAGAGTGTTGAGCGGAGTTCTGTTCATCAGGCTTCAGCATACGTGAGTTGATCTTCTGATTCTGGTATACTGATGAAGCAACTTCTGATGCTGATGTCAAGAACCAATATTCTCATGCTGATTTAAGTGAGCTCTTGCTTGTGCCTATCAGAGTTTCTGCAAGGCAGAACGTAATAATTTAGGCAGCAGATAGTTCATACATGAATCATATAAATAATATATCTTTTCACTTTGTTATCATCAAAACTTAAACATAGGGTAGTAGATTCAAACTTTGTTCTAACAATCTCCCCCTTTTTGATGATGACAAAAACTAGATATTTTTAAATGAAAATAACATGAAAAGGTATCAGAGAGATGCATCAAAGTAAGAGGTTATCAAGGATAAGGGATAAAACAATATCGGAGTTGAGAGATACTCCCCCTGAGTTTATTACTTCCCTTTTTGATTACAAGTGTTCTTCAGGATCAGATCTTTTTGCCTTTCTTTGAACATCAGAGTATCAGAGTCTTTGACTATCGGAGGCTTTAGATCAGCATATCAGAGCTTCAGATCAGCGTATCAGAGCTTTTCTTGTCAGAGCTTTGCTTTGGATCAGAGTATCAGAGCGGATCAGAGCTTCAGAGCTTTTAGTCTTCAGAGTGTCCAGGAGCTTCCTTGTACCTGTAGACTTTAAGCAAAATAGAAAAAAAAAACATTTTCAAGTATAATAGAGTTAGAATGTTCGAGAATTTCTGTCTTAGTTAACCGTTATTGTTTAAAATATCATTCTTGTTCTCCCCCTTTTTGTCAGCAATCAAAAAGTGTAGGTGATGTGCTAAAACATTTAAAGATCAGAAAAACTTGTCATATTAAAAGGTTCAGAATCAAACAAAACATATTCAAACAGTACATCAGAAAATCAAGAAAAACATGAAAATGACATGGAGAAAAAAAAACTAAGGTTGGGGAGGAAAGCGTGTGAACAAGTTCTCCAGCATGGCTTTGATCTGATCAGCAGTCTCATTCTGCTTATGCACCATGCTGACAACTGTGTCTATCTTGCTGTCCTGCGCATCCATCCTTTCTTTCATCTTCTGGTCATTTTCATCCATCTTCTTCTGCATACGAATGTCATTCAGCTTCAGTTCTTCCAGAGTCTGCCTATCCAAGGCAGCTTGAGAAGCATCAGAAGCAGGGAGCTTCTGAGAGCTTTCTGCAAAAACTTCAGCTTGACTGTCTTCAGCTTGAATGGTCTTGTCTTCTTCTGGTTGCATCTTTGAAGCTAGCTGTTTCTCAGACCAGGGCTCACTATCCAGAGGGAGCACGTCTTCCTGAGGAAGCTGACTTTCAACTTCCTTCAGCAGCTTGCTGAAGTTCTGTTGTGCCTGCTCATAGTTGATATCCTGCAACTTGAGGGCTTCAGCACGTACCCAAATTCTGAATTGTGACCAGAGCTGGTCAGAGGCAGCTGGGTCAATCATTCCAGGACAGACTTGCTTCAAAGAAGCAATCCACTGCTGCAAACCTGTTTCAAAATTCATAATACCAGAGCCAACATCTGGTTGTTTTGGTTTTGGGATGGCTATTTTATTTTTCAGATCAACAAGACGATCAAGGATTGTTAAATCTATGAAGGTCCTGCTGGGGTTTTCGGTGGTTTGCTTGGGAGCTGTTTGTTTTGGAGATGGAGTTGGAGAATCAGAAATTATGATTGGACTGTGTGGTGTTTTGGGAGTATTTGGTGGTGTTGATTCTGGCGAGGATGGCAGCTGGGCCATTGTGACTGTTGTTCCACATGGCAGCTGGATTGCCAGAGGTGAAGGTTGAGGTGAATGAGGTTCAGAAGGTGGAGGAGTTGGAGTTTCAGAGTGATGAAACTCAGGTTGAGGTGATGGTGGATGAATTTCTGGTTGAGGAGACGGAATTGCTGGTTGAGGATAAGTTGTTGGAATTTCTGGTTGTTCAGGGATAAGGGGTCCTTCTGGAATGGATGAGAGAGGTTGATGTTGTTCTGGTTCTTCAGCAGATTGCTGTTGTTCTGGTTGTGGAGGAGGGACAATTTGTGGTTCAGAGTTTGGATTGATGGAGGAGTGATCAGAAGTGTGTTGATCAATATCAGACAGCACTTTGTCAATTGCTGATGTTGTTGAGATTGTTGGTTTGGGATGTTTTGTTCTGGGTCTTCTGAGTTGTAATGCCTCAGAAGGGTCATCTTCTGGTTCGGTTTCATCTATTGTTGGGATGGGGATTGAGATTCTATGAGAGGTTGGAGGAGGAATAGATGCTGGAATAGTAGAATAATTTAAAACAGAAGCAGCAGATAAATTACCTCTTTTCTTGGGTGTCTGCTGGGATGATCCTTCTGATGGTGCCTTCCTTTTCTTCGTCTTCTTCAGAGTTACTTCTGGTTGAGGTTGGTGCAGATCTTTGATATTCAGATTGGGATCTGTACCATCAGCTTTGCACGCGTCCAGATATCTGAGAACCACCTCTGGTTTGGATTCTATCTCAGAGAATAAGGGAAAGTCACTCAGTGGGACTCTTCTGCTGGAGATATTAGCAATAGGAGTAGCTCTGGGTTCCTTTTTGATATTCTCTATTAACTTCATTTTCTTCAAGTTCTTCGCGTTCAGAGGCTTCCCAACCGTTGGTTCAATGGTGCTTAACTCTTGAGCTTCTATCAGATGCTCTATCAGCCTATTCTCTGTCAGAATATCTGATATCAACCTTCCAAAGGGTATCCAATCCCTCTTTGTTCTTTATTCTTCCCTGGTTTCCTTCACACTTGTTCTGAGGTGGTTGAACAGAAGATGAGACAAGTTGATTTTTACCTTCTGATCGATAAAGTAGATCAGAAACTGCTGATCCACATTTATGTAATCAGGGGAACTAGTTGGCTTCCTATGGTTGAAGCACCCCAGAATTATCTTTGCCCAAACTCTGTGATGATCCTTCAGATCTTTGATCTTGCTGCTGGGCACCCCATGGTTGAAAATCCTTTCAGCTATCACGCCCACGTCAGCACATCTCTCAGCCATATCAATACAGCGGACGCCACCGCCACTGTAACCGATTAACCTTGCTATGTGATCCTCAGTGATCACAATCTTCTTCCCTATAACGAAGGAGGTGACTAGATGCGTTGAAGCCTTCGCATGAATCCAGAACTCCTTGACTAACATAGGGAATGTTGGTCCAACCAACCTGTCAAAATACCTTTCCCATTTTTGTGCCCTAACTTCTTCTATTAGGTCAAAACCGTTCTCCTTCAAACTTCCAAAATCAATGATCAATTCAGATAACACTTCAAGATTCTTCACAGGAGTGAGGAGTGTTCTGAATGGCACTTGATACTGTTCAGATGATGCTTTCTTCTGAGGACCTGCAGAAGCACTGCTGGAGGTTGCCATGTTCACACTAAAAGATTTTGAGAAGAAACTGAGAAAATGGGTTTTGCAAGAGATGAACACAGAAAAATGCAGAGAATGCTTGAGAATTAGTGAGAAACTGTAAAGAATTAGAATGAGAGATTAATGTGTTTAAATAGAGTTCAGAATATTTTGAAAAAATAAACATTTTTTAAGAAAGAGAAAAATCATGATTGCGTTTTAAAAGCATGATTACTTTTATTAAATGCTTGCTGATTTTGGGGGATTTTAGAAAGATACTTAAAAACGGTTACCAGACATGTGTCTCAATGCACCCAATCAGCGTTTTGCCTTCTCAGAAGCGTGCACGCGTTCTGCTTCAGAGATTTGCTGATGATTGGATGACACTTGTTTGATGTAGTGATCAGCACGTCTGTTTTTGAGCTTAGACTCTCAGATCTTTAGACTTGCATCTGATACAATCTGCATGTTCTATCTTTCTGAAAGAAGATTGATCAGAAGTTCACAGTAAAACAATTACATTCTGAAGGTAAATATATGGAATTAAAACATTTTCACTCTGGGCAGACTTTCATGCTGAGATGTTTCAGAATGAAATTAAACCTATCTTCTGAAAGGGGTTTAGTAAAGATATCAGCCCATTGATGGTCTGTATCTATAAATTTTAAGTTCAAAATTCCTTTCTGAATATAGTCCCTAATGAAGTGATGTTTTATTTCTATATGCTTAGCTCTAGAATGTAAAATGGGATTCTTACTTAAGCAAATAGCATAAGTATTATCACAGAGTATAGGAATGTTACTCTCAAAGATCTGGAAGTCTTCAAGCTGACTTTTCATCCAGAGCATTTGTGTGCTGCATCCTGCTGCTGCTATGTACTCAGCTTCTGCTGTTGATAGCGCAATTGTTGATTGCCTTTTGCTGGACCAAGAGATCAGATTTTCTCCCAGAAACTGGCAGCTTCCAGAAGTACTTTTACGCTCCACTCTGTCTCCAGCAAAATCAGCATCGCAGTAGCCTACTAAGCTGTAATCACTAGATTTTCTATAAAACAAACCCAGATTAGTAGTACCTTTCAGATACTTGAAAATTCGCTTAACAACTGTTAAGTGAGATTCTCTAGGATCTGATTGGAATCTAGCACAAATACAAATGCTGAATAGTATATCAGGTCTTGAAGCAGTCAGATAAAGGAGAGAACCAATCATACCTCTGTAGACTTTCTGTTCTACATTTTTGCTTACCTCTTCTCTTTCCAGAATGCACGTGGGATGCATTGGAATCTTTGATGGCTTACATTCTGAGAGGTCAAATTTCTTCAGAAGATCTCTGATGTATTTGCTCTGATGAATGTAAGTTCCCTCTGGAGTTTGATTGATCTGAATTCCTAGAAAGAATTTCAGTTCCCCCATGAGGCTCATCTCAAATTCTGCCTGCATACACTTAGCAAATTTTCTTCCAAGAGAAGGATTAGTAGAGCCAAAAATAATATCATCAACATAAATTTGACAGACTAGGATGTCATTCTTAACTGATTTACAGAATAAGGTAGTGTCCACCTTCCCTCTGGTGAATTCATTTTCTAACAGAAAGTTACTTAGCCTTTCATACCAAGCTCTGGGAGCTTGTTTCAGACCATATAGTGACTTCTTTAGTTTGAAAACATGTTCTGGATGTTTTGTATTTTCAAAACCAGGGGGTTGGTGCACATAAACCTCTTCTTCTATATAACCGTTTAAGAATGCACTCTTGACATCCATCTGATATAGAGTGATGCCTCTATTAACAGCAAATGAAATTAAAAGTCTGATAGATTCTAACCTGGCGACTGGAGCAAAGGTTTCTGTATAGTCTATCCCCTCTTGCTGACTATAACCTTGTGCAACCAGTCGTGCCTTATTTCTGATGACTTCACCTTGTTCATTTAGCTTGTTTCTGAACAGCCATCTTGTTCCAATGACGTTGAATCCTTTTGGTCTGGGAACGAGATCCCATACGTCGTTTCTGGTGAATTGATTCAGCTCTTCTTGCATTGCCAGAATCCAGTCATTATCCAGAAGTGCTTCATCAATAGAAGAAGGTTCAATCAGAGACACAAGTCCCATGAGAGTTTCTTCAGAGTTTCTGAAGCTTGCTCTTGTTCTGATTGGATCTTCCTTTCTTCCTAAGATAGTCTCTTCTGGGTGATCCAAGCTGCTTCTGGGTAATCTCTTCTGAGGTTGATCAGCAGTTGTTGTAGGATTGCTAGCAGTGCTCCTTTCAGACGTTGAAGGAGTGTCTGTGTTGAGAGCTTCTGATGACTTGTCTTCAGAACCTGTAAATTCAATTTCCATACCTGCAAAAACTTCATTCTGCTTTGACTTTTCAGAGTCAAGCTTATCATCAAAACGAACACTGATTGATTCTTCCACAATCTGTGTTTCTGTATTGTATACTCTGTACCCTCTTGAGCGTTCAGAGTATCCTAACATAATACACTTCTGTGCTTTAGAGTCAAACTTGTTCAAATAATTCTTTGTATTTAATATAAAGCAAGTACATCCAAATGGATGAAAATATGAAATGTTGGGCTTTCTGTTCTTCCACAATTCATATGGAGTCTTTTCCAGAATAGGTCTTATTGAGATTCTATTCTGAATGTAGCACGCTGTGTTTATTGCCTCTGCCCAGAAGGTCTTAGCAACGTTTGTCTCATTGATCATGGTTCTGGCCATTTCTTGCAATGTTCTGTTCTTTCGTTCTACAACTCCATTTTGTTGGGGAGTTCTAGGACAAGAGAAATCATGCAGAATGCCTCTGTCATTAAAGAATGACTCAAAATCTTTGTTTTCAAATTCTCCACCATGATCACTTCTGACTTTAACGATTCTAAGATCCTTTTCATTCTGAACTTGGTTACAGAAGGTAACAAACACAGAGTGTGACTCGTCCTTGTGTCTTAATAACTTTACCCATGTCCATCTGCTATAGTCATCTACGATTACTAACCCATACTTCTTGCCACTGACTGAAGCAGTTTTAACTGGTCCAAATAAGTCAATGTGCATAAGTTCTAATGGCTTAGAGGTAGAAACAACATTTTTAGATTTAAAAGAAGGTTTTGCAAATTTGCCTTTCTGACAGGCTTCACACAGAGCATCTGAATTGAACTTCAAATTAGGAAGTCCTCTGACCAGATTGAGTTTGTTAATCTGAGATATTCTTCTCATACTAACATGCCCCAATCTTCTGTGCCAGATCCACTGCTCGTTGTTAACAGACAGAAGGCACTTTACATTCTGACTTTTTAGTTCAGAAAGTTTGATTTTGTAAATGTTGTTTTTCCTCTTACCATTAAACAGGATAGTCCCATCTTTCTGACTAACAGCTTTACATGATTTTTGATTAAAGATTATATCATAACCGTTATCACTTAATTGACTTATGGATAACAGATTATGCATTAATCCATCTACTAGCAGAACATTATTGATAGAGGGAAGATTTCCATTACCTACAGTTCCAGAGCCAATTATCTTTCCCCTCTGATTGCCTCCAAAGCCAACGTGGCCTCCAGGCTTAAGTTCCAGGCTTTGGAACATATGCCTTCTTCCCGTCATGTGTCGCGAGCAGCCAGAGTCCAGGTACCATGACTGGTGTTTCTGACTTGCTGCTAAAGATATCTACAACATGTATTATTTTATCCTTAGGTACCCAGATTTTCTTGGGTCCTGATTTGTTAGTTTTACCAAAACTCTGGTTGAATTTTGGTTTCACAGAGTACTTACTGCTAGTGTATTTAATATCATGTGTGTGACCATACACAAAATGTGAATTCAGAGGAGTGTGTTTAATGGTTAAGTCCATGACATTCTTTGGTGTAGGAACCTTACCTTGGTATCCTATTCCTTTCCTGCCGTTTCTGCTAACTCCATAGATCATTGAAGCCATTTTGCTTCTATCTATGCTTTTAGCAAGGAACTTCTGGAAACTGTGATCATACTCCTTGATGATCTCATCAGCGTTGCTGGGAGTTTCAGGAATTGGTTCCTTCTGAGAGTTTTGTAAAGTATTTTCTAATTTTAAAATCTTGTTTCTCAGCTCAGAATTCTCCAATTTGAGACTCTCAGTCTTATTAGAGTCAGATTCAAGATTCCTTTTCAGGTCTCTGAATTTAACTCTAATTTGCTGATACCTTTCCAGAATTTCATTGAGGCTTTCAGCAAGTTCAGCCTTGGTAAAATTAACAGCAAAGTTAGGAAATACCTCTTCAGTGTCTGATTCAGAGTCTGATTCAGAAGCTTCACTATCTTCTGAAATGTTAGCCATGAGAGCTATGTTTTCCCTCTCATCATCTGATTCTGAGTCAGCTTCAGACGAGTCAGAGTCATCCCATGTGGCCATGAGACTTTTCTTCTTTTCCCTTCCAAACTTCTTTTTGGGCTTTTCCCTCTGAAGCTTTGGGCAGTCACTCTTGTAGTGTCCTTGCTCATTGCACTCATAGCAGGTGATGTCCTTGGTGTTTGGCTTTTTGCTACTTGAGGAGCCTTCAGATCTTCTGTATCCAGAGGAAGAATCCGTCCTTCTGTATCTGGAAGACGACTCGTTCTGATCAGATCTTCTGGGATTCCTGAACTTCCTTTGCCTCTGCTTCCACAATTGATTTACTCTTCTGGAGAGGAGGGAGAGTTCGTCTTCTTCTGATGAGGATCCATCAGATGTTTCTTCAACTGCCTGCAAAACTTTAGACTCAGATTTTTTGTTAGATTTTAATGCTAAAGGCTTACCTTGCTTCTGAGGCTCGTCAGCTTCTAGCTCTAGCTCATGACTTCTGAGGGAGCTGATAAGTTCCTCCAGAGTGATTTTGTTGAGATCTTTAGCTAGCTTCAGAGCTGTAACCATTGGTCTCCACTGCTTGGGTAAACTTCTGATGATTTTCTTGACATGGTCAGCAGTAGAGTATCCTTTGTCCAGAACCTTGAGACCAGCTACCAGAATCTGGAATCTTGAGAACATTGTTTCAATGGATTCAGATTCTTCCATTTTGAACGCCTCATACTTCTGAATGAGCGCCAGAGCCTTAGTTTCTTTGACCTGAACGTTGCCCTCATGCGTCATTCTGAGTGAGTCAAATATGTTCTTTGCTGTATCTCTGTTGGAGATCTTTTCATATTCAGTATAGGAGATGGCGCTGAGAAGGATGGTTCTGGCCTTGTGGTGATTCTTGAAGTCACGCTTTTGTTGATCAGACATTATTTTTCTATCAATCTTCTGACCGCTTGCATTCACAGGGTGCGTGTATCCATCTGTCACCATATCCCACAGATCAGCATCATGTGCCAGAAAGAAGCTTTCAATTCTGTCTTTCCAGTAATCAAAGTTTTCTCCATCAAAGACTGGAGGTTTGCCGCTGAATCTGTCTCTGTCCTCATGGTTGTCATTGCTGGTGTGAGAATAAGTTCCTGCCATTGTGTTTTTCTGACGTTGGATCTTGTACTGACACGGTTAAGTGTTTTAGCTCAGAACCAGGCGCTCTGATGCCAATTGAAGTAGTGAAAAACACAAGAAGGGGGGGGGGGGGGGTTGAATTGTAAAACTGAAAATCGATGCAATGAACAAGATATTTTTATCCTGGTTCGTTTGATCTCAAACTACTCCAGTCCACCCGTCAAAGTGATTTCGCCTCTCTCCAACGAGGTCTTAATCCACTATATTCAACTGGATATTACAGACTGCTTTAACAACTGCTAAAGCCTTCTTGATGCAAACCACAACCCGGTTTGTCAAGGAAACACTTTCTTACAAAGAAGATAAAATCTAAGTGTGTAAATGTTTTCTACAAAACTGTATCACAACTGTGATGTATACACAACTTAAAGCTTAGAAACTAGATTGCTAAACAATGATTGAATAAGAGAATGTGTAGTGTTTAGCAAACTGAGAGAAGGAAGATTATGATCAGCTTTTAGGCGTGTAAAGATTTGGAGAGCATTAGCCAATTCAATCTTCAAAGTCTTGTTTATATAGCACTGAGATGTTGAACGTTGGAGCAATATTCTTGATTCAATGCTAATAACAAACTTTCCTTATCGAGCAGATCTTGTCTGGAATGAGGCTGTTGGTATTAATTTGCTTTCAATGCACAGTACCGTTGCTTACTTAATGCAAGTTCTGGCTTGGCTCATTCTGACTCTGCTTAGCTGCTGATGAACTGTTGTGTTTCTTTATCAGAGTGTTGAGCGGAGTTCTGTTCATCAGGCTTCAGCATACGTGAGTTGATCTTCTGATTCTGGTATACTGATGAAGCAACTTCTGATGCTGATGTCAAGAACAAATATTCTCATGCTGATTTAAGTGAGCTCTTGCTTGTGCCTATCAGAGTTTCTGTAAGGCAGAACGTAATAATTTAGGCAGCAGATAGTTCATACATGAATCATATAAATAATATATCTTTTCACTTTGTTATCATCAAAACTTAAACATAGGGTAGTAGATTCAAACTTTGTTCTAACAATCTCCCCCTTTTTGATGATGACAAAAACTAGATATTTTTAAATAAAAATAACATGAAAAGGTATCAGAGAGATGCATCAGAGTAAGAGGTTATCAAGGATAAGGGATAAAACGATATCGGAGTTGAGAGATACTCCCCCTGAGTTTATTACTTCCCTTTTTGATTACAAGTGTTCTTCAGGATCAGATCATTTTGCCTTTCTTTGAACATCAGAGTATCAGAGTCTTTGACTATCGGAGGCTTTAGATCAGCATATCAGAGCAGAGCTTCAGATCAGCGTATCAGAGCTTTTCTTGTCAGAGCTTTGCTTTGGATCAGAGTATCAGAGCGGATCAGAGCTTCAGAGCTTTTAGTCTTCAGAGTGTCCAGGAGCTTCCTTGTACCTGTAGACTTTAAGCAAAACAGAAAAAAAACATTTTCAAATATAATAGAGTTAGAATGTTCGAGAATTTCTGTCTTAGTTAACCGTTATTGTTTAAAATATCATTCTTGTTCTCCCTCTTTTTGTCAGCAATCAAAAAGTGTAGGTGATGTGCTAAAACATTTAAAGATCAGAAAAACTTGTCATATTAAAAGGTTCAGAATCAAACAAAACATATTCAAACAGTAAATCAGAAAATCAAGGAAAACATGAAAATGACATGGAGAAAAAAAAAACTAAGGTTGGGGAGGAAAGCGTGTGAACAGGTTCTCCAGCATGGCTTTGATCTGATCAGCAGTCTCATTCTGCTTATGCACCATGCTGACAACTGTGTCTATCTTGCTGTCCTGCGCATCCATCCTTTCTTTCATCTTCTGGTCATTTTCATCCATCTTCTTCTGCAGACGAATGTCATTCAGCTTCAGTTCTTCCAGAGTCTGCCTATCCAAGGCAGCTTGAGAAGCATCAGAAGCAGGGAGCTTCTGAGAGCTTTCTGCAAAAACTTCAGCTTGACTGTCTTCAGCTTGAATGGTCTTGTCTTCTTCTGGTTGCATCTTTGAAGCTAGCTGTTTCTCAGACCAGGGCTCACTATCCAGAGGGAGCACGTCTTCCTGAGGAAGCTGACTTTCAACTTCCTTCAGCAGCTTGCTGAAGTTCTGTTGTGCCTGCTCATAGTTGATATCCTGCAACTTGAGGGCTTCAGCACGTACCCAAATTCTGAATTGTGACCAGAGCTGGTCAGAGGCAGCTGGGTCAATCATTCCAGGACAAACTTGCTTCAAAGAAGCAATCCACTGCTGCAAACCTGTTTCAAAATTCATAATACCAGAGCCAACATCTGGTTGTTTTGGTTTTGGGATGGCTATTTTATTTTTCAGATCAGCAAGATGATCAAGGATTGTTAAATCTATGAAGGTCCTGCTGGGGTTTTCGGTGGTTTGCTTGGGAGCTGTTTGTTTTGGAGATGGAGTTGGAGAATCAGAAATTATGATTGGACTGTGTGGTGTTTTGGGAGTATTTGGTGGTGTTGATTCTGGCGAGGATGGCAGCTGGGCCATTGTGACTGTTGTTCCACATGGCAGCTGGATTGCCAGAGGTGAAGGTTGAGGTGAATGAGGTTCAGAAGGTGGAGGAGTTGGAGTTTCAGAGTGATGAAACTCAGGTTGAGGTGATGGTGGATGAATTTCTGGTTGAGGAGACGGAATTGCTGGTTGAGGAGAAGTTGTTGGAATTTCTGGTTGTTCAGGGATAAGAGGTTCTTCTGGAATGGATGAGAGAGGTTGATGTTGTTCTGGTTCTTCAGCAGATTGCTGTTGTTCTGGTTGTGGAGGAGGGACAATTTGTGGTTCAGAGTTTGGATTGATGGAGGAGTGATCAGAAGTGTGTTGATCAATATCAGACAACACTTTGTCAATTGCTGATGTTGTTGAGATTGTTGGTTTGGGATGTTTTGTTCTGGGTCTTCTGAGTTGTAATGCCTCAGAAGGGTCATCTTCTGGTTCGGTTTCATCTATTGTTGGGATGGGGATTGAGATTCTATGAGAGGTTGGAGGAGGAATATATGCTGGAATAGTAGAAGAATTTTAAACAGAAGCAGCAGATAAATTACCTCTTTTCTTGGGTGTCTGCTGGGATGATCCTTCTGATGGTGCCTTCCTTTTCTTCGTCTTCTTCAGAGTTACTTCTGGTTGAGGTTGGTGCAGATCTTTGATATTCAGATTGGGATCTGTACCATCAGCTTTGCACGCGTCCAGATATCTGAGAACCACCTCTGGTTTGGATTCTATCTCAGAGAATAAGGGAAAGTCACTCAGTGGGACTCTTCTGCTGGAGATATCAGCAATAGGAGTAGCTCTGGGTTCCTTTTTGATATTCTCTATTAACTTCATTTTCTTCAAGTTCTTCGCGTTCAGAGGCTTCCCAACCGTTGGTTCAATGGTGCTTAACTCTTGAGCTTCTATCAGATGCTCTATCAGCCTATTCTCTGTCAGAATATCTGATATCAACCTTCCAAAGGGTATCCAATCCCTCTTTGTTCTTTCTTCTTCCCTGGTTTCCTTCACACTTGTTCTGAGGTGGTTGAACAGAAGATGAGCCAAGTTGATTTTTACCTTCTGATCGATAAAGTAGATCAGAAACTGCTGATCCACATTTATGTAATCAGGGGAACTAGTTGGCTTCCTATGGTTGAAGCACCCCAGAATTATCTTTGCCCAAACTCTGTGATGATCCTTCAGATCTTTGATCTTGCTGCTGGGCACCCCATGGGTGAAAATCCTTTCAGCTATCACGCCCACGTCAGCACATCTCTCAGCCATATCAATACAGCGAAATAAAGAAACGTCTAAGAAATCCTAAGAATTAAGCTAAGTAAACCTAAAGAAATCTTTTTGTTTTATTTTATTTTTTGATTCAAGAAAATAATGAAAATTGCCCTAAAATCTATTTGGAAAACAAAGTTAATTTAAGAAAATAGTCTAAGTTTATTGTTTTTTTGTTATAAAAAGGAAATAATTTAAACATATAAATTAAACCTAATTCTATTTTATTTTAGATTAAGAAAAGGTTAAAGTTTAATTAATTAATCAATTAAAGAAATTAATTATTTAATTAAAGAAAAATTAGTCCTAAGTTTTTTTTGTTGTGATTTTTTAGTATTTGATTAGTTAAATAAACAATAAGAAAAGCAAATAAAAAAAAGTCAAAAAAAATGGGCCTAGGTGGTTAAAGCAAAAATGGGGGTGCTGTTTGGAAATTTGCTTAGCCTAAATGAATGTTGAACCCAGGCCACGCTGGATCAGGTGAGGTGAGACCTTTAGGGTGCATGATGGATTCCTTATGGAACCCCCCCCCCCCCCCCCTTGGATCCAACTCATAGATGATCTGATGGCTAGATCTGATGGTGTATAATGTGTAATTGGCCTTGAGGAGCATTGGACCCGCACACGATTCATTAGAAAAGATAAAAATGCTGGACCTAGGATTCGAACCCAGGCCCTCTCCTTCACACATGCACGCCTTTATCAATTGAGCTACTTTACCATTCGTGTGTTATAACCAAAGCATTATATTATATGTTAAATAAAGTCAAATATATATGAAAACAAAAAGAACGCGCGTGGATTTGAACTGGTCAATGGGAAAGAAACAGGTATTGCGCTGGAGTCAACAAGTCAATGGTGCCAGAGAAGACCTCCGATCATCTTCTTTGGGCAGCCAAAATTTGTACCTGAAAAAAATGTAATTTAAAGCAAAACCAAGGGTCCTATCTTATGTAAAATCTTGTCCTGGTTCTGAATTTGGCCTTAGATTGGCCTAAAAGTAACTGTATCGCCCAGATCGAAGCTCAACAGCTTCAAGATCCTAACAATGGCAAATTGGATTTTAAGCCTCAAAACACACATGCCTTACATTAAACCTATCCTATGAGTCATCCTGAGCATGAATCATACATCAAAAGGAATTATTATATCATAATATTAGAGATGCGAATTTGAAAATTTTACCAAAAGGATGGTTCTGGTTTGGCACTTCTGGAATTGTGATGGCTTGAATGAGGGCTGGGAATGAATCCTGGAATCTTCAGGAGGAGGATGGCACACTTGATTTGAGTGAATGATGGCTGGAAATTCAGTTTTGAATTTCACCACTTTGAGAATTTTTTGCAACTTTCGTGTGGTCTCTAGGCTGTATATCCGTTTCGAGGCTTGCAAATGTCACCTTTATATATAGCAGATGGAGGGGACAAGGTAGCATGCTCAATAATGTTCTTTAAGAGCCATAAACACATATTTGAAACTTGGCCAAAGGTAAGGAATTCTTCTCTCCTTTTTGAATTTGAATGAATGTGGACATCAATGGCTTTCAAATTCCTTCCGTCCTTACCCTTCGATTGGACCTCTTGTACATCCTTTGAATGAGTCTTTTGGATGTCTTTCAAATAGTCCATATATATATGCCTTGTGCCCTCTTTAAATGGGCCACCAAGGTGTGTCCTTCGAATGGCTAAAGTCTCATCATTGGGGCCTCTTCGATTGAGCCCCTACTCAGCTAGCTGCTTAACTCAAACAATTCAAATGAAAACTCCAATCTGGTCAATCGAAAACCTTCTTTGTCACCACCTACGAGTGCCATTGCACAAGAGGCCTGGGCCCGGACACATGCAAGACCCATCACAAAGCAAACTTGTTTTTCAATAATCATGTGTCTTTCAAATGGACCAATGAGTGCTTCTTCGAAGGGACCACATGAATGCGCCTTCGAGGGGACTATCATGCATGTTGAAGTGTGTACAACTATTTCAAAGGGGACCATTTCCCATTCAAAGCTGGAACAATGGCAGCCCATGCCTTATGGATGTTAGCATGAGGCAGGTCAAAGTAAGCGTAACAAAGGCTATTGCCTAGGCGAAGCTGGCACAAAGGTAGCCAATGCCTGGTGGGTCGAAGGAAGCTTTTTTCCTGGTGGATCGAAGGCAAATCTGAAAGAGTCTTAGACTTGTATGCGGAAGGCAAATTGAAGAGGAGCCTTTGATTTGTGAATTAAATACTAGTGAGAGGGGCCTTTTGCCTTGTGAATCGAAGGCATGTTTGAAGCAACCCTTTGTATTGTGAATCGAAGACCAGTGAAAGGGGCCTTTTGCCTAATAGACCAAAAACAAGCATGACGAGGCATATGTGTGCTCATGACAAGCTGAAGGGGCCTTTTGCCCAGTGGGAGCTTTGTAAACTAGGCTTGATCGAAGGATACTCAGCGCCTAATTGAAGCTGGTATGCAGGAGTTCATTGCTGGTGAATCAAAACAAACTTGTAGGGGATTCTTGCTTTGTGCGTTGAAGGCAAATCTGAAGAAGTCTTGCCTAGTTGAATCAGGAATCAAGCTTGCTCCAAAGAAATCAAATGCCTAATCTAAGTAGGATTCAAGCTTGCATGCAGGTAGTCATCAAGACAAACCTGCAGAGGCCCTTGCTCAATCGAAGCAGGCATGCGGGTAGTCATTGCATTGTGAATCAAGCAAGCATGTAAAGCCAATGGTGCAATCGAAGGACGTATGTAGGAGGCCATTGCCTTGTGCCTGCTGGCATGAAGGAAGCTATTGCCTTGAGAATCAAAGGCAAGCAACCAATGTACAGTTGAAGCCTTGTGATTTGAACTTGATCGAAGGGGGCCCATCACCCAATCGAAGCTCGTGAATCAGGCTTGCGTTAAAGGAAGTTCAGCGCCCAATCGATGCTTGCTCAAATGCCAATCGAAGCACCCTGCTCAGATGCCAATTGAAAGACATTACTGAATTGCCAAATCGAAAGACACTTTGCTAACATCAAAAAATTTCATTTTCTTTAGGAAAGTGTTTGTAATCACCCATATAAGAGAAAAAAACCTTGGGTAATTTGAGAGGGAAAATTTTGGGGTACAACAAGGTGGATCAGCCTGTAACCTATTACACTCATGCGTTAACTAGTTACATGCAGGCATTAACCAGTTACATGAAAGCGTTTAACGATTACTTGCACAAATTTTTGGATTCTAGAGAATCTAAAACTGTAGAACATCTGCACGTCGAAGCTAGAACTGATGAAAATGTGAGATTACCAACTAGGCAAAGAGGTGTGCCTCAAAGGCTCCAAGATTGTGAGATATTCCGAGATGACAAAATCAATGATGATGGTGATTTTTTCCATTTTGCACTTATGGTTGAATCCGAGCCCGTTAACACAGAAGAGGCGTTGAGTCATCCAAAGTGGGTTCGTGCAATGAAGGAGGAGCTGGAATCGATTGAGAAAAATAGTATTTGAGATTTGGTTGATCAACCAGAAGGAAAAAGCTGATTGGTGTAAGATGGGTCTACAAGGTGAAGGCAAATCCCAAAGGTGAAATAATCAAGCATAAGGCTCTATTAGTTGCAAATGGATTCTCACAAAGAGAAGGTATAGACTTTGATGTGGTATTTCCAAAAGTTTCTAGGATCAAAACCATAAGGCTAGTTGTTGGAATTGCGAATATCAACAATTGGTCTATCTATTAAATGTATGTTAAAACCGCATTTTTGAATGGTTCGCTTGAAGAAGAAGTGTATGTAGAATAACCCATTGGTTTTGTTGTGAAAAAACAAGAGGGAGGGTTCTATAAGTTTAGAAAAGCACTATATGGTTTGAATTAAGCTCCGAGAGCTTGGAATAAACAGATAGATGGTTTCCTAGTTGAGGTTGGCTTCAAGAAATATGTGTCCGAGCATGAAGTTTATGTGAAGACGGGTGCAAGTGAAAGTGTGATTGTACTTTTTATATACATATATGATTTATTAATCACATGTAGCAACGAGATGAGTATTTCTAAGTTCAAGAGTGAGCTTGTGAAAGAATTCGAGATGAACCACCTTGGTATAACGACATACTTCCTTAGCATAGAGTTCTATAGGTCCAAAAGGAGTATGCTTATGCATCAAAGGAGATATTTCCTTGAGATATTGAATATGTGTGATATGGAGCATTCTAATACTTCCATTACACCAAATGAAGCAAGGTCACAATTGTCCAAGAATAAGGATAAGTGTAACGTAGATCCTACTCAATATAGAAGGTTAATTAGATCATTACGTTACTTGTGCAATACACGGCCAAATTTGGAGTTTAGTGTCAGTATTGCGAGTAAATTCATGGAAAGGCATAAAGTGTCTCACTTGTCAGCAATCAATATAACCATGTGATATGTCAAAGGATCTATTGGATACAAATTCTCTTTCCTGCAACGAATACAGGCAGATAATGCAATTTGCTTAATTTTACCGATTATAACTGGTATAGAGATAAATATGATTGTTAGTCTACACCTGAATACATCTTTATGTTTGGTGGAACACCAATCTCTTGTTGTTCGAAGAAGGAATCGATAGTTGCACTATCGTCTTGTGAGGCCGAGTATATTGTCGATTAGTTATGTTTGTGTTAATCCATGTGACTAATGAATCTATTGAAAGAGCCAGGCATCAATGAGGGTGAGGCTGCCACACTCGTGGTTGATAAAGTTTTAACTATTAGTCTTGCTAATAACCCAAATGAAAATGGAAGGAGCAAGCACATTGAGATGAAGTTTCCATACTTGAGAGAGCTTGTTAGTGAAGGCAAGTTAAGAATGAGATATTGTAGAAGTGAGGACCAAGTTGCTGATTTATTGACTAACGGAGTCCCAAATGATGTGTTCATGAGGTTGAAGATGAGCCTAGACATAGAATATTTAGAGCACTTGAATTAAGGTGGTGTGTTAGTCGAAATTCAAAAACTCAATTACTGCAATTGATTAACACGGGGGTGTAACCGGTTACAGCTTAAACATAAGCACTTTAGGAAATCTTAAAAAGTTGTTTTGAGTTGTGGTAAATGTAATACGGTGGTAGAACTAACTTGGTTTTGCATTTTATCGCAAATATTGCGGATAGCAAGAGTCTCCACCAACTTTTCTTTTATCCAATAAGGAAAGGGTGAAAAGAACAGGAAAGACCTTCGAGATATTTCTGAGTTCAGGGGGTAGGTTATGAAAAGGGAAGGTGTTAGCACCCTTTTCATCTGTAGTTATCTACGGGCTCTTAATCGCTAGATTTTGAAAAAATGCTTTGTGTTCGTGTTTAAAAATATTTTGAAAATGTCTAAGTACGACAACTTTGTAATGATTCTTGTATCAGTCCTCAAGAATGCGTACAAAGTATTTTTTTTTAAATATTTGTTTGAAAGTGTAGTGTGTGAAATGTTTTGTTTGTGAGAAAAGTTATGAGCAAGCAATTAGGAGTTTCTTCCCCACTAAAGGTCTTTCTTGTTATTTTCCTTCTCTTTTAGATAGTACTACCCTACCGTTAGTTAGTAGGCACTCCTATCCATTGGATGTGAAGGGATAGACGCGGGTCATCGTACATTCATAAAGGTAACTCGAAGGGGCACTTTAGCAATTTAACATAAGGGACTAAGATCGTTTACCGAAGGCAACATCTAAGGGTTATCGAGGGACTACGATCATTTTAACCGAGGGCCTTTGCTATAGCGTCCCCGCGCTCGAGGGACATGGTTGTTTTCCGAAGCAACGAGTGGGGTTATCCTAGAGGTGCGTATGTGAAGAATGATTCAATTCAGTTATTTTATCTTGATTAAGGTTGACTATGATTGATTTTAGATATTGCCATACATGCCTAGTTACTATACAATTATATACATACATGCATACATAATATAGGTGCGGAAAATAAAATGCGGGAAATAAAGATCCTACGCTATTACATGGCTTCGGGAGTGGGGGTACAAATAATAATAACGGGGAAAAAAGAAAGTAAAACCCTAATTTAAACTATTACAAACCATAGTAGATGCATAATTGGGAAAAACTAATGCGAAAATAGTAAAGCACATGAAGATTGTAAAAAAAAGAAAATGGAAAAATTGTTTTGGTGATTGCGTGATGTGATACGGTGGCAGAACCGACTTTTAATACTGGTTTGCGTTTTTTGTTCGCAAAATGTCGCGGTAAGCAAGAGTCGCCACCAACTTTTATTTTATCCAACAAGGAAAAGGAAAAAGAACAGAAAAAACCTTTTTTGAGATGTTTCTGAGTACGTGGGGTAGATTATAGAAAGGGAAGGTGTTAACACCCTTTTTATCCATGGTTTTTCATGGGCTCTTAGGTACTTACTCATTTTGAAAATTGCTTGTGTGTGTTTTGAAGAGTTTTTGTTTAACTTCGTGATAACCCTTGTATCGGTCCTCAAGAGTGTAATGAAGTGTTTTTGAAAACTTTAGTTTGAAAAGAGTTTTGAAAGTGTAGGGTGTAAAAATGATGTTTGAGCAAGTACCTAACAGTTATCTACCTACTCGAAAAAAGTTGTTCTTTTCCTCCTATCCTTTAGACCGTGTTATCCTACTATTAGTGAGTAGGTAACCCTAGTCGTTGGATGTTGAGGGACTATCGAAAGGGACGAAATGGTCATTGAATGTAACATGTAAGAATACCTTAGCATTTCGAAAGGACTGTCATCATATATTCGTAGGCAACATCGAGGGACAAGATCATTTCTCGTAGGCAACTCGAGGGACATTGAGAGACTATGATCTTTATGATGACTTTTAGATTGAGGGTCTTTTGCTAAGATATCTCTACGTTCGAGGGACATGACCATTATTTTCCGAGACAACCAAGTGGGGAGTACCCTAGGGGTGCAAGTGTGCAACAGTGTTTGTTTTCAGATATATTTATCTTGCAATTAGGGTTTTCTATCGTTTATTTAGTTTACCGGTCTTTCCATACAATCTTATTAGTCTAAGCATTGCATAAAATATAGTAGCAGAAGGTAAAGGCGGAAATGTAAACCTAGACTATTACAGAGCTTTGGGGCAGTTACATAATAATGAAGAGTGCGGAAAAGGAATCCTAAAACTATTACATCCCGGAAGCAATTACATAATTAGAAAAAAATGCGAGAAAAGATAAATCTACGCTATTACATTGATAATGCGACTTATACAATTTTCCTAGAAATTAAAATGTAAAAGAATAAATAAAAATAAATAAAGGAAAAATTAAAACCTAAAATTCTAAGTTAATGTTTTTGGTGTTTTTTGTAGAAAATAATTTAAAGTTAATTAAAAAACCTAATTCTAACTAATTTTAATAAAAAAAAAGTTAATTAACTTAATTTATTAATAAATGAAAAAAAATCCAAAAAATTTAGTTACTAACTAAAACAAAAACCTAATCCTAATTTGTTAAAAAAATGGTTAATTAAATGGTTAATTACAAAGAAAACCTAAAATCTAATTATTTTCCTAGTTTTCCGAAAAAAAAGTTAATTAATTAAATTAAAGAGTTAATAAAAAAAGAGTTAATAATAATAAAAAAAACTTAAAACCTAAATTAATTAGGGTTTGCAAAAAAAAGTTAAGTTTGCCAATTAATAGGGTTTTTGATTTAAATAAAATTAGAGTTTATATGAATTTATGGTTTTTAAGGAAGATATTAAGGAGAAAGAAATGAGGCAAAAAGGGTTAAAAATAAGCAAAATTATACATATTGCCATGGGTGGGTGTTGAACCAAAAGTTAATTTAAAACCTAAAATTAGATTAAAAAATCTTAAAATTAATTATTCGAGTTTATTATGAAAAATCAAAGGTTTGTTAAAAATGATAAGTTTTATGAAAAATGTTTTAAACAGAAAGAATGAGAATAGGTAAAGGATAAATAGAAAGGAAGAAAACCAAAATCAATAGGGGTGGTTGTTGAACCCACGCCCTTAATCTTCTCAGGATGTCTGTCTCGCCCTGCATTGGTGGTTGTTCTATTTTGGCCTCAGTGTTTTGTAATAACCCTGCATATTGCCATGGGTGAGTGTTGAACTAAAAATTAATTTAAAACCTAAAATTAGATTAAAAAATCTTAAAATTAATTATTCGAGTTTATTATGAAAAATCAAAGGTTTGTTAAAAATGTTAAGTTTTATGAAAAATGTTTTAAACAGAAAGAATGAAAATAGGTAAAGGATAAATAGAAAGGAAGAAAACCAAAATCAATCGGGGTGGTTGTTGAACCCACACCCTTAATCTTCTCAGGATGTCTGCCTCTCCATGTATTGGTGATTGTTCTATTTTGGCCTTAGTGTTTTATAATAACCCTACATGGGACCCTGTCTAAATCTGCAATGTTGAATTTCATGAACACATTAAATAAATTACTATATCATGAAAAACAAATAAAGCAAATATATGAAATTTTGTAATATTAAAACGGATATGACATGTATGAATGCTTCTATATCCTTTTGATCATGGAGATCAAACCATCCTTACCCTTACTGAAGAAGTAGTGAGATGTAGGTTTGTAACAAGGATGGCTTATTTGTAGTTAGATGGGGGTTTGTAATAAGGATTTCAAGGTTTTTAGGATTCTTGAAAGAATTTGATATTTTGACAAGGTTGTGGCAAATGCTTTTTTTCGTTTGTCGTTGTTCTTTATGTGAAAAGAATGAGATCATATAATAAAAAGAGAAAAAATGGGCTTTGAATGTGCAATTGGGCTTCCAATAACCACAAACAATAGTGCAGATTTTTATTCACTTGAGTCCATCACATTCTAGGCTAAATCGTAAGGGCTTAAGTGCAATTTTTGAAGTTGAAATGTGAGAACAAAATGTAGCCGACATAGAGAACTAACTCCTGTCCGAAAATGGACTCAATCAGATAAATGGTGAATTAGTTATGAATTTTTGAAGTTTTGGCTCAGACAAACTTATTTTGGACTCCAGTGTCAACTCTGACACGTTCTTCAATAAAAAAATGGTATTGATCGAAACATAACCCGATCTCGACTTTGGAAGAAAAGTTGTAGATCTCTGAGTCAGTGACCTTATGTAAAAATATGGGCCATGTTGTACCCCAAAATTTTCCCTTTTATTTTATCAATGTTTCTCATCACAAGACTCTTTGAACTCAAGATCAAGCTAGGGTTTGCTCTGCTCAAGACATCTCCTTGCACTGATGACCTAAATTAGGGTTTGAGTTTGCACAGGGATTTTTTGACCTACAATGCTCAAAGTGACTTTCATACTTCATGTTGGACTCATAAGATTACCTCTACCAAGTTTCAAGCCTTGAATCGAATTTTTGCTCAGTCAATTGGACAGTTGACCTAGAAATCAGCTGTATTGGGGAAAAAGTCAACTGTGGCCAAATTACAGTCAAACCTCATAAATTTTAACCCACATCAACATTATGAACTCATATGAACCATTTGATCAAGTTTGGACCACAACTCCACAAGAAATTTGATCAGATCATTAAAAGGGCAAAATGGTCATTTTTAGGGTTTTGACTGCACAAGGGCAATTTCTGATTTTTGACCTAGCCAGTGGCAAATTGAGTTCAAGCATGGACTCAAGGACTCAATGGAATCATCTTGACCTATTCAACAAGTTCAAAAGATCCCAAAAGCATTAGATTGACAGATGAATTTTCCAGTCAACTGATCAAAAATCAACTGTACACTGAAAAGTCAACCTTTGACTTTTTGGTCAAAATCAAGTGCCAAGGGTCATTTTTCATCAAGATGTGTCAAAACATGAAACTTGTTCATCAAGAAACCTAATTTTGCAAATTAGGGTTTAAAGTTGAAAAATTTCATAACTTAGAATTTTTCTAAGTTATGAAATTTTCTTAATTTTTCCTAACTTTGCCCAAAGTTTTCACCATGATGCAAGTGGATCCAAACAAAACTTCCAACATGAAAGTTGTAGTACTCCACAAAGTCTACAACTTTGATTCACAAAGTTTTTTCAAAAGAAGCTTGGATCTCAAGTTATGATTTTTGGAACAAGGGTCCCTAAAACTTTTAACTTAGTGAAATTTTGCCCTAGTTTAGGCAGGATTTTGACCTATCTTCTTGGCCATTTTTCACATAGTTCCACTTGGAATATCAAGTTGCATTTCAAATATGGATTGTATAGAATGTTGCAAGATTTCCAAAATGTCCAAGAACTCTCCAAACACATTTGTGGTTAGAGAGAATCGAAGGCTTGAAGTTGGCAAAAACTCACTTTTCATCCATGGCATATTCATGTTCATACAAGTTGCAATTTCAAGTAAGCATGCTTTTCACTAGATTACAGGCCTATAAAACACTTCACACTAAATAATTTAATGCAAATCCTTTGGTCTAAGACATTGTTTTGGTCATTAGGGCATTGTACACAAAACTAATCCCTAAGTAGAAAAAGGTACATTTCCATTTTTGCTTAAATGTGCTTTATGTCAAAACTAAATCCCTTGAGCATTGGTCCAAATCTTTTGCAGCTAATCAAATCCACAAATTAGAGGGGCCAAGGGAAAGGTATGTAAGCATAAGGATAGCCTGTACAGGCCTGTTTCAATCACTTTCCACATTTTACTTAAAAAACAAGAAACATGTCCAAAACTTGAGAACTTGAAAACCAGCAAAAGAAAACTTGTGCAAGCACTTTGAACATCTTTCACACATCCCTCTGAGCCAGAAACACGATTTCTTGAGCCTCTAAACATCCCCTAGCCAGAAATCCCCTTCCATTTGCAAAATAGGGCAGAACCTACAACTTGACTTCCATAACACATTTTGCTCGTGCGTTTTGCCCCAAGTTGGTTCAAACATCTTCCACATAACTCATCCAAGCTATCCCAAACCTCAAACACCAACTGTAACTCCATTTACAGGGTTTGCCATTTTCATTTTGAGCTTGTGTAGGTTGAGTTCTATAGGCTGATTCAAGTACATTCAAGGCAAGTTAGACATTGGAGAAGGTCAAGTGAAGTTCAAGCAAGCTCCCAGACATCTCAGGCCTTGTTAAAAAGCTCACATTTCCATACACGAAGTCAGCAGAAACAGGTTTTTGTCAACTTCCTATCTCTCTATTTAGGAACATTTAGCCTTAGGTTTGTGAATAAGAAATGTAGTATTCATTGCCATGAAGCTGTACATATGCTCAGTTTTCATTTATATTAAGCATGCTAAGAGAATTTCATCCATGAACATACTGAAAAAATTAGGTTAGATTTTAGGGCCAGAGAAATTCTCTCTGGTCTTTGAGAGTTAAGTCAAGTTGTTTATATGGTTGGATTCGTCTTAAAATGCTCTACAACGTTGATGTTATGTGTTTTTGCAATAGAGCTCGTATACAGGATCTGATAGTTGTACATGGCGTGCGCGTTTTCAAAGTCAGAAGGTTGAAGATGAAGTTGGTTTGGGCTGGGCTTGGTCCTGGCTACTTTTGACACCTCCCTTTTCCTTTTTGCACCCCCTGGCCCAATTTCTTGTTATTTTATATTTTTGCATTTTTATTTTCATTTCTGATTATATTTTATTATTCCTAAATATAAAAAATATTCAAAAAATATTTTTATTATTTTTTCATATTTATTTTGCATTTTATTTTTATTTTTCTAACATAAAAAGTAATTTAATTACTTTTATCTTATTTATTAAAAACTTGAAAATAATATATAAAAAATATATTTTTATTTTTATTTACACTGAAAATATTATTCTAAATATATTTTATTTTTGTACATATTTTATTTATTTAATAAAATATACATATATATATATATATATATATATATATATATATATATATATATATATATATATATATATATATATATATATATATATATATATATATATATATATATATATATATATATATATATATATATATATATATATATATATATATATATATATATATATATATATATATATATATATATATATATATATATATATATATATATATATATATATACTCTTATTTTATTATATATTTAGAATAAAAATATACTTAAAAAATACTTTTTTTCTAAACATATTTTATTTTTGTATATATTATTATATTTTTATTGTATATAAATAATTAATGTATTTATTTTCTTAAAGAAAATTAGGGTTTTACCCTTAACCAAATAAAAATTAATCTTTTTATTTATTTCTTTATTTTCACATTAAATTTTTTTTACATACTTGGAAAATAAACATAATTTTTTTTGCATAATTCATATTATTTGATATATTTATTTATTTTGTTTACTTAAATATTGTCCATTTATTATTTATGCATTTTAGTTCAATTTGGATGTAATAGTAAATTAGGGTTTATATTTCTTGTCAAATACATCCCCATTCAAAGATTGTACCCCCATCCCCATAATCATGTTGTAATAGTTTAGACTTTTAATTCTTGCACTTTATGCTTTCAATTATGCCATGATTAGAGATTAGGGTTTGTATGTAAAAAATCCAAATCAACAAGTAGCTTGACCTAATCAAAGACAAAATGCATGAAAATCAAACACAATGCACACTTGCACCCCTATGGTTACAATCCCCTTGTTGCCTTTAAAAATGGGCCATGTTATGCATGTTGGGTACTTTGGCAAAACAAACAAAACAAAAGATCATAGTCCCTCGATGACGCTATCTTGGTTGCCTAAACAAAATGATCAAGTCCCTCAAAAATTTTCCAAAGATACTTAACACAATTGCTATCATGGTCTATACGATGACCCGTGCCTGTCCTGTTTAACATCCTAACACAAGGTTGTTCACCAAATGCAATGGTGAAATAACACTGTCAAAAGGGTTAAAAACATAAGAGAGATCTTTGAGTTAAATAGGGTAGACAACTCTTAAGTTACTTGATCCAAACTTGCAAAATTATCCTTGCTATTCTCAAACACACTTCACAACACAATTTCAAAACATTTCCCAAATCAAACTTTCAAACATTGAAATCTTTTCAAAAAACAAAACATCTTTGTATACATTCAAACAAGAATCATTACAAAGGTTGCCACAACGATGGCCTCTTTTCAAAACATCTTTCAAAACCACACACAAAGCACCATTTTAAACAATTGGAAAAGCAAAGCAAGTGATCTAAACAAGTAACTACGAGCCCATGGATAACCATGGATGAAAAGGGTGCTTGCACCTTCCCTTTTCATAATCTACTCCCCGAACCCAAGAAAACATCTCAAAGGTCTTTCCTGTGCTTTTTGACCTTTCCTTAGGATAAAATAAAAAGTCGGCGGCGACTCTTGCTAAACCGAAACATTTGCAAACGCAAAACGCAAAACCTCAAGTCAGTTCTCCCACCGTATCACAGAACTGGCGACTCTGCTGGGGAATTATCTAAAAGTGGAGTAACCTTAGGGTTTATATCACCTTTGCATGCTTATCTTGTTTGCTTTGATTGCTTTACATTTGGTTCTCTTGTTTGGGTTTGAATCCTCCACCCAGATTTTTTGAAAACATTCATAGGTAAATAGCAATACGTTGTGGAAACTGTACGGGGTATACCGACATGGTTGAAGCAATAGCTATATTAGTGCGACATATTTGTGGGTACCGGTAGCCTTTGAGTCAATCAAAGAGAATACGGGGACACTGAGTGATGTCATGAAGCACTAATAACCTCTTAGAACCTTACTTGACCATCTTGGCCTTTTTTAGGGGGTAGTGAGATGACCGGCTTTGGTACAGTCCGAAGTTGGTAGATACTCGATACTACACTCATTAAGGGTTGTTTTCTTGGAATATTTCGGTCGCCAGTTAAGTGGCTAAACTGAAACAATGAACACAAAAAATAATCCAGTGATATTGAGCTCCTTAGAACCCGATTACTATTTATAGGACAGGTTGAGCCAACTAACTTCAAGAGGGTACT
Organism: Vicia faba; assembly: GCA_948472305.1. NCBI lineage: Eukaryota > Viridiplantae > Streptophyta > Magnoliopsida > Fabales > Fabaceae > Vicia > Vicia faba. The sequence continues at coordinate 499,662,385 of OX451736.1, forward strand.
TACCTATCAAACCCCATGCAAGCCTGAAACTAGGATCTTGTGTGACATGTTTGTACATATGCTTCTGCATACATCATGAACATCATAAAGCATCATATACATCCACTAACCATTTCAAGGGTTTGGATCTTCATCTTTGTTCTTGTTTTTTAGGTCATGGAATCTCTTCACAGGAAAACGGTTCAAGTTAACCTTGTGAGAATCCCTCCTCAACTCAAGGAGCTTACTTACAAGATTCCAGAGAATTCTCTCTTCAGTGAAAGACATGGTAGACTTCACAACTTGGTCATGTCCAACATTGAAGAAGACATGGTAAAAGTTCTCTTCCAGTTCTTTGACCCCCTCCACCACTGTTTCACATTCCCTGATTACCAACTAGTACCTACTTTGGAGGAATTTTCTCAACTCTTAAGGATTCCTATTCTTCATCAACTACCCTACAACGGTACAGAAAGAGAGCCAAAGCCTGAAGATGTTGATCAAGCCTTACACTTGCAACCATATGATATCAAGGGTCATTGGGAAACCAGAAGTGGTGTCAAGGGTTTCTTGGCAAAGTTTCTGTTTGAGAAGGCACAAGACTGCTGGAATTCTCTAGATCTGCAAGCTTTTGAAGAGATTATGACACTCCTCATCTATGGGCTGGTCTTGTTCCCAAACCCTGATCAGCTTATAGATGTGAATGCTGTCAAGATTTTCATATCTCGGAATCTTGTGCCTACATTGCTTGGGGACATCTTACACTCATTTCACACATGAACAATGAGGAAAAGAGGTGTTCTCATGTGTTGTACTCCTCTTCTATCAAGGTGGTTTATTTCTCACCTTCCCCAATTAGTTTTGAAGAATGTGCAGGGCTTAAGGAGGTCACAACGGTTGATGACCCTCACACATTCTGATGTTCATTGGTGTTCTCGGTCTAGAGAAAATGTCATCATCATTGATCATTATAGAGAATTACCTAATGTCCCACTAATTGGCATTAGGGGAGGCATTACCTACAACCCCTGTTTGGCTCTGAGACAATTTGGGTATGCCCGAAGGGATGGCCCTCATGACATGCTGATTCCTGACTTGGTTTTTGACTTCGACAACGACGCTCAAGGACTTCGACAAAGGTTTATCCGAGCTTGGAGGATGTCCAACAAAGTGGATAGTAAGACACTGGGGCACAAGAATTCCATCCCCCTTGAGCCTTATCTCAAGTGGGTACGAATCCACGCCCAGAATCTTATGATGCCATACCCTCACATTCTCCCCGTGATCAAAGAGCCTGTTGTGGAAGGAGAGGTTCCATACACCCTCCTACATCCAGACATGCCAACATCATTGGAAGAATTGCAAAAGAGTTGGATACAACTCAAGGAAGAGCGGAACACTTTTGAAGCCAACTTCTATGCCAGTGAGAAGAAGGTTTTGGAACTTACCCGCCGACTTCACGAAGAGGAGACTCTTAACACTTACATCGCGCCAAAAAGGATGCGCAACGACTTTTTACATTAAGAATTTTGTAATATTTTTCCCATGGGGCATTTATGTACTAACAAATTTCTTCTTATTAATATGACGTGTGTTCTTTTTGTTTGCAACAAATTTGAATTTCTAAATCCTTGAATGAATTACATGAATAACATATCATTCATCATATGCATAAACAGGTCTTCACACCAGGTTTCCTTATCTTTCTGCTGTTTATTTCAGCGAGATGGATATAGAGCAGACGATTAAAGATATGCAAGCACAGAATTCGCAATTCCAACAACTCCTCATGACCTTAGCAAAGGATCAAGAGGATCTTAAAGCACTGTTAGAGAAAGAGAAGGAACCAGAAAAGAAGAAAAAGAAAAGAATTGGTGTGGCCAATATGGGAAGGAGATTTGAGCATCAAGCTAGGAGAGTTCTGGAATTCCCCTCGACGTCTGACGAAGGGGTTGGTGAAGGAAAAGGAGTTGCAATACCCTCCGAACCTGAAGCTGAAGAAGAAGAAGAGGAAGAGGATGAAGATTACTCCGAACAGCAATACCCTCCGGCAGATGATAAGTATAAAAATCTTGAGGATCGGTTGGCAGCCATGGAGTTGCAAAGGGTACCTGGGGTTAGATTTCGAAGAACTAGGGTTGGTTGCTGGAATCGTCATTCCTCCGAAGTTCAAAGTACCTACATTTGTTAAATACGACGATTTGTCCTGTCCAAAGATGCATCTGAGATCCTACGTCAGAAAGATCCAACCTCACTCTTCCGATAAGGATCTATGTGTCCACTTATTTCAAGATAGTTTGTCGGGTACGCAATTGGACTGGTTCTATCAACTTGAGAGATATGATATTCATAAATGGGAAGATTTGGATGCTACTTTCTACCGAAAATACCAATATAACGCAGATTTAGCGCCTACTCGTACTCAGCTACAGAGTATGGGTATGGCCTCTAACGAGGGATTTAAGGAGTATGCCCAGAAGTGGCGAGATTTGGTTGGAAGGGTGCAACCACCATTGTCGGATAGAGAGCTGGTTGACATGTTTTTAGGGACCCTGTCAGGTCCATTCTTCAATCACTTGATCGAGAGCTCATCTACAGGGTTCACCGAATTAATTCTGATCGGTGAAAGGGTCGAAGCTGGCATTAAGAGTGGTAAAATTCAGAAGGATGCCTCCGCTTCCACTACTGTCAAGAAAACCTTCCCAGCCAAGAAAGAAGCTTCTGCTGTTTATTCCAAGAGAAACCAAGGAAGAACAGAGCGCCGACCAACGGTAGGGGCTGTGATGATCCAGAACTCCTCAGCCGATCAACCTCGCAGCAATCAACCAAGGGCTAACCAACAAAGGGTAGAAAGGCCACCACGGCAATTCACCCGAATCAATATGACACCGGCTCAGGTCCTCCCTCATTTGTTAAATTTAAACCTTACCAACTTGAAAGAAGCGCCGAAAAACCCAAATACCTCTTCTCCTTATTATCATTCCAATGCAAAATATGCATACCACTCGGACAGTGTAGGGCATGATACCAACAACTGTTGGGCTCTTAAAAACAAGATCCAAGATTTAATAGATGCCAAGGAGGTAGAGTTTGATGCTCCCGAAAAATCTAATGTGATATCCGCTCCTATGCCAAAACATGGTCATAATGTCCATGCAATGGTGGAAGATCTTTATGTTACCGCTGTTGACGAATTAATGACTTCGCTGCCAATGATTAAAGTGAATCTGTTGAAAGCCAGGATATTCCCAGGCTGTGAAAAAGATTGTTACTTCTGTTCGACCCTGCAATCCGACTGCCCACTGTTGAAATCGGGCATCCAATGCCTGATGGATACTCAAGAGATCCTCTTTCAGAAAACTCCTGTTGCTACTATCACTCATGTTACTCCTGTTACCTTTGTTACTCCAATCAATGACATTGCTATAATCACCATTTCCGACAATCTTTCCAAGACCTGCAAAAGGCCTATTAAGATTATGCCTGATCTAAAGCTTGTACCGCTGAAGATTACCATGCCGGGGCCTATCCCATATAAGTCCAACAAGACGATACCATGGAATTATGGAGGAGAGATCTTCTACCATGGTGTTAAGCAGATCGAATTAGCCGAAGAGAGTTCTGATGAAGAAACTCCTGATATAAGGAATATTGCGGGGACAAGTAAGATAATCGTAGTGGAAGAATCTTCTCTCCGAAGATTGCTCCTCCACGGGCAGTCTTCGGACCCTCAAGTGCTTCTGTGCCTGTCAAGATATCTGGGCGAAGTCCAGTAATTGAAGAAATTGTTACTCCTGAAGTTGAACCCTCTGCTGTTACTGCCGATAAAGGTAAGGGGATCCAAGAAGCACCCGTCAGGACGAGGGCTCATACTTTGGTTATCCTCGAGACCACCCAAAAGGAGATGGAGGAGATTTTAAAGATAATTAAGAAGAGCGACTATGATGTCGTAGAGCAGCAAGGGAAAACCCCTTCAAAAATCTCCATGCTGACTCTCTTACTCTGCTCCGAGGCTCATGCCAAAGCCTTGATCAAATTTTTAAAGACGGCACACGTGCCTCAAGAAACTTCTGCAGATCAATTTCAAGAGTGCGTGGCTAGCCTTACAGCCGACAATGGTCTTAGTTTCTCTGATGCTGATTTGACCCTCAAGGGAAGAAAGAATAATGATGCGCTGAATGTATCGGTAGAGTGCAGAGGGACCACACTTGCTCATGTTCTGGTTGATACCGGTTCATCTTTAAATGTTCTACCAAAGAAAGCATTGGACAGATTGGACTGTGAAGGTTTGACATTAAAGCCCAATAATATCATTGTTAGAGCCTTCGACGGTTCTAAGCGGATGGTTCACGGAGAAGTGGACATCCCAATCAAGGTGGGAACATAAATTTTCAACTCTACTTTTTATGTGATGGACATCCGTCCTTCATATTCATGCTTGTTGGGAAGACCATGGATCTACAATGCTGGGGCAGTCACTTCTTCTCTGCACTAAATGCTAAAATATCCAGTCCAGGGTAAAATCATAACGGTTCATGGTGAGGAGGAGTATATGATAAGTCACCTTAACTCTTTCCGCTATATGGAGTTAGACGGCGAATTCGTAGAAACACCTTTCCAACACTTTGAAGAGGTTTCTCCTGAGGTCGCAGTAGCAAAGACAATGACTGATGTGCCTATCATCACCAAGCCTGTGTCCCAGATGTCATCCCTTAAAGATGCAGAGGCTGTAATCAAAGAAGGAGGAAGTACAGTGTGGGGTCAGCTGCCAGATTTTCCTCACAAGACAGACAAGTTCGGATTGGGTTTCACTGCTGCTAGCCAGAAAGCTGTGCGTCGCTCCCGGGCTGGAGGACCACCCTTAAAGATTACTCACCATGAAGTTCATGCGTTAGAAGATGATGATGAAGAGGGAAACTTTGAAGATTGGATCTTTCCAACCATTGAAGGAGGACTAAACAACTGGGAGGCGAAAGACTTCATTCCCATTACTTTCATCAATCAGTAATTTATCTTTTGAAACATTTATGTTGGTTTGTAATAACTTTTAAACAATTCGTACACTCTTTTGCCTTGTGCCTTTCCAGGGGCACATAGGTCCATTTGTAAGGGTTTTGATTTTTCATTTTCACATGCCATCTTTAATGAATCATGGACGTTTTCATCTATAAACTTTTGTGTTCATTTTCTTTCCTTTTACATTTTATTTTGTTTAAGGATGGCTATCCTTTACACACACCCACACTCACAAAATGCAGGTACCCATCCACTCCGGATTCCATGGGTGACTATTCTGCTTTAGCCTTCAGTGACTCTGAAGATTTGGTCAATCATGCCGAGTACGAAGGTGATGAAGATTGTGAAGTGCCTGGAGAGTTGGCTAGACTTTTGCAACAAGAAGAAAGGGCTATTCTGCCCCATGAAGAGTTGTTAGAAACTATCAATTTGGGAACAGAGGAAGAAAGAAAAGAGGTTAAAGTGGGTGCCAACCTGGAACCAAATGTCAAAGAGCGCTTAGTCCAATTGTTGAATGAATATGTTGAGATTTTCGCCTGGTCCTATGAAGACATGCCGGGACTGGATACATATATTATGGTTCACCGTCTCCCTACAAGAGAAGACCGTGCACCAATCAAACAGAAAGTCCGCCAAATGAGGCCCGACATGTCCGAAAAGATCAAAGATGAGGTGATGAAGCAGTTCAATGCTGGATTTCTGGCTATTACTTCCTATCCATAATGGGTTACTAACATTGTGCCCATACCTAAGAAGGACGGCAAAGTCAGAATGTGTGTGGACTATAGAGACTTAAATAGGGCTAGCCCCAAAGATGATTTTCCACTACCACACATTGACATCTTGGTTGACAACACAACTCAACACAAGGTATTTTCCTTCATGGATGGATTCTCGAGATACAACCAGATCAAAATGGCCCCCGAAGACATGGAGAAGACTACTTTTGTTACGCAGTGGGGTATCTTCTGCTATAAAGTGATGCCATTCGGACTGAAGAATGCAGGGGCAACCTATCAGCGAGCCATGGTAGCTTTGTTTCATGACATGATACATCATGAAATCGAAGTCTACGTAGACGACATGATAACCCGTTCACAGACAGAAGAAGAACACCTCGACCATCTGCAAAAGCTGTTTGTCAGATTAAAGGAATATAAACTCATACTGAACCCTAGCAAGTGCACTTTCGGAGTCAGGTCCGGTAAACTTTTGGGATTCATCGTCAGTAACAAAGGCATCGAGGTTGATCCTGCCAAAGTCAAATCTATACAAGAAATGCCTGCCCCCCGCACTGAGAAGGAGGTTAGAGGTTTCTTGGGACGCTTAAACTATATTGCAAGGTTCATCTCTCACCTAACATCTACCTGTGAGCCAATCTTCAAGCTGTTGAAGAAAGATCAGGTGGTTGAATGGAACAATGATTGTCAAGTTGCTTTTGATAAGATCAAGGAGTATTTGCTAGAGCCTCCTATCTTGATGCCACCCGTCGAAGGAAGACCTTTAATCATGTATCTGACTGTTTTGGATAACTCAATGGGGTGTGTACTGGGCCAACATGACGAGTCGGGCCAAAAAGAGCATGCCATTTATTACCTTAACAAAAAGTTTACCGACTGTGAGACTCGCTACTCACTGCTCGAGAAAACTTGTTGCGCTTTGGTATGGGCTGCTCGCCGGCTAAGGCAGTATATGTTAACACATACCACTTTGCTGATTTCCAAAATGGACCCGATCAAGTACATCTTCGAGAAGCCTGCTTTATCCGGAAGAATCGCTGGATGGCAGATGATCCTGACTGAGTATGATATCTAGTACACAACCCAAAAAGCTATAAAGGGGAGTGTACTAGCTAACCATCTAGCTCATCAAGCCGTCGAAGATTACCAATCTATGAGGTTCGACTTCCCTGACGAGGACATTATGACATTGGACAACATTGAAGGTAACGGACCGTATGACGGACCTGAACAAGGATCCCAATGGACCCTATACTTTGATGGTGCTTCAAATGCACTTGGCAACAGTATCGGCGCGGTACTTATTTCTCCAAAAGGTTGGCATACACCTTTCACTGCTAGACTCTGCTTCAGCTGCACCAACAACATGGCCGAATATGAAGCTTGTATCTTTGGTCTCAAGGCTGCTATTGACTTGGGAATCAAATCTCTGATTGTATTTGGAGACTCAACTTTGGTTATCAGTCAAATAAAAGGAGAGTGGGACACTAAACATCCTAATCTTATCCTATACAAAGAACATGTCTTGACATTGTTGCCTCATTTCGAGCAGATTACATTTGAGCACTTTCCGTGAGAAGAAAATCAGCTAGCGGATGCTCTGGCTACAATGTCTTCCATGTTTAAAATCAATTGGGATAATGAGGCTCCCCAAATCACCATCGAGCGAATGGACGAACCTGCGCATTGTCATGAGATTAATACCGAAGAAGTAGTGGAACAACCTTGGTTTCATGAAATCAAAAGGTATCTCAAGACTCGAGAATACCCTGAAGGAGCTTCAGTCAACGACAAAAAGTTATTAAGGATATTTGCTGCCAAGTTCTTCCTGAGCAATGGTATCCTATATAAGCCCAGCCATGATTGTGTTCTACTTTGTTGTGTGGACAAAGTTGAAGCTGAATTGATCATGACTGAAATACATAGCGGCACATTTGGCACCCACTTGAGAGGACATACGATGGCTAAGAAGATTCTAAGGGAAGGCTACTACTGGTCTACCATGGAAGCTGACTGTCATCAATATTCCCGTACTTGTCACAAATGCCAAGTCTATGCTGACAAGGTACATATTCCTCCAGTTCCTCTCAACGTTCTAACAGCTCCTTGGCCATTCGCGATGTAGGGAATCGACATGATTGGAGAGATCAAGCCTACGACATCCAATGGACATCGCTTCATCTTGGTGGCTATTGATTATTTTACCAAGTGGGTCGAAAGCGGATTCCTTCGCCTCCGTTACAAAGAATGTGGTTGCCCGCTTCATTAAGCAGAACCTCATATGCCGGTATGGTATCCCCGACAGGATCATCACGGACAACGGTACAAACCTGAATAACACTGTGATCACCACTCTGTGCGAACAGTTCAAGATTCAACATCACAATTCATCTCCTTATCGGCCAAAGATGAACGGTGTTGTTGAAGCTGCAAACAAAAATATCAAGAAGATCATTCAAAAGATGATAGTCACATACAAGGACTAGCATGATATGTTACCGTTTGCTCTGCATGGATATCGTACCACGGCGCATACTTCAACTGGGGCAACCCCCTTTTCTTTGGTATATGGCATGGAGGCTGTTTTACCTATGGAAGTTCAGATTCCTTCCTTGAGAATTATGAAGGATGTTGGTTTAAGTGAAGACGATTGGATTCAGACCCGGCTTGATCAACTTAATTTGATCAATGAGAAGTGACTTACGGCTGTTTGTCATGGTCATACGTATCAAAAACAGATGATCAGGGCTTTCAACAAGAAAGTCAGACGTCAGGTATATCAAGTTGGAGATCTTGTAATCAAACGGATCATCTTACCGCAAAGTGATCCCAGGGGTAAGTGGACTCCTACCTACGAAGGACCATTTGTGATCAAGAATATCTTTTCTGGTGGGGCAATGATTCTGACCACCATGGATGGCGACGACCTTCGGAACCCTGCGAACGCAGACATAGTCAAAAGATACTACGCATAAAACGACCCAACAAGTTGAAAACCCGAAAGGGCGACTTGGGCAAAAATGGGCATCCCGATGAATCGAGAACCCGAAAGGGAGGTTCAGGCAAAAATTAGGGATAAATAAAAAAATCGGTACACCCGACAAGTTGAAAACCCGAAAGGGCTACTTGGGAAAAAAAGGGTTTCCCGGTGGATCGAAAACCCGAAAGGGAGGTCCAGGCAAAAGTTAGGGAATTAAAGCACATGACTATGTCTTGTCGGATCACTTTAAGGACAATCTCTTCACGGATAACCTCCAGGTTTCTGATCAATCCAATCATCTGCGGACGAAGCAACTAATGGACAAGATATTCAGAGTTGTGAAGGCTATAGTAGAATGGGAACCCCATGGAATTGATACACATAACCATCTTTCTTTGTATAAATTTTTTCTCAATTTTACGACAACATTCTCTTACTAGGGTGACTGTCTCCTTTGTACAAAAATACTTACAAAGTTAATACAAAGATACTTCAAAGTGCAGAAATTTGCTTGCCTTTTCTTTCTTTTTTACACTTATGTTTTATTTGAAAACGTCCAATGATTTGTTAAATGAGCATATGCATTTGAATATAATCACTGCTTACCAATAAAACGAAATGAGAAAGGATAATTACTGATAGGTTGAAAGTATAGGAAAACGTCTTTAGGCCATTTCAGAAGAAATCCCCTGCAATATGTCATTCAGATCTAGTGCATATCCCCAGCGGAGTTAAGGTTCAAGATCCCCAGCGGAGTTAAAAACATATCGCCATCAGAACTAAGTTTCCAAACTCCATATCCCCAGCGGAGCCAGAAAACTTTGAACTACAAATCCCCAGTGAAGATGAAGCTTTCTTCCCCAACAGAGTCCAAGACTTCAACCTTTAAACCACAATGGAAATCATCCGGTTTCTCCAAAATTCCCCAGCAAGTTATCTTAAAACCTAGAAATCAATCAGATAACAGTTAACTTTTATCCCCAACCATTCTTAAAACCCCAGTAGATTGGCATACAACCCAAGCTCCTTAGAATACGCTAAAGGAATAAGTATTCCCCACAGAGTTATTTCCCAGCAGAACAAAGATTTCTTGTTCTTATTTCTCCAGTTGAAGCCTCCCAGGTTTTAATTCCCTAGTAGAGATCGTCAGAGTTGTCCTCATTTTCCCCAGAAGGTCGTGAAGGATTCTCAACTCCCCACGAGTCACCGAGAATTTTTAATCCTCAGCAGTAGTCCAAAGGACATTCTTAGTCTTAACAATCGAAGGTTTTGAATCTCCAGCAGCAGTCAAGGGTTTATTCTCCCCGGCAGCAGTCAAAGATTTCATTATCTCCATTTATCAAGGATTTATTTTCCTCAGCAAGATAGCTAATCAGCTTACATGCGCATACATTACCTTCATATACCATAAACATTGATAGAATACATTTTATTGCATCATACATATCATGCAACATAACTTTGTGTTTTAGCTAACATTTTACCCTTTTCAGGATAAGATTAAAAGCTATCTTTAACAAATATTCAAAGATTTCAGATACATTATAGATACACCCCAGACACGGCGGTCATTCTATTACTCATTCAGAATTTCAAGTCAAGATACAGTATGGATACACCCCAGACACGGAGGTCATTCTACTACTCATTCAGACTTCAGTAATCAGATACAAACTAGATACGCTCCAAACACAGAAGCCATTCTATCTCTCATTCAGATTCAACTATCAACTTCAAGTTCAGATACACTCCAGACATGGAAGTCATTCTGTCACTTATCCAGATCCCAGTTACAGTACGGATACACTCCAGACACGGAAGTCATTCTTCTACTTATACAGATCTCAACTTCAGATACAGTCCAGATACGCTCCAGACACGGTTGCCATTCTGTCACTCATTCGGAATTTATCCCCAGCCCGGAGATGCTCCATACACAGATGTTTCTCTGTCGCCCATTCAGATTTCGGATACAATACAGATACACTCCAGACACCGCAGTCATTATGATATTCATTCAAGAATCAAATACAGTTACAGTTACAACTTGGATACGCTCCAGACACGGACGCCATTCCTTTACTCATACGAATCCAATCTCCAGATACAACTCAGATACGTTCCATATACGGATACCATTCTGATGTTCATTCTACTAATATTCAACAAACACTTTGGATGGCATCTCTAAGCCCATCTCCAGCAAGATGCTATTGTGATACGGTGGGAGAACTGACTATGGTTTTGCGTTTGTTTTCGCAAATGTTTCGGTTGAGCAAGAGTCGCCACCGACTTTTTATTTTATCCTAAGGAAAGGTTTAAAAAGCACAGCAAAAACCTTTGAGATTTTTCTTGGGTTCGGGGAGTAGATTATAGAAAGTGAAGGTATTAGCACCCTTTCTATCCATGGTTATCCATGGGCTCTTAGGTACTTGCTTAGATCAACTTTCCTTGGTTTTCAATTGTTTGAAATGGTGCTTTGTGTGTGGTTTTGAAAATGTTTTTGAAAAGATGCCTTGTATAGGCTACCCTTGTAACAATTCTTTACTCGAATGTTTTACAAAAGGTGTTTTTGTCTTTTAAAAAGATGTTTCAAGGTTTTTGAAAGTTGGTTTTGAAAGTGTTTGTGAAGTGGGTTTTGGAAATAGGCCAGTGTTTTCTTTGCAAATTGGCAAGTACTTAAGAGTTATCTACCCTAAAGTTTTCTCAAAGATTTTTGTTATGTTTTAAACCTTTTAACAATTTTGTTCCACCATTGCATTTGGTGGACAATTTTGTATTAGGAGGTGAAAGGGACGGGCGCGGGTCATCATTTAGACCATGATTGCAATAGTGCTAAGTCTCTTTGGGCAATTTCTCTTTGAAAGGGACTTAATCATTTTAGGCAACTTTTCGAAAGCGTCATCGAGGGACTATGATCGTTTGATTGTTTGTTTTACCCAAAGAAACCTAACATGTAATATGGCCCAATTATTTGAAGGCAACAAAGTGGAATGCCCTAGGGGTGCAAGTGTGAGACGTGTTGTCCATTTTCATGCTTATTTATCTTGAAATTAAGTCAAGCTATTTTTGTTCGTTTTATTTGCATACAAACCCTAATTCTAGCATGGTATATTTTAGAAAGCGTATAAAGTGCGAAATTTAAATACCTACACTATTACAACACAATAATATGGGGAGGGGGGTACAAATGTTTCAAATGGGGTATATTTAGACAAGAAATTAAATCTAACTATTACATCATTTTTGGGAATATTTACAAGATAAATAATTGCATAATTAAATAGAAATGAAATAAATATGCAAAATGTAAAAAGAATTTTTATGTATATGAAAAAAAGTATTATTTATGTAAAAATAAAAGAGATAAAAAAAGGTATTATTTTTGGAGTATTCTCATATTTAGGGCAAAACCCTAATTTTAATCAAAAGGGGATTAATTATTTAATATGTATATTATTTGCTATTTATGTACAAAAATAAAATAAAAATGAAGTATATTTGTAAAAAATGTATTTTTTAGTATTAAATATTAAAAAATATGATATGTACATTTTTTGGTATTTATATCCTAAGTGTATTAATATATATTTATTCATTTATATTATTTACAAAATAGGTATTATATATATTAATTAATAATATTTAATATTTAAATAAAAAAAGTATTTTTCTATAAAATATTTTCAGGAAGTAAAAATAAGATAAAAGTGTATAAAATATATTTGTGCTATTTTAGTATTTTAAACAAAAAGTATATATTTATTTATTTATGTACAAACTAAAAGAAAAATCAAATAAATACCTAATAAATTCAAAAATGATGAGAAAAAATATTTTTAAATTTTTAATATGCTGAGAAAAAATAAATGAGTCAATTAAAAGAAGAAAAAGTCAAAAAACATTAAAAATGAAGCAAATGGGCTCAGGGGGTATGAAAATGGAAATAGGGTGTGAAAAGAAAAGACCACACAGGCCCAGCCCATGTGGCTTCTTCTTCAACCTTCAGACAAAAAACTGTCCAAAACGCGCGCCTGTTTCCTCCAGTTCAAACATCCTGATTCTTTGATCTTTTGCACAAACTTTCAACACAAAAAATGTTAAGCATGAAACCACGATTCCAAATATATAAAGAACATCTCCTAACTCTCAAAAATGAGAGAGAATTTTAACAATCCCAAATCCTGACCTAAGTTTTCTTCCATTTTTAAACCTTAAATTCTCACAGCTCAAGCAAAAGAAATGAAAAGTAAAAGCATGTACAGGTTCAGTGGCATGAGTAGAACATTGCTTATTCACAAAGTTAGAGCTAATGATGCCTAATAAGAGAGATAGAAGTTCATCAAAATTCCTGCTCAGTTGAAATTCTATCTGGCAATGGGGGAGCTTTCAGTGCAAGATAATGGTTGGTATAGCTTCCTTGAGGTGTGGTGATGCTGTTCCAATATTTACTTTGCCTTGAGACACCTTGAATTGAACTGTAGAACTTCAACTGCAAAATGAAAAAGTGAAAATGGTGGAACTTGTTAGAGGAATTACAGGTCGTGTTTCAAGTCATGGTTAGCTTGCATAGATGCTAGGGAATGTGTGTGAACTGGTTTGGGCAAGAGAGCTTGAGGGAAATGGAAGATGGCACTCAAACTGCAGGCCTGGCCCTGTTTTTGCAGTTTGAAGGTGATTCTGAGATTTGGGGTGTATGAGGGATGTTAGGGTCGTGCACTATCTTGGTTGGGATGTCCTGGATGTGTTTCACAAGTTTGCTTCAGTCTTTCTAAGCTGATATGAGAGTTGTCTTACAATATGCCAAGTTACTTACACTTTAAGCAACAAATGCCCAAGTTGTGTTCTAGGTCAGTAGAGGCCCCCTAATGAGCTGCATAATCTCTCCTTGATCAGAGTGTTTTGCTCATAATCTTGTGCCAATTAGATCTCATTTGTACTGCTTGGATTTTCAATTGGACATAAAGTTACCTTTTGCAAAAATGGAAGAAATGCTTTATCTATAAATGGATTAATCCTTTAGGCAATGCTTGGAGTCATGAAACAAGGCCTTGGCACAAAGGTTTTGCATTGAATTATTGAGTGTCAAAGGGTTTTAGGACCTGTAATTTAGCACAAACTATGCTGACTTGAATATGGCTTAAGTTATGAACATGTTCATGATCAATTCAAAAAGTGAGTTTTTGCCAAATTGTGAAATTCGATTCTCTCAAGTTATGAGGTTGTTTGAGAAGTTCTTGGACATTTTGGAAAGCTTGGAATGTGTACTACAATCCATATTTGAAATGCAAATTGAAATTCCAAGTGGAAGTGTATGGAAAATGGCCTTGAAGTTGGGTAGAAAACCTTGTCAAAATAGGTTAAAATTTCACTAAGTTAAGAATGGTTTAGTGCCCTTATTCAAAAATTTGTAACTTGAGATACAAGCCTCAAATGGGAAAACTTTGTGAATAAAAGTTGTAGATTATGCAACAAGCTACAACTTTCATGTTTTGACTTTTGTTTTAATCCAAATGGATCTTGGTGAAAAAGTGGGGCAAAGTTAGGAAAAAATTAGGGTTTTTTATAACTTAGAAAAATTCTAAGTTATGAAAAATTCTAATTTCTAACCCTAATTTGCATTTTGTGATTTCTTGGTGAACAAGTTTCATGATTTGGCATGTTTTGATGAAAAATGAATCTTGACTCTTGATTTTGACCAAAAAGTCAAAGTTTGACTTTTTAGTATACAGTCAAAATTGATCAATTGACTGGGAAATTCAACTGTTAATCTTGTGTACTTGGGATCTTTTGAGTTTGTTGAGCATGTCAAGATAATTCCATGGGGTCCTTGAGTCCATATGTGAGCTTGGTTTGCCATTGGCTAGGTCAAACAATCAAAAATTGCCTTTGTGCAGTCAAAACCCTAAAATGACCATTTTGCCCTTTTGGTGATCTGATCAAATTTCTTGTGGAATTGTGATCCAAACTTGATCAAATGGTCCATGTGAGTTCATAGTGTTTATGTGGGTCAATTTTCATGAGATTTGACTGCCAATTGGCCACAGTTGACTTTTTCCCCAATACAGTTGATTTTTAGGTCAACTGTCCAATTGACTGGGCAAAGTTTGGAATCAAGGCTTGAAATTTGGTATGGATAAACTTGTGGGTCCAACATGAAACATGAAAGTAATTTTGGGCCTTTTAGGTCAAAACATCTTTGTGCAAACTCAAACCCTAATTTGGGTTAACAGTGCAAGGAGGAGTCCTTGAGCAGATGAAACCCTAACTGGATCTTGATCTCCAAGGGCTTTGTGATGAGAAATGTTGAGAAAATGGGAGGGAAAATTTTGGGGTACAACACTATCATCTCCAAATAGCATATTTAAGCCCATTCCCTCAGCTACATTTTTGACGAGTGCAAATTTACGGGCACTCTAGTGTCCAATCCTCTTTTACCTTCGAGTCACGAAAGGCAAACTTGCCAATATAACTCTTCAGGTTCAAGAAGATTGAACAGGGGAAACTTTTGTACCCCAAAATTTTCCCTTTTATTTTATCAACATTTCTCATCACAAGACTCTTTGAACTCAAGATCAAGCTAGGGTTTGCTCTGCTCAAGACATCTCCTTGCACTAATGACCTAAATTAGGGTTTGAGTTTGCACAGGGATTTTTTGACCTACAATGCTCAAAGTGAATTTCATACTTCATGTTTGACTCATAATATTACCTCTACCAAGTTTCAAGCCTTAAATCAAATTTTTGCTCAATCAATTGGACAGTTGACCTAGAAATCAACTGTATTGGGGAAAAAGTCAACTGTGGCCAAATTACATTCAAACCTCATAAATTTTGACCCACATCAACATTATGAACTCATATGAACCATTTGATCAAGTTTGGACCACAACTCCACAAGAAATTTGATCAGATCATTAAAAGGGCAAAATGGTCATTTTTAGGGTTTTGATTGCACAAGGGCAATTTCTGATTTTTGACCTAGCCAATGGAAAATTGAGTTCAAGCATGGACTCAAGGACTCAAGGACTCAATGGCATAATCTTGACATATTCAACAAGTTCAAAAGATCCCAAAAGCATTGGATTGACAGATGAATTTTCCAGTCAACTGATCAAAAATCAACTGTATACTGAAAAGTCAAATTTTGACTTTTTGGTCAAAATCAAGTTCCAAGGGTCATTTTTCATCAAGATGTGTCAAAACATGAAACTTGTTCATCAAGAAACCTAATTTTTCAAATTAGGGTTTAAAGTTGAAAAATTGCATAACTTAGAATTTTTCTAAGTTATGAAATTTTCTTAATTTTTCCTAACTTTGCCCAACATTTTCACCATGATGCAAGTGGATCCAAATAAAACTTCCAGCATGAAAGTTGTAGTCCCCTACAAAGTCTACAACTTTTATTCACAAAGTTTTCTCAAAAGAAGCTTGTATCTCAAGTTATGATTTTTGGAACAAGGGTCCCTAAAACTTTTAACTTAGTGAAATTTTGCCCTAGTTTAGGCAGGATTTTGACCTATCTTCTTGGCCATTTTTCATATAGTTCCACTTGGAATCTCAAGTTTCATTTCAAATATGTATTTTAGATCATGTTGCAAGCTTTCCAAAATGTCCAAGAATTCTCCAAACACATTTGTGGTTAGAGAGAATCGAAGGCTTGAAGTTGGCAAAAACTCACTTTTCATCCATGGCATATTCATGTTCATACAAGTTGCAATTTCAAGTCAGCATGCTCTGCACTAGATTACAGGCCTCTAAACCAATTCACACTCAATAATTTAATGCAAATCCTTTGGTCTAAGACATTGTTTTGGTCATTAGGGCATTGTACACAAAACTAATCCCTAAGTAGAAAAAGGTACATTTCCATTTTTGCTTAAATGTGCTTTATGTCAAAACTAAATCCCTTGAGCATTGGTCCAAATCTTTTGCAGCTAATCAAATCCACAAATTAGAGGGGCCAAGGGCAAGGTATGCAAGCATAAGGATATCCTGTACAGGCCTGTTTCAATCACTTCCCATATTTTACTTAAAAAACAATAAACATGTCCAAAACTTGAGAACTTGAAAACCAGCAAAAGAAAACTTGTGCAAGCACTTTGAACATCTTTCACACATCCCTCTGAGCCAGAAACACAAATGCTTGAGCCTCTAAACATCCCCTAGCCAGAAATCACATTCCATTGGCAAAACAGGGAAGAACCTGCAACTTGACTTCCAAAGCACATTTTGCTCGTGCGTTTTGCCCCAAGTTGGTTCAAACATCTTCCACATAACTCATCCAAGCTATCCCAAACCTCAAACACCAACTGTAACTCCATTTACAGGGTTTTCCATTTTCATTTTGAGCTTGTGCAGGTTGAGTTTTATAGGCTGACTCAAGTACATTCAAGGCAAGTTAGACATTGGAGAAGGTCAAGTGAAGTTCAAGCAAGCTCCCAGACATCTCAGGCCTTGTTGAAAAGCTCCACATTTCCATACACGAAGTCAGCTGAAACAGGTTTTTGTCAACTTCCTATCTCTCTATTTAGGAACATTTAGCCTTAGGTTTGTGAATAAGAAATGTAGTATTCATTGCCATGAAGTTGTACATATGCTCAGTTTTCATTTATATTAAGAATGCTAAGAGAATTTCATCCATGAACATACTGAAAAAATTAGGTTAGATTTTAGGGCCAGAGAAATTCTCTCTGGTCTTTGAGAGTTAAGACAAGTTGTTTATATGGTTGGATTCGTCTTGAAATGCTCTACAACTTTGATGTTATGTGTTTTTGCAATAGAGCTCGTATACAGGATCTGGTAATTGTACAGGGCGCACGCGTTTTCAAAGTCAGAAGGTTGAAGATGAAGTTGGTTTGGGATGGGCTTGGTCCTGGCTACTTTTGACACCTCCCTTTTCCTTTTTGCACCCCCTGGCCCAATTTCTTGTTATTTTATATTTTTGCATTTTTATTTTCATTTCTGATTATATTTTATTATTCCTAAATATAAAAAATATTCAAAAAATATTTTTATTATTTTTTCACATTTATTTTGCATTTTATTTTTATTTTTGTAACATAAAAAGTAATTTAATTACTTTTATCTTATTTATTAAAAACTTGAAAATAATATATAAAAATTATATTTTTATTTTTATTCTTTATTTTCATTTACACTGAAAATATTATTCTAAATATATTTTATTTTTGTACATATTTTATTTATTTAATATAATATAATATATATATATATATATATATATATATATATATATATATATATATATATATATATATATATATATATATATATATATATATATATATATATATATATATATATATATATATATATATATATATATATATATATATATATATATATATATATATATATATATATATATATATATACTCTTATTTTATTATATATTTAGAATAAAAATATACAAAAATTACGCTTTTATTTTTATTATTAAATATACTTAAAAAATACTTTTTTTCTAAACATATTTTATTTTTGTATATATTATTATATTTTTATTGTATATAAATAATTAATGTATTTATTTTCTTAAAGAAAAATAGGGTTTTACACTTAACAAAATAAAAATTAATCTTTTTATTTATTTCTTTATTTTCACATTAAATATTTTTTACATACTTGGAAAATAAACATAAACTTTTTTTTTGCATAATTCATATTATTTGATATATTTATTTATTTTGTTTACTTAAATATTGTCCATTTATTATTTATGCATTTGAGTTCAATTTGGAGGTAATAGTAAATTAGGGTTTATATTTCTTGTCAAATACATCCACATTCAAAGATTGTACCCCCATCCCCATAATCATGTTGTAATAGTTTAGACTTTTAATTCTTGCACTTTATGCTTTCAATTATGCCATGATTAGAGATTAGGGTTTGTATGTAAAAAAATCCAAATCAAAAAGTAGCTTGACCTAATCAAAGACAAAATGCATGAAAATCAAACACAATGCACACTTGCAACCCTATGGTTACAATCCACTTGTTGCCTTTAAAAATGGGCCATGTTATGCATGTTGGGTACTTTGGCAAAACAAACAAACAAAAGATCATAGTCCCTCGATGACGCTATCTTGGTTGCCTAAACAAAATGATCAAGTCCCTCAAAATTTTTCCAAAGATACTTAACACAATTGCTATCATGGTCTATACGATGACCCGTGCCTGTCCTGTTTAACATCCTAACACAAGGTTGTTCACCAAATGCAATGGTGAAATAACACAGTCAAAAGGGTTAAAAACATAAGAGAGATCTTTGAGTAAAATAGGGTAGACAACTCTTAAGTTACTTGATCCAAACTTGCAAAATCATCCTTGCTATTCTCAAACACACTTCACAACACAATTTCAAAACATTTCCCAAATCAAACTTTCAAACATTGAAATCTTTTCAAAAGACAAAATATCTTTGTATACATTCAAACAAGAATCATTACAAAGGTTGCCACAACGATGGCCTCTTTTCAAAACATCTTTCAAAACCACACACAAAGTACCTGTCATACCCCAAATTTTAACCTAAGATACCACCTCCCATCTGCATTATTACATAGCAAGCGTTCACAAGCGATTCGACCTATTTTTGCCAATTCTCGAGTCAGATTTCAAAAATTCATAACTTCTTCAAATTTTGAAATTTTTTTAGTGGTTCTTTTACATATGATTCTCCTTTGCAACAACTACAACTTTTCTTTACAAGACAAGAGATGATTATGCTTTGAAAATCCACGAAAAAATAGAAATATTAGAAATCATTGTGAATTTGGTGAAATTTAACTGGTTTTGTCTGACTTTATTAAATCTTGATTTTTTTCATTTTTATCATCTTTTTTTTATTCTTATTTTCATAAAAAGAAAATCCCCAAAATATATTTAGTTCATATAAGTTTTACTTTATCCAAAATATAAAAAAAAAATAAGTTTTGTTAGTTTCATTTAATTTATATATTTAATTCCTTGATAATTCAAAAAATCTCAAAATACATATAAGTTCTTTTGCTTTTTACATTTTTTGAGTATGTAAGTCTACTTTGTGTTTCTTTAGTTGCAATTCAAAAATTTGAAAATATATGGTTTGATTTTTATTTATTTTTATTTCTTTATGATTAATTTTGGTGTAAATTTTGATTATAATTCCATTTGAAATATTTTTTAAGTTGAATTATTAATAGATTTTAGAACCAATTTTAATATCTCTTTTATTTCACTTTTGTATTTTTCAGTTTAGTTTTTACTAACAGTTTATTTCATTATTATTGTCATTACTATTATTATTAATATTATGATTATTATGCTATGTCCATATAAATATGTCCTTATGCTGCAAAAACCTGCACAAGTAATGCCAAGAAAAACAGTCACATAATCTCTGCTGCCCTGTTATAAGACCAGCACATCAGTCCAGAAATTGCATCAAATAACACACACCAAAACCTGTACCAAAAAGCCATAAATCAGATCATCATATTTGTTCAAACTCACCAAATTTTCCCTCCCAAAACCTCATTCTTATTCACTATAAAACAGGCAGAGATACAATCGAAAAAGGGGGGTTCACAAAGAGAAAAAACACAAACTTGCAGAAGCACAAGCCTGCATAACTCAAAGCCTGTTTCGAACTGCAAGCAGGATAGCCTGCATAACTCAAAACCTGTTTCAAACTGCAAGCAGGATAGCCTGCATAACTCAAGCCTGCCCTCCTTACCAAAACCAGAAGCAAACCTTCTAACCTGCCATGTTGAACCGAATCTGAATCATACAAACTCACTGCAACTGAACAATCATACACCATATCCACTATGAACCTACAAGTTTGGATTGCACAAAAAACCAAGCTCCAATCATACCAGCAAACTCGCACCAACACCGACGCGTAGCTTACAACAATAGTGCTAGAATTCTAGGAGAAAAGGGGAGAAAAGAATCTGCAGAATTTGAAGAACAAGCAACATTTATTCTCTACAGTTTCAGAAGAAATCAATTCTATTACAAGATTTTCCAACAAGATTTTCAGAGGAGCAGAAGGAATTAAAAGAGCATATTACCTCATCTCTGGATTTCTTTATTATTTCATCGTCAAAAATCGAAATCATCAGACTTGCTCTGATCTTGTAAGTCTCCCTACCTTTTTTCTCAAAATCTGTTGCTATGCTTGTTATAATGGTGTATGTTGTGAACTAGTTGTCATTGCTGCATTTTTTGTTGTTGATGTTTCAATAAACCAGAACCCATGAGATTG
Organism: Vicia faba; assembly: GCA_948472305.1. Taxonomy (NCBI): domain Eukaryota; kingdom Viridiplantae; phylum Streptophyta; class Magnoliopsida; order Fabales; family Fabaceae; genus Vicia; species Vicia faba. Next base: position 499,683,373 of record OX451736.1, read on the forward strand.
TTATTGTTGTTTCTCTTACCATGAATATTTGTCGCCTTATTGATTTGATGTTTAACTGCATGAAAAAACCAGAAGCAGTGTTGTTATTCGATTTCGATTTAGGGGAGAGAGAGTTCGAAACCAGAAGTAGTGTTGTTGTTCGATTTCGATTTAGAGGGAGAAAGAGTTTGAAACCAGAAGCAGTGTTGTTGTTCGATTTCGATTTAGGGGGAGAAAGAGTTCGAAACCAGAAGCAGTGTTGTTGTTCTATTTCGATTTAGGGGAGAGAGAGTTTAAAAGAGGGAGCAGAGTGTTCGATTTTGATTTAGAAAAGAGAGAGGAAGGGTTCGAAAGAGGGAGCAGGTTGTTCGATTTCGATTTAGAAGAGTAAGAGTTCGAAAGAGGGAGCAGGGTGTTTGATTTCGATTTAGAAGAGAAAGAGTTCGAAAGAGGGAGCAGGGTGTTCGATTTCGATTTAGAAGAAAGAGTTCGAAAGAGAGAAAAAAAAGAGTTCGAAAGAGAGATTGAAGAGAGAGTTCGAAAGAGAGATTGAAGAGAGAGTTCGAGAGAGAGAGATCGAAGAGAGAAAAAAAAGAGTTCGAAAGAGAGTTCGAAAGAGAGAAAAAAAGAGTTCGAAAGAAGCATTGTTCGATTTTGATTTCAATCCCATGCTGGACCTTTTTATTTCGTTTTCAGCTTATTTCCCAATGATATTAATTTAGCTTTAACTTAGCCTATATTAGATATGGTTCAGTACTTTAGAATTAATTTGCTTTAGATTAAATTTAGTAACTTTTAGAAATTTAATTTTAATAATAAATCTTAGAACTTTAACTTAGTCTAGATATAATTTAGAAAGTTCATGATCTTAGTTCTATTTGTTGTTTAGAATTAATTTAGTAACTTATCTTCTTTAGAAAATTGGTTATCTTCCCTTTATTTTTTAATCGTCTTAATCTTCTCGAATTAAATATTTCACTTCCTTTCTTGGTATTAATTTGTTCGCTTAAATTTATTTCCTTGCGTATCCTTGATTACTTATATTGTGATGTTCATCTTATTTTTGATTTGTTTGTTTCTACTCCAAGGGAAAGATTTAAATTTGTTGACTTCATGTCATCAAATATACCTTACATGATCGTGCGAATTCCTTCATTCATTTTGTTTTACTATTTTTCTAAACTTAAGATAATTTTCCGAAATATTCAATTTTTCAAAACTCACACCATTTAAGTTAAAACTTCGACGTTAGGTCGTCGTATCTTCAAAACTCTCGCCCACACCTATTTTTAGCCAAATGAACCATTTTAATCAAACAAACAATTTTAACCAAAAAACAGATATTTCAAAAGGTTCCTATAGAATACTATAGATACATTGGGTGCTAATACCTTCCCATTGTATAACCAACCCCCGAACTCTAGACCTCTTTTCAAAAACACCTTGTATTTTCATTACTTTTAAAGTATTATTTTACATTGCATATTTTAGGGTTTTATTTCGCTCTTTTCCCTTTTCCCTTGGAAATAATAAAGCGCGGTGGCGACTCTTGCTTTTTGTGAGACGAATTAATTAATAGTTCGATCTCCGATTTACCCCGCTACATTTTTTATCGCTACAGAATTGGCGACTCTGCTGGGGAAAGATTGACCTCTTGCTGGTCCATCCCTAAGTGGGTTAAGCCTAGTTTGTTTTATCTGTTTTATTATTATTTGATTTGTTTGATTATGTGTTTATATTGGGGTTGTTTGGTTTTTTTTGCAAAGGACGAATCCTATACCCGGATTAAGTTACACTTAAGAATAGGACGGGCGGTATAGTCATGTTAACTTTGAGGGAGTAATCCCGAAGAAGGAGGCATGAAATCCCCCACTCAGTGGAAGGCCCTTTTGAACGTAATATTTGTTTACCGACTAATCGGGAAGACATTATTATTTTCGACCTGGGAGCCAGAGAAGCTGAGAACCGTAGAACCCTAACTCATCTTGGCCTTTTAGGTGTAGCGCGAAGATTATAACGGAGTAATCCGGAAGTAGTTGTTACGCGATGCTACGCTCGGACGAGTTTCTCTTGAGAATATTGCTAATTATTGAGTAATCAAGACGTTGGTAATATCCGAAGGAGGAATGTAGACTCTGGGAACTCTTAGAACCTTGTCTTGCAGGTGTGATTAAACCGTTAGTACATACCTTGGGGTGGGCTTTACCCTTTGACTCCATGCACGAAACATTGAACCTTTGAACCCGATGTTTGTGAACTTGTGTGTAACTGTTGCATTATCATTCATCCATGCATCCATCAATATTTTTTGTAAAAAACTTGTTTTTCAAGGAACTTAAGAATGATTTTTGCAGACATCTCAGGTACTATTATTATGGAGTTTGGAAGGAGAAACACTCGAAGTTGACTTTGAGTGACCTTTAGTTTATAGTTTTTATTACTGATGTCATTTTTGTAAAACTCTGTAAAAGGGCTTCATGTTCCAAAGTTGTAATTTACTGCTTTATTATGGGCTTCATGCTCCAAAGTTGTAATTTACTGCTTTTATTATTGGGTTGTTGTCCCAAAGTTGTAATTTATTGTTTTGTTGTTCCAAAGTTGTAAGTTGTAATTTACCGCTTTTGATTAATGAAATGAGTTTTGTTGTTCCAAATTACTTTACCATTGATGTGTGCAAAATTATCGAAGTTCCTTGAAAAAACTATTAAAATGAACGATCATTTGCATCGCATATCATGCATCATCCAACATTCCACTTCACATGTTTTCTAGAGTCTTATCCATGTTCTTTTTCCACTCCGATAGATTGTCAAGTTGTCTCATCGGTAAGATACCCGAGCCAACCGTCAAAGGAAAATGGAAGATCTAGAACAGGAAAACCACGAGCTTCGTGAGGAGGTCGCTACCCTTCGTGTCGGTATGGAGTAACTAACTGCGCTGGTGGAATGTTTGATGGCTGCTCAGAATCAGCCATCGACTGCAGCTGCTGAGATTCAGACTTCAACTACTGTGGTTTCTGAGATTGTCACCGTTCCAACATCTGTGACTCAAATCAACTCTCCGCTTCAACATCAGATGCCAAAAGGTTTTCCATGGGGAATGCCTTATAACTTTGTGCCAGAAGGGTATCAGCCTGTCGTACAACCTTTGGTTCAACCTACCGTGTCTTTTCCTCAACCGGAGACAACTACCAAGCCGCCTGTAATCCCGTCTGTGGCACCTTTCCCTCAACCAGTGATGACAACTGTCGCTCCTGTGGTTCATTCTATGCCATACATGAATGAACCTGCTTATCATGCCGAGCCTGCTGAAAGTCTAGGTCTTTTCGATAGAATGGAGGAATTTCAAGACCAGTTTCAAGAGATGCAGAGGGAGATCAGAGCGTTAAAGGGGAAAGATTTGTTTGGAAAGAATGCTCATGACCTGTGTTTAGTTCCAAATGTAAAGATTCCAGCCAAATTCAAAGTGCCGGACTTTGAAAGGTATAAAGGTGATTCGTGTCCGCGGAGTCATTTAACTATGTATGTGAGAAAGATGTCTACATATTCTGATGATCATAACTTGTTAATTCACTACTTTCAAGACAGTTTGACTGGTGCCGCTCTAAAGTGGTATATGGGTTTGGACAACACTCGGATCCGTAATTTCAATGATCTTAGTGAAGCTTTTGTTCGCCAGTATAAGTACAACGTCGACATGACGCCAGACAGAGATCAACTACGGGCGATGTCCCAAAGAGACAGATAGTCCTTTAAAGAATATGCCCAGAGGTGGCGCGAGATTGCTGCTCAGATTTATCCCCCTCTTGAGGAGAAAGAAATGACAAAGATATTCCTGAAGACTTTAGGTTCCTTTTATTATGAAAGAATGATTGCCAGCGCACCCAGTGACTTCACCGAGATGGTAAGTATGGGCATGCGGTTGGAAGAAGGGATTCATGAAGGACGTTTAGTTAAGGAAGGAAGTCCGTCTAGCAGTATCAAGAAGTTTGGAAGTGTTTTTCCTAAAAGGAAATAACAAGATGTCAGTGTAATTTTCCCTGGGAGACCAAGGAGAGGTTATTCACATGTTGCCGCAGTCACTCCGGCTGTCCGCCCAACATTGGTGATCCCAACTCATCAAACCCCACCAATTCAGCAACGGCCATTTCAACAGCAGCCTCGACAACAGGCTTATCAATTTAATAACCAGAATCGTTCACCAAGGAAACCGCAATTTGATGCCATTCCCATGACTTACACTGAATAGTTCCCTGCTCTGATCAGAAAGAACCTAATAACGACGAAGCCTCCTCCTGTCGCACCGAATAGTACTTCTTCGTGGTACAAGGCGGACCAGTTTTGTGAGTATCATCAAGGGTCGCCGGGGCACAACATTGAAAATTGCTTTGCTCTAAAGGAGGATGTGCAGAAATTGATTAAGAACGGTATCTTGTCTTTCAAGGATGTTAACCCAAATGTTAGAGATAATCCTTTGCCTCGACATGGGTCAGCATCAGTGAATATGGTGGAAGGTTGTCCGGGAAAGTTTCGAGTTTTTCAAGTTGAACACATAAGAGATTCGTTGATCAGGTTACATCAAAGCTTAAGAAGACTTGCCTTTTTTAGGCATCATCATGATTATGATGTTTATGAATTTTTTTCAAGAGAAGTTGATTGCCCTATTGTGAAGGAGGACATTCAAAAATTGTTGGACCAAAGGGTTATCACTATTACATATGACAGAGATCCGGTGGATGAAGTGAATGGTATAATACCATAATTCAACTTTCCTGAACCAGTAGAGATTATTTACGACAGTCAGATTGCACCTGTTGCTCCTTTGATCATTTATCCACCTGGTCCTGTGCCTTACAACTCAAACCAAGCTATACCGTATAAGTATAATGCCACAATGATTGAGAATGGGGTAGAAGTCCCTATACCAACAATGCCATCTTTTGTTAACATCACTGATGTGAGCAGAGTTACGAGAAGCGGACGTGTCTTTGCAGCAGTACCTTTGAAGAGACCAGAAGTTCAAGTCAGGAGGCCCATACCGGCAGAAATTCCAGCGAGAAATGTTGAACCCAGGGTTGAGGTAGGCCGATCCAATGAACCTATCCCACACCCCGATGATGATGAGATTCTGAAACTCATCAAGAGAAGTGAATATAAGATTGTGGACCAACTATTGCAAACTCCTTCCAAGATTTCTTTGCTTGCTTTACTGAGAGATTCTGGTGCCCATAGAGAAGCTTTGATGAAGGTCTTGGACCAGGCATTCGTGGATCATGATGTGACGGTTGACCAATTTGATGGAATTGTGGGAAATATTACTTCGTGTAACAATCTTGGTTTCAGTGATGAAGAGCTTCCGGAGGAGGGAAGGAACCATAATATGGCTTTGCATATCTCAATAAGTTGTGGAAATGATACTTTATCAAGTGTGCTGGTAGATACAGGTTCGTCGTTAAATGTAATGCCCAAAACTACATTATCTCGACTCTCATATCAAGGTGCTCCCATGAGACCTAGTGGGGTAATTGTCAAAGCGTTTGATGGCTCTAGGAAGACTATTATCGGTGAGGTGGATCTTCCTATAATAATTGGTCCTCATACTTTTCAGGTCACTTTTCAAGTAATGGATATTCGTGCCGCCTACAGTTTCCTATTGGGTCGTCCATGGATCCATGATGCAGGGACAGTCACTTCCATGCTCCATCAGAGATTGAAGTTTGTAAGGCATGGAAAGCTGGTAATGATTGGTGGAGAGCAGGCTATGGTGGTAAGCCATTTGTCATCTTTCTCTTTTATTGATGCTGGTGAGGATGTTGGAACCCAATTCCAAGCTCTATCTGTTGCTAATAATGAAGTGAAGAAGCAAGGGACATCTATTTCTTATTTTGAAGATGCGCGACGAGTGGTTGAAAGTGGTTCGGCTGAGGGTTGGGGCCAGGTGTTAACTTTGCCTGAGAACAAGTCTGGAGAAGGTCTTGGTTTTCATCCCGTGTCTACAAGAGTCAAGCAGGAAACAGTTATCCGTCCGATACAAGAGGTTTTCCGAAGCGCAGGTTTTATCCATCCGATTCCTCCTGAGGTTGATGCTATAATAGGAGACGATTCTGAAGAGGATTTACCCGATTTTGTAACGCATGGAGTGGTTTTCCAGAACTGGATTGCTGTTGATGTTCCTGTTGTGATGCACATTTCTGAGTAATGTTTGGTTTTATTTTTGAAAAAAAAAACTTTTGCTCTGCCCAAGGCGAAAAGTATTTGTGTCGGGCTATGTTGAAAATAAATCCTTTTGCTCTGCCCAAGGCAAAAGAGAAAATGTCTGGGCTCTTTGTTTCAAGTATTGCCTCTCATGAATAAAAATGTTATTTTGTCCACTACTGTTTTATTTTTTCACTTTTTCTGGGAAATAGTAATGAAAATTAATTGGTAGTAATAGGAAAATATAATAATCTTTTGTTTCATTTGTACAACATTCATACAAATCGATTTCTAAAATAAAGCATAATCATATGTGCAGATTAATCCATGACTTAACCATTGAAAACAATGATCCTATGCCCCCTCCCAACTTTGAATTCCCTGTGTTCAGAGCCGAGGAAGAAGATAGTGAAGAGATCCCTGATGAAATTTCCCGTTTACTTGAGCACGATGAAAAAACTATTCATCTGTTTGAAGAGCCTATAGAGATGATCAATTTGGGTGATGAAGAAGATAAAAAGGAAGTTAAGGTCGTAGCATTGCTTATCCCAGAGGTCAAAGAGAAAATGTTGGAGCTTCTCAGAGAGTATGTTGACGTGTTTGCTTGGTCCTACCAAGACATGCCAGGTTTGGATAACAATATTGTGGAGCATCGTTTGCCGTTGAGACCTGAATGTCCGCCGATTAAGCAGAAGTTGAGAAGGACTCGTCCCGATATGGCTGACAAGATCAAAGAAGAAGTTCAAAAACAAATTAATGCAGGTTTCCTTGTTACATCGGTCTATCCTCAATGGTTAGCCAATATAGTGCCTGTTGCTAAGAAAGATGGCAAAGTTCGGATGTGTGTGGACTATAGAGATCTGAATAGAGCTAGCCCAAAGGATGATTTTCCATTACCACACATTGATGTATTGGTCGACAGTACTGCAAAGTTCAAAGTCTTTTCTTTCATGGATGGTTTCTCTGGTTATAATCAAATCAAGATGGAACCAGAAGATATGGAGAAGACAGCTTTCATTACACCTTGGGGAACATTTTGTTATCGGGTAATGCCGTTTGGTTTGAAGAATGCTGGTGCAACATACCAAAGGGCCATGACTGCTTTGTTCCATGATATGATGCATAAAGAGATAGAAGTGTATGTAGATGGCATGATTGCCAAATCGCAAACTGAAGAAGATCATTTGGAACATTTATTGAAGTTATTCCAGCGTTTGAGAAAGTATAAACTCCGTCTGAATCCCAACAAGTGCACTTTTGGTGTTCGTTCTGGAAGACTTCTGGGTTTCATTGTCAGTCAGAAAGGTATTGAGGTAGATCCTGATAAAGTCAAAGCTATTCGGGAAATGCCCGCACCCAAGACGGAAAAACAAGTAAGAGGATTCCTTGGGAGACTGAACTATATTTCTAGATTTATATCTCATATGACTGCTACCTGTGGGCCGATTTTCAAGCTTCTCCGAAAGAACCAAGGATGTGTGTGGACAGAAGATTGTCAGAGAGCTTTTGATAGCATCAAAGAATATTTACTTGAACCTCCCATATTGATTCCTCCAGTGGAAGGAAGACCTTTGATTATGTACCTGACTATATTGGAAGATTCCATGGGATGTGTGCTTGGTCAACAAGATGATACTGGAAGAAAGGAACATGCCATATATTACCTGAGTAAGAAATTCACAGACTGTGAGTCTTGATACTCAATGCTAGAGAAAACCTGTTGTGCTTTAGCTTGGGCTGCTCGCCGTCTGCGCCAGTATATGATTAACTACACCACTTGGTTGATCTCCAAAATGGATCCGATCAAGTATATCTTTGAGAAGCCCGCCTTATCTGGAAGAATAGCCCGTTGGCAGATGTTGTTATCTGAATATGACATTGAGTATCACACTCAGAAAGCAATCAAAGGGAGTATTTTAGCCGATCATTTGGCTCACCAACCAATTGAAGATTATCAATCCATCAAGTTTGACTTCCCAGATGAAGATGTTATGTACTTGAAGGCTAAAGATTGTGAAGAGCCGTTACCTGAAGAAGGACCTGATCCCGAATCCCATCGGGGTTTGATATTTGACGGAGCTGTGAATTCTTATGGAAGTGGAATTGGGGCAATCATCGTCACTCCCCGAGGTACTCATATCCCGTTCACGGCAAGATTGAAGTTCGACTGTACGAACAACATGGTTGAATATAAGGCATGTATTCTGGGTCTCGAAGAAGCAGTGGATCTAAGGATTAAGATTCTTGATATTTACGGAGACTCGACATTGTTAATTAATCAAATCAAAGGAAAATGGGAGACTCGTCATCCTGGTTTGATCCCTTACAGAGATTATGCTAGAAGATTGTTAACCTTCTTCAACAAAGTGGAGCTACATCATATCCCTAGAGATGAAAACCAAATGGCTGATGCTTTAGCTACTTTGTCTTTAATGTTTCAAGTGAATGGTTGGAACGATGTGCCTACAATCAGAGTTATGCGCCTCGATAGACCTGCTCATGTGTTCTCAGTAGAAGAGGTCACCGACGACAAGCCATGGTTCTATGACATTAAACGTGTTCTTCAAACTCAAGAGTACCCGCCTGGGGCATCCAATAAAGATAGGAAGACGTTGAGGAGATTAGCAAGCAGTTTCTTCCTCAATGAAGAAGTGTGATATAAGAGGAATTACGACATGGTCTTGCTCAGATGTGTAGACAGACATGAAGCAGACATGCTAATGCAGGAAGTACATGAAGAATCCTTTGGAACTCATGCCAACTGACATGCAATGGCTAAGAAGATGTTGAGAGCTGGTTACTATTGGATGACAATGGAATCTGATTGCTGCAAATATGTGAAGAAATGTCACAAATGCCAGATTTATGCGGACAAGATACATGTGCCACCGACCCTCCTCAATGTTATCTCTTCACCTTGGCCTTTCTCTATGTGGGGCATTGATATGATTGGAATGATTGAACCCAAAGCTTCAAATGGTCATTGTTTCATCTTGGTAGCGATCGATTATTTTACTAAATGGGTGGAAGCAGCATCTTATGCTAATGTAACCAGACAGGTGGTAGTCAGATTTATCAAGAATCAGATCATTTGTCGATACGGCATCCCGAGCAAGATCATCACTGATAATGGCTCGAATTTGAATAACAAGATGATGAAAGAGCTTTGTGAAGAGTTCAAGATTGAACATCATAATTCTTCTCCTTACAGGCCGAAGATGAATGGGGAAGTTGAAGCTGCTAACAAGAACATCAAAAGGATTGTCCAGAAGATGGTGGTAACTTATAAAGATTGGCATGAAATGCTTCCGTTTTCTTTACATGGATACCGTACTTCAGTTCGAACTTCAACAGGTGCAACCCCATTTTCCCTAGTTTATGGTATGGAAGCAGTACTCCCCGTGGAGGTTGAGATTCCGTCTATGAGAGTGTTGATGGAAGCTAAACTTTCTGAGGCCGAATGGTGTCAAAGTAGATATGATCAGTTGAATTTAATTGAAGAAAAGAGATTGACAGCGTTGTGTCACAGTCAATTATATCAGCAGAGAATGAAGAAGGCTTTTGATAAGAAGGTTCGACCACGCGAGTTCAGAGAAGGTGACCTTGTGCTCAAAAAGATATTATCTTTCCAACCTGATTCTAGGGGAAAGTGGGTTCCGAATTATGAAGGACCGTATGTCGTTAAGAAAGTTTTCTTTGGAGGTGCCATGATTCTCACAAATATGGACGGTGAAGAGCTCCCACGCTCCGTGAACGCCGACACAGTCAAGAAGTATTACGCCTAGTTTTGAGTTGACATTTCGCTAAGTTGAAAACCCGAAGGGGCGGCTTAGGCAGGCTTTTGGTCAGACCGACTGTGGCATTTGAGCACATTTCGAAATTCGAAGTTGTTAGGGAGAATAGTGATCATTGTTTTTGTGTAACCCTTTCTTTCATGTACTATTTCCCAAACTTTTGTAAACCGTTGGAGTCACGTTGTTAGCGAACTACCATCTTATTAATGAAATTTGAGCATTTACCTTTTGTGGGCAAAATTTTAATTTTTACGGCAATATTTGAAACAAAGTTATTTAAAGTATTCTTATTTTAAAAATGTGTCGTAAATAATGAAAGGAATATTAACAGTTGTTCCGAGGATGGTCAAGCCATGAAATGCAAAACAATACAGTAATTTATCCTTGCATGATGAACATGTTTTCTTTCAAAATCGTCACGAGGTGTTGGTTGTGTAAACTTTTGTTTCTAGCGGTACTAAGTTTGGTGACTCCCTAGCTTTTCCAGTTAAGAGTTGTTTTGGTTATCTTTATTTGAGCAGATTTCTGTAGTGTGGTACACTTTGTCTCATGCCAGTGGTCTATTGGTTTTAGAAGATTGGATTGGAATGCTTTTCTCCCAGAAGATTTGAGCCTTGTAGCGTGATACGCTCTGACGTTGCTTTGTAGTTCCAGTTCCAATTATTTTCCGTCTCTTTAAGATTGGCCGAGTATCTATTATTTTGTGATATCTTATCATCTTCAAGATATTCCGTCTGCCTGTTTCGTCAGCATAACATTCATTCATTCATTTACACTTATATCACGCATGCATATTCACATTTGTCGTTGATTTTGGGTGATATACCTTGTTTATGTTTATTAAGACAATGTACATGTTCTTTCCAAGTAGAATGTTAGCTTAGGCAGAAAATGTGCTTCCTTTCTAAATTACCCAACTGAGCTAATCCTCGTGGATGATTTTTTGATTTAGTCTTCCTTGTCCATTTCTGGATAGGATGAATCCCCAATCAAGTTATTTTCTCATTGGGTGGAGTTTTGTTTGACTGTTTTCTCTCTGGTTTATTCTTGGAGGGAGTTGTTGTCTCTTGCATAGGCTATCTCGTGATTTTCTCCAAGCTAGGAAACCTAGACGAATGGTGCATTTATTTTGCGCATTTAAGTATTTGATCTCCTCGAGAAGGATCTATTCATGGTTCCCTTTGACGAAGATTTTATTCTTTGGCAGTGTTATCGCAATTTTCTTCTGAATTATCTTTTGGAAAATGGCAAGTGGCGGTCTCTTCATGAGCAACTTGTGCGTTATCTTTTTTTTTGGAAAACGACAAGCGGCGGTCTCTTCATGAGCAACTTGTGCGTTATCTTTTTTTGCAGAAAACGGCAAGCGGCGGTCTCTTCATGAGCAACTTGTACGTTATTATTTTTTGGAAAACGACAAGCGGCGGTCTCTTCATGAGCAACTTGTACGTTATTATTTTTCGGAAAACGGCAAGCGACAATCTCTTCATGAGCAACTTGTACGTTATTATTGTTTGGAAAACGGCAAGCGGCGGTCTCTTCATGAGCAACTTGTACGTTATTATTTTTTGGAAAACGACAAGCGGCAGTCTTTTCATGAGCAACTTGTACGTTATTATTTTTTGGAAAACGACAAGCGGCGGTCTCTTCATGAGCAACTTGAACGTTATTTTTTTTGGAAAACGGTAAGCGACGGTCTCTTCATGAGCAACTTGTACGTTATATTTTTTTTGGAATACAGCAAGTGGCGGCTTCTTTATTTGAGCAGCTTGTATGTTATTGGTTATTTTTGGAAGACAGTAAGTGGCAGCTTCTTTATTTGAGCAACTTGTATGTCATAGTATTTTTGGAAGACAGCAAGTAGCAGCTTCTTTATTTGAGCAACTTGTATGTCATAGTATTTTTGGAAGACAACAAGTGGCGGCTTCTTTATTTGAGAAGCTTGTATGTTATTGACATCTTTGAACGACAGCAAATGGCAGCTTCTTTATTTGAGCAGCTTGTGTATCTACAACCATATTATTATTTCAGCATTAATTGGTATCCCTCTGGAAAAATTTCGCAGAGAAGTTTGTTATGAATCTTTACCTTCAGAAGTCGGTAATCCATTATCAGCAAATTTGGTACATCTTTTGTCTATCTTTGACCTTGAGTTGTGAACTCACTGTTATTTTGGGTCAATAATCTGTTTTTGTGGCCTATGCAAGATGCCTTCTTTGTTAGGGTCAGAGGTCGTATTCTCTTAAATTTTTATTCGCCGTCAAGAGTCTATCAATTGAGGTCGATGGCTCATTTCCCCCAGTAGTGTATAATCTATGCTCCTGTGTTTTGTTGGTGTTTGGTTTCTCCAGCATTATCTTGTCTCATACAATATCGTTCTCTGTGATTTTAAATACTACATTCATATCACAAGCATAATGGCAGTATCTTAGGGCAAAAATTGCGTATTATGTATTTAAGTACCTTCAATCTCGTCGAGACGAAGATTTTAATCTTCATATCTCCGGATAGAAGAAACTTAAATAGGGGCAGCTGTCATACCCCAAATTTGGACCTAAGATACCACCTCCCATCTACATTATTACATAGCAAGCGTTCACAAGCGATTCAACCTATTTTTGCCAATTCTCGAGTCAGATTTCAAAAATTCATAACTTCTTCAAATTTCGACATTTTTTTAGTGGTTCTTTTACATATGATTCTCCTTTGCAACAACTACAACTTTTCTTTACAAGACAAGAGATGATTATGCTTTGAAAATCCACGAAAAAATAGAAATAATAGAAATCATTGTGAATTTGGTGAAATTTAACTGGTTTTGCCTGACTTTATTAAATCTTGATTTTTTTCATTTTTATCATCTTTTTTTTTATTCTTATTTTCATAAAAAGAAAATCCCCAAAATATATTTAGTTCATATCAGTTTTACTTTATCCAAAATATAAAAAAAAAATTTAGTTTTGTTAGTTTCATTTAATTTATATATTTAATTCCTTGATAATTCAAAAAATCTCAAAATACATATAAGTTCTTTTGCTTTTTACATTTTTTGAGTATGTAAGTCTACTTTGTGTTTCTTTAGTTGCAATTCAAAAATTTGAAAATATATGGTTTGATTTTTCATTTATTTTTATTTCTTTATGATTAATTTTGGTGTAAATTTTGATTATAATTCCATTTGAAATATTTTTTAAGTTGAATTATTAATAGATTTTAGAACCAATTTTAATATCTCTTTTATTTCACTTTTGTATTTTTTAGTTTAGTTTTTACTCACAGTTTATTTCATTATTATTGTCATTACTATTATTATTAATATTATGATTATTATACTATGTCCATATGAATCTGTCCTTATGCTGCAAAAACCTGCACAAGTAATGCCAAGAAAAACAGTCACATAATCTCTGCTGCCCTGTTATAAGACCAGCACATCAGTCCAGAAATTGCATCAAATAACACACACCAAAACCTGTACCAAAAAGCCATAAATCAGATCATCATATTTGTTCAAACTCACCAAATTTTCCCTCCCAAAACCTCATTCTTATTCACTATAAAACAGGCAGAGATACAATCGAAAAAGGGGGTTCACAAAGAGAAAAAACAAAAACTTGCAGAAGCACAAGCCTGCATAACTCAAAGCCTGTTTCAAACTGCAAGCAGGATAGCCTGCATAACTCAAAACCTGTTTCAAACCGCAAGCAGGATAGCCTGCATAACTCAAGCCTGCCCTCCTTACCAAAACCAGAAGCAAACTTTCTAACCTGCCATGTTGAACCGAATCTGAACCATACAAACTCACTGCAACTGAACAATCATACACCATATCCACTATGAACCTACAAGTTTGGATTGCACAAATAACCAAGCTCCAATCATACCAGCAAACTCACACCAACACCGACGCGTAGCTCACAACAATAGTGCTAGAATTCTAGGAGAAAAGGGGAGAAAAGAATCTGCAGAATTTGAAGAACAAGCAACATTTATTCTCTACAGTTTCAGAAGAAATCAATTCTATTACAAGATTTTCCAACAAGATTTTCAGAGGAGCAGAAGGAATTAAAAGAGCATATTACCTCATCTCTGGATTTCTTTATTATTTCATCGTCAAAAATCGAAACCATCAGATTTGCTCTGATCTTGTAAGTCTCCCTACCTTTTTTCTCAAAATCTGTTGATATGCTTGTTATAATGGTGTATGCTGTGAACTAGTTGTCATTGCTGCATTTTTTGTTGTTGATGTTTCAATAAACCAGAACCCCTGAGATTGTTATTGTTGTTTCTCTTACCATGAATATTTGTCGCCTTGTTGATTTGATGTTTAACTGCATTAAAAAACCAGAAGCATTGTTGTTGTTCGATTTCGATTTAGGGGAGAGAGAGTTCGAAACCAGAAGCAGTGTTGTTGTTCGATTTCGATTTAGGGGGAGAAAGAGTTCGAAACCAGAAGCAATGTTGTTGTTCGATTTTGATTTAGGGGGAGAAAGAGTTCGAAACCAGAAGCAGTTTTGTTGTTCGATTTCGATTTAGGGGAGAGAGAGTTCGAAAGAGGGAGTAGAGTGTTCGATTTCGATTTAGAAAAGAGAGAGGAAGGGTTCGAAAGAGGGAGCAGGTTGTTCGATTTCGATTTAGAAGAGTAAGAGTTCGAAAGAGGGAGCAGGGTGTTTGATTTCGATTTAGAAGAGAAAGAGTTCGAAAGAGGGAGCAGGGTGTTCGATTTTGATTTAGAAGAAAGAGTTCGAAAGAGAGAAAAAAAGAGAGTTCGAAAAAGAGTTCGAAAGAGAGTTCGAAAGAGAGTTCGAAAGAGAGATTGAAGAGAGAGTTCGAAAGAGAGATTGAAGAGAGAGTTCGATAGAGAGATCGAAGAGAAAAAAAAAGAGTTCGAAAGAGAGTTTGAAAGAGAGAAAAAAAGAGTTCGAAAGAAGCGTTGTTCGATTTCGATTTCAATCCCATGCTGGACCTTTTTATTTCGTTTTCAGCTTATTTCCCAATGATATTAATTTAGCTTTAACTTAGCCTATATTAGATATGGTTCAGTACTTTAGAATTAATTTGCTTTAGATTAAATTTAGTAACTTTTAGAATTTTAATTTTAATAATAAATCTTAGAACTTTAACTTAGTCTAGATATAATTTAGAAAGTTCATGATCTTAGTTCTATTTGTTGTTTAGAATTAATTTAGTAACTTATCTTCTTTAGAAAATTGGTTATCTTCCCTTTATTTTTTAATCGTCTTAATCTTCTCGAATTAAATATTTCACTGCCTTTCTTGGTATTAATTTGTTCGCTTAAATTTATTTCCTTGCGTATCCTTGATTACTTATATTGTGATGTTCATCTTATTTTTGATTTGTTTGTTTCTACTAAAAGGGAAAGATTTAAATTTGTTGACTTCATGTCATCAAATATACCTTACATGATCGTGTGAATTCCTTCATTCATTTTTTTTTACTATTTTTCTAAACTTAAGATAATTTTCCCAAATATTCAATTTTTCAAAACTCACACCTTTTAAGTCAAAACTTCGACGTTAGGTCGTCGTATCTTCAAAACTCTCGCCCACACCAATTTTTAGCCAAATGAACCATTTTAATCAAACAAACAATTTTAACCAAAAAACAGATATTTCAAAAGGTTCCTATAGAATACTATAGATACATTGGGTGCTAATACCTTCCCATTGTATAACCAACCCCCGAACTGTAGACCTCTTTTCAAAAACGCCTTGTATTTTCATTACTTTTAAAGTATTATTTTACATTGCATATTTTAGGGTTTTATTTCGCTCTTTTCCCTTTTCCCTTGGAAATAATAAAGCGCGGTGGCGACTCTTGCTTTTTGTGAGACGAATTAATTAATAGTTCGATCTCCGATTTACCCCACTACATTTTTTATCGCTACAGTACCATTTCAAACAATTGGAAAAGCAAAGCAAGTGATCTAAACAAGTAACTAAGAGCCCATGGATAACCATGGATGAAAAGGGTGCTTGCACCTTCCCTTTTAATAATCTACTCCCCGAACCCAAGAAAACATCTCACAGGTCTTTCATGTGCTTTTTGACCTTTCCTTAGGATAAAATAAAAAGTCGGTGGCGACTCTTGCTAAACCGAAACATTTGCGAACGCAAAACGCAAAACCTCAAGTCATTTATCGCACTGTATCACAGGCCCGATCCTATAAAAATTGAATGAGTTATGAATTTTCGAAGTTTCGACCCAGATGAAGTAATATTCATCATTCAAGATTTTTAGCGCGTCACGTGCACTCTGAGCAAAAAATGAAGGTCTTTTGGATACCGTTCGAACTCAATACCTCCTGTGATAACTTAGCCAACTCAATTTGTGAAATTTTGGCGTCGGAACCAGCTCGATACGATGAAAATCGACCAAGTTATGATTTTCTGAACATGACACAAATAAACTTCTGTCACAAATTTTCTGTATGAAACTTGATAAATCCGCATTTTTGAAGACCTCCTGATCGAAATTGGCTTCCAGCTGTGAGATATGAAAACGTAGATGACATCAATATGGAATTTTGGCCACCGGAACGTGTTCAAAACAAGCCACGATCTTCAAGTTATGAATTTTTTAGTGCGTAAAAACTGCACTTTCAGCACACTTTTTCATCACATTTCTTTGAGAAAACTCACACATTCAGAGACCTTCTTTAAAGAATTGACTCTTGAGCATAACCTAAATTTGAGAATATGTCACCTGGGATATCTTAGCGAAAGAGCCCCTGAATATGACGCACCGGGTTGGACTTGTGAATCTTTGAACCTCAAATCGTTGTGGAACGACGAAGCGATCTTCAACATAGAAAATACTCTGAGAACATTCGTTAGCGAAATAAACGTCACTTGTAACCTGACGAAGCTTGCTAAATATACCTTGATTCCATAACCATAAAACCAATGATATGGATGTATGTAATAATGAAATGTAATCCAAAAAGGTCGAAATAAAGAGGGTAAATTTTGGGGTACAACAGCTTCCCCTGTTCAATATTCTTAAACCTAGGGATGTAGATTGGCTGTCTGCCTTTCGTAATCTGAAGGTGGAAGATGATTGAACACTAGAGTGCCCAGAAATTTGCACTCGTCTGAAATGGTGCTTGACTGTGTAGGTAATATCGGGAATGGGCTTACAGATGCCTTTTGGAAAAGATGACGAAAGATCGTCGAAGATGGGCTTAAAGATGCCATCCGAAAGATATGACGGAGAATCGTCGGAGATGGGCTTAAAGATGCCATCTAGAGGATATGACGGAGAATCGTTGGAGATGGGCTTAAAGATGCCATCTAGAGGATGTTGATTTCCCGAGATATTCATTTAATGAGAATTCCTGTTCTTGTTGTTGAGGAGGAATCTGCTAAGGAATGTTGGTCTCTGTCTCGGGAGAAATAAAATTTTAGGAGCTTCAGTTGTCCGTTACTATACTGGGGAATAATCTCTTAGTCGAGGAGGTGAAAGTGAACTGCTATCTGGTCGTGCTCCAGGCTTAACAGTGATTTGCTGAGGATAATAAGATTAACTGCTATCTGGTCGTGCTCCAGGTTTCATAGTGACTTTTACCATTATCTAGTCATGCGCCAGGCTTCACGGTGTCTTATACCACTATCTGGTCGATTCCAGGCTTCATAGTATCTTGTACTGTTATCTGGTCGTGTCCCAGGTTTCACAGTGCCTTATGCCGCTATCTAGTCGTGCTCTAGTCTTCACAACATCTTATGCCACTATATGGTCGATTCCAGGCTTCATAGTATCTTGTACTGTTATCCGGTCGATTCCAGGCTTCGTAGTATTTTGGAGAAATCAATATATTATTCGGTCGATTTCCGGGCTTCATGGCTTTTAAACTGGAATAGAAATCTTAATATCGATTTGACTGAACCAAGGAAAGGTCTCGAGTTGTCTTCAACCGGGAGAGAAATCTTAGTATCGATTTGACTGAGCCCGGGAGAGGTCTCGGAATAACTTTGACTGGCATAGAAATCAGGGGAATCTTAGCGGCGATTCAGCTGACCCAGACGAAAGTCTTAGAACATCTTCAACTGGAATAGAAACCTTAGTGTCGGTTTGACTGAACCATAGAAAATCTTGAAAAGTGTTGGAATATCTTCAACTGGAATAGAAACCTTGGTCTCGCTTTGACTGAACCAGAGAGAACTCGTGAGAACTTGATTGCATCTTTCTCTAAAAGGTAAAGAGTTAGTCGTATGTAATGTCATGTCATGATGTATGAAATGTATTGAGTAATGATGTTCTTCTCAATAAATGAGATTGTGCTGTATAATATGTATGCACATGCCATGATGTATGGATATACAATGCTATTGTGATATTTTCTAACTGGGGAAAATAAATCATGGACTGCTGCTGGAGAGTATAAGGAGTTGAGTTCTTTGTTTCCGCTGGGGATAGTGATTAAAGATGATTAGCTGGGGATTTACATCCATTATGCTTGAGAATATTCTGCCGGGAGAGACTCTATTTGAGAATAATCATGCGGGGGAATGACTCTGTGGGGAAGAGAGATACTCTATTGGAAGATCTGCTGATTTGGAGAAATAAACTCTGTTGGGGATGAACTTCCATTGATGGAGAGAAGAGCTCTGTTGGAGATTGAGCTTCCACTGTCATAGAAATAAACTCTGCTCGGGAGATAGCTTTATAAACTACTCATGGTTATAAAACTCGGCTGGGGAATGCAGATATCAGCTTTCTGAAGGCACCTACTGGGGAAGGAGTTCCTACTTGGGGATACGGAGGTCGGACCTTGGTTGTCTCGACTCTGTGGGGAATGTAGGTATCACTGGCTTGTATGTGATAGTGAATTCGCTTCCAACTGTCTCTGCCCCTTGTACCATGCTGGAAAAAGTACATGCGGAGATTTTGTGGATGGATCTATGTCGTGATTGTACTTGAACATGTATTTAATGAGTGTCAGGATGACATCCGTCTCTAGATCGTATCTGAACTGTACTTGAAACATGTGTTGAATGAGTGTCAGAATGACATCCGTCTTTGGATCGTATTTAAATTGTACTTTGAAACATGTGTCGAATAAGTGTCAGAATGGCATCCGTATCTGGAGCGTATCTGAACTGTATCAGAACTGTATCTGAAAGCTGAGTCTGAATGAGTATCAGAATGGCATCCGTATTTGGAGCGTATCTGAACTGTATCTGAAAGCTGAATCTGAATGAGTATCAGAATGGCATCCGTATCTGGAGCGTATCTGAACTGTATCTGAAAGATGAATCTAAATGAGTATCAGAATGGCATCCGTATTTGTAGCGTATCTGAACTGTATCTGAAAGATGAGTCTGAATGAGTATCAGAATGGCATCCATATCTGGAGCATATCTGAACTGTATCTGAAAGCTGAATCTGAATGAGTATCAGAATGACATCCGTATCTAGAGCGTATCTGAATTGTATCTGAAAGCTGAATCTGAATGAGTATCAGAATGTCATTCATATCTGAAGCGTATCTGAACTGTATCTGAAAGCTGAGTCTGAATGAGTATCAAAATGGAATCCGTATCTGGAGTTTATCTAAACTGTATCTGAATGAGTATCAGAATGGCATCCATATCTGGAGCGTATCTGAACTGTATCTGAATTCTGGATCTGAATGAGTATTAGAATGGCATCCGTATCTGGAGCATATCTGAAATGTATCTGAAAGATGAGTCTGAATGAGTATCATAATGGCATCCATATCTGGAGCATATCTGAACTGTATCTGAAAGTTGAATCTGAATGAGTATCAAAATGGCATCCGTATCTGGAGCGTATCTGAACTGTATCGGAAAGCTGAATCCGAATGAGTATTAGAATGGCGTCCATATCTAGAGCGTATCTGAACTGTTTCTCGATTCTGGTGCTCTTGATGAATGCTGATCAAGGTATAAGTCTTCCACTGATAGACAGGTGATGGGACATAGTCGTACGTTTTAAATCCCTAACTTTTGTCTGGACTTCCCTTTCGGGTTTTCAGTCCACTGGGATACCTTTTTTGCCCAAGCCGCCTTTTCAGGTTTTCGACTTGTCGGGTGTACACATTTTTTTTGTATATCCCTAACTTTCGCCCGAACCCTTTTGGTTCTTCAGGATTCCCTTATTTTTGCCTAGGTGTGTCAACCTAGCGGGTCTCTTTTTCATGCGTAGTATTTTCCGACTATGTCCACGCTTTCAGGATGTAGAGAGTTGTCACTGTCCATAGTGCTGTGTTGTAGTACTGTCAAAAATGTTTTCTTAATGGCACATGATTCGCTGTTGGAATGCGTGCATAATGCCCCAAGCGATTCAGATGGAGATCTGCACCTGGTTATTTGGCACTTTTGGAGAGACTGCCCCAGGTGTGTTTAGACATCATGTCATGCCCCTTGCTTATGGAAGACCTGTTATTGGAAGTGTCTTTCCCACTGAGGTGATTCTGTCCATTGAGAGGATGTTTGTTCATTGAATATCCATTGTGTGGATTTCTCTGCTGTCAAACAATTAGTCATATGCAAACAATGTCATTTAAAGAATGCAAAACTCATGTCTGTCTTGAAATTTTAAAAAAAAATATGTTTTGTGTAGTAAAACAAAATTTGCAAGAATGTGACATCATTTCAGGATTCGTAACAAAGCCTACAGGAGTCATGATACCTTTGTAACAGTATGCTCTCAAACTAACCCATGCTTCAGCTAAGACTTTTAAGGGTTATAACGTGGCCTGGTTCATGGTTCAAGAAACAAAGGATAAAGGCTCAAATTTTATTTGTACCCAACCCGCTCTTCGTGATGTTCTTCAGTCCTATGCTCATTTAATTGCGCGTTTAGATCTCGATTGAGTCTGGAATCTTTGCTCTGATACTTGGTGATGATTTGTTTTGAAAATGCAGTCATTTTTGTAATCTTCTTTTGTCGAGGATTTGTAGTAACCTTTTTTTTTTTGGTTTTCGTTATCCCTTCTTTTGCCGGAACTGTTTCTTTTATGATTACAGTCAGCGGGATGCCCCAAATTTTCTCTTAAGTTTCCTTCATAGGTTTTGACTTAATGGGCTTTTATTTTGAGAGATAATGACTGTCTGTCTTGACGATTATACGGAACCATCACCGTCTTTTGTTTTATAAGGACGTCTTCGATGCCCTTCATTGTGTACGAAGCGGCAGATTGTGACTGAATGCGCCTCTGAATTAACTGAGAAAACTATCCTGCCCCAGGTTATGATTAAGGGTTTTAATTTGTGTGAAAAGAAAAACTCCTACTTCTTTGGCTCGAAGGGGTTGACTAGGGATTATCTTCCTTATAACTCCACTGTTTAGGATTTGAAACAACGCTTGTACATCGTTAGCGGGGTCTGTTCAAAAGCATACTATAGAGATTGTGGTATCATTTTCGTCATCCTCCCTCTAAGGCTTAGAGTTTTTAATCGAGAGTTGAATATCACAAAAGGAAATAAGAATGCATTTTTGAAATAGTGAATACGAATGAATTGATTCAAGACAAACATGTGCAATGCAATGATGAAATAACGAGGTTTGATATGAATACATGTTCAAACAAATCAAAAGAAAATTACACATTGAAAATTCTAATGAACGAAAAGTCTTCTTGTGAGAACTTGTCACTTCAGATGGTATGCCTTGGAGGGATGGCAGAAGAACTCAGCCTGACCGTCTTGTGCGAATTCTAGCCCTCTTTCATCAATCAGGTCTTGAATTTTATTTCTCAATGCCCAACAGCTGTTGGTGTCATGTCCAGGACTGTTGGAGTGGTATGCACATCTTGCATTTGGATTGTACCTTGGGGAGGCTATGTTGGGATTCTGAGGTGGTTCCCTTAACATAACCAACTTGGTCTTCAACATGCGTTGCAATGCTTGAGCCAATGACATGTTGATTTCGGTGAAGCGTCTTTCAGATGTATTCTTCTTATGCCGATTTCCCTGTTTTTGTTGGAGAGGTTGTGGTTAGGCTTGTGATGTAGTAGCAATATGGAAAGGTCTGTTCCTGACTAAACCAACCTCTTCTCTTACTGGGGGATGATTAACGCCTTGATCCACAATTTTAACTATTTGTTTCATGGATCTGCATCCATCTTGGTGAAGCTTGTTGAGGAAGGCTCTTAGCCCTTCTTGTCCTCGAGCTAAGTTTTGGATAAGAGCCATCTGCCCCAGCATCTGGATTCTCATTGCTTCTACCTCAGCTTGTAGTTGTTCCAACTGTTCATCCTTGTTGTTGTCAGGACGTTCCTTGGTCAGATTCCCGGCGAAGAGTGTTTTCAGGTCTTCTTTCCCCTTGGAGAGATTCAGGAGAAATTCCTTGAACTGGGCATCTTGAGCTTGGAGATCTCTGTTGTCTTGTTGGAGAGCCATTGTTGAAATAAACAGCGAGAACATGAGAGACCTGCTTTGAAACCTGCTTATGCAATGATATGTATTATATATGTATGCAATGTTTTCAAGGATCTCGCGGGGTAAACAAGAATATGTCAGAAGTTGAATTTTGCAGCTTTGATTGAAGAACTTTGTATCGTTGAGAGTCCTTCTACGAAGGTCAAGCTCACCATATCAAGTGGGTCATAGCCCCTGACTTAAGTTGTTGAGTTTTGATATTCTGACGACATTGGCTAGAGGAAAATAAATCCCCTTGCCCCTTGCTAGACGTCTGATTTATCATAACCTGCATCACAGGCCCTCGAGATCCTTGAAATGGTTGAGGAAATGTTAAGGCATGATGTTATGATGTGTATGTTATGCTTTTAAGCAAAGGTGCGAAGTGATGTAAGCAAGTAAACCCTGCAATAAATCCAAGTTATTGGATAATAACTGTAAACAAAACCTTCAAGGAACTCATGTTGTCAGGTGTTGTACCCCAAAATTTGCCCTCTCTCTTTTTCACAAGAAATCACAACTTCAGACTTTTCCTGATTTTTCAGATTGGTTTAAGAATCGGTCAAACAGACTTTTCTCATCAGTCAGACAAAATTAGGGTTTTTCATTGATTTTGAATCAGTCAAACAGATTATCAGGGTCTTCGTTAATTTGTTTGAGTTTGGGCTCAGGGTTTGATCAGGCAGACGCTTCTTTGGCAATAAATCAAGAATTAGGGTTTGCACGCGTATTTTCAGAAGAACTTGAATCCACAGTGTCTTAATTGGCTGTCACACTTCTTTGACACCTGATTTCAGTGTGTTTTTCAAAACCTGAACCTCTGGGTTAGAAGTTGAGGCTTCTGGTTGAAAATTTGCAGTATTTGGTTTAATCAGTAAAAGGAAAGGCATATGGACGTCAGTTTGATTAACTGTGCAATGCTTTGGATTATTCGGAACGCCGGACGTTTATTGATTATTCATCATTTCTAAGTTAAAATTATTGGATAATTTCCAGTTATTATAATTCAAGAAATATAAATAATTAAATAAACAATTGAAGAGGAATTAAAAGAGAAATCTGACAAAAAAGATTTGTTTATTCATTTTGAATTGTTTGTTACAGATATTATTTGAATACTGTAAATTCATTTACAATTATTTACATTAATATTATTACAAATAATTAAAATGAAATAAAGCTATATCCTAAATGTCTTGAAATCTTCATCTTCTAATTGCATCCTTTGCTCAATTGATTTTTACCTGCAAAAAGAAAAGGAAGAAGTCAAATGCAGATGAATTTAATTAAAAAAGGCAGACAGATAATTAAAACTCATCATTAAAGATTTTGGCCGGAATCAGTTTATTCGTCCTCTATGCAAATCGCAAGAAGATGTTTCTTCTTGGTTCACAAAGAGGAAAGCAATGTTTTACAAGCATATGAATTATTTTGCAAAATGCACAAAGCTGCATAAATCCAAAAGTGCAAAGTGTCAACAAATTCAAGCAAACTGCATATGCCAAACGATTACAAAGTTCAAACTGAAAAGCAAGTTGCCCACGTCCAAAATGCCAATTAAACTGTCAAAATTGTCAAAGAGGCAAACTAAGTCACAAATACAAAGCTGTCAGCAAAACAATGTCAACTAAGCAAAACTGTCAAAAGCGGTCAATAAGCACAAAAGCAAGGCAGAAAATTTGGAAGTATGCAGAGGAAAGACAAATGCAAGCAAGCTTGTGAAAAGGGGCATTTTTATTCATCATTTTTCAAGCCAAAATCTTTTCAGAAAAAAGGAGACATTCTAAGCAAATATGTGCTTTCTGTGGAGAGAGAAAAAGAGAGAAAAGTAGCAGGCTTACAGTTTTCTAGGCAGGTCTAAAGATAAATATAACAAAATCAGAATATTGTCAGAGGGGGGCAGAATACACACAGGAAAAGATATCACAAAAAACTGTAAACTTCAAGCCTTGCAACCTGCTCAAGCATTGGCATTCAAACCAAAGCTTACTTCAAAAACAAGCCTTGAAGCCTGTATCAAGGGGACCTGCCTGCATAATACCAGAAGGAGAAGCCAAAAGCAAAGGAAAAAAATTCAAAAACTTGTTAAAAACAAACAGCCTGCCTACAAACAGAAGAGACGAGTTCACACAAAATTGTAAACTCCTGCCTTTCAACTCACAGCAACACAAGCCAATAAGCCTGTAAGTCACAAAACTCAACATTCAAACCAGAAATTCAAGACAAGCCTCAAGACTGTCTCAAGCCCACAAGCCTAAAACAAAACTGTATCAGAAAACACAAACTAAAGCAAGCCTGTCAAAACCAGTACAGCAAGCCAGTCAAAAACCAAGCCAAAACCCTCAAAACCTGTTACAGATACAACCCTCAAAACCTGTTACAGATACAAGCTAAAACCCACATCATCCAATGGACATTGCTTCATCCTGGTCGCCATTGACTATTTTACCAAATGGGTCGAAGCAGCTTCCTTCGCCTCTGTTACAAAAAATGTGGTTGTCCGCTTTATCAAGCAGAACCTTATATGCCGGTATGGTGTCCCCGACATGATCATCACAGACAACGGTACAAATCTGAACAATACTATGATCACCGTGTTGTGCGAACAGTTCAAGATTTATCATCACAATTCATCTCCCTATCGGCCGAAGATGAACGGTGCTGTTGAAGCTACAAACAAAAACATCAAGAAGATCATTCAGAAAATGACAGTCACCTACAAGGACTGGCATGAGATGTTACCGTTTGCTCTGCATGTATACCGTACCACAGCACGTACCTCAACAGGGGCAACCCAATTTTCTTTGGTATATGGCATGGAAGCTGTCCTACCCATGGAAGTTTAGATTCCTTCTTTAAGGATTATGAAGGACGCTGGTTTGAGTGAAGACGATTGGATTCAGACCCGACTTGATCAACTCAATTTGATCAACGAAAAGAGACTCACTGCTGTTTGCCATGGTCAGACGTACCAAAAACAGATGATCAAGGCTTTCAACAAGAAAGTCAAACGTCAAGTATACCAGGTCGGAGATCTCGTAATCAAGCGGATTATCTTGCCGCAAAGTGATCCCAGGGGCAAATGGACTCCTACTTACGAAGGACCATTTGTAATCAAGAGCATCTTTTCTGGTGGTGCAATGATTCTGACCACCATGGACGGTGACGAATTGCCACACCCTGCGAACGCAGACATAGTCAAAAGATACTACGCATAAAATCACCCGACAAGTCGAAAACCCGAAAGGGCGATTTGGGCAAAAATGGGCATCCCGGTGGATCGAAAACCCGCAAGGACGGTTCAGGCAAATATTAGGGATAAAACAAAAAAAATCTGTACACCCGGCAAGTTGAAAACCCGAAAGGGCGACTTGGGCAAAAAGGGGTTTCCCGGTGGATTGAAAACCCGAGAGGGCGATCCAGGCAAAAGTTAGGGAATTAAAGCGTATGACTGTGTCTCGTCGGATCACTTTAAAGAACAATCTCTTCATCAACAAGCTCCGAGCTTCTGATCAATCCAATCATCAGCGGATGAAGCAGCGAATGGACAAACATTCAGAGTTGTAAAGGCTATAGCAGAATGGGAATCCCATAGAATTGTTACACATAACCATCTTTCTTTTGTATGAACTTTTTCAATTTTTTTTACGACAACACCCTCTTACTAGGATGTCTGTCTCCTTTGTACAAAGATACTCATAAAAAGTTAATAACAAACACTTTTCCAAATACAGAATTTTGCTTTGTCTTCCTTTTGCTTCTTACACTTATGTTTAATTTGAGAAAACGTCCAATGTTTTGTTAAATAGGCATATGCATTTGAACATAATCATTTTCTTACAAATTAAGAAAGATGATTGCCGATAGGTTAAAGGTACAGATAGATATCTTGATGCCCTTTCCAAAAGAATCCCCAGCGGAGTTAAACTCCAAATTCCTCAACAAGGTTAAAATCCAGAACTTAATTCCCCAAACAGAGTTAAACTTCAGGATCCTCAGCAGAACAAAAGCTTCCTCAAAGCTGATTTCCCCAGCCAGAGAGCCTTCCAGAACTTAATTCCCCTCAGGGTTAAGTTTCAGTTCCCCAGTGGAGCCCTAAAAATCCGAAAATACTATCCCCAGTGAAGTCAAAGCTGTTAATCCCCATCGGAGCTAAAACTTCCGACTATCAATCCCCAGCGGAACCAGACCAGTGAACATTCTCCCCACAGAGACACTTCCCACCAGATTGAAGATTCTCAGTCTCACTCCTCCAACTTGAGTCTCCTAGGTTCTGAACTCCCCAGTAGAGATCATCAGAATTCCCATTCCACAAATCACCAAGGATATTCAATCCCTAGCAGTGGTCCTAGGATCCCTCAACAACTAAAAATCTTGCTCCCCAAACAATCAGCAGTCAGCAAGGGTTTCTCACCCTCGGTCGCCAAGGGTTTTTCTATCCCCAGCTTCAGTTATGGGTTTATTACCCAACATTTGTCAAGGATTTATCCCCAAAGCAAATTACATTTCAAATTCATCGGTCGTTCAAAAAGTTCCTTCACCACCTGTTGGAAGTTACTGTCGTCAAAGATCAAATTCTCACAAAATTCAAGTTATGAAGCCCGGAATCGACCGGATATTATCTTGATCTCCGCAGCATATTGTGAAGCCCGGATTACGACTGGATAACAGTATCAGACTACCGCAAAGCCTGGATTACAACCAGATAGTGGTATCTCCTAAGAGCAAGCTATGAAGCCCGGACTCGACCGAATAATAGTTTAGTGCCCAACAAGCTATGGTAAAGCCTGGATTTCGACCAGATACCAATACAAGTTTCTGTGAAGCCTGGATTACGACCAGATAGCAGCCAAGAATACTATGAAGCCCGGAGTCGACCAGATAGTGGTATATCTTCAACATAAGCCGTGAAGCTCGGACTCGACCGAATAATAGTTTAGTGCCCAACAAGTTATGGTGAAGCCTGGATTTCGACCAGATACCAATACAAGTTTCTGTGAAGCCTGGATTACGACCAGACAGCAGCCAAGAATACTACGAAGCCTGGAGTCGACCAGATAGTGGTATATCTTCAACACAAGCCGTGAAGCCCGGATTTGACCGGATAGCAGCTCAACAAGCTATGGTGAAGCCTGGATTTCGACCAGATACCAATACAAGTTTCTGTGAAGCCTGGATTACGACCAGACAGAAGCCAAGAATACTACGAAGCCTGGAGCCGACCAGATAGTGGTATATCTTCAACACAAGCCGTGAAGCCCGGATTTGACCGGATAACAGCTCAACAAGCTACTGTGAAGCCTGGATTTCGACCAGATACCAATACAAGTTTTTGTGAAAGCCTGGAGATCGACCAGATGACAGTTAATCGTTAGCAGAATGAGGACTTTCGTCCTTGAATCCCCAGTAGATTGGCATACAACCCAAACTCCTGAATCCCCAACAGTGGTCCCAGGACTTCTCCTTATCAGCGATCAAAAGGTTCTTGCTTTCCCCTGCAGCGATCAAGGATTCACTTTCCCCGGCAGCAGTCAAGATTCTTTTATCCCTAGCTATCCAGGATTTATCTATCCTCAGCAAAGCAGCTCGTCAGCTTACATACGCATTCATTACATTCATGACATAAACATTGATATACATATATTGCGTCATACATTTCATGCAACATAACTTTGTGTTTCAGCTAATATTTTACCCTTTTCAAGATAAGATTAATAAGCTCAGATTCCTGAAAACAGTTTACAGATTCTCCAAACACGGATGTTAATCTATTGCTTGTTCAGATTCAACTTTTGAAAACAGTTTACGGATGCTTCCCAACATGGATGCTGATCTATTGCTTATTCAATTTCAAGATTCCTGAAAATAGTTTACGGATTCTCCAAACACGGATGTTAATCTATCGCTTGTTCAGATTCAACTTCTGAAAACAGTTTACGGATGTCTCCAAACACGAATGTCAATCTATTGCTTATTCAGACCCCCAGTTTAGAGATGTTCCAAAGCATGGATACCTTTCTGATACTCACTCACTTATCAACGACCTACGGTTCAACAAACATTCCAGATGGCATCTTTAAGCCCATCCCCGACAAGATTCTGTCACCTCTCCAGATGGCATCTCTAAGCCCATCTCCAAATGGCATCTTTAAGCCCATTCTCGCAT
Organism: Vicia faba; assembly: GCA_948472305.1. NCBI lineage: Eukaryota > Viridiplantae > Streptophyta > Magnoliopsida > Fabales > Fabaceae > Vicia > Vicia faba. The sequence continues at coordinate 499,711,907 of OX451736.1, forward strand.
CCATGTCTTGACGAGTGCAAATTTACGGGCACTCTAGTGTCCAATCTCCTTTTACCTTCGAGATGCGAAAGGCAAACTTGCCAATCTAACTCTTCAGGTTCAAGAAGATTGAACAGGGGCAACTGTTGTACCCCAAAATTTTCCCTCTCTCTTTTTCACAAGAAATCACAGCTTCAGACTTTTCCTGATTTTTCAGATTGGTTTAAGAATCGGTCAAACAGACTTTTCTCATCAGTCAGACAAAATTAGGGTTTTTCATTGATTTTGAATCAGTCAAACAGATTATCAGGGTCTTCGTTAATTTGTTTGAGTTTGGGCTCAGGGTTTGATCAGGCAGACGCTTCTTTGGCAATAAATCAAGAATTAGGGTTTGCACGCGTATTTTCAGAAGAACTTGAATCCACAGTGTCTTAATTGGCTGTCACACTGCTTTGACACCGGATTTCAGTGTGTTTCTCAAAACCTGAACCTCTGGGTTAGAAGCTAAGGCTTCTGGTTGAAAATTTGCAGTATTTGGTTTAATTAGTAAAAGGAAAGGCATATGGACGTCAGTTTGATTAACTGTGCAATGCTTTGGATTATTCGGAACGCCGGACGTTTATTGATTATTCATCATTTCTAAGTTAAAATTATTGGATAATTTCCAGTTATTATAATTCAAGAAATATAAATAATTAAATAAACAATTGAAGAGGAATTAAAAGAGAAATCTGACAAAAAAGATTTGTTTATTCATTTTGAATTGTTTGTTACAGATATTATTTGAATACTGTAAATTCATTTACAGTTATTTACATTAATATTATTACAAATAATTAAAATGAAATAAAGCTATATCCTAAATGTCTTGAAATCTTCATCTTCTAATTGCATCCTTTGCTCAACTGATTTTTACCTGCAAAAAGAAAAGGAAGAAGTCAAATGCAGATGAATTTAATTAATAAAGGAAGACAAATAATTAAAACTCATCATTAAAGATTTTGGTCGGAATCAGTTTATTCGTCCTCTCTGCAAATCGCAAGAAGATGTTTCTTCTTGGTTCACAAAGAGGAAAGCAATGTTTTACAAGCATATGAATTATTTTGCAAAATGCACAAAGCTGAATAAATCCAAAAGTGCAAAGTGTCAACAAATTCAAGCAAACTGCATATGCCAAACGATTACAAAGTTCAAACTGAAAAGCAAGTTGCCCACGTCCAAAATGCAAACTAAACTGTCAAAATTGTCAAAGAGGCAAACTAAGTCACAAATACAAAGCTGTCAACAAAACAATTTCAACTAAGCAAAACTTTCAAAAGCGGTCAACAAGCACAAAAGCAAGGCAGAAAATTTGGAAGTATGCAGAGGAAAGACAAATGCAAGCAAGCTTGTGAAAAGGGGCATTTTTATTCATCATTTTCCAAGCCAAACACTTTTCAGAAAAAAGGAGACATTCTAAGCAAATATGTGCTTTCTGTGGAGAGAGAAAAAGAGAGAAAAGTAGCAGGCTTACAGTTTTCCAGGCAGGTCTAAAGATAAATATAACAAAATCAGAATACTGTCAGAGGGGGGCAGAATACACACAGGAAAAGATATCACAAAAAACTGTAAACCTCAAGCCTTTCAACCTGCTCAAGCATTGGCATTCAAACCAAAGCTTACTTCAAAAACAAGCCTTGAAGCCTGTATCAAGGGGACCTGCCTGCATAATACCAGAAGGAGAAGCCAAAAGCAAAGGAAAAAAATTCAAAAACTTGTTAAAAACAAACAGCCTGCCTACAAACAGAAGAGACGAGTTCACACAAAACTGTAAACTCCTGCCTTTCAACTCACAACAACACAAGCCAATAAGCCTGTAAGTCATAAAACTCAACATTCAAACTAGAAATTCAAGACAAGCCTCAAGACTGTCTCAAGCCCACAAGCCTAAAACAAAATTGTATCAGAAAACACAAACTAAAGCAAGCCTGTCAAAACCAGTACAGCAAGCCAGTCAAAAACCAAGCCAAAACCCTCAAAACCTGTTACAGATACAAGCCTAAAAGCCTGTAACTTCAAGCCTTAACTCAAACATATACCCTGTGTTCAAAGCAAGCCATTCAAAATATCCAAACAACAATAACAAAGTGCCTCAGAATATATTCATCATAGGCTAAACAACAAATATCCAACCAAAAATCAGAAGTGAAACAAGCATACAGCCATCAGAACAACATAAACATACTCAGAATCATCATCATCATTGAACAGAATCAAAGCCAAAAGGGAGAGGAAAAGCAATGTTTCAGGTTTAAGTCATCATCAACAACCAAAGGAAGCAAAAGCATTTCAGAGTCAGAAAAACATCATACTCAGAGGCGAGCAAGCAGAAGAGGAAAAGAAGTCTTAGAAATGGACAATCTAGGGTTTTCAGAGAAGTGTTCATCATAAAACCAAAAGCAAGATACGAGGTTACTAGATTTCCAGCAAGCTCTCAGCATCATACTCCCTCCGCCTCCGGCCGCCTAAGACGCCTCCCGTCCTCCTCTGTCTCCTCTCCAAAGGTAAAATTTTCTTCTCCCTTTTACACACCTCACATGAACAACAATATATAAAGGTCAGAACTTGTCAAAACAAAATCAATAACATGTAAAACTTGAAAACCTAAAAACGCATAAAACAGAAATCAAACCTTTTCCCATCACCGTCTTGCATGACCATGGAGAGAGGGGAGCGGAGATGGTGGCGTCTGGTAGCTGAGGCGAAGAGAGGAAGTCAGAATCCATGGTTCGAGCGAAGAAGAGAATGAAGAAGAAGATAGAGAAACGACGCTGCTCATCAAGACTGTAACCCTAATTCCAAAATGAAACAAAACAAAGGGAACCCTAAAGAAAACTGTAAACGCGTAGTTGGGCTTCTGCCCACAAAAGAGCCTTAAGCCCATCACAAAACTGGCGCACCCTCCCTTTTTTTTTCTTTTAATTCTGATTATTTGTTTGGGCCCAGCTTTCCCCTTAAGCCCATTTACTCTTTTTTTTATATATAAACTAATACTCTTTTTCATTTATTTATTTTCTTTTTATATAACATAATTTGTTTTTGTAAATAAAAATAACACATTAACCTTTTTTATATACAAAATTTTCTTAGAATGTTTTTTTTTTAATTTTATTTTAGAACAATTAAAAAGGCATAAAACTTAGGTTTATTAAGTTTAGCATTTTTGTTTAATTTAAACCTTGTACATAAAAATATTAACTAAAATGCATAAACATTAATTTTCTTAAACTTAAAACATTTTTCTTTTCTTTTCTTTAAAACTTTTGTTTATATATAACATTAACAAAAAATACAAAAAGAATAAAATACTTAATAAATATATTAGGTTAATATTTGCATCATTTGTAAATAATCATGTGCATCTTACATATTTTTATTTCTCTTTGATTCTTATACATTGTTATACTTTACATTGAGAATGCGATTCGATTTGGTTGTAAATATTATTTGGACACTACTATTCCGACAAGTCTCATCCCCCATTTGTAAATATTTGTACCCCCATCCCCGGATACTTATTTGTAATAGTTTAGGACTTTAAATTCCCGCAATTTATCGCTTTCAATTATACCATGTTTAGACTTAGGGTTTGTATGCCAATAAAATCAACCGCTAGATAACCTAACACAAGACAAATGCATGACAATCAATACACTATTCACACTTGCACCCCTAGGGTAATCCCGCTTGTTGCCTTCCAAAATGGGCCATGCTTGCATGTTGAGTTTCTTTGGCAAAACAAAAACAAATCAAATGATCATAGTCCCTCGATGACGCTTTTGAAGTTGCCTAAAAAATGATCAAGTCCCTCAAGTAAATTGCCAAAGACACTTGGCACCATTGCATTCATGGTCTAAACGATGACCCGTGCCCGTCCCGTTAACATCCTAACACAAGATTGTCCACCAAATACAATGGTGGAACAATACTGTTAAAAGGGTTAAAACATAAGAAAGATCTTTGAGTAAATTTAGGGGTAGGCTACTCTTAGTTACTTGATCCAACTTGCAAAACACACTTGCCTACTTTCAAAACACACCCCACAACACAATTTCCAAAAACAACTTTCAAAACCTTGAAACATCTTTTCAAAAAGACAAACACCTTTTGTAAAACATTCGAGTAAAGAATTGTTACAAGGGTTGCCTAGACAAGGCATCTTTTTTAAAACATTTTCAAAACCACACACACAAAGCACCATTTCAAACAATTGAAAATCAAGGCAAGTGATCTAAAACAAGTAACTAAGAGCCCATGGATAACCATGGATGAAAAGGGTGCTAATACCTTCCCTTTTCATAATCTACCCCCCGAACCTAAGAAAACATCTCAAAGGTTTTTACCGTGCTTTTTAACCTTTCCTTTAGGATAAAATAAAAAGTCGGTGGCGACTCTTGCTAAACCAAACAAGTGAGAATACAAATGCAAAACCTCAAGTCAGTTCTCCCACCGTATCACATCAGGTAATAAAACTCTACAAGTAGTTCAAGTTGAAAGCACACAAGTCACACAAACAACCTTAGATTTAGGCTTGCATGGGTTTTAAGGTCATATCTTCTTGAAGTTTAGTTGGTTTCAACCTGTCTTAGAAAAGTAACCGGGTTCTAAAGATTCTCAATATCACTGACCATCCTTTATCGGGCATTGTTTAAGCTCAAGCAATCTTTTCTTGCGGCCGAAATATCCCAAAAGTCTGATCTCAATGAGTGTAGCATCGAATATCAACCAATTCTCAGCTCTATACCGAGGCCGGCTATCTCACTACTTTCTAATGGCCAAGTTTGTTCAACTATGGTTCTAAGGTCCGTTAGTGCTTCACGGCACCACGTGGTGGCCCCGTATTCTCCTCGTTTCCACACGAAGGTTACCGGTACCAACCAAAGTGCCACACCAACAAAGCTGTGATATGGTGGCAGAACCGACAGTTTTAGGAAAATGCTGGTTTGTGTTTGCAAAATGTCGCGGTAAGCAAGAGTCGCCACCGACTTTTATTTTATCCAACTGGAAAGGAAAAAAGCACAGAAAAATTACCTTTTCGAGATTTTGAGTACGGGGGGTAAATTATAGAAAGGGAAGGTATTAGCACCCTTTTTATCTATAGTTTTCTACGGGCTCTTAGGTTCTTGCTCATCATTTTAAAAATTGCTTCCGTGTTTGTGTGTTTTTGAAAAGTTTTTGTTTTACTTCGATTTAACCCTTGTTTCTGTCTTCAAGAGTGTTACGAAGTGTTTTTGAAAAATTTGTTTGAAAAGTGTGTAAGTGTGGAAAAGTTTGGTTTTGAGCAAGCACCTACTATCATCTACCTACTCGAAAAAGGAATGTTTCCGTTCTTGTGTCCTCTAGACAGAGCTATCCCACTATTAGTGAGTAGGTATCACCGTCGTTGGAGTTTGTAAGGGTCAATTCGAAAGGGACGTACGATCACTAAAGCAATGTTAGGACGTCTTAGTAATAACCCTAATGTCTTAAGATCATATTCGAGGTAACATTTCCGAGGCAACCTTTCCGAGGTAACGTTTTTGAACGGGACTTTGATCTTTTGTTTAGACAAGAGGGCGACCACTAAAATAACCTATACTTAATGATCGTTTACCGAAGGCAACCGAAGTGAGAGTATACCCTAGGAGTGCGCATGTGCGAGTGATTCAATTTCAAGTTATTATCTTTGCACATTAGGGTTTGCTAACCATTTCAAAAATTAACATACATTCTTGTCATGCAACCCTATTATTATACATCTAACAGTTAATATTTGCAAAAACTAAAATGCGGAAAATAAAGCTACGCTATTACAAGGCTTCGGGGATTAATTACATAGCCAAAAACCCGTAAAACGATAAATAAACGAAAAAATTCCTAATTAATCTATTACATCCCATGAGCAATTACATCAATATTGTAAAATTAAATAAGCGCGCGCGATGAATCGAGGACGAGCAAAAATAGGGTTTTGACCCTGTCTAACCTAATTAAAAGAAAAATCATTTTTTGTTGTTTTTGATTATTTTAAGAAAATAAGGTTTTAAATAAATATGTACAAACCTAATCACCAATTAATTTAAATTAACACAAATAACTATTTTTGACCTAATTTTCTAATTTATTTTAATTTATTTTCAAAAAGATTAAAATTAACCTAAAATTAAATTAAACTAATTAAATTGAATTTGATAATAAAAAGAAAAAAATAAACCTAAATCTATTGTGATGAAAATTGGTTTTATGAGTTTTTATAAAAAAGAGTTAATTTTTGTGTTAAAAAAATGATTAAAACAAAAATAAATAAAAAAACAAAAACAAAAAAAAAGAAGGATAAAGAAAAAAAGAGGGCCTGGTGTCAGCGACTCTGATCAGAGGATGATGATCCAGAAGGTGACGGTGATCACAGGATGGTGGTCCAAAAGATAATGGCCTGCACGTACTGGATCTAGTTCTGACTGGGATCCAGAATGTGATGCATGGGATCTGATCCTGTCTAATGGGTCAGAAAGATGATGCACTGGATCTGCTGCTGGACGGTGGATCCAGAAGGTGGTGACCTTCAGAAGACGCACGTGTTGACTCTAGAGAAAGCGAAGGAGAATATACCGAAAGCTTCTGCCTGGGGTCGAACCCAGAACCTCTGATTTCCTTCTTCTGACCAACTGCGATGGATGTTAGTTCATTAACATAATAGAAACAAACAATATATCAGATCTACAGGTTTCTGGCCAGAATAACGTGCCAGAATTTAAACCGGCCAGTAGAGTCATGACACGTCATCGTCTTCCTCATGGATTTGTCGTTTAAAACTCTAAACCTTTACCTACAGACATGGCATTGTAGCTATATCCATGTGCATCTCAGAAATTGTATACTAACGATATAAATAAAACTCAAGAACATGGATCAGCTGGGTTTGACCCGCTGACTACAATGGTCTCTTCCCCTAGGGCCAATTGTTCCTGTATAAGAAAACCCTAAAACGAACCAAAAAAAAAACCTAACAATGGTGGATCTTTGTATGGTTAGCAAAAATGCAATTAATTATGACTAATAGCTTGCAAAAGTTTCACTGAGCAAGAATATATGAAGAATTCATGCTATAAGTGCCAGAATCACGATATTGAATTTCAAGAAAATGGTGAAGTCGCGAGTCACTTACAGTGGGTTTTCGTGCACGAAATTGCTTGCTAGGGATGGGGATGGATTCCTTGAGTGCCCAGCAAGTGAAAGGAATGCTTGGAATGGTGTAAATCGTCCTCTAACCTGCAATTTGATCCAACACTTTTTGGTGATTTTTTCAAGTTTCTTCTCAGCTTCTCACGCCTCTAACCTCCCTTTTTTTGGTCTACATTTGTTCAATATATATCATTGAGTGAATTAGGTTTACAAATGTGCATCCAATCTTTTTCAATTATGGTCTTTGATCATGATTTGATTCCCATGAAGATCTTTCCAAAATAAGCCAAAAACCAATCTTTTTATGCACAAACATGCCTTGCACGATTTGATTTTGTTGTTAGCTGTATAAGGGACCTGAAATATGCACAAAATATCAAGGCTTAAATGATTTTGATATTTCCATGATTTATTTTGATTTAATTGAAATAAAAATAAAAATAAATGGCAAAAATAAAATAAAGGCAAGTGGGAAGGATCATGGGTCGTGGACCATGTTACAAACTCAAAACAAGTACAAAAAGTTGGGCCCATTTGACAAAAATTGCTATTTGAGGCACTTTTGACTTTTGGCAATTTTGCAAAAAAGGTCAACTTCAACAATGCATAACTCCTTCAATTTTGACTCTTTGAAGGTGTTATTAGACTTTTTAGAAAGCTTAGGATGTCCCCTAAGTAACCTGTTTGTTTTAATATTATTTGGATCTTCCATGTTCATGTAAGAAGCTTTGACCCAAAAGGTGTTTTTGTTGACTTTTCAAAATGACCTATAATGTCCAACTTTATAACTTCTTGTGAGTGCATATTTTGAACTTGGGAGCTGAAGATGAATTGTAGGGAATTTCATCCTATTCAAAATGAGATTTTAATGGGTCATTTCTAATAAAGTATAAGAAAGTTATGCTTGGTCAAAGTTGGGTTGACTTTTCCTACAAAACCCTAATTTAGCAACTTTTGGGTTTTGATGAATTGTGAGAAATCCTTGATGAATCATGATCAACCCTTGATCAAATGATGAATAATTCTTCAAAATGAGGATGTTGACCAGGAATCTTGAAGTTTGACTGTATGTGGTCCGCAGTTGACTTTTTCCCTAACACAATCGACTTTCAGGCCTTTGAGCAATTGACTGCGCAAACTTCCTCTGCAAGGCTTGAAACTTGACATGGATGATCTTGAGAACATATTAGGACAATAGTGAGCATTTGGGACTATGATACGGTGGGAGAACTGACTTGAGGTTTTGCATTTGTATTCGCACTTGTTCGGTTTAGCAAGAGTCGCCACCGACTTTTTATTTTATCCTAAAGGAAAGGTTAAAAAGCACATGAAAAACCTTTTGAGATGTTTCGTGGGTTCGGGGGGTAGATTATGAAAAGGGAAGGTATTAGCACCCTTTTCATCCATGGTTATCCATGGGCTCTTAGTTACTTGGTTTTAGATCACTTGCCTTTGATTTTCAATTGCTTTGAAATGGTGTGTGTGTGGGTGTTTTGAAAATGTTTTTGAAGAAGATGCCTTGTCTTAGGCAACCATTGTAATGACTCGTGTTTGAGTGTTTTACAAAGGTGTGTATATTTTCGAAAAGATGTTTCAAATGTTTTTGAAAGTTTGTTTTGAAAGTGTTTGTGGAGTATGGTTTTGAAAAGTAGGCAAATTGTTTTTGCAATTTGATCAAGTAACTAAGAGTCATCTATCCAAGTCAACCTTGTGAGAATCCCTCCTCAACTCAAGGAGCTCACATCCAGAATTCCAGAAAGCTCTCTCTTCAGTGAAAGACATGGTAGACTGCTCAGCCTAGTCAACACCAGCATTGAAGAAGACATGATGAAAGTGTTATTCCAGTTCTTTGACCCCCTTCACCACTGTTTCACATTCCCAGACTACCAATTGGTGCCTACTTTAGAGGAATTTTCTCAACTCCTGAGAATTCCTATTCTTAATCAACTACCCTACAACGGTACAGAAAAAGAACCAAAGCCTGAAGATGTTGCTTAAGCACTGCACTTGCAACCATCTGACATCAAGGGGCATTGGGAAACTAGAAGTGGTGTCAAAGGCTTCTTGGCAAAATTCTTGTTTGAGAAGGCACAAGAGTGTTGGAATTCATTGGATCTACAAGCCTTTGAAGAAATTGTGGCACTTCTCATTTATGGGTTGGTCTTGTTCCCAAATCCTGACCAACTTATAGATGTCAATGCTGTCAAGATTTTCCTATCCAGGAATCCCATACCTACATTACTTGGGGACATCCTCCACTCATTTTACACACGAACAATGAGAAAGAGAGGTGTTCTCATGTGTTGTACTCCTCTCCTTGCAAGGTGGTTTATTTCTCACCTTCCACAATCTGTTTTGAAGAATGAACAAGGCTTAAGGTGGTCACAATGGTTGATGACCCTCACGCACTCTGATGTACATTGGTGTTCTCGGTCCAGAGAAAATGTCATCATCGTCGATCGTTGCGGTGAGTTCCCTAATGTTCCATTACTTGGCATTAGAGGAGGCATTACCTACAACCCTTGTCTAGCTTTGAGACAATTTGGATATGCACGGAGGGACGACCCTCATGACATGCTGATTCCTGACCTAGTTTTTGACTTCGACAACGATGCGTAAGGACTTCGCCAAAGATTCATTAGAGCCTGGAGGATGCCTAACAAGGTAGATAGCAAGACACTGGGGCATAAGAACTCCATCCCTCTTGAGCCTTACCTCAAGTGGGTACGAATCCGAGCCCAGAGTCTTATGATGCCTTACCCTCATATTCTCCCTTTGATCAAAGAGCATGTTAAGGAAGGAGAGGTTCCCTACACCATCCTACATCCTGACATGCCAACATCATGGGAGGAGATGCAGAAGAGTTGGATCCAACTCAAGGAAGAAAGGGATACTTTTAAAGCCAGCTTCTACGCCAGTGAGAAGAAGGTTTTGGAGCTTACCCGCCGACTTCACGAGGAGGAGACCCTCAACACTTACATCGCACCAAAGAGGATGCGCAACGTCTTTTTACCTTAAGAAGTTTTTGTAATATTTGGCCCATGAGGCATTTATGTACTGACAAAATTTCCTCTTATTTATATGACGTGTGTTCTTTTTGGTTACAACAACTTTGGATTTCTAAATCCTTGAATGCATTGCATGAATAAACATATCATTCATCATATGCATAAACAGGTCTCCACACCAGGTTTCCTTATCTTTCTGCTGTTTATTTCAGTAAGATGGATCTCGAACAGACGGTCAAAGATCTGCAGGCACAAAACTCGCAGTTCCAACAGCTCCTTATGACCTTGGCAAAGGGTCAGGAGGACCTAAAAGCACTGCTTGGGAATAAAGAGCAAGAAAAAGTGAAAAAGAAGAAGAAAAGAGTAGGGGTAGCTACACTGGGAAGAAGGTTCGAGAATGAAGCTAGAAGAGTTCTTGAATTTCCCTCTGCATCTGATGAGGGAACCAGTAAGGGAAAAGGAGCTGCACTACCTTCTGAGTCCGAAGCTGAAGAGGAAGAGGTAGAGGAATATGAAGACTACTCAGAGCAGCAATACCCGCCAGTGGACGACAAATACAAAAACCTGGAGGAAAGACTGGCAGCTATGGAGCTGCAAAGGGTTCCTGGGTTAGATTTTGAAGAATTGGGATTGATTGCTGGGATTGTGATCCCTCCAAAGTTCAGGGTGCCAATTTTTGCAAAATATGACGGGTTGTCTTGCCCGAAGATGCACTTGAGGTCATATGTCAAAAGAATTCAACCTCATACATCCGACATAAATCTTTGGGTACACTTCTTTCAGGACAGCTTGTCCGGTACATAGCTAGACTGGTTTTACCAGCTTGAAAGGTCAGAAGTGCACAACTGGGAAGACTTGGCCGCTGCCTTTTATCGCCAGTATCAATACAACACCGACTTGGCGCCGACCCGTACTCAGTTACAAAGTATGGGAATGGCCTCAAATGAGGGGTTCAAAGAATACGCCCAGAAATGGCGCGACTTGGCCGGAAGAGTGCAGCCACCTCTTTCAGATAGGGAACTAGTTGATATGTTCCCGGGGACCCTATCTGGCCCGTTCTTCAACCATTTGATCGGGAGCTCTTCCGCAGGGTTTACTGAATTGATTCTGACTGGCGAACGGGTGGAAGCTGGTATTAAGTGCGGAAAGATTCAAAGGGATGCCTCTGCATCCGCAACTGTCAAGAAACCATTCCCGGCGAAGAAGGAAGCAGCTGTTGTGTATTCTCAAAAAGGATTGGGGAGAACAGAGCGCCAGCCGACTGTAGGGGCCGTGATGATTCAAAATTCATCAAATGACCAGCCTCGTACCAATCAGTCTAGACCTAACCAGCAACGGGTAGAACGGCCGCAACGGCAGTTCACCCGCATCAATATGACGCCTGCACAAGTTCTTCCCCATTTGTTGAAGTTGAATCTCACCAATATTAGAGAAGCGCCAAAGATTATGAATACCGCTTCACCACACTATCATCCCAATGCTAAATGTGCCTATCATTCTGACAGCGCCGGGCATGACACCAACGATTGCTAGGCGCTTAAGAATAAAATTCAAGATTTGATAGACGCAAAAGAGGTTGAGTTTGATTCCCCGGAGAAGCCAAATGTAATATCCGCTCCGATGCCAAAGCATGGTCGCAATGTCCATGCTATTGAAGAAGATCTGTATGTTGCTGTTGTGGATGATCTGGTAACTCCACTATTGACAATCAAGTTAAATCTGTTGAAGGCTGGGATTTTCCCAGGATGTAAAGAAGATTGCTACTATTGTTCCTCCCTACCAATCGACTGTCCATAGCTGAAGATAGGAATCCAAGGCCTAATGGACAGTCAACAAATTCTTTTCGAAAATATTCCTGCTACTCCAACCCCTATCGAAGATGTTTCAATAATCACCATTTCCACCAATCTTTCCAAGGTCCCTAAAAATCATGTTAAGATTACATCAGCTACGAAGATTGTTCCTCTGAAAATAACCATGCCTGGGCCTGTCCCCTATAAATCTGACAAATTAATACCATGGAATTATGGTGGAGAAATATACTACCATGGTGTTAAACAAATTGAGATAATTGAAGAGAGCTCTGACGAAGAGACTACCGACATTGGAAACATTGCCGGTATGAGTAAGATTACCCGAAGTGGGAGAATTTTCTCTCCAGAGATTGCCCCTCCAAAGGCAATCTTTGGACCCTCAACTGCTGCCAAAGTTACTCCTGCACCGATAAAACTTTCTGCAAGAAGTCCGTTGATTGAAGAAGTTGTCACCCCTGTGGTTGTCCCTCCTACTTCTGCTGATAAGGGGAAAGGGATCCAAGATGAGCTCGTCAGGACGAGGGCTCAGCCATTGGTCATCCCCGAAACCTCTAAGAAAGAAATGGAGGAGATTCTAAAAATAATTAGGAAGAGTGATTATGACGTGGTAGAGAAACTGGGGCAAACCCCCTCGAAGATCTCTATGTTAGCATTGCTGCTTTGTTCGGAGGCTCATGCCAAAGCCTTGATAAGGTTTTTAAAGACATCCCATGTGCCCCAGGAAACCTCATCCGATCAATTCCAGGATTGTGTAGCCAGCCTTACCGCCGACAACGGTCTAGGTTTCTCTGATGCTGACCTGACTCCGAAGGGAAGAAAGCACAATGACGCATTGCATGTGTCAGTCGAATGCCGAGGGACCACTCTCGCCCATGTCTTGGTCGACACTGGTTCTTCTCTAAATGTGCTGCCTAAGAAGGCTCTCGATCGATTGGATTGTGAAGGCTTGGAGCTGAAACCAAGTAATATCATTGTAAGGGCCTTCGACGGGTCTAAAAGAATGGTGCATGGAGAGGTCGACATCCCCATCAAGGTAGGCACTGAAGTATTCCATTCAACATTCTATGTGATGGACATCCGCCCATCATACTCTTGCTTGCTAGGAAGACCGTGGATACATAATGCTGGGGAAGTCACTTCCTCTCTGCATCAGATGTTGAAATACCCTGTCAAAGGAAAAATCATAATTGTACATGGTGAGGAGGAATACATGATCAGTCACCTGAACTCCTTTCGGTATGTGGAAGTGGACGGCGAATTCATTGAAACACCATTCCAGCAATTTGAGGAAGTCTCTCCCAAGGTGGCAGTAGCAAAAGCGGTAGCTGAGGTACCCAAGCAGGCGGCCAGGATGGCATCTCTGAAAGACACAAAGGCTGCAATGAAGGAAGGGAAGAGCTCAACATGGGGTCAGTTGCCTGACTTTCCCCACAAGACAGACAAGTTCGGGTTGAGATTTACCGCTGCGGGGAAAAAAGCTATGTGCCGCTCAAAATTGAAAAGACACCCATCAAGATTTCTCCTCATGGAATCAATGCTTTAGAAGACGAAGACGAAGAGGGTAACATTGAAGATTGGATCTTCCCAACCGTTGAAGGGGGACTGCACAACTGGGAGGCGAAAGACTTCGTCCCCATTACTTTCATTAATCAGTAATTTATCTTTCGAACATTTCCTGTTGGTCTGTAATAATTACCTTTGAACAAATCTGCACACTACTTTTTCACCTCATGCCTTGCCCGGGGCGTGTAGGTCCATTTGTAAGGGTTTTGATTCTCTTCATAATCATATGCCATGTTTAAATCATTGGACGTTTTTCATTTTTAAACTGCTGTGTTCATTTTCTTTCCTTTTGCATTTTTGTTTGTTGAAGGATGGCTATCCCTTACACACACCCACACTCACAAATGCAGGTACCCATCCACTCCGGATTCCATGGGCGACTATTCTGTTATATCCTTCGATAACTCTGAAGATTTGGTCAATCAGGCTGAGTACGAAGATGACGAAGATTATGAAGTATCGGGAGAGCTAGCCAGACTTCTACAACAAGAAGAGAGGGCCATCTTACCTCATGAAGAGTTGTTGGAAACTGTCAACTTGGGAACAGAGGAAGACAGGAAAGAAGTACAAGTGGGTGCCAATCTGGAACCAAACGTCAAGGAACGCTTAATACAGCTATTGAATGAATACGTTGAAATCTTCGCTTGGTCTTATGAAGACATGCCGGGTTTAGATACAAATATCGTGGTTCACCGTCTCCCTACAAGAGAGGATTGTCCACCGATCAAGCAAAAAGTCCACCGGATGAGGCCCGACATGTCTGAGAAGATTAAAGCAGAAGTAATGAAGCAATTCAACGCTGGTTTTCTGGCTTTTACATCCTATCCACAATGGGTTGCTAACATTGTGCCAGTTCCCAAAAAAGATGGCAAGGTCAGAATGTGCATGGACTGCCGGGATTTGAACAGGGCTAGCCCTAAAGATGATTTTCCGCTACTGCATATCGACATTTTGATTGACAACACAACTCAGCACAAGGTGTTTTCCTTCATGGATGGATTCTCGGGCTACAACCAGATCAAAATGGCCCCCGAGGACATGGAGAAAACAACCTTTGTTACACAATGGGGTACTTTCTGCTACAAGGTGATGCCGTTCGGACTGAAGAACGCAGGGGCAACTTATCAACGCGCCATGGTAGCTTTGTTTCATGATATGATACATTATGAGATCGAAGTTTACGTAGACGATATGATAGCTCGATCACAAACAGAGGAGGAACACCTTGAACATTTGCAGAAGCTATTTGCCAGGTTGAAGGAGTACAAACTCAGGCTGAATCCAAGTAAGTGCACTTTTGGAGTTAGGTCTGGTAAACTTCTAGGATTTATTGTCAGCAACAAAGGCATTGAGGTCGATCCAGCAAAAGTGAAATCTATACAAGAAATGCCTGCCCCCGTACTGAAAAGGAGGTTAGAGGGTTCTTGGGGCGCTTAAACTATATTGCCATATTCATCTCTCATTTGACGTCTACCTGTGAGCCAATTTTCAAACTATTGAAGAAAGACCAGGTAGTCGAATGGAATGACGATTACCAAGCTGCTTTTGATAAGATCAAGGAGTATTTGCTAGAACCTCCTATTCTGATGCCACCCGTCGAAGGAAGGCCGCTGATCATGTATCTTACTGTCTTGGACAACTCAATGGGATGTGTACTGGGCCAGCATGACGAGTCTGGTCGAAAAGAGCATGCCATTTATTACCTTAGCAAAAAGTTTACCGACTGTGAGACTCGCTACTCACTGCTTGAGAAAACTTGCTGCGCTTTGGTATGGGCTGCTCGCCGACTAAGACAGTATATGTTGACTCATACCACTCTATTGATTTCCAAAATGGATCCTATCAAGTATATCTTCGAGAAGCCTGCTTTATCTGGAAGAATCGCTAGATGGAAAATGATCCTGACTGAGTATGACATCCAGTATACTACCCAAAAAGCTATAAAGGGGAGTGTACTAGCTGACCATCTAGCTCATCAAGCTATCGAAGATTATCAATCCATGAGATTCGATTTCCCGGACGAGGACATCATGACATTGGACAACATTGAAGGTAACGGACTGTATGACGGACTTGAAAATGGATCCCGATGGACCCTGTACTTTGATGGTGCTTCAAATGCACTTGGAAACGGTATCGGTGCGGTACTCATTTCCCCGGAAGGTTGCCATACACCTTTCACGGCCCGACTTTGTTTCAGCTGTACCAACAACATGGCCGAATATGAAGCTTGCATCTTTGGTCTCAGGGCTGCTATAGACTTGGGAATCAAATCATTGGTTGTGTTTGGGGACTAGGCTTTGGTTAAAAGTCAAGTCAAAGGAGAGTGGGATACCAAACATCCTAATCTTATCCCATACAAAGAACATGTCCTGACATTGTTGCCTCATTTCGAGCAGATCACCTTCGAGCATTTCCCGCGAGAAGAAAATCAGCTAGCAGATGCTCTGGCTACCATGTCCTCCATGTTTAAACTCAACTGGGATAACGAGGCTCCCCAAATCACCATCGAGCAAATGGATGAACCCGCGCACTGTCATGAGATTAATACCGAAGAAGTAGTGGAACAACCCTGGTTCCATGAAATCAAAAGGTATCTCCAGACTAGAGAATACCCAGAAGGAGCTTCAATAAATGACAAGAAGTTCTTAAGGAGATTTGCGGCCAAGTTCTTCCTAAGCAATGGCATTCTTTATAAATGCAACCATGATTGCGTTTTACTTTGTTGTGTGGACAAAGCTGAAGCAGAGTTAATCATGGCTGAAATACACAACGGCATATTTGGCACCCACCTGAGCGGACATACGATGGCTAAGAAGATTCTAAGGGCAGGCTATTACTGGTCTACCATGGAAACTGATTGCCATCAACATTCCCGTACTTGCCACAAATGTCAAGTCTACGCTGACAAGATTCATATTCCGCCTGTTCCTCTCAACGTTCTAACAGCTCTATGGCCATTCGCAATGTGGGGCATTTACATGATTGGAGAGATCAAGCCCACATCATCCAATGGACATTGCTTCATCCTGGTCGCCATTGACTATTTTACCAAATGGGTCGAAGCAGCTTCCTTCGCCTCTGTTACAAAAAATGTGGTTGCCCGCTTTATCAAGCAGAACCTTATATGCCGGTATGGTGTCCCCGACATGATCATCACAGACAACGGTACAAATCTGAACAATACTATGATCACCGTGTTGTGCGAACAGTTCAAGATTTATCATCACAATTCATCTCCCTATCGGCCGAAGATGAACGGTGCTGTTGAAGCTACAAACAAAAACATCAAGAAGATCATTCAGAAAATGACAGTCACCTACAAGGACTGGCATGAGATGTTACCGTTTGCTCTGCATGGATACCGTACCACAGCACGTACCTCAACAGGGGCAACCCCATTTTCTTTGGTATATGGCATGGAAGCTGTCCTACCCATGGAAGTTTAGATTCCTTCTTTAAGGATTATGAAGGACGCTGGTTTGAGTGAAGACGATTGGATTCAGACCCGACTTGATCAACTCAATTTGATCAACGAAAAGAGACTCACTGCTGTTTGCCATGGTCAGACGTACCAAAAACAGATGATCAAGGCTTTCAACAAGAAAGTCAAACGTCAAGTATACCAGGTCGGAGATCTCGTAATCAAGCGGATTATCTTGCCGCAAAGTGATCCCAGGGGCAAATGGACTCCTACTTACGAAGGACCATTTGTAATCAAGAGCATCTTTTCTAGTGGTGCAATGATTCTGACCACCATGGACGGTGACGAATTGCCACACCCTGCGAACGCAGACATAGTCAAAAGATACTACGCATAAAATCACCCGACAAGTCGAAAACCCGAAAGGGCGATTTGGGCAAAAATGGGCATCCCGGTGGATCGAAAACCCGCAAGGACGGTTCAGGCAAAAATTAGGGATAAAACAAAAAAAATCTGTACACCCGGCAAGTTGAAAACCCGAAAGGGCGACTTGGGCAAAAAGGGGTTTCCCGGTGGATTGAAAACCCGAGAGGGCGATCCAGGCAAAAGTTAGGGAATTAAAGCGTATGACTGTGTCTCGTCGGATCACTTTAAAGAACAATCTCTTCATCAACAAGCTCCGAGCTTCTGATCAATCCAATCATCAGCGGATGAAGCAGCGAATGGACAAACATTCAGAGTTGTAAAGGCTATAGCAGAATGGGAATCCCATAGAATTGTTACACATAACCATCTTTCTTTTGTATGAACTTTTTCAATTTTTTTTACGACAACACCCTCTTACTAGGATGTCTGTCTCCTTTGTACAAAGATACTCATAAAAAGTTAATAACAAACACTTTTCCAAATACAGAATTTTGCTTTGTCTTCCTTTTGCTTCTTACACTTATGTTTAATTTGAGAAAACGTCCAATGTTTTGTTAAATAGGCATATGCATTTGAACATAATCATTTTCTTACAAATTAAGAAAGATGATTGCCGATAGGTTAAAGGTACAGATAGATATCTTGATGCCCTTTCCAAAAGAATCCCCAGCGGAGTTAAACTCCAAATTCCTCAACAAGGTTAAAATCCAGAACTTAATTCCCCAAACAGAGTTAAACTTCAGGATCCTCAGCAGAACAAAAGCTTCCTCAAAGCTGATTTCCCCAGCCAGAGAGCCTTCCAGAACTTAATTCCCCTCAGGGTTAAGTTTCAGTTCCCCAGTGGAGCCCTAAAAATCTGAAAATACTATCCCCAGTGAAGTCAAAGCTGTTAATCCCCATCGGAGCTAAAACTTCCGACTATCAATCCCCAGCGGAACCAGACCAGTGAACATTCTCCCCACAGAGACACTTCCCACCAGATTGAAGATTCTCAGTCTCACTCCTCCAACTTGAGTCTCCCAGGTTCTGAACTCCCCAGTAGAGATCATCAGAATTCCCATTCCACAAATCACCAAGGATTTTCAATCCCCAGCAGTGGTCCTAGGATCCCTCAACAACTAAAAATCTTGCTCCCCAAACAATCAGCAGTCAGCAAGGGTTTCTCACCCTCGGTCGCCAAGGGTTTTTCTATCCCCAGCTTCAGTTATGGGTTTATTACCCAACATTTGTCAAGGATTTATCCCCAAAGAAAATTACATTTCAAATTCATCGGTCGTTCAAAAAGTTCCTTCACCACCTGTTGGAAGTTACTGTCGTCAAAGATCAAATTCTCACAAAATTCAAGTTATGAAGCCCGGAATCGACCGGATATTATCTTGATCTCCGCAGCATATTGTGAAGCCCGGATTACGACCGGATAACAGTATCAGACTACCGCAAAGCCTGGATTACAACCAGATAGTGGTATCTCCTAAGAGCAAGCTATGAAGCCCGGACTCGACCGAATAATAGTTTAGTGCCCAACAAGCTATGGTAAAGCCTGGATTTCGACCAGATACCAATACAAGTTTCTGTGAAGCCTGGATTACGACCAGATAGCAGCCAAGAATACTACGAAGCCTGGAGTCGACCAGATAGTGGTATATCTTCAACACAAGCCGTGAAACTCGGACTCGACCGAATAATAGTTTAGTGCCCAACAAGCTATGGTGAAGCCTGGATTTCGACCAAATACCAATACAAGTTTTTGTGAAGCCTGGATTACGACCAGACAGCAGCCAAGAATACTACGAAGCCTGGAGTCGACCAGATAGTGGTATATCTTCAACACAAGCCGTGAAGCCCGGATTTGACCGGATAGCAGCTCAACAAGCTATGGTGAAGCCTGGATTTCGACCAGATACCAATACAAGTTTCTGTGAAGCCTGGATTACGACCAGACAGAAGCCAAGAATACTACGAAGCCTGGAGCCGACCAGATAGTGGTATATCTTCAACACAAGCCGTGAAGCCCGGATTTGACCGGATAACAGCTCAA
Source organism: Vicia faba (assembly GCA_948472305.1). Classification (NCBI taxonomy): domain Eukaryota; kingdom Viridiplantae; phylum Streptophyta; class Magnoliopsida; order Fabales; family Fabaceae; genus Vicia; species Vicia faba. The sequence continues at coordinate 499,731,359 of OX451736.1, forward strand.
CAAGCTACTGTGAAGCCTGGATTTCGACCAGATACCAATACAAGTTTTTGTGAAAGCCTGGAGATCGACCAGATGACAGTTAATCGTTAGCAGAATGAGGACTTTCGTCCTTGAATCCCCAGTAGATTGGCATACAACCCAAACTCCTGAATCCCCAACAGTGGTCCCAGGACTTCTCCTTATCAGCGATCAAAAGGTTCTTGCTTTCCCCTGCAGCGATCAAGGATTCACTTTCCCTGGCAGCAGTCAAGATTCTTTTATACCTAGCTATCCAGGATTTATCTATCCTCAGCAAAGCAGCTCGTCAGCTTACATACGCATTCATTACATTCATGACATAAACATTGATATACATATATTGCGTCATACATTTCATGCAACATAACTTTGTGTTTCAGCTAATATTTTACCCTTTTCAAGATAAGATTAATAAGCTCAGATTCCTGAAAACAGTTTACAGATTCTCCAAACACGGATGTTAATCTATTGCTTGTTCAGATTCAACTTTTGAAAACAGTTTACGGATGCTTCCCAACATGGATGCTGATCTATTGCTTATTCAATTTCAAGATTCCTGAAAACAGTTTACGGATTCTCCAAACACGGATGTTAATCTATCGCTTGTTCAGATTCAACTTCTGAAAACAGTTTACGGATGTATCCAAACACGGATGTCAATCTATTGCTTATTCAGACCCCCAGTTTAGAGATGTTCCAAAGCATGGATACCTTTCTGATACTCACTCACTTATCAACGACCTACGGTTCAACAAACATTCCAGATGGCATCTTTAAGCCCATCCCCGACAAGATTCTGTCACCTCTCCAGATGGCATCTCTAAGCCCATCTCCAAATGGCATCTTTAAGCCCATTCTCGCATCCATGTCTTGACGAGTGCAAATTTACGGGCACTCTAGTGTCCAATCTCCTTTTACCTTCGAGATGCGAAAGGAAAACTTGCCAATCTAACTCTTCCAGTTCAAGAAGATTGAACAGGGGCAACTGTTGTACCCCAAAATTTTCCCTCTCTCTTTTTCACAAGAAATCACAACTTCAGACTTTTCCTGATTTTTCAGATTGGTTTAAGAATCGGTCAAACAGACTTTTCTCATCAGTCAGACAAAATTAGGGTTTTTCATTGATTTTGAATCAGTCAAACAGATTATCAGGGTCTTCGTTAATTTGTTTGAGTTTGGGCTCAGGGTTTGATCAGGCAGACGCTTCTTTGGCAATAAATCAAGAATTAGGGTTTGCACGCGTATTTTCAGAAGAACTTGAATCCACAGTGTCTTAATTGGCTGTCACACTGCTTTGACACCTGATTTCAGTGTGTTTCTCAAAACCTGAACCTCTGGGTTAGAAGCTAAGGCTTCTGGTTGAAAATTTGCAGTATTTGGTTTAATCAGTAAAAGGAAAGGCATATGGACGTCAGTTTGATTAACTTTGCAATGCTTTGGATTATTCGGAACGCCGGACGTTTATTGATTATTCATCATTTCTAAGTTAAAATTATTGGATAATTTCCAGTTATTATAATTCAAGAAATATAAATAATTAAATAAACAATTGAAGAGGAATTAAAAGAGAAATCTGACAAAAAAGATTTGTTTATTCATTTTGAATTGTTTGTTACAGATATTATTTGAATACTGTAAATTCATTTACAGTTATTTACATTAATATTATTACAAATAATTAAAATGAAATAAAGCTATATCCTAAATGTCTTGAAATCTTCATCTTCTAATTGCATCCTTTGCTCAACTGATTTTTACCTGCAAAAAGAAAAGGAAGAAGTCAAATGCAGATGAATTTAATTAAAAAAGGAAGACAAATAATTAAAACTCATCATTAAAGATTTTGGCCGGAATCAGTTTATTCGTCCTCTCTGCAAATCGCAAGAAGATGTTTCTTCTTGGTTCACAAAGAGGAAAGCAATGTTTTACAAGCATATGAATTATTTTGCAAAATGCACAAAGCTGAATAAATCCAAAAGTGCAAAGTGTCAACAAATTCAAGCAAACTGCATATGCCAAACGATTACAAAGTTCAAACTGAAAAGCAAGTTGCCCACGTCCAAAATGCAAACTAAACTGTCAAAATTGTCAAAGAGGCAAACTAAGTCACAAATACAAAGCTGTCAACAAAACAATGTCAACTAAGCAAAACTTTCAAAAGCGGTCAACAAGCACAAAAGCAAGGCAGAAAATTTGGAAGTATGCAGAGGAAAGACAAATGCAAGCAAGCTTGTGAAAAGGGGCATTTTTATTCATCATTTTCCAAGCCAAAAACTTTTCAGAAAAAAGGAGACATTCTAAGCAAATATGTGCTTTCTGTGGAGAGAGAAAAAGAGAGAAAAGTAACAGGCTTACAGTTTTCCAGGCAGGTCTAAAGATAAATATAACAAAATCAGAATACTGTCAGAGGGGGGCAGAATACACACAGGAAAAGATATCACAAAAAACTGTAAACCTCAAGCCTTTCAACCTGCTCAAGCATTGGCATTCAAACCAAAGCTTACTTCAAAAACAAGCCTTGAAGCCTGTATCAAGGGGACCTGCCTGCATAATACCAGAAGGAGAAGCCAAAAGCAAAGGAAAAAAATTCAAAAACTTGTTAAAAACAAACAGCCTGCCTACAAACAGAAGAGACGAGTTCACACAAAACTGTAAACTCCTGCCTTTCAACTCACAACAACACAAGCCAATAAGCCTGTAAGTCATAAAACTCAACATTCAAACTAGAAATTCAAGACAAGCCTCAAGACTGTCTCAAGCCCACAAGCCTAAAACAAAATTGTATCAGAAAACACAAACTAAAGCAAGCCTGTCAAAACCAGTACAGCAAGCCAGTCAAAAACCAAGCCAAAACCCTCAAAACCTGTTACAGATACAAGCCTAAAAGCCTGTAACTTCAAGCCTTAACTCAAACATATACCCTGTGTTCAAAGCAAGCCATTCAAAATATCCAAACAACAATAACAAAGTGCCTCAGAATATATTCATCATAGGCTAAACAACAAATATCCAACCAAAAATCAGAAGTGAAACAAGCATACAGCCATCAGAACAACATAAACATACTCAGAATCATCATCATCATTGAACAGAATCAAAGCCAAAAGGGAGAGGAAAAGCAATGTTTCAGGTTTAAGTCATCATCAACAACCAAAGGAAGCAAAAGCATTTCAGAGTCAGAAAAACATCATACTCAGAGGCGAGCAAGCAGAAGAGGAAAAGAAGTCTTAGAAATGGACAATCTAGGGTTTTCAGAGAAGTGTTCATCATAAAACCAAAAGCAAGATACGAGGTTACTAGATTTCCAGCAAGCTCTCAGCATCATACTCCCTCCGCCTCCGGCCGCCTAAGACGCCTCCCGTCCTCCTCCGTCTCCTCTCCAAAGGTAAAATTTTCTTCTCCCTTTTACACACCTCACATGAACAACAACATATAAAGGTCAGAACTTGTCAAAACAAAATCAATAACATGTAAACCTTGAAAACCTAAAAATGCATAAAACAGAAATCAAACCTTTTCCCATCACCGTCTTGCATGACCATGGAGAGAGGGGAGCGGAGATGGTGGCGTCTGGTAGCTGAGGCGAAGAGAGGAAGTCAGAATCCATGGTTCGAGCGAAGAAGAGAACGAAGAAGAAGATAGAGAAACGACGCCGCTCATCAAGACTGTAACCCTAATTCCAAAATGAAACAAAACAAAGGGAACCCTAAAGAAAACTGTAAACGCGTAGTTGGGCTTCTGCCCACAAAAGAGCCTTAAGCCCATCACAAAACTGGCGCACCCTCCCTTTTTTTTTCTTTTAATTATGATTATTTGTTTGGGCCCAGCTTTCCCCTTAAGCCCATTTACTCTTTTTTTTTATATATAAACTAATACTCTTTTTCATTTATTTATTTTCTTTTTATATAACATAATTTGTTTTTGTAAATAAAAATAACACATTAACCTTTTTTATATACAAAATTTTCTTAGAATGTTTTTTTTTTTAATTTTATTTTAGAACAATTAAAAAGGCATAAAACTTAGGTTTATTAAGTTTAGCATTTTTGTTTAATTTAAACCTTGTACATAAAAATATTAACTAAAATGCATAAACATTAATTTTCTTAAACTTAAAACATTTTTCTTTTCTTTTCTTTAAAACTTTTGTTTATATATAACATTAACAAAAAATACAAAAAGAATAAAATACTTAATAAATATATTAGGTTAATATTTGCATCATTTGTAAATAATCATGTGCATCTTACATATTTTTATTTCTCTTTGATTCTTATACATTGTTATACTTTACATTGAGAATGCGATTCGATTTGGTTGTAAATATTATTTGGACACTACTATTCCGACAAGTCTCATCCCCCATTTGTAAATATTTGTACCCCCATCCCCGGATACTTATTTGTAATAGTTTAGGACTTTAAATTCCCGCAATTTATCGCTTTCAATTATACCATGTTTAGACTTAGGGTTTGTATGCCAATAAAATCAACCGCTAGATAACCTAACACAAGACAAATGCATGACAATCAATACACTATTCACACTTGCACCCCTAGGGTAATCCCGCTTGTTGCCTTCCAAAATGGGCCATGCTTGCATGTTGAGTTTCTTTGGCAAAACAAAAACAAATCAAATGATCATAGTCCCTCGATGACGCTTTTGAAGTTGCCTAAAAAATGATCAAGTCCCTCAAGCAAATTGCCAAAGACACTTGGCACCATTGCATTCATGGTCTAAACGATGACCCGTGCCCGTCCCGTTAACATCCTAACACAAGATTGTCCACCAAATACAATGGTGGAACAATACTGTTAAAAGGGTTAAAACATAAGAAAGATCTTTGAGTAAATTTAGGGGTAGGCTACTCTTAGTTACTTGATCCAACTTGCAAAACACACTTGCCTACTTTCAAAACACACCCCACAACACAATTTCCAAAAACAACTTTCAAAACCTTGAAACATCTTTTCAAAAAGACAAACACCTTTTGTAAAACATTCGAGTAAAGAATTGTTACAAGGGTTGCCTAGACAAGGCATCTTTTTTAAAACATTTTCAAAACCACACACACAAAGCACCATTTCAAACAATTGAAAATCAAGGCAAGTGATCTAAAACAAGTAACTAAGAGCCCATGGATAACCATGGATGAAAAGGGTGCTAATACCTTCCCTTTTCATAATCTACACCCCGAACCTAAGAAAACATCTCAAAGGTTTTTACCGTGCTTTTTAACCTTTCCTTTAGGATAAAATAAAAAGTCGGTGGCGACTCTTGCTAAACCAAACAAGTGAGAATACAAATGCAAAACCTCAAGTCAGTTCTCCCACCGTATCACATCAGGTAATAAAACTCTACAAGTAGTTCAAGTTGAAAGCACACAAGTCACACAAACAACCTTAGATTTAGGCTTGCATGGGTTTTAAGGTCATATCTTCTTGAAGTTTAGTTGGTTTCAACCTGTCTTATAAAAGTAACCGGGTTCTAAAGATTCTCAATATCACTGACCATCCTTTATCGGGCATTGTTTAAGCTCAAGCAATCATTTCTTGCGGCCGAAATATCCCAAAAGTCTGATCTCAATGAGTGTAGCATCGAATATCAACCAATTCTCAGCTCTATACCGAGGCCGACTATCTCACTACTTTCTAATGGCCAAGTTTGTTCAACTATGGTTCTAAGGTCCGTTAGTGCTTCACGGCACCACGTGGTGGCCCCGTATTCTCCTCGTTTCCACACGAAGGTTACCGGTACCAACCAAAGTGCCACACCAACAAAGCTGTGATATGGTGGCAGAACCGACAGTTTTAGGAAAATGCTGGTTTGTGTTTGCAAAATGTCGCGGTAAGCAAGAGTCGCCACCGACATTTATTTTATCCAACTGGAAAGGAAAAAAGCACAGAAAAATTACCTTTTCGAGATTTTGAGTACGGGGGGTAAATTATAGAAAGGGAAGGTATTAGCACCCTTTTTATCTATAGTTTTCTACGGGCTCTTAGGTTCTTGCTCATCATTTTAAAAATTGCTTCCGTGTTTGTGTGTTTTTGAAAAGTTTTTGTTTTACTTCGATTTAACCCTTGTTTCTGTCTTCAAGAGTGTTACGAAGTGTTTTTGAAAAATTTGTTTGAAAAGTGTGTAAGTGCGGAAAAGTTTGGTTTTGAGCAAGCACCTACTATCATCTACCTACTCGAAAAAGGAATGTTTCCGTTCTTGTGTCCTCTAGACAGAGCTATCCCACTATTAGTGAGTAGGTATCACCGTCGTTGGAGTTTGTAAGGGTCAATTCGAAAGGGACGTACGATCACTAAAGCAATGTTAGGACGTCTTAGTAATAACCCTAATGTCTTAAGATCATATTCGAGGTAACATTTCCGAGGCAACCTTTCCGAGGTAACGTTTTTGAACGGGACTTTGATCTTTTGTTTAGACAAGAGGGCGACCACTAAAATAACCTATACTTAATGATCGTTTACCGAAGGCAACCGAAGTGAGAGTATACCCTAGGAGTGCGCATGTGCGAGTGATTCAATTTCAAGTTATTATCTTTGCACATTAGGGTTTGCTAACCATTTCAAAAATTAACATACATTCTTGTCATGCAACCCTATTATTATACATCTAACAGTTAATATTTGCAAAAACTAAAATGCGGAAAATAAAGCTACGCTATTACAAGGCTTCGGGGATTAATTACATAGCCAAAAACCCGTAAAACGATAAATAAACGAAAAAATTCCTAATTAATCTATTACATCCCATGAGCAATTACATCAATATTGTAAAATTAAATAAGCGCGCGCGATGAATCGAGGACGAGCAAAAATAGGGTTTTGACCCTGTCTAACCTAATTAAAAGAAAAATCATTTTTTGTTGTTTTTGATTATTTTAAGAAAATAAGGTTTTAAATAAATATGTACAAACCTAATCACCAATTAATTTAAATTAACACAAATAACTATTTTTGACCTAATTTTCTAATTTATTTTAATTTATTTTCAAAAAGATTAAAATTAACCTAAAATTAAATTAAACTAATTAAATTGAATTTGATAATAAAAAGAAAAAAATAAACCTAAATCTATTGTGATGAAAATTGGTTTTATGAGTTTTTATAAAAAAGAGTTAATTTTTGTGTTAAAAAAATGATTAAAACAAAAATAAATAAAAAAACAAAAGCAAATAAAAAGAAGGATAAAGAAAAAAAGAGGGCCTGGTGTCAGCGGCTCTGATCAGAGGATGATGATCCAGAAGGTGACGGTGATCACAGGATGGTGGTCCAAAAGATAATGGCCTGCACGTACTGGATCTAGTTCTGACTGGGATCAAGAATGTGATGAATGGGATCTGATCCTGTCTAATGGGTCAGAAAGATGATGCACTGGATCTGCTGCTGGACGGTGGATCCAGAAGGTGGTGACCTTCAGAAGACGCACGTGTTGACTCTGGCGAAAGCGAAGGAGAATATACTGAAAGCTTCTGCCTGGGGTCGAACCCAGAACCTCTGATTTCCTTCTTATGACCAACTGCGATGGATGTTAGTTCATTAACATAATAGAAACAAACAATATATCAGATCTACAGGTTTCTGGCCAGAATAACGTGCCAGAATTTAAACCGGCCAGTAGAGTCATGACACGTCATCGTCTTTCTCATGGATTTGTCGTTTAAAACTATAAACCTTTACCTACAGACATGGCATTGTAGCTATATCCCCGTGCATCTCAGAAATTGTATACTAACGATATAAATAAACCTCAAGAACATGGATCAGCTGGGTTTGACCCGCTGACTACAATGGTCTCTTCCCCTAGGGCCAATTGTTCCTGTATAAGAAAACCCTAAAACGAACCCAAAAAAAAAACCTAACAATGGTGGATCTCTGTATGGTTAGCAAAAATGCAATTAATTATGACTAATAGCTTGCAAAAGTTTCACTGAGCAAGAATATATGAAGAATTCATGCTATAAGTGCCAGAATCACGATATTGAATTTCAAGAAAATGGTGAAGTCGCGAGTCACTTACAGTGGGTTTTCGTGCACGAAATTGCTTGCTAGGGATGGGGATGGATTCCTTGAGTGCCCAGCAAGTGAAAGGAATGCTTGGAATGGTGTAAATCGTCCTCTAACCTGCAATTTGATCCAACACTTTTTGGTGATTTTTTCAAGTTTCTTCTCAGCTTCTCACGCCTCTAACCTCCTTTTTTTTGGTCTACATTTGTTCAATATATATCATTGAGTGAATTAGGTTTGCAAATGTGCATCCAATCTTTTTCAATTATGGTTTTTGATCATGATTTGATTGCCATGAAGATCTTTCCAAAATAAGCCAAAAACCAATCTTTTTATGCACAAACATGCCTTGCACGATTTGATTTTGTTGTTAGCTGTATAAGGGACCTGAAATATGCACAAAATATCAAGGCTTAAATGATTTTGATATTTCCATGATTTATTTTGATTTAATTGAAATAAAAATCAAAATAAATGGCAAAAATAAAATAAAGGCAAGTGGGAAGGATCATGGGTCGTGGACCATGTTACAAACTCAAAACAATTACAAAAAGTTGGGCCCATTTGACAAAAATTGCAATTTGAGGCACTTTTGACTTTTGGCAATTTTGCAAAAAAGGTCAACTTCAACAATGCATAACTCCTTCAATTTTGACTCTTTGAAAGTGTTCTTGGACTTTTTAGAAAGCTTAGGATGTCCCCTAAGTAACATGTTTGGTTTAATATTAATTGGATCTTCCATGTTCATGTAAGAAGCTTTGACCCAAAAGGTGTTTTTGTTGACTTTTCAAAATGACCTATAATGTCCAACTTTATAACTTCTTGTGAGTGCATATTTTGAACTTGGGAGCTGAAGATGAATTGTAGGGAATTTCATCCTCTTCAAAATGAGATTTTAATGGGTCATTTCTAATAAAGTATAAGAAAGTTATGCTTGGTCAAAGTTGGGTTGACTTTTCCTACAAAACCCTAATTTAGCAACTTTTGGGTTTTGATGAATTGTGAGAAATCCTTGATGAATCATGATCAACCCTTGATCAAATGATGAATAATTCTTCAAAATGAGGATGTTGACCAAGAATCTTGAAGTTTGACTGTATGTGGTCCGCAGTTGACTTTTGCCCTAACACAGTCGACTTTCAGGCCTTTGAGCAATTGACTGAGCAAACTTCCTCTGCAAGGCTTGAAACTTGACATGGATGATCTTGAGAACATATTAGGACAATAGTGAGCATTTGGGACTGTGATACGGTGGGAGAACTGACTTGAGGTTTTGCGTTTGTATTCGCACTTGTTCGGTTTAGAAGGAGTCGCCACCGACTTTTTATTTTATCCTAAAGGAAAGGTTAAAAAGCACAGAAAAAACCTTTTGAGATGTTTCGTGGGTTCGGGGGGTAGATTATGAAAAGGGAAGGTATTAGCACCCTTTTCATCCATGGTTATCCATGGGCTCTTAGTTACTTGGTTTTAGATCACTTGCCTTTGATTTTCAATTGCTTTGAAATGGTGTGTGTGTGGGTGTTTTGAAAATGTTTTTGAAGAAGATGCCTTGTCTTAGGCAACCATTGTAATGACTCGTGTTTGAGTGTTTTACAAAGGTGTGTATATTTTCGAAAAGATGTTTCAAATGTTTTTGAAAGTTTGTTTTGAAAGTGTTTGTGGAGTATGGTTTTGAAAAGTAGGCAAAGTGTTTTTGTAATTTGATCAAGTAACTAAGAGTCATCTACCCCTATTGTACTCAAAGGTTTTTCTCATGTTTTAACCCTTTTTAACAATTTTGTTCCACCATTGTATTTGGTGGACAATCTTGCGTTAGGATGTTTAACGGGACAGGCGCGGGTCATCGTATGGACCATGAATGCAATGGTGCCAAGTGTCTTTGGCAATTTTGCTTGAAGGGACTATGATCATTTTGATAGGCAACTTTCGAAAGCGTCATCGAGGGACTATGATCATTTGATTTGTTTTGTTTTGCCAAAGATACTCAACGTGCAAGCATGGCCCATTTTGGAAGGCAACAAGCGGAGTAACCCTAGGGGTGTAAGTGTGATTGTGTATTGATTTCATGTATTTGTCTTTATATTAGGGTTATCTAGCGTTTGATTTTATGTACATACAAACTCTAGGTCTAACCATGGTATATTTGAAAGCGATAAATTGCGGGAATTTAAAGTCTACGCTATTACAAATAAGTATCCGGGAGTGGGGTTACAATTATTTACAAATGGGGATGAGACTCAAATAGGAGAGTAATGTCCAAATATTTACAATCAAATCGAATCGATCGCAAATGTAATATGTATCAAATGTACAAGAATAAACAAATGTATAATGTAAATGTATCAATGTATTTGTGTATTGTAAATGTGTAAGTGCATGTAATTTATTTACAAGTGTGAAATGTTAATGTATTATTAAGCATGTATTTGTTCTTTTGTATTTTTTGTTAAATATGTACAAAACAAAATATTTTAAGAAAAGAAAAGAATGTTTTAAGTTTAATTGTATTTTTAGGTATTTTATTGTTTTTATGTATAAAATCTAAATTAAACAAAAATGTTCAAATTTAAGAAAATAAATATTTATGTTTTAAAATGTAATAAAAATAAAAAGAAACAAATAGTAAAATTTGTATGAAAAGATTTATTAAAGAGAGTTTTTAATCTATTAATTCAATCTAATATTTATGTGTTCTTTTTAATATAACAAAATAAAAGACAATTTTTTAGTATAAAATGAAGTACTGTTTTATTTGACAAAATAAAGAAAATGTATTAGTATAAGAATTTAATGTAAAAAAATAGTATATTAATTTGTTTAATAAAAAGATAAGATATGATTTAAGTAAAAAAAAGAGATTAGTTTAGAAATTGAATGGGCTTGGTGGATTTGGCCCAAACTGAATTTGTAAAGAATGGTGAAAGGGGGGTATGCACGTCATGAGGGGGGTGTGCGCCTGAAACGGGTTTAAGGCGTGAATGGGGCAAGGCCCAACACTTTGTGACAACATTTTCTTAGGGTTGCAATGTTTGTGTTCAAACGGGAATTATGGTTTCAGTGAATTAAGAGCGGCGCCGTTCTTCGTTTTGCTTCATCTTCGTCCTCTCATGCCAAACGTTTCTGAATCTCCCCAACCTTAAGCTACCAGGCGCCTCCTCGTCCTCCTCATGTCCAAGGTCACGCAAGCGATGGTCGCATAAGGTAATGGCTCTGTTTTAAGTCTTAACACCTTTTTTAAGTTTTCAAGCTTTGTGCGTGTCTTTTGATTATATGCGTTGTTATTGTTCTTGTTTGTGGTGCGTGGAAAGAAAGAAAAAGAAGAGAAATACTACCTTTGTAGCTCGTTATTTGTAGAGGAGAGGAGGTGGATCTGGAGGCGCCTAGGACGGCTGAAGGCGGAGGAAGCGGTGGAGCTGGCTTTGGACTGGAAAACCTGGTATCTTTGTTTTGCTTCTTTAGAGGTTTCGTGATGATAAATGAAAACCTTTGTATGACTTCCTTTTTCTCTTCTGTCTCTTTGCCTCGTATACTTGACCCTATTGGCTTCTGTATGTTTCTTTTGTTTGTATGCTTAATGATGATTATCTGAGAGCTTAGGACTCGTTGTTTTGCTTCTTTTCCTCTTCTCTTGGTTGGCTTGCTGAGATACCTGTTGATGTTGGTTATGAAAATGCGTATATGCTACAGAGTTTGATTGTTTGGGTTGGATGTTTTGAGTTGTTTGATGTATCACCCTGTGATGAAATTCTTCTGAGGGTATTGGCTATTTTGCTGATTCTGAGATGGTTTACTTGGCTTTGGGGACAAGTTTGACAGGTTTAGGCTTTTGTTATGTGAACTATGCAGGATTTAGGCTTGTGTTTCAGGTTTGAAATAGGTTGATGGCTTTTTGGGGCCTTTGATTTGATACAGGCTGGTAGGTTATAGCTTGAAACAGGTTGAGGCTTTTTGGTGCCTTTTGGCTTGATAGGTTGAGGGCTCTTTGATTGTTTGAGGTTTGTCTGGAGTTTACAGGATTGGAAGCTTTGAATGTTTTGGTCTTGGAGATTAATGCAGGTTCCTGGCCTTTGTAAGGTTTGGAGCTTTACTGGTTTATGCAGGTTGAGGGTTTGAGGCTTTACTGGTTTAGAAACACAGGTTTGGGCAGGATGCTTGATGTTTCAAGTTTGCCTGAAACAAGTTTAAGCTTGTGATATTTTGTTTTGGAGGCTTGGAATTGTTTTTGAGGCAAGTCTGTGTTTCAATGTTACAGTTTTGTTTGTGTTCCTTTTCTTGTGTTATTTCTGCCTTCTTTTTACTGTCCTGATAAGTTTGTTTATATCTTCTTGCCTAAAGCCTGTAAGCCTCCTTTTCTTCTTCTCTTTTATCTCTCTCCAGATTTTAAGCATATTAAATATTGCTTAGATGTACTTATGTTCTGAAAAGGTAGCTGGCCTTTGGAAAGTGATGATATCTTTTGAATATGCTTGCACTTGTGGTTTTCCTCTGCATACTTCTATCTCCTTTTACAGATTTTCTGCATCTTTGTGATAGCCTTTTTGATAGCCTTGACATCCTTTTGGCAGCTCTTGTACCTTTGACAGATTTGGACAGTTTGCTGTCCAGTTTGGACTTTGTTGATCTGGTTAGGCAATTCAGTTTGCCTTTGTACTTATACATGCTGTTAGGAATTTTTGAAATGGGCAAATTGTTGACAATGCAGTATGTTTGACAAATTTGAATTTGTGCAATTATAACTTTTGTGCATTTCATACTTTTTGCAAGCATTTTTATCCCTCTTTGTGAACCGAGAGAAATCTCGTGATTTGCAGAGAGGGTAAACTGATTCCGGCCAGCTGCTTTTAATGATGAATTTTAACTGTGTACGCTCTTTTATTATTTCATCTGCTTTTGACCTTTTTTATTTTTCTTTGTTTTGCAGATAAAAATCAATGGAGAGGAGTAGCAGTAGAATAATGAAGATGAAGACTTAGGAATTTTAGGATATAGTTTTGTTTTCAATTTAAATTATTTGTAATAATATTAATGTAAATAACTGTAAATAAATTTACAGCATTTAAATAATATCTGTAACAAACAATTCAAAATGAATAAACATCCCCTTTTTTTTTATCAGTTAATTCCTTCTTTCTTTTCAATTGTTTATTTTAATTATTTGAGTTTCTTAAATTATAATAACTGGAAATAAATCCCAATCATTTTAACTCAGAATAATAAATAATCAATAAACGTCCGGAATCTTGAATAATCAGAGCACTGCACAGCTAAACAAACACACGTCCACATGTCCCTTTTTTTTATTTGATTTAATCAAACACTGCAAACTCAATCCAAATGCTTCAGTCCAAATCTTAGAGTAAACTGAAAAGAACCGTAAAATTAATTCTTTCTGAGAATGCACGCACAAAAACCCTAGTTTTGTTTTAAATGTCAAAGAAGCGTCCACCTGATCAAAACCTGAGCCAACTCAACCAAACCTTAGCAATCTGCCTGAACTGCTTTAAAATCAATGAAAACCCTAATTTTGTCTGACTGATAAGAAAAGTCTGTTTGGCTGATTCTTACGCCAATCTGAAAAAATCAGGAAAAGCCCGAAGCTGTGATTTCTTGGGGAAAAGTACGAGGGCAAATTTTAGGGTACAACAGTTGCCCCTGTTCAATCTTCTTGAACCTGAAGAGTTAGATTTGGCAAGTTTTCCGTTCGCGACTTGAAGGTAAAAGGAGATTGGACACTAGAGTGCCCAAAAATTTGCACTCGGTGATGTGATGGTAGAGGGAATGGGCTTACAGATGCCATTTGGTGATGGGCTTAAAGATGCCATCTAGGGATGTGACAGAATCTTGTCAGGAATGGGCTTATAGATGCCATTTGGAAGTGTAATGGATAGTTGTGGAGATGGGCTTACAGATGCCATCGGGAGGTGTGACGGAACTTTGTTCAGAATGGGCTTATAGATGCCATTTAGAATTGTGTGTCGATCGCATAAGAGATTCCTTAGCGAGAACTTGCGTACTTGAGAAAGAAAGATAATTTCCTGGCCTGTTTCAGGGGTTGATCTTCAAACTCTTCATGCAGATATGCCCTGGCTAGATACAGGTATCGAATCTACAATCAAATGCTCACAGATATGCCCTGGCTAGATACAGGTATCGAATCTGAATTTGTCGTCTACAGATATGCCCTGGCTGGATACAGGTGTCGAATCTAGAAATCATCGTCTACAGATATGCCCTGGCTGGATACAGGTGTCGAATTTGGAAATTGTCGTCTATAGATATGCCCTGGCTGGATACAAGTGTCGAATCTGGAATTGTCGTTTACAAATATGCCCTGGCTGGATACAGGAATCGAATCTCTAAACTCTTCATGCAGACATGCCCTGACTAGATACAAGTGTTGAATCCACAATCAGTTACTCACAGATATGCCCTGGCTAGATACAGGTATCGAATCTGGAAATTGATCACTCACAGATATGTCCTAGCTAGATACAGGAATCGAATCTGGAATTTGTCGTCTACAGATATGCCCTGGCTGGATACAGGTGTCGAATCTGGAATTTGTCGTCTACAGATATGCCCTGGATGGATACAGGTATCGAATCTGGAATTTGTCGTCTACAGATATGCCCTGGCTAGATACAGGTATCGAATCTCTAAACTCTTCATGATGATATGCCCTGGCTGGATACAGGTATCGAATCTACAATGAATCACTCACAGATATGCCCTGGCTAGATACATGAATCGAATCTGGAATTATGACAGTTGATAGTAATCATCTTTGGATTGACCTTTTTCCTAAAAAGGCAAGACATCAATTGTATGCAATGTCATGATGTATGAAATGCATGAGGTCATGATGTTTTCAAGAATAAATGAGATTGTGTGATATGATGCGTATATGCATGCGTCATGGTGTATGATAATGTGATGAATGTATAAGAATGTGTTTTCGTCTAGGAAAATAAATCCTTGACGAATGCCGGGAGTTTGTTGAATCCTGGGCTGATGTTTTGAAGAGTAGAGTTCTTCGCTTCCGCTGGGGATGATGGTTGCAAGAGTAAACCGGTAGGAGAAAATGACTCCGTTGGGGAATAAACTTGTTGGAGAGATTACTCTGCGGGAAATTACTCTGTGGGAAGAGATATTTCGCTGAGGTTTTGATGAGAACTCTGCTGGGGATCCCACTGATAAGTTATGTTGGGGAATTTTATGAACTCCGCTGGGGATAGGAGAATCATGACTGCTGTCGGGGAAAGTGAATTCTTGACTGCTGCAGGGGAAGGCAAGAATCTTTTGATTGTTGAAAGTGAGAAATCCTGGGACCGCTGTTGGGGAATCCGGAGCTTGGGTTGTATGCCAATCTACTGGGGATTCTCGTCTTGAGGAGATCTTCATTGGAGAATATTCGAATACTCTGTGAGGAACTGAGAATGAGAGTCTTCACTCTGCTTGGGGATTGATAGTTGGAAGTTTTAGCTCCACTGGGGGTTGACAATTTTGGCTCCACTGGGGATTTTGAAACTTGACTCTGAGGGGAATTAGATTCTGTAAGGCTCTCTGGTTGGGGATTACAAGAATCTTTTGAGTTTTGAGAAGGAACCGGTGTAGGGTTTCCTGATGATGAGTCCGTGTAAAACTACATCTGGTTTTGAGATCGTGTCTGGAGCGTATCTGAAACTGTATCTTCCGACAGGTGATGAAGGAATTGTTGAACACTTTTGACATTCGAATGCCCCAAGTGGTGATGAAAGAGACTCTTTATGTAGATAATTTCCTGGCTTGTTACAGGTGTTGATCCACAATCAGTCGTCCACAGATATTTTCCTGGCTTATTACAGGTGTTGATCTGGAACTTAAGAAATGTTGGTCGAGGAGATACTGTCCTGGCTGGATACAGGTGTTGATCTCTGACCTGAGAAAGAAAGATGGTTCCCTGGCTTGTTACAGGTGTTGATCTTCAATCTCTTCATGTAGATGATTTCCTGGCTTGTTACAGGTATCGAATCTCTAAACTCTTCATGCAGATGTGCCCTGGCTGGATACAGGTATCGAATCTACAATTAAATACTCACAGATATGCCCTGGCTAGATACAGGTATCGAATCTGGAATTGGTCGTCATTCTGTTGGTGGTTGTAATTTCTAGCAGGTGATGAAGGAATTGTTGAACACTTTTGACATTCGAATGCCCCAAGTGATGATGAAGGAGACTTGCCCCAAGTTGATCTGCAATTGAGAGATTTTGTTGAAATCTTGACTGGACTACCCCAGGTTAACTGAGCTTTGAAAGATCTGTTGAAACCTTGACTGGACTGCCCCAGGTTAATTGGATGGTGACATTTCATGCCCCTTGTTGATAGGAGACTTGTCGTTGGAAGTGTTATCCTTCTTGAAGTGATTTTGTTCACTGAGAGAGCTTTCATTCATCGGATATTCGTTGTGTGAATTTCTTCGCTGTCAAACAAATAGCCAAATGCAAACAGTGATATTCAAGCAATGCAAAGTTTTATGTTTGTCTCGAAGTTTTGAAAAATGCGTTTTTTAGCAGAAAACTTTTCATAAGACAAATCAACACAAGATTTTAGAGCAAAGCCTTACAGGAGTCTGGATACCTTTTGTAACAGTATGCTTTCGAACTAACCCATGCTTCAATTAGGACTTTTGAAGGGTTGTAACGTGGCTTGGTTCACGGTTTAAGAAACAAAGGATAAAGGCTCAAAGTGTATTTGTACCCACCCGCTCTTCGTGATGTTCTTCAACCCTAAGCTCAGTTAGTTCGTGCGTCGAACTCTATTCGAGTTTGGAACGAATTTTGGGTGATGGTTCACCAGTTGAGTTTGGGAGACAGTCATCATCTCCTTTTTTCTTTTGCAACATTTTTCATGTTATCGAGGGTTTGTAATGACCTCTCTATTTTGATTTTGATTTGTTATCCCTAACTTTTGCCTGACTGTCTCTGTTTTCGAGATCACAGTCAGCGGGATGCCCCCACTTTCTTAAGCCTCCTTCACAGGTTTTGGCTTGGTGGGCTTTTCTCTTTTGAGAGATTGACTGCCTATGTGGTATGGAACCATCACTGTCTTGTGACTCCAAAGGAATGTCTCTTTTTTTTTGACGTCGTTCGTTGTGTTACGAACTGAGAGTTTGCGACTTCAATGCGCATTTTCTTTTGAATTAACTGAGAGACTACTCTGCCCCAGGTTTATATCAAAGGTTTCGATTGTTTAGAACAGAAAACTCCTACTTCTTTGGCTCGAAGGGGTTGACTAGGGATTATCTTCCTTATAACTCCAGTGTTTGGGAATTGAAAGAAATGCTTGTACATCATCAGCAAGGACTGTTCAAAAGCATACTGTATGAGATTATGGTATTGTTTCGTCATCCTCCCTCTAAAGGCTTGCAACTTTTTATCAAGAGTTAAATATCATAAAGAAAGCATAAGAGTAGTGAAAACGAATGGATGAATTCAAGACAAACATATGCAATGCATTAATGAAACAGAGTTTAACGTCAACAGTTAATTGTTTGAAAACAAAAGAAATTACAACTTTGAAAATTCAAATGAAGCAAAAGTCTCTCAGCTTGAGCTTTGTCACTCCAGGTGGAGAACTTTTTAAGGAAGATTTTCATCTCGCCGTCTGGCATGAACCTCAGCACTCCAATGTCAATCAGATCTTGAATCTTGTTCTTCAAGGCTCAACAGTCGTCGGTGTCATGTCCCGGGCTGTAGGAGTGGTACACACAAAATGCATCAGGATGATAGTTAGGAGCGGAGGTATTGGGCTTCCGGATAGGATCCCTCAAAGCAGTCAGATTGACCTCCAACAAGCGCTCCAGTATCAGAGATGACGGTATGTCAGTCTCAGTGAACTGTCTTCCCGACGTCTCTTGCTTACGCCGATTACCCCGTTGACGCTGGCGAGGTTGTTGTTGGGCTTGTGACCCTGAATCAAGCAGAGGAGCCTTCCCCTTGTCTTCTTGTCTGGAGGGGGGTTGAGTGGTGACTTGCTCTTCAACCTCAGATATTTGCCCCAGTTGGCTGTTCCGAAGCAGTTGGCTGACGAGAACTCTGAGTTCCTCTTGTCTTTGAGACAGGTCTTGGATGAGAGCCATCTGGCCCACTAGCTGCCCCATCACTTGGATCCTCAATGTTGCCAAATCAAACTGCAGTTCCCACAGCTGATCACTCCTGGCAATGTTTGAAGTCTCCTGGACCAAACCCTTTATGAGGAGAGCTTTCACTTCTTCTTGCCCCAAGGATAGGTTCAAGAACATTTCCTGCAGCTGAGCAGTCTGGTCCTGGATATCCTTGACACTCCTTTCTAGAGCCATCTCTTACTGAAATAAATAGCAGGAGAGTAAGGAAACCTGAAAAAGGAAAGATCGTCAAGATGCAATGCATGATATGTGGATGCATGCTTTCAAGGATATCTTAGGTTAAACACGAGAGAATGTTAGAGGTTGAACTTCGATCTTTGATTGGAGAACTTTGCACCGGTGGATGTCTTTCTACGAGAACCAAGCTCACCATGTCAAGTGGGTCATAGCCCCTGATTCAAGTTGTTGCACTCGATCTTTGATGGCATTTGTTTAGAGGAGAAACCTCTTGCCCTTTGGTAGACGTCTGGTTAAATGTAACCCTACATCAAAAGAACCCTCGAGATCCTTGAAATGGTTATTGAAAATGCTATGGTATGATGTTATGATGTTATGTACATGTATGCAAAAGCAAGTGAGTGTATATACAGATAATCATATTCACACAAAGCAAACAAGTCCTTAGGTTTAGGCTTGCATGGGGTTTTAGGTAAGTACCCTCTTGAAGTTAGTTGGCTCATCCTGTCCTAAAATAGAAACCGGGTTCTAAGGAGCTCAATATCATTGGATTGTTTTCTGTGTTCATTGTTTTGGTTTAGCCACTTAACTGGCGACCAAAATATTCCAAGAAAACAACCCTCAATGAGTGTAGTATCGAGTATCTACCAACTTCGGACTGCACCAAAGTCGGTCATCTCACAACCCCTAAAAAGGCTAGGATGGTCAAGTAAGGTTCTAAGAGTTCGTTAGTGCTTCACGACATCACTCAGCGGCCCCGTACTCTCCTTGACTGAACTCAAGGGTTACCGGTACTCACAAATATGTCACACTAACATAGCTTACTGCTTCAACCATGTCGGTATACCCCGCACAGTTCCCTCACAGTTTTTTTCTATTTACCTAAAAAGGTGCCCCAAATCCGGGTGTAGGATTTACAACAAACCCAAACAAGGACCCAAAAAGTAAAGCAATCAAGGCAATCAAAGCAAGTATGTAAAAGTGATCTAAACCCTAAGGTAACCCCACTTTTAGAAATCCCCAGCAGAGTCGCCAGTTCTGTGATACGGTGGGAGAACTGACTTGAGGTTTTGCGTTTGTATTCGCACTTGTTCGGTTTAGCAAGAGTCGCCACCGACTTTTTATTTTATCCTAAAGGAAAGGTTAAAAAGCACAGGAAAAACCTTTTGAGATGTTTCGTGGGTTCGGGGTGTAGATTATGAAAAGGGAAGGTATTAGCACCCTTTTCATCCATGGTTATCCATGGGCTCTTAGTTACTTGGTTTTAGATCACTTGCCTTTAATTTTCAATTGCTTTGAAATGGTGTGTGTGTGGGTGTTTTGAAAATGTTTTTGAAGAAGATGCCTTGTCTTAGGCAACCATTGTAATGACTCGTGTTTGAGTGTTTTACAAAGGTGTGTATATTTTCGAAAAGATGTTTCAAATGTTTTTGAAAGTTTGTTTTGAAAGTGTTTGGGGAGTATGGTTTTGAAAAGTAGGCAAAGTGTTTTTGCAATTTGATCAAGTAACTAAGAGTCATCTACCCCTATTGTACTCAAAGGTTTTTCTCATGTTTTAACCCTTTTTAACAATTTTGTTCCACCATTGTATTTGGTGGACAATCTTGCGTTAAGATGTTTAACGGGACAGGCGCGGGTCATCGTATGGACCATGAATGCAATGGTGCCAAGTGTCTTTGGCAATTTTGCTTGAAGGGACTATGATCATTTTGATAGGCAACTTTCGAAAGCGTCATCGAGGGACTATGATCATTTGATTTGTTTTGTTTTGCCAAAGATACTCAACGTGCAAGCATGGCCCATTTTGGAAGGCAACAAGCGGAGTAACCCTAGGGGTGCAAGTGTGATTGTGTATTGATTTCATGTATTTGTCTTTGTATTAGGTTATCTAGCGTTTTATTTTATGTACATACAAACCCTAGGTCTAACAATGGTATATTTGAAAGCGATAAATTGCGGGAATTTAAAGTCTACGCTATTACAAATAAGTATCCGGGAGTGGGGGTACAATTATTTACAAATGGGGATGAGACTCAAATAGGAGAGTAATGTCCAAATATTTACAACCAAATCGAATCGATCGCAAATGTAATATGTATCAAATGTACAAGAATAAACAAATGTATAATGTAAATGTATCAATGTATTTGTGTATTGTAAATGTGTAAGTGCATGTAATTTATTTACAAGTGTGAAATGTTAATGTATTATTAAGCATGTATTTGTTCTTTTGTATTTGTTGTTAAATATGTACAAAACAAAATATTTTAAGAAAAGAAAAGAATGTTTTAAGTTTAATTGTATTTTCAGGTATTTTATTGTTTTTATGTATAAAATCTAAATTAAACAAAAATGTTCAAATTTAAGAAAATAAATATTTATGTTTTAAAATGTAATAAAAATAAAAAGAAACAAATAGTAAAATTTGTATGAAAAGATTTATTAAAGAGAGTTTTTAATCTATTAATTCAATCTAATATTTATGTGTTCTTTTTAATATAACAAAATAAAAGACAATTTTTTAGTATAAAATGAAGTATTGTTTTATTTGACAAAATAAAGAAAATGTATTAGTATAAGAATTTAATGTAAAAAAATAGTATATTAATTTGTTTAATAAAAAGATAAGATATGATTTATGTAAAAAAAAAAGAGATTAGTTTAGAAATTGAATGGGCTTGATGGATTTGGCCCAAACTGAATTTGTAAAGAATGGTGAAAGGGGGGTATGCACGTCAGGAGGGGGGTGTGCGCCTGAAACGGGCTTAAGGCGTGAATGGGGCAAGGCCCAACGCTTTGTGACAACATTTTCTTAGGGTTGCAATGTTTGTGTTCAAACGGGAATTAGGGTTTCAGTGAATTAAGAGCGGCGCCGTTCTTCGTTTTTCTTCATCTTTATCCTCTCATGCCAAACGTTTCTGAATCTCCCCAACCTTAAGCTACCAGGCGCCTCCTCCTCCTCCTCCTCATGTCCAAGGTCACGCAAGCGATGGTCGCATAAGGTAATGGCTCTGTTTTAAGTCTTAACGCCTTTTTTAAGTTTTCAAGCTTTGTGCGTGTCTTCTGATTATATGTGTTGTTATTGTTCTTGTTTGAGGTGCGTGGAAAGAAAGAAAAAGAAGAGAAATACTACCTTTGTAGCTCGTTATTTGGAGAGGAGAGGAGGTGGATCTGGAGACGCCTAGGACGGCTGAAGGCGGAGGAAGCGGTGGAGCTGGCTTTGGACTGGAAAACCTGGTATCTTTGTTTTGCTTCTTTAGAGGTTTCGTGATGATAACTGAAAACCTTTGTATGACTTCCTTTTTCTCTTCTGTCTTTTTGCCTCGTATGCTTGACCCTATTGGCTTCTGTATGTTGCTTTTGTTTGTATGCTGAATGATGATTATCTGAGAGCTTATGACTCATTGTTTTTCTTCTTTTCCTCTTCTCTTGGTTGGCTTGCTGAGATACCTGTTGATGTTGGTTATGAAAATCCGTATATGCTACAGAGTTTGATTGTTTGGGTTGGATGTTTTAAGTTGTTTGATGTATCACCCTGTGATGAAATTCTTCTGAGGGTATTGGCTATTTTGCTGATTCTGAGATGGTTTACTTGGCTTTGGGGACAAGTTTGACAGGTTTAGGCTTTTGTTATGTGAACTATGCAGGATTTAGGCTTGTGTTTCAGGTTTGAAATAAGTTGATGGCTTTTTGGGGCCTTTGATTTGATACAGGCTGGTAGGTTACAGCTTGAAACAGGTTGAGGCTTTTTGGGGCCTTTTGGCTTGATAGGTTAAGGGCTCTTTGATTGTTTGAGGTTTGTCTGGAGTTTACAGGTTTGGTAGCTTTGAATGTTTTGGTCTTGGAGATTAATGCAGGTTCCTGGCCTTTGTAAGGTTTGGAGCTTTACTGGTTTATGCAGGTTGAGGGTTTGAGGCTTTACTGGTTTAGAAACACAGGTTTGGGCAGGATGCTTGATGTTTCAAGTTTGCCTGAAACAGGTTTAAGCTTGTGATATTTTGTTTTGGAGGCTTGGAATTGTTTTTGAGGCAACTCTGTGTTTCAATGTTACAGTTTTGTTTGTGTTCCTTTTCTTGTGTTATTTCTGCCTTCTTTTTACTGTTCTGATAAGTTTGTTTATATCTCCTTGCCTAAAGCCTGTAAGCCTCCTTTTCTTCTTCTCTTTTCTCTCTCTCCATATTTTAAGCATATTAAATATTGCTTAGATGTACTTATGTTCTGAAAAGGTAGCTGGCCTTTGGAAAGTGATGATATCTTTTGAATATGCTTGCACTTGTGGTTTTCCTCTGCATACTTCTATCTCCTTTTACAGATTTTCTGCATCTTTGTGATAGCCTTTTTGATAGGCTTGACATCCTTTTGGCAGCTCTTGTACCTTTGACAGATTTGGGCAGTTTGCTGTCCAGTTTGGACTTTGTTGATCTGGTTAGGCAATTCAGTTTGCCTTTTTACTTATACATGATGTTAGGAATTTTTGAAATGGGCAAATTGTTGACAATGCAGTATGTTTGACAAATTTGAATTTGTGCAATTATAACTTTTGTGCATTTCATACTTTTTGCAAGCATTTTTATCCCTCTTTGTGAACCGAGAGAAATCTCGTGATTTGCAGAGAGGGTAAACTGATTCCGGCCAGCTGCTTTTAATGATGAATTTTAACTGTGTATGCTCTTTTATTATTTCATCTGCTTTTGACCTTTTTTCTTTTTCTTTGTTTTGCAGATAAAAATCAATGGAGAGGAGTAGCAGTAGAATAATGAAGATGAAGACTTAGGAATTTTAGGACATAGTTTTGTTTTCAATTTAAATTATTTGTAATAATATTAATGTAAATAACTGTAAATAAATTTACAGCATTTAAATAATATCTGTAACAAACAATTCAAAATGAATAAACATCCCATTTTTTTATCAGTTAATTCCTTCTTTCTTTTCAATTGTTTATTTTAATTATTTGAGTTTCTTAAATTATAATAACTGGAAATAAATCCCAATCATTTTAACTCAGAATAATAAATAATCAATAAACGTCCAGAATCTTGAATAATCAGAGCACTGCACACCTAAACAAACACACGTCCACACGTCCCTTTTTTTTAATTTGATTTAATCAAACACTGCAAACTCAATCCAAATGCTTCAGTCCAAATCTTAGAGTAAACTGAAAAGAACCGTAAAATTAATTCTTTCTGAGAATGCGCGCACAAAAACCCTAGTTTTGTTTTAAATGTTAAAGAAGCGTCCACCTGATCAAAACCTGATCCAACTCAACCAAACCTTAGCAATCTGCCTGAACTGCTTTAAAATCAATGAAAACCCTAATTTTGTTTGACTGATAAGAAAAGTCTGTTTGACTGATTCTTACGCCAATCTGAAAAAATCAGGAAAAGCCCGAAGCTGTGATTTCTTGTGGAAAAGTACGAGGGCAAATTTTGGGGTACAACAGGGACCATTTTGATTCAAACATCTTGATGCAAACTGAAACCCTAATTTGAGGTAGACTGCCTTTTGAGAGAATTTGTCTGGTCAACTCTTGGACTTCCTTGAGCAATTTAAGGATCTCACTTGAAATGTATTAAGAAATATGGGAGGGAAAATTTTGGGGTACAACAACTGCCCCTGTTCAATCTTCTTAAACCTGAGGATGTAGATTGGCTTGTCTGCCTTTCGTGATCCGAAGTTTAAAGATGATTGAACACTAGATTGCCCAGAAATTTGCACTCGCATGAAGTGGTACTGGCCTTGCAATATCGAGAATGGGCTTATAGATTCCATTTGGAGGTCGATGTAAGAAGATGGGCTTAAAGATTCCATCCGAAGAAGTGTCGATCGCATAAGAGATTCCTTTGTGAGAGCCCATATACCTATTGTTGAGGAGGACCTCCCTGGGGAATGTCAATCTCTGTCTTGAGAGAAATAGAATTTTAGGAGCTTCAGTCATCCGTTATTCTACTAGGGAATCATCTCTTAGTCGGGGAGGTGAAAATGAACTGTTATCTGGTCGTGTATAGGCTTCATCGCGACCTACTGAGTAAAGGTGGAACCGATCATGTTTAATCAGGTCCATGTCTTACAGTGTTGTAGACTGCTGTCTGGAGATAAGTGAAAAGAAACCTAGATGGTAAGGTTATGAGAAGGAACCTGGATAGTAGGGATTATGGGAAGGAACCTGGGTAAGGTTGCTTCGTGAGGAGTTTAGATAAAACTGCATCTGAACCGAGAAGGAACCTGGGTAAGGTTGCTTTGTGAGGAGTTTGGGTAAAACTCCATCTAAACCGAGAAGGAACCTGGGTAAGGTTGCTTTGTGAGGAGTTTGGGTAAAACTGCATCTGAACTGAGAAGGAACCTAGGTAAGGTTGCTTTGTGAGGAGTCTGTGTAGGGCTTTAGGAGGAACCTGGGTAGGGTTACTTCAGGACAAGTCCGTGTAAAACTTCGGCAGAAACCTGGGTAAGGTTACTTTGGGCTAAGTCTATGTAAAACTTCAAGAGGAACCTGGGTAAGGTTACTTTGTGATAAGTTCGTGTAAAACTTCAAAATGAACCGGGGTAAGGTTACTTTGAGATAAGCTTATGTAAAACTTCAGGAGGAACCTGGGTAAGGTTACTTTGTGATAAGTTCGTGTAAAACTTCAGGAGGAACCTAGGTAAGGTTACTTTGTGATAAGTTTTTGTAAAACTTCAGGAGGAACCTGGGTAAGGTTATTTCGTGATAAGTTTGTGTAAAACTTCAGGAGGAACCTGGGTAAGGTTATTTCATGATAAGTTTGTGTAAAACTTCAAGAGGAACCTGGGTAAGGTTATTTCGGGATAAGTTCGTGTAAAACTTCAAGAGGAACCTGGGTAAAGTTACTTTGTGATAAGTTCGTGTAAAAATTCAGAAGGAACCTGGGTAAGGTTACTTTGTGATAAGTACATGTAAAACTTTATTTGGAAATGTATGAGAAAAGACCCGTGTAAGATTTTTCAGGATAAACCCGTGTGAAACTGCATTTAGGAGAAACCCGTGTAAGATTGCTTCGTGACGAACCCGTGTAAAGCTGCATTTAGGAGAAACCCGTGTAAGATTGCTTCGTGACGAACCCGTGTAAAGCTGCATTTGATCGTGCAGATAATTACTCTGTTTAGTTTCCGTAGCTAATATTGAACTTGCTGGAAGTTGTTGATGATAACCATCTTTCCTGAAAAGGTACATGATTAATCGTATATGATGCATGACATGCATTGTATGATGATGTTCTCAAAATAAATGAGATTATGCCGTATGCAATATGTATGCGCACGTCATGATATATGAACATGAAATGCTATTGTGGCACGTTCGAGTTTGGGAAAATAAATCCCTGACTGTTGTTGGAGAGTAATGGAAATTAAGTTCCTGACTGTCGTAGAAAAAGTGGCTCTTCTACTTCCACTGGAGATGGTGAACCAGAGATGACTATGCTGGGGATTTGCCCCTTATTTATGGATATTCTGCCGAGGAGAGACTCTGCTTGAGAACAACTCTGCAGGGGAATAATTCCGTTGGAGAGAGAAGCTTCCATAGCTGAAGGGATAAACTCTGTCCGGGATTGAGCTTCTGTATTCATAGAAATAAACTCTGTTTGGGAGAAAACTTTATGAACCGCTTGCGATTACAAAATTCGGCTGGGGAATATAGACGTCGGCTCTCCGAAAGAGCTTGGCTGGGGAAATTAACTCCTGTTTGGGAAGGCAGAGATCAAAACTTTGGTTGCCTCTACTATGTGGGGAGTGTAGATGTTACTAGGACGCATGCTGAGGATACGACAATGACATCGTATCAAGACTTTTCTGCCTCTGTACCTGCTGGAGAAAGTGCCTGCAGAGGCCTTGTGGCTTGAGTGTTATCCCAACTTATGAGGTGCTTGGTAACTGCCGATCAAAATGATAAGTCTTCTACTGATAAGCAAGTGACGAGATGACCGAACATAGTCGTACGCTTTAATCCCTAACTTTTTCCTGGACTGTCTTTTCAGATTTTCAGTCCACCGGGATACCCTTTTTTGCCCAAGCCGCCTTTTCAGGTTTTCGGCTTGCCGGGTGTACATATCTTTTTTGTTTTTATCCCTAATTTTTTCCCGAACCCTTTTGGTTCTCCGGGATGCCCTTATTTTTGCCTAGGCCAGTCAACCTAGCGGGTCTTTGTTCATGCGCAGTATTTTCTGACTATGTCTACGCTCTCAGGGTGTAGGGAGTTGTCACTGTTGGTAGTTGTGATCGGTGGATCCGGAACTGACTGTTTAACGCTGGTTCGCGAAATGTCGCGGAAGCAAGAGTCGCCACCGTCTTTTATTTTCTCCAAATGGAAAGGACAAAAGCACAGAAAAATTCCTTAAAGAGATTGCTCTCGGTTCGGGAGGTAGGTTATAGAAAGGGAAGGTGTTAGCACCCTTTCTATCCATGGTTATCCATGGGCTCTTAGATACTTGCTCAATGTGTTTTCAAAATTGTTCGCTTCTTTTCAATGTGGGTTTAAAAAAGTTTCTTTGAAAAATTTCAGTTCGACTCGTACGTCAGAGTGTTTGAAAAATTTGCTTTGAAAGCTTTTGAAAAGTGTCGGTGTGAAAAGTTTTTTTGATTTGTTTGAAATTAGAGCAAGTATCTACGAGAACCTACCTACCCTAAGGAATTCGTCTGTGTAGATGTCTTTTAAAGTAGTGCCATCCCACCATTGAGAGGTAGGTAGCACCACCGTTGGAGGTGTTCGGGTCAATTCGTTTTTAGGGACATGGTGATCACCAGAGCAATGGGAAGACACCTTAGAAGCTACCCTCATGCCAGGTTCCCGGATCATGAGGACTTACTAAGACGTCCTCTACTCGACGACCACCTTTCGAAAGGCAACAGTGAGGCGTACCCTAGGGGTGGTGTGTGCGCATTGTGTGTCATGTTTCAGTTATTTGTCTTGTCATGTTTGTTATGTTCTACGCTTGATTTTAATTAAGTCCATACATTCTTTCATGCTTTTTTAACAGTTAATATTTGCGGGAAAATAAATCTACGACTATTACAAATGGCGCGGGTCCACATCGCCAAAATTAAACCGGACCCGATTTAGCGGAAAATAAATAATGCGAAGTAAATAAAAGTGCGAAAAGTTAAAGTTACATGGCTTTGGGAGAGATACAAAATTAATTAAACGACATAAAGTAAATGTGCGCAATTAAATTAAAACAATGGGCGTTGGACCCTTTTGCAAAATATTAAAAGTTAATGAGAATTAAAAATTAAATGATTAAATATTTTTGATATTTTTGGTTTTTTTGAGATTTAATAAGAAAAGGGAGTTAATTGAAATTAAATTAAAACATTAAACCTAGTTCTATTGTTTTTTAGTTTATTATAAAAATTAAATTAAGATCTAAATTAAACCTAAAAGTTTTTATGTACAATTTTAATTATAAAAAATAAATAGATAAATATTATTATTCTGAAAAGAAAAAAAAAGGAAAAAATTAAAAAGAAAATAAAAAGATATTAAACCTAAATTCTATTTTTGGTGTTCTTATTATGAAAAGGAATTAAAGGTTAAACCTAATTAAACTAAATATTTACATGCATTTTTTATGAAAATAATTCTAATATAAACATTTATTAATTTTTGTCTTTTTCTGAATTTTAATGTTTTTTATGTTTTTTTTTTGTGAAAATATATTAATTAAATTAACAATCAAGAAAACAAAAATAATAATTAAAATAAAATAGAAGAAAAATAAAAAGGAAGGCAAACCAGGGAGGTGTAGATTTGAGAAGCCTGGTCCAATTAAGCTTGCCATTTGTTGACTTTTGGATCCAGTATGACGCGTTGACTAGGAGTGTAGCGTGCTTTTTGATCTGAACCCTCTGATGGACCAGCCAGGACGCGTGGCTGCTTGGATTGTGATGGTATACGGTGAACCAAAGCATTGTGCCTGCATAGGAATAGGTGTAGAAAAATAATATTGAAAGTGCACAGACCTGGGACTTGAACCCAGGTCTTGGAGGTTGCAAACCACTACGTATGCCACTGAACCACTGCATGTGCTTTTATTATATAATAGTCAATAAATATTATAAGAGAAAAGAATCCATTAATAAATTAAACGCGCGAAATTTTAAAAGGACCATTCACGCCTTGCCAACTCAGCTCCTTCTTCTTCATTCGTTCTTCTCTGAAAAAATAAAAGCAAGTTAACGGGGGTTTTAAACCCCCCCAAAATAAGCAATTCTTAATAATAGCGATTAGGCCACACGCTTGTATAAATTAGGCGCGACTAGCGTAATCGAATCGTCTAGAGGCCCTGAGTTTGATAGTCTTGGTCTCGTTGCCTAATTTTTCTGTATGAGAGAAACCCTCTTTTTGAGTTCCTGAAACCCTAAAAACCATTCATGGTAACTTCTCATATATGGCACAAAAACAAAATCGAACACGTTGGTTAGCTTTAGAACATGCTTATTGGTATGAATGCATCAACAAAAAACAATGAAAATGCCTTAAACATAGAACATGATCATGCATTTTTCTGGAAACTGTTTGAGTTCATGATACCGGTTCCAGGCGTTTTGGCTTGTTGTTTGTGATTGGTACACGTTCAAAATTGTCCAAGGAAGCTATTGCAATTGGTTTGGTGCCTTGAATCGCCCTATAACCTTGATTTCAGAATCCAACTTTTTGAGAATTTTTGCAATTTTGTAATGAGGTTCTGAGCGCAGCTTGCAGTCTAAAACCATTAGGGTTGTGATGCTGAGTATGTATAGAGGCTTTTAGGTCAAGAAAGTTGTACAAAATCTCATGCCATAATGGATTTCAATATATGATTTTACAAGATCTTTTTGAATATTTTTTCATGTGCAATTTGTATTCAATCAGTTCCAATCAACCCAAAACCTTCCATAATTGACTAAGCACGAGATATTGAGCCTATAATGTGCATAAAAAGATTTTTTTAGGTTAGGTTTATATTTTTCATGTATTAAAATGATTTAAATGAATATAAATTAATATAAATTCAAATAAATAATTAAAATATATGAAAATACTTCCCTTTGGGCCTAGTGGTCGTGCATAGGCTTGGCATGAAGAAACTTGGAAGAAAAATGGGCCCATTTGCATTTTTAGGCCTTTTGCATCAATGTTGACTTTTCAAAATTCCTAAAAATTTCCCAACTTCCACAAGGCATAACTTGGTCAATTTTTAAGCTTTTCACATGTTTTTGGACATTTTGGAAAGGTCTTTGAGTCCTCTAACCAATGCCTTTGGTCCCATGTCATTTTGATTTACCAATCTCAAGTTATGGCCTTTGACTTAAAGTCCCTTTTTGTTGACTTTTGAAAATGACCTATAATGTTGAAATTGATAACTTTTTGTGAGAGCATTTCTTGGACTTGGAACATGAAGATGAATTGTAGGAAATGTCTTTCTCTTCAAAATGAGCATTGGATGGAATTTTTCTGATAATCCATGTGAAAGTTATGCCCTGGTCAATTTCAGTTGACTTTTTCAGCTGTCCAAATATAGCAACTTTTGCATCTTTGATGATTTCTGAGCCAAATTTTGAGAATCATGATCAAGCATTGATCAAATGATGTTTGTGGCTTCAAAATGATATGTTGACCAAAAATTTGAACTTTTGACTGTCAAATGACCATTTTGCCCCTACAGTTGACTGTAGTGCAATCTAGGGTTTTGACTGTGCAATTTTGAGCTGAATGCCTTGAAACTTGATATGAGGACCCTTGACCACATTTGTAGGCATATGAGACTTGATTGGGCCTTTGAAAAGTTCATTTGCTTGACCAGAACTCAAACCCTAGTTTTGACTGTATAGGAGTCAGTTGAGCTGCACAACCCTTGGGGCATTTGGTGACCTGGCTTGACAATTCCTTGAAGAATATGGGAGGGCAAATTTTGGGGTGCAACAGTTGCCCCTGTTCAATCTTCTTAGACCTGAGGATGCAGATTGGCTGACGTGCCTTTCGTAATCCGAGGGTAGAAGATGATTGGACACTAGAGTGCCCAGAAATTTGTGCTCACATAGTAGCGATGGGGGAATGGGCTTATAGATGCCATTTGGAGATTGCTGGATAGGATGATGGGCTTATAGATGCCATCTGGATGTTGATCGCGTAGGAGATTCCTTAGTGAGAACCTGCATACCTGAAAAAGAAAAAGTGAGTACCTGACACGTTGCAGGAGCTGACCTTAGATGTTTGGTATAGATGTGTCCTGACTGGTTACAGGAGCTGAATCTGGGGCTTCAAACGCTGATGAATGAACCAGGGATGGTTACTACCTTAGCATGAATGGTAAGAGAACCTTGGGCGACTTTAACTTCAACAACGCTCGTTGAGAAAAATCTTGGGTGTCTTCTACTGGAATAAGAATCAGGGAGATCTTAGGGTCGATCTGACTGAACCAGAGAGGCCTTTGACTGGGTAGGAATCAGGAAAGTCTTAGGGTCGACTTACTGAACCGGTCTAGGTCTTGAAATGTCTTCAACTGGATAAGCATCAGGGAGATCTTAGGGTCGATCTGACTGAACCAAGAGAAGGCCTTTGACTGGATAAGCATCAGGAAAATCTTAGGGTCGATTTAACTGAACCGGTCTAGGTCTTGAACTATCTTCAACTGGACAAGAATCAGGGAGATCTTAGGGTCGATCTGACTGAACCAGAGAAGGCCTTGGACTGGGTAAGAATCAGGAAAATCTTAGGGTCGATTTAACTGAACCGGTCTAGGTCTTGAAATATCTTCCACTGGACAAGAATCAGGGAGATCTTAGGGTCGATCTGACTGAACCAGAGAAGGCCTTTGACTGGATAAGAATCAGGAAAATCTTAGGGTCGATTTAACTGAACCGGTCTAGGTCTTGAAATGTCTTCAACTGGACAAGAATCAGGGAGATCTTAGGGTCGATCTGACTGAACCAGAGAAGGCCTTTGACTGGATAAGAATCAGGAAAATCTTAGGGTCGATTTAACTGAACCGGTCAAAGTCTTGAGATGTGATTGAGAATTTAAACTGCATCTTTCCTGAAAGGTAAAAGTCAGTCATATGCAATGCATGATATGGATCAAGCAATGATGTTCTCAACATAAATGAGATTCGTATGATATGATGCAGTGCGTTATGCATGCTATAATGATGTATGTGATGTTTTATGTATGTTTTTGTCTAGGAAAGTGAATCCTTGACGGGTGCCGGGAAGTTGCATCCTGGGCTGACTTTGAAGAATAAATTTTGCCTCCGCTGGGGATGATAACTGCAAGAATACCGGTAGGAGGAGATGACTCCGTTGCGGAATAAACTTGGCAAATGGAAGATTCTGCGGGGCGAACAATGCTCTAGCGACCATGCTGGGAAGCAATACTCTGTGGGAAGGGGGATGCCTTGCTGAATTGTTGATAATAGCTTGCTGGGGATACCCTTGTTGTTGGAAGTGTTGATAAACTTCGCTGGGAGTAAGAAAGACTGTGTTGACGCCGACCCTTCCGTGGCTTTTAGCTGAGGATAACCCAGTTATATCCTGTTAAGGAAATAACTCTTTGAATGAAGCCGGGAGACGCGTTCGTGCTTCGCGAGGGATAAGCTTCCAGAATTTGCTGGGGATAAGCTTACTGCTTGGGGGTTTGAATTCCAACTTTACTGGTGAAGCTGGATTGGACTCTTCCGGGGGAGTTTTGGATTTGTAATTTTGTAAGTTGAAGGAGGGAACCTAGGTAGGGTTGCCTGTTGATGAGCTCGTGTAAAACCGCATCTGGAATTGAGAAGGAACCTGGGTAGGGTCACTTTGATGATGAGTTCGTGTAAAACTTCATTTTTGGAAAGGGAGAACCTGTGTAGGGTTTCTGGGTGACGAGTCCATGTAAAACTGCATCTTGAAGAGAGAGAACCGGTGTAGGGTTGCTTGGTGAGGAAAGTTCATGTAAAATTTCTTGATGAACCAGGGTAAGGTTACTGGAGATGAGTCCATGTGAGACTTCTGGGGGAACCGGGGTTAGGTTACCTTGGGGTAAATCCATGTGAGATTTCTGGGAGAACCGGGGTAAGGTTTCTTGGATAAGTTTGTGTAGAAACTTCTTGGGGAACCGGGGTTAGGTTACCTTGGAATAAATCCATGTAAGATTTCTTGACGAACCGGGGTAAGGTTGCTTGTGGAGAATGAGTCTGTGTATGACTTTGTCTGAAAATTGAGAGGGAACCGGTGTAGGGTTGCATGATTTTGATTAAGTGGATGATTGTCCTGTTTGGTTTCGGATGTTAACCCGTGATCTGGAATTTGTAAATGTAGATGGTAATCATCCTTGTGTTGATCTTTCCTTTGTACCTTGGTTGACAGAGCAATTAGATCGCCTGGATAACTCGTTATTGCCCCTGCTTCTGAGGTGAGGGAAGAGGATACCTGTGTGGGTATTCTGACAATTCTTCTGGAAGACAAATGACGAGATGCCGGGACATAGTTGTACGCTTAAATCCCTAATTTTTGCCTGGACCGCCCTTTCGGGTTTTCGGTCCACCGGGATACCCATTTTTGCCCAAGCCGCCTTTTCAGGTTTTCGACTTGCCGGGTGTACAGATTTTTTCATTTCATCCCTTCATTTTGCCCGAACCCTTTTGGTTCGCCGGGAATCCCTTATTTTTGCCTAGGTGTGTCAACCTAGCGGGTCTTTGATTATGCGCAGTATTTTTCGACTATGTCCGTGCTTTCAGAATGTAGGGAGTTGCCCCTTGTTAGAAGTGTTTTGTCATGCCACCAGAAGGTATTTGATCAGGCAAGATTCGTTGTTGGAATGCCCCAAGTGACTCAGGTGGAGATTTTCCCCAGGCTATTTGGCCTTTGAGAGATTCTCCGAATCTTGATTGGACTGCCCCAGATGATGGACCACGATCATATCATGCCCCTTGATGGGAAGTACTTTTGTTCACTAGGTATTCCTCGTGCGAATTTCCCTGCTGTTCAAATAAAAAGTCATATGCAAACAAAGTTATGTTAAAAATGCAAAGCTCATGTCTGTCTTGAAGATTTTAAAAATGCATTATTTTTCATAAAACAAGTGAATGTTTGTAAAACGTGATGTCAACTCCGTATTTTACCGTAAGCCTTAAGGAGTCAGGATACCTTTCGTACAGTATGCTTTCGAACTAACCCATGCTTCAGCTAGGACTTTTGAGGGTTGTAACGTGGCCTGGTTCACGGTTTAAGAAACAAAGGATAAAGGCTCAAATTTTATTTGTACCCACCCGCTCTTCGTGATGTTCTCCAAACCTAAACTCAGTTGATCATACGTTAGACCTTGTTTGAGTCTTTGCTTTGATTTTTCGGTGATGATTCGGATGTTGACAATTTGTTTTGAATAGGCAGTCATTCCC
This sequence comes from Vicia faba, assembly GCA_948472305.1. NCBI lineage: Eukaryota > Viridiplantae > Streptophyta > Magnoliopsida > Fabales > Fabaceae > Vicia > Vicia faba. The sequence continues at coordinate 499,765,100 of OX451736.1, forward strand.
CTTTTTTTTTTGTTGAGGGTTTATAGGACCTCTTTCTTGATTTTTGTTATCCCTTTCTTTTTTTTGCCTGAACTGTTTCCTTTTTTGGAATTACAGTCAGCGGGATGCCCCAGTTTCATAAGTCCCCTTTGTAGGTTTTGACTTTTGGGCTTTTTGTTTATGATTTTTTTTTATAACGACTGCCTGTCTTTATGATTGTTATGAACCATCACTGTTTTTTTTCGTAAGGATCTCTTTGGTGCCATTCGTTATGCACTTGGATCAACTGAGAACTACCCTGCCCCAGGTTATGATAAAGGGTTTTAATTTTCGAAAATAAAAACTCCTACTTCTTTGGCTCAGATGGGTTGACGAGGGTTTATCATCCTTATAACTCCAGTGTTTAGGAATTGAAACAATGCCTGTACCTCATCAGCGGGGTCTGTTCAAAAGCATACTGTAATGATCGTGGTATCGTTTTCGTCATCCTCCCTCAAGAGGCTCAGAATTATTAACCGAGAGTTGACATCAGAAAAAATATGAAAAGAATTTGCATTTAGTGAATACGAATATATTGATTCAAAATAGACATAAGCAATGCATTAATGAAATAACAATGTTTCACATGAATAAGTGTTTGAACAAAAAGAAAGGAATTACAACTTGAAAAAATCCTAATGAACAAAAATTTCTAGCTTGAGATATTTATCTCAGGTGGAGAATTCTCAGCGGAAGATTTTCATCTCGCCATCCGGCATGAACTCTATCACCCCTTTGTCAATCAAATCCTGGATTTTGTTCTTCAAGGTCCAACAGTCGTCTGTAGCATGCCCCGGGCTGTCTAAATGATAAGCGCAGCGGGTGTCGGGGTTATACCTCGAAGGTGTCCTGTTGGGATTCTTGGGAGGGTCCTTTAGAGTGATCAGATTGACCTCCAGCAAGCGCTTCATTATAAAGGATGAGGGTATATCAGTCTCCGAGAAATGTCTTCCGGGTACATTTCGTTTACGCTGACTACCCCGTTGAGGCTGGGCTCGTGACCCTGAAGCAAGCTGAGGATATTTTCCTTTGTCTTCTTGCCCCGCATGTGGTTGAATGATGGCTGGAGCTTCCCCCTTGGCTGTTTGCCCTACTGGATTATTTGGAAGCAGCTTGGTGACAAGGGCTCGGAGCTCTTCTTGTTTTTGAGCTAAGTCCTGAATGAGAGTCATTTGGCCCACCAATTGCCCCATCATTTGGATCTTCATGGTTGCCAACTCAATTTGCAGCCCTTCCAGCTGATCGTTCCTGATGCCCCCTGCATTCCCTAAGGTCAAGTTCCTGGTGAGGAGAGTCTTTATTTCTTCTTGCCCCTGGGATAGGTTCAAGAACATTTCTCGCAGTTGGGCATTCTGAGTACGGAGATCTTGGTTGTCTGGTTGGAAGGCCATTGCTGAAATAAACAGCGAAGAAGGGTAAGCAACCTGTCAAAGGGATACCTGCAATGCAATGAGATGTATGATATGCATGCAATGATTTCAAGGACCTCGTGGGGTAAACAAGAAAATCTGTTAGCAATTGGATCCGGTAGCTTGATTGAAGGAAACCCATGTTGTTGAGAATTCTTCTTCAAGTGTCAAAGGCTCACCATATCCAGTGGGTCATAGCCCCTGACAACCTTGGCTAGAGGAAAATAAATCCCCTTTGCCCCTTACTGGGTGTTTGTTCATCATGACCTGCATCGCAAGCCCTTGAGATCCTTGAAATGGGTTAGGATGTATGCAATGGTATGATGTCATGCTATGCATGGGGTAATGCAAGTAACCCTGTTATGAGTCCCAATTAAGGACTATAAACAAACCCTGCAAGAAATTCAGTATACTTTGTTATGAGTCCCAATTAAGGACTATAAACAAAACCTGCAAGAAATTTGGTAAACCCTGCCATGAGTCCTAGTTAAGGACTATAAACAAGACCTGCATGAAACTTAGTACCCCGTTATGAGTCCCAATTAAGGACTATAAACAAGACCTGCAAGTAATTTGGTAAACCCTGTCATGAGTCCTAGTTAAGGACTATAAACAAGACCTGCAAGAAACAAGTGTCAGGTAACAAGTACGCAAGTAGGCAAGTACGAAGGCACACAAGTCACACAAGAGAAACCCTTAGAGTTTAAGGCCAGCATGGGGTCTGGGTATTACCCTCTTGAAGTTGGTGGGTTCAACCTGTCCTAATCAAAGTAACCGGGTTCTTAGAGGTTCCCAATATCATTGACTGCCCTCAATCGGTCATAACTCCAGCATCGCAATCTTTTCTTGCAGCCAGAACCATCACGAGAGTTTAGCCTCAATGGGCGTAGCATACTGCTACAATTCTAAAGGCCAAGTTGTGTCAACTAAGGTTCTAAGGTTGTTGGTGCTTAATGACTCCTTAGAAGACCCATATTCTCCTCGTTGCGACACAAGGGATATCGGTACAGACTAAGGTGTCACACCAATGTAGCCACTGCTTCACCTGTGTCGGTCTACGCCGGACAGGTCCCTCACAGCTTATGCTACCTAAACAGGGTATCCCCAGATCCGGGTTAGGATCTCTAGAACTCCGATGCGACCCACAATGATAAAGCAAGCAAAGAAGACAATTGAAAACACAGTGATCTTAATCCTAAGGTACACCCCACTTTATATGGTATCCCCAGCAGAGTCGCCAGTTCTGTGATCGGTGGATCCGGAACTGACTGTTTAACGCTGGTTCGCGAAATGTCGCGGAAGCAAGAGTCGCCACCGTCTTTTATTTTCTCCAAATGGAAAGGACAAAAGCACAGAAAAATTCCTTAAAGAGATTGCTCTCGGTTCGGGAGGTAGGTTATAGAAAGGGAAGGTGTTAGCACCCTTTCTATCCATGGTTATCCATGGGCTCTTAGATACTTGCTCAATGTGTTTTCAAAATTGTTCGCTTCTTTTCAATGTGGGTTTAAAAAAGTTTCTTTGAAAAATTTCAGTTCGACTCGTACGTCAGAGTGTTTGAAAAATTTGCTTTGAAAGCTTTTGAAAAGTGTCGGTGTGAAAAGTTTTTTTGATTTGTTTGAAATTAGAGCAAGTATCTACGAGAACCTACCTACCCTAAGGAATTCGTCTGTGTAGATGTCTTTTAAAGTAGTGCCATCCCACCATTGAGAGGTAGGTAGCACCACCGTTGGAGGTGTTCGGGTCAATTCGTTTTTAGGGACATGGTGATCACCAGAGCAATGGGAAGACACCTTAGAAGCTACCCTCATGCCAGGTTCCCGGATCATGAGGACTTACTAAGACGTCCTCTACTCGACGACCACCTTTCGAAAGGCAACAGTGAGGCGTACCCTAGGGGTGGTGTGTGCGCATTGTGTGTCATGTTTCAGTTATTTGTCTTGTCATGTTTGTTATGTTCTACGCTTGATTTTAATTAAGTCCATACATTCTTTCATGCTTTTTTAACAGTTAATATTTGCGGGAAAATAAATCTACGACTATTACAAATGGCGCGGGTCCACATCGCCAAAATTAAACCGGACCCGATTTAGCGGAAAATAAATAATGCGAAGTAAATAAAAGTGCGAAAAGTTAAAGTTACATGGCTTTGGGAGAGATACAAAATTAATTAAACGACATAAAGTAAATGTGCGCAATTAAATTAAAACAATGGGCGTTGGACCCTTTTGCAAAATATTAAAAGTTAATGAGAATTAAAAATTAAATGATTAAATATTTTTGATATTTTTGGTTTTTTTGAGATTTAATAAGAAAAGGGAGTTAATTGAAATTAAATTAAAACATTAAACCTAGTTCTATTGTTTTTTAGTTTATTATAAAAATTAAATTAAGATCTAAATTAAACCTAAAAGTTTTTATGTACAATTTTAATTATAAAAAATAAATAGATAAATATTATTATTCTGAAAAGAAAAAAAAAGGAAAAAATTAAAAAGAAAATAAAAAGATATTAAACCTAAATTCTATTTTTGGTGTTCTTATTATGAAAAGGAATTAAAGGTTAAACCTAATTAAACTAAATATTTACATGCATTTTTTATGAAAATAATTCTAATATAAACATTTATTAATTTTTGTCTTTTTCTGAATTTTAATGTTTTTTATGTTTTTTTTTTGTGAAAATATATTAATTAAATTAACAATCAAGAAAACAAAAATAATAATTAAAATAAAATAGAAGAAAAATAAAAAGGAAGGCAAACCAGGGAGGTGTAGATTTGAGAAGCCTGGTCCAATTAAGCTTGCCATTTGTTGACTTTTGGATCCAGTATGACGCGTTGACTAGGAGTGTAGCGTGCTTTTTGATCTGAACCCTCTGATGGACCAGCCAGGACGCGTGGCTGCTTGGATTGTGATGGTATACGGTGAACCAAAGCATTGTGCCTGCATAGGAATAGGTGTAGAAAAATAATATTGAAAGTGCACAGACCTGGGACTTGAACCCAGGTCTTGGAGGTTGCAAACCACTACGTATGCCACTGAACCACTGCATGTGCTTTTATTATATAATAGTCAATAAATATTATAAGAGAAAAGAATCCATTAATAAATTAAACGCGCGAAATTTTAAAAGGACCATTCACGCCTTGCCAACTCAGCTCCTTCTTCTTCATTCGTTCTTCTCTGAAAAAATAAAAGCAAGTTAACGGGGGTTTTAAACCCCCCCAAAATAAGCAATTCTTAATAATAGCGATTAGGCCACACGCTTGTATAAATTAGGCGCGACTAGCGTAATCGAATCGTCTAGAGGCCCTGAGTTTGATAGTCTTGGTCTCGTTGCCTAATTTTTCTGTATGAGAGAAACCCTCTTTTTGAGTTCCTGAAACCCTAAAAACCATTCATGGTAACTTCTCATATATGGCACAAAAACAAAATCGAACACGTTGGTTAGCTTTAGAACATGCTTATTGGTATGAATGCATCAACAAAAAACAATGAAAATGCCTTAAACATAGAACATGATCATGCATTTTTCTGGAAACTGTTTGAGTTCATGATACCGGTTCCAGGCGTTTTGGCTTGTTGTTTGTGATTGGTACACGTTCAGAATTGTCCAAGGAAGCTATTGCAATTGGTTTGGTGCCTTGAATCGCCCTATAACCTTGATTTCAGAATCCAACTTTTTGAGAATTTTTGCAATTTTGTAATGAGGTTCTGAGCGCAGCTTGCAGTCTAAAACCATTAGGGTTGTGATGCTGAGTATGTATAGAGGCTTTTAGGTCAAGAAAGTTGTACAAAATCTCATGCCATAATGGATTTCAATATATGATTTTACAAGATCTTTTTGAATATTTTTTCATGTGCAATTTGTATTCAATCAGTTCCAATCAACCCAAAACCTTCCATAATTGACTAAGCACGAGATATTGAGCCTATAATGTGCATAAAAAGATTTTTTTAGGTTAGGTTTATATTTTTCATGTATTAAAATGATTTAAATGAATATAAATTAATATAAATTCAAATAAATAATTAAAATATATGAAAATACTTCCCTTTGGGCCTAGTGGTCGTGCATAGGCTTGGCATGAAGAAACTTGGAAGAAAAATGGGCCCATTTGCATTTTTAGGCCTTTTGCATCAATGTTGACTTTTCAAAATTCCTAAAAATTTCCCAACTTCCACAAGGCATAAATTGGTCAATTTTTAAGCTTTTCACATGTTTTTGGACATTTTGGAAAGGTCTTTGAGTCCTCTAACCAATGCCTTTGGTCCCATGTCATTTTGATTTACCAATCTCAAGTTATGGCCTTTGACTTAAAGTCCCTTTTTGTTGACTTTTGAAAATGACCTATAATGTTGAAATTGATAACTTTTTGTGAGAGCATTTCTTGGACTTGGAACATGAAGATGAATTGTAGGAAATGTCTTTCTCTTCAAAATGAGCATTGGATGGAATTTTTCTGATAATCCATGTGAAAGTTATGCCCTGGTCAATTTCAGTTGACTTTTTCAGCTGTCCAAATATAGCAACTTTTGCATCTTTGATGATTTCTGAGCCAAATTTTGAGAATCATGATCAAGCATTGATCAAATGATGTTTGTGGCTTCAAAATGATATGTTGACCAAAAATTTGAACTTTTGACTGTCAAATGACCATTTTGCCCCTACAGTTGACTGTAGTGCAATCTAGGGTTTTGACTGTGCAATTTTGAGCTGAATGCCTTGAAACTTGATATGAGGACCCTTGACCACATTTGTAGGCATATGAGACTTGATTGGGCCTTTGAAAAGTTCATTTGCTTGACCAGAACTCAAACCCTAGTTTTGACTGTATAGGAGTCAGTTGAGCTGCACAACCCTTGGGGCATTTGGTGACCTGGCTTGACAATTCCTTGAAGAATATGGGAGGGAAAATTTTGGGGTGCAACAGTAGTGTTGTGTTGCCACACTACCAGAAGATGTTTGTTTGATCGTACATGATTCATTGCTGGAATTCATGCCCAATGCCCCCAAGTGATTCAGATGGAGATCTACCCCTGGCTATTTGGCATCTTTGAGAGATTCCTTGAATCTTGACTTGACTGCCCCAGATGATGGACAATGATCATGCCGTGCCCCTTAGTTGGAAGTGTTTTTCCACTTGAGGTGATCCTTTTTATTGAGAAGGTTTTTGTTCACTAGATATTCGTCATGCGAATTTCTCTACTGTTGAACAAATAGTCATATACAAACAATGTTATTTTAAGAATGCAAAGCTTATGTCTGTCTTGAAGTTTTGAAAATGCGGTTTTTTTATAGAAAAAATAGAATTTTGCAAAGATGTGATATCAACTCAGGATTTGTAATGGAGCTTCAGGAGTCAGGATACCTTTTATAACAGTATGTTTTCGAATTAACCCATGCTTCAGCTAGGACTTTTAAGGGTTATAACATGGCCTGGTTCACGGTTTAAGAAACAAAGGATAAAGGATCAAATTTTATTTGTACCCACCCGTTCTTCGTGATGTTCTTCGATCCTATACTCAGTTAATTGTGCATTTAGATCCCGTTTGAGTCTTGGAATATTTCCCTTGATGTTCCAGTGATAGTTCAGATACTGAAAGTTTACTTGAAAAAGGCAGTCATTTTGTAATCTTTTTTTTTGCCGAGGATTTGTAGTAACCTCTTTTTTGGTTTTATTATCCCTATCTTTTGCCTGAACTGTTTCTTTTTGTGATTACAGTCAGCGGGATGCCCCAGTTTTTTTCTTAAGTCTCCTTCATAAGTTTTGACTTAATGGGCGTTTATTTCGAGAGATGATGACTGCCTGCCTTGATGATTATAGGGAACCATCACCGTCTTTTGTTTCGGAAGGATGTCTTTGATGCCATTCATTATGTATGAAGTAGAATATTGCGACTGAACACGCATCTGAATTAACTGACAAACTACCCTGCCCCAAGTTATGATTAAGGGTTTTAATTTGTGTGAAAAGAAAACTCCTACTTCTTTGGCTCGAAGGGGTTGACTAGGGATTATCTTCCTTATAAATCCACTATTTAGGATTTGAAACAATGCCTGTACATCGTCAACAAGGTCTGTTCAATAGCATACTGTAGAGATTGTGGTATCGTTTTCGTCATCCTCCCTCTAAAGGCTTACATTTTTTTAGTCGAGAGTTGAATATCACGAAAAGGAAATATAAAGCAATTTAAGCATAATGAAAAAAAATTAATTCAAGACAGACACGTGTAATGCATTAATGAAATAAAAAATTTTTACATGACAATAATTGTTTGAATAAGAAAAGAAAATACAACTTCAGAATTCAAATGAACAAAAATGCTTTCAATCCTAGCCATGTTTTGGAAAGGGAGCAATGATCACATTGGGAGTCTCAAGAGGGTCGAATTTTATCTCCTTGGCGTCAATCATATTCAGAATGATAAACACACCTTGCATCTGGGTTGTAGTTAGGAGAAGAAGTCTTAGGGTTCGGATGAGGTCCTATCAACGTAACTAGATTCATCCTTAACATGTGTTGTAAAGTTTGAGACAGCGGCATGTTGAGTTTGGTAAACTGCCTCTTGGGTGTATCTGGCTTACTCTGATTAACCCGTTGTTTTTGGAGAGGTTGTTGTTGGACCTGTGAGGTAGTAGAAATTTGGAAAGGTCCACTCTTCACCAAACCAAACTCTTGTCTTCTTGGAGGTTGATCAATGACTTGGTCCCCAGCCTCGACTATTTGCTTCATACTGTTGTATCCGTCTTGATAAAGTTGGTTGATGATGGCTTTCAGCTCTTCTTGCCTTCGGGCTAGGCCTTGGATAAGAGCCATCTGCCCCAACATCTGGGTTCTCATTGCACCTACCTCAGCTTGCAGTTGTTCCAGCCATTCATCCTTATTGTATTCAGGACTTTTCTTGACCAAGTTCCCAACGAGGAGTGTTTTCAACTCTTCCTGCCCCTTGGATAGGTTTAGGAATATGTCCCTGAACTGAGCTTCTTGAGTTTGAAGATCTTTGTTGTCTTGTTTGAGAGCCATTGCTGAAATAAACAACGAGAACATGAGAGACCTGTACTGGAAGACCTGTTATGCAATGATATGTATGATATATGTATGCAATGTTTTCAAGGATCTCATAGGGTAAACAAGAAACCGTTAGAATTTGGTTGCAGCTTGATTGAAGAAACTTCGTGTCGTTAAGAGTCCTTCTTCAAGAGTCAAGCTCACCATATCGAGTGGGTCATAGCCACTGACTCAAGTTATCATGTTTTGATCTCTAGACGACATTGGCTAGAGGAAAATAAATCCCCTTGCCCCTTGCTAGACGCCTGATTTACCATGACCTGCATCACAAACCCTTGAGATCCTTGAAATGGTTAAGGAAATGTTAAGGCATGATGTTATGAAGTGTATGTTATACGTTTAAGCAAAAGTGCGAGGTGATGTAAGCAAGTAAATCCGGTAATAAATCCAAGTTATTGGATAAGGACTGTAAACAAAACCTGCAAGGAACTCATGTTGTCAGATAATAAAACTATGCAAGTAGTTCAAGTTGAAAGCACACAAGTCACACAAACAACCTTAGGTTTAAGGATTGCATGAGGTTAAAGGTAATACCCTCTTGAAGTTAAGTTGGTTTCAAACCTGTCCTAGAAAAAGTAACCAGGTTCTAGAGGATCTCAATATCACTGACCATCCTCCATCGGTCATGGTTTCAACTGATGCAATCTTTTCTTGCGGCTGAAATTATTCCGAGAGTATGATCTCAATGAGTGTAGCATCGAGTATAAACCAGTTCTCATCTCTACACCGAGGCCAGCTATCTGGCTACTTTCTAATAGCCAAGTTGGTCGATTAAAGGTTCTAAGGTCAATTGATTCTTAACGACACACATAGCGGCCCCGTATTCTCCTCGTTTCTCCACAAGGGATACCGGTACCAACCAATGTGCCACATCAATGTAGCTACTGCTTTAACCGTATCGGTCTATGCCATACAGTTCCCTCACAGTTTATTGCTACTTACCTAAAAGGTGTTCCCCAAATTCGGGTTAGGATCTATAGTAACTCCGATACAAAACCCTTTAACAGTAAAGCAACTAAAACAAACAAGAAAAGTAATTTATGATGAACTAATCCTAAGGTATACCCCACTTATTTCATCCCCAGCAGAGTCGCCAGTTCTGTGATACGGTGGCAGAACCGACAGTTTTAGGAAAATGCTGGTTTGCATTTTGTGTTTGTGTTTGCAAAACGTCGCGGTAAGTAAGAGTCGCCAACGACTTTTATTTTATCCAACTGGAAAGGAAAAAAGCACAAAAAAATTTCTTTTTCGAGATTTTGAGTACGGGGGGTAAATTATAGAAAGGGAAGGTATTAGCACCCTTTCTATCCATAGTTTTCTACGGGCTCTTAGGTACTTGCTCATCATTTTAAAAATTGCTTCCGTGTTTGTGTGTTTTTGAAAAGTTTTTGTTTTACTTCGATTTAACCCTTGTTTCTGTCTTCAAGAGTGTTACGAAGTGTTTTTGAAAACTTTGTTTGAAAAGTGTGTAAGTGTGGAAAAGTTTGGTTTTGAGCAAGCACCTACTAGCATCTACCTACTCAAAAAAGGAATGTTTCCGTTCTTGTGTCCTCTAGACAGCGCTATCCCACTATTAGTGAGTAGGTAGCACCATCGTTGGAGTTTGTAAGGGTCAATTCGAAAGGGACGTACGATCACTAAAATAATGTTAGGACGTCTTAGTAATAACCCTAATGTCTTAAGATCATATTCGAGGCAACATTTTCGAGGCAAGCTTTCCGAGGAAACGTTTCCGAACGGGACTTTGATCTTTTGTTTAGACAAGAGGGCGACCACTAAAATAACCTATACTTAATGATCGTTTACCGAAGGCAACCGAAGTGAGAGTATACCCTAGGAGTGCGCATGTGCGAGTGATTCAATTTCAAGTTATTATCTTTGCACATTAGGGTTTGCTAACCATTTTAAAAATTAACATACATTCTTTTCATGCAACCCTATTATCATACATCTAACAGTTAATATTTGCGAAAACTAAAATGCGGAAAATAAAGCTATGCTATTAAAAGGCTTCGGGGATTAATTACATAGCCAAAAACCCGTAAAACGATAAATAAACGAAAAAAGTCCTAATTAATCTATTACATCCCATGAGAAATTACATCAATATTGTAAAAATAAATAAGCGCACGCGATGAATCGAGGACGAGCAAAAATAAGGTTTTGACCCTGTCTAACCTAAGTAAAAGAAAAATCATTTTTTGTTGTTTTTGATTATTTTAAGAAAATAAGGTTTTAAATAAATATGTACAAACCTAATCACCAATTAATTTAAATTAACACAAATAACTATTTTTGACCTAATTTTCTAATTTATTTGCAAAAAGATTAAAATTAACCTAAAATTAAATTAAACTAATTAAATTGAATTTGATAATAAAAAGAAAAAATAAACCTAAATCTATTGTGATGAAAATTGGTTTTTTGAGTTTTTATAAAAAAGAGTTATTTTTGTGTTAAAAAATGATTAAAACAAAAATAAATAAAAAAAACATAAATAAATAAAAAGAAGGATGAAGAAAAAAAGAGGGCCTGGTGTCAGCGGCTCTAATCAGAGGATGATGATCCAGAAGGTGACGGTGATCAGAGGATTGTGGTCCAAAAGATAATGGCCTGCACGTGCTGGATCTGGTTCTGACTGGGATCCAGAATGTGATGCATGAGATCTGATCCTGTCTAATGGGTCAGAAAGATGATGCACTTGATCTGTTACTGGACGGTGGATCCAGAAGGTGGTGACCTTCACAAGACGCATGTGCTGACTCTGGCGAAAGTGAAGGAGAATATACCGAAAGCTTCTGCCTGGGGTCGAACCCAGAACCTCTGATTTCCTTCTTCTAACCAACTACGTTGGATGTTAGTTCATTAACATAACAGAAACAAACAACATATCAGATCTACAAGTTTTTGGCCAGAATAACGCGCCAGAATTTAAACCGGCCAATAGAGTCATGACACGCCATCGTCTTCCTCCTGGATCTGTCGTTTAAAACTCTAAACCTTTACCTACAGACATGGCGTTGTAGCTATATCCCTGTGCATCTCAGAAATTGTATACTAACGATATAAATAAAACTCAGGACCATGGATCAGCTGGGTTTGACCCGCTCATTACAATGGTCTCTTCCCCTACGGCCAATTGTTCCTGTATAAGAAAACCCTAAAACGAACCAAAAAAAACCTAACAATGGTGGATCTCTGTATGGTTAGCAAAAATGCAATTAATTATGACTACTAGCTTGCAAAAGTTTCACTGAGCAAGAATATATGAAGAATTGATGTTATAAGTTCTAGAATCACGATATTGAATTTCAAGAAAATGGTGAAGCCGCGAGTCACTTACAGTGGGTTTTCGTGCACGAAATTGCTTGCTAGGGATGGGGATGGATTCCTTGAGTGCCCAGCAAGTGAAAGGAATGCTTGGAATGGTGTAAATCGTCCTCTAACTTGCAATTTGATCCAACACTTTTTGGTGATTTTTTCAAGTTTCTTTTCAGCTTCTCACGCCTCTAACCTCCCTTTTTTTGGTCTGCATTTGTTCAATATATATCATTGAGTGAATTAGGTTTACAAATGTGCATCCAATCTTTTTCAATTATGGTCTTTGATCATGATTTGATTCCCATGAAGATCTTTCCAAAATAAGCCAAAAACCAATCTTTTTATGCACAAACATGCCTTGCACGATTTGATTTTGTTGTTAGCTGTATAAGGGACCTGAAATATACAAAAAATCTCAAGGCTTAAATGATTTTGATATTTCCATGATTTATTTTGATTTAATTTGATTTAATTGAATTAAAAATCAAAATAAATGGAAAAAATAAAATAAAGGAAAGTGGGAAGGATCATGGGTCGTGGAGCATGTTACAAACTCAAAACAAGTACAAAAAGTTGTGCCCATTTGACAAAAATTGCAATTTGGGGCACTTTTGACTTTTGGAAATTTTGCAAAAAAGGTCAACTTCAATAATGCATAACTCCTTCAATTTTGACTCTTTGAATGTGTCCTTGGACTTTTTAGAAAGATTAGGATGTCCCTTAAGCAACCTCTTTGGTTTCATCTCAATTGGATCTTCCATGTTCATGTAAGAAGCTTTGACCCAAAAGGTGTTTTGGTTGACTTTTCAAAATGACCTATAATGTCCAACTTTATAACTTCTTGTGAGTGCATATTTTGAACTTGGGAGATGAAGATCAATTGTATGGAATTTCATCCTCTTCAAAATCATATTTGAATGGGTCATTTCTAATAAAGTATAAGAAAGTTATGCTTGGTCAAAGTTGGGTTGACTTTTCGTGCAAAACCCTTATTTAGCAACTTTTGGGTTTTGATGAATTGTGAGCAATCCTTGATGAATCATGATCAACCCGTGATCAAATGATGAATAATACTTCAAAATGAGGAAGTTGACCAAGAATCTTGAAGTTTGACTGTATGTGGGCCACAGTTGACTTTTGCCCTAGCATAGTCGACTTTTAGGCCTTTGAGCAATTGACTGAGCAAACTTCCTCTGCAAGGCTTGAAACTTGACATGGATGATCTTGAGAACATATTAGGACAATAGTGAGAATTTGGGACCATTTTGATTCAAACATCTTGATGCAAACTGAAACCCTAATTTGAGGTAGACTGCCTTAGGAGAGAATTTGTCTGGTCAACTCTTGGACTTCCTTGAGCAATTTGAGGATCTCACTTGAAATGTATTGAGAAATATGGGAGGGAAAATTTTGGGGTACAACAAAAGCCATCACTTAAATAATACCGGTCTACACCGTACAGTCTCCACGATCTATTGTTGTTTACTTAAAAAGTGCCCCCAGATCCGGGTGTAAGATCTATAGTAACCCATGCAAAACCCTTTAAGAATAAAGAAAACAAACAAGAAAGAAATTTTAAAATGACCTAGATCCTAAGGTAAACCCCACTTTATTTTTTTCTCACCAACAGAGTCGCCAGTTCTGTGATACGGTGGAAGAACCGACTGTTAATACTGGTTTGTGTTTTTTGTTTGCAAAATGTCACGGTAAGCAAGAGTCGCCACCGACTTTTATTTTATCCAACAAGGAAAAGTAAAAAGAACAGAAAAAACCTTTTTTGAGATGTTTCTGAGTACGGGGGTAGATTATAGAAAGGGAAGGTGTTAGCACCCTTTGTATCCATGGTTTTCCATGGGCTCTTAGGTACTTACTCATTTTGAAAATTGCTTGTGTGTGTTTTAAAGAGTTTTGTTTAACTTCGTGATAACCCTTGTATCGGTCCTCAAGAGTGTAAGGAAGTGTTTTTGAAAACTTTAGTTTGAAAAGAGTTTTGAAAGTGTAGGGTGTAAAAATGATGTTTGAGCAAGTACCTAACAGTTATCTACCTACTCGAAAAAAGTTGTTCTTTTCCTCCTATCCTTTAGACCGTGTTATCCTACTATTAGTGAGTAGGTAACCCTAGTCGCTGGATGTTGAGGGACTATCGAAAGGGACGAAATGGTCATTGAAGGCAACATTTAAGGATACCTTAGCATTTCGAAAAGACTGTCATCATATATTCGTAGGAAACATCGAGGGACAAGATCATTTCTTGTAGGCAACTCGAGGGACATTGAGGGACTATGATCTTTATGATGACTTTTAGATTGAGGGTCTTTTGCTAAGATATCCCTACGTTCGAGGGACATGACCATTGTTTTCCGAGGCAACCAAGTGGGGAGTATCCTAGGGGTGCAAGTGTGCAATAATGTTTTTTCCAGATATATTTATCTTGCAATTAGGGTTTTCCATCGTTCATTTAGTTTACCGGTCTTTCTATACAATCCTATTAGTCTAAGCATTGCATAAAATATAGTAGCAGAAGGTAAAGGCACAAATATAAACCTAGACTATTATAGAGCTTTGGGGCAGTTACATAATAATGAAGAGTGTGGAAAAGAAATCCTAAAAGTATTACATCCCGAAAGCAATTACATAATTAGAAAAAAATGCGAGAAAAGATAAATCTACGCTATTACATTGATAATGCTACCTATACAATTTTCCTAGAAATTAAAATGTAAAATAATAAATAAAAAGAAATTAATAAAAAATTAAAACCTAAAATTCTAAGTTAATGTTTTTGGTGTTTTTTGTAGAAAATAATTTTAAGTTAATTAAAAAACCTAATTCTAACTAATTTTAATATAAAAAAAGTTAATTAACTTAATTTATTAATAAATGAAAAAAATCCAAAAAATTCAGCTACTAACTAAAACAAAAACCTAATCCTAATTTGTTAAAAAAATGGTTAATTAAAGGGTTAATTACAAACAAAACCTAAAATCTAATTGTTTTCCTAATTTGCAGAAAAAAAGTTAATTAATTAAATTAAAGAGTTAATAAAAAAAGAGTTAATAATAATAATAAAAACTTAAAACCTAAATTAATTAGGGTTTGTAAAAAAAAGTTAAGTTTGCCAATTAATAGGCTTTTTGATTTAAATAAAATTAGAGTTTATATGAATTTAGGGTTTTTAAGGAAGATATTAAGGATAAAGAAATGAGACAAAAAGGGTTAAAAATAAGCAAAATTACACATATTGCCAGGGGTGGGTGTTGAACCAAAAATTAATTTAAAACCTAAAATTAGATTAAAAAAACCTTAAAATTAATTATTCGAGTTTATTATGAAAAATCAAAGGTTTGTGAAAAATGTCAAGTTTTATGAAAAAAGTTTTAAACAGAAAGAATGAAAATAGGTAAAGGATAAATAGAAAGGAAGAAAATTGTTCTGGACTGGGCCTGCCCGTGGCCCAATTAACAGCAGGGCCCAATCCAAGCTTTACAACATACCATGCTGAGCATTAAACTCCCTGACATACCCCGATCATGGGTGTCTAGTCGAATACAATTGTGCCCTCCAGTGCCCGCGAAGAGCGTCCCCAACGAGGGACATCCTAGATGAAGAACATCCCAATCCAAGCCCTGCTCGAGCACCCTCCTTGTAGGGAAGACTCTCAACCTTTGCGAATATCTCGGAGTCCTCAGGGTCTCAGGAAGATCGTGTCTTCACCCTCTCTATTCTGCAGAGAGCATCATCTAGGTAGGGGACCACGTGTAGATCCCCACTACACACGTAGAACCTGGCAGTCCCTTTGTTGGGCCTGTTTAGTCAGCCCAATAAAGGGACCTTGGCCCAACGCCGAGGGCTATAAATACTCTCTATTTTGAGAGGGTCAGGTATTCATTTCATACACACCAATATACTTGCTTGCCTGCTCATTCCGTCTCTCACTTTGTCATCGGAGTGTCTTGCAGGTCCCCCCATCTCCTTCAAATTCAGTTCGAAGCCAGCTGTGGCGGTCCAGTTCTGATCAGGTACAATCAGTGGCACCGTCTGTGGGAAACTAAGCTTCCCAGTCTTATTCAATTAAAAAGACCAAAGCTAAAACCATCCTCGACTGTCATGGCTGACTAGACTTAGGACAACCAGAACGTCCGCGTCGTTGAAGCTAACAACAACATCACCGACAAAAATGGCAGCCCCGACAACGCTGGCATCACCAGCCATAACATACTCCCCGAAGGCATCGTCCCCGGGCCCTCTAACTACTGGGATGGAGCCACGACTTCATCTTCATCAGCCCCTCCTCGACTTGAAGAGGATCCAACCGTCCAATTCCATGAGGTCCCTGTCCCTGTCGGGGCAGACGCCACGACCAGGGCACTGTTCGCGGCGATTAACTAGACAAACTATCTCATCTTTTCCCAGGGGGAAAGATTGAGAGCACTTGAAGACGACCGAAGGCCCCCTAAAAGATACAGGAGGCCTCAATCCCCTCCTCCTCGAAGAACGGAGGAACATACCCGATCTCCCCCGCGGAGACAGGACCGGGACTTCTCTCGAAGCCCGTCGCCTCGACCAGTCGGGCGGCGACCCCGCTTGGAGAGGGAACCAATCATCGAAGTAGAAAGGATCGACCACGGTCCCTCACGGCAAGAACGAAGACCTCCCGGGGACATACGCGGAGAAATATATCAATGGTCACATCTCTCGAGGAACGTCCCGCATGAACAGGGCCATCATGACCGACAATACATCAGATCCCTGTCCCGCTCCCCGGAACGGAGTGGCGAGGAAGACCCCCGCGGTCCCTTGTCACAAGCTATCATGGAGGTGCCCATTACCCCGGGCATGGAGAAGCCTCCCCACTTAAAAGAATATTACCGCATCGCCGACCCGGTAGACCACATAGATGGGTTCGGGGCCATGCTGCACTACCATAATGTTGGAGGACCAATCAAATGCCGGTTGTTCCCCACGACTCTGAGGAAAGCAGCCATGGATTGGTACAAGGGTCTCGCCCCGGGGTCAATTACCTCGTGGCGAAACTTGAAGAACCAATTCATCAGCTCGTTCACTGTGTCGCGGCGACATCCAAAGACCGAAGCGGCACTCGAGGCCATCGTCCAGAAGCACGGTAAGACCTTGAGGAAATTCATCAACCGCTTCAACCGGGAAGCCATCCATGTCCCTTGCACGGACCATATGAAGAGATACCTGCTGGAGAGGGGGCTCCTCCCCGGTACTGAATTCAGGAAAGCTGTGGGCATCGAACCACCCCGAACGTTCTACGCCCTCCTCGAGAAAGCCAGAGCCTACATGGACTACAAGGAGAGAGAAGCGGCCAACAGATCCCGAGACCCCAGGAATCGCGGATCCAGCAGCAATCCGTGACAAGATACCTCCCCTCCTCGACGAACTGGGGAAAAAAGAAAGGACGATAAACCCCGGGATTCCCGGGAGCAGAGGGGGCCCTCGTGACGGTTCACAGAATACACTCCTCTCACGGCTTCCTGCGAGCGCATCCTAGCGGAGTGTGCCAGTAAGAACTTTAAAGATGGCGGCGTTAAGCGTCCCCGACCAGCACCTGCCAAACCTAGGGTGGACCAGAGCAAATACTGTCAGTATCACCAGAGCCACGGGAATCTAACCGAAGACTGCGTCCACCTTAAGGACGCCATTGAGACCCTCATAAAAGGGGGGAGACTCGCGCAGTACCAACGAAACGATGCTCCTCGGCGGGAGGCCCGCGAGACGGGGGAAGCAGAAGAGGATACCCGAACATCTGACGAGTCAGTTCCCATCCAAACCGCGTTCTCTGTCACAAGACCCGAGGACTTCTACGTCCCCGATCACATCCAAGAACCGCTATCGATTCCCAGTATGTGGGAACACTTCCCCTCTTCCATGGTCATCAATGGTGGAGGGTTCAACGATCTGACCATAAATTCAGCTAAGAGGAAGCTGGACGAATTGGTCGACACGGCCCCCCTCAAACAGTGACCTTTGAAAAAGTGAGGGGCAGGTCGGAGCTAATCACTTTCTATCTCGAGGAGCTCCCCGGCGGGGCCCTCAATTCGGTCATCCCTCTGCTGATAAGATCGAGGGTGGCCAACATCGACGTACATCGCATCCTCGTCGATGAAGGAAGCTCCGTCGACGTGATATACAACCAACTGTTCTGAACCCTATAGCTCGACGACTCTCATCTCTCACCTTACGCGGGGTTGGACCTGCAGGGCTTTAACGGCTCAACTTCCAAGCCTTGGGGATACGTCGAACTCATGGTCACATTCAGCGAGGATACGACAACGAGACAAGTCAAGGTGCGCTTCCTCGTCATTGATTTCCCTTCCCTCTACAACTGCATTATGGGAAGGCTGACACTGGCGGAGCTGACCACAGTACCCTCCATTGTTCATCTAAAAATGAATTTTTACACAAAGAGGGCACGGGTCGTCACCATCCAAGGGGACCAAGCATCTTCCCGAAGGTGTTTTAACACGGCTTCCAAGGGACGCGATACGGTTGACACCAACACAAGGCCCGCCAAAAGAGCTGCAACAACACGACCAGAACCTCGGAGGTCAGAGCCCGTCAAAGCGGAAGAGCAGAGAACCCCTCCAGAGGTCGACTCAATATCTCTGGACACCCATTTCGACCAAGATGAGCCTCCCAGCGGCGAGAAATCCCCCTTCGACCAATTCCGGGCGGGGACTTCGAACTCGTCCCCCTCAGCGAAGACCCAAGCAGAGGAGTGAAGATTGGTACCGGACTCCCCGACTTGGCAAGGAAGCAAATCAAAGCCTGCTTGTGCTAGAACACAGACCTGTTCACGTGGAGTGCTGCGGAGATGCCCGGACTCGACCCTGAGGTCGCCTGTCACCAACTCACCATCGATGCAGACGCTAGGGCAGTAGTGCAATGTAGATGTAGGCAGTCTCCAGAAAAAACAGAGGATGTTGAAAAAGCTGTAAAAGACCTCCTAGAGGAAAATTTTATTTCTGAAACCCGGTATTCAACCTGGCTGTCAAATGTTGTACTTGTCAAGAAAAATTATGGAAAATGGCGAATGTGCATTGATTATGCCGATCTTAACCGGGCATGCCTGAAAGATGCTTTTCCTTTACCTAATATTGATATACTGGTCGACAACTCGGTCGGTTATAAAATACTATCATTTATGGATGCCTATTCGGGCTATAACCAAATCCAAATGGCAATAAGCGACAAGCATTGAACCGCTTTCATGACCAGCTCAGACAACTATTACTACAACGTAATGCCCTTTGGTCTGAAGAATGCAGGAGCAACGTATCAACGAATGATGAACAAAGTCTTCCGCAACCAAATAGTGGATATGCTCGAGGTATACATGGACGACATGATTGTCAAGTCCCGAGCAGACATCGACCATGCCGCTCATCTCAGGGAAGTCTTTGCTCAAGCGAGGCAATGCAAAATGAGATTTAACCCCGAGAAGTGCACGTTCGGGGTCAAGGCGGGAAAATTCCTCGGCTTCTACTTGACAGAATGAGGAATCAAAGCCAACCCCGATAAATGCCATGCTTTCTCCGACCTCCCCACACCTGCATCGAAGAAATCCATACAAGTCCTGAATGGCATGCTCACCTCGTTATCCCGCTTCGTTGCGAAATCCGTTCAACACGCACTCCCTTTCTTCAAGCTTCTTCGCAAGGAAGCAGCCTTCGAATGGGCTGAAGAATACGAGCAGGCGCTGCTCCATCTTAAGAAAATTCTATCTCAATCGCCCGTGTTATCACGACCAGTCAATGGGGAACCTTTGTTCCTGTACCTGGCCGTCTCGGTCGAAGCTATCAGGGTAGCCCTTATTCGCGAGACGCCCGACGGGAAAAAACCCGTCTATTTCATGAGCAAAGTGATTCAATGGCCCGAGGTTAGATACCAACAGACATAGAAGGTATCTCTGGCCCTCGTCAATGCAGCGAGAAGGCTCAAACACTATTTCCTCACGCACACGATCGTAGTACGAACAGATCAGCCCGTGAAACAGCTCCTGGGTCGCCCAAACATGGCGGGTCGAATGCTGAAATGGTCATTGGAACTCTCTGAGTTTGACATCCAGTACGAAAGCAGGAAAGCCCTAAAGGCACAAGCTTTGGCCGATTTCATCACGGAGATGACCGCTCACAACCCCCCGCAGGAAAAGAGCACAAATGGACCATCTTTGTCGATGAAGCATCCAACTCATCCGGTAGCGGCATCGGGATCCTCATAGAGAACGAGGAAGGTGTGGTGGTTGAGCACTCGCTCACCCTTTCTTTTCCGACCTCGAACAACCAAGCGGAATACGAAGCTCTGCTCGCGGGACTAAGACTAGCCGAGGACCTAGGCGCCCGTGAGGTACAAATCTTCACCGACTCTCAACTCGTCGCGTCCCAATTCCAAGGAGGATACCAGGCTAAAAACAACAGCCTCATCGAATACCTGAACTTAGTCAAAGAGTACATGAAAAAGTTCGACTGAGCAGAAATGTCGCACGTACCGTGCGAGCAAAATACAAGGGCCGATATACTTTCGAAGCTCGCAAGCACGAGAAAGAAAGGCGGAAACAAATCCGTCATACAAGAATCCCTATCTCACCCGAGCATCGAAAAACCTCGATTCCACCCGAGGTAAATGCAATCAGAGACAGATCGTGCTGGATGACCCCGATATTCAATTTTCTAACAAGGGGGGAACTCCCATCAGACCGAACAGAAGTAGCCACGACCAAACAGCGAGCATGCTCCTACGTGGTGATCGAGCACAAACTATATCGCAGGGGATTTTCCATCCCACTCTTGAAGTGCGTCGAAGAATCCAAGGTCCCCGAGATATTGCGGGAAATACACGAGGGTATTAACGCCTAACATATGGGCGGAAAATACCTAGCAAGGAAGGCTCTACGAGCGGGATATTATTGGCCGACAATGCAATAAGACGCCAAGGACCACGTCAAGAGATGCGACAAATGCCAAAGGAATGCCGACATGCATCTCGCCCCTCCACACGAGCTGAACATATTGTCATCCTCGTGGCCATTTTCCTGGTGGGGGATGGACATCCTCGGACGGTTCGTGCAAGGAACGTACCAAAACAAATTCCTCATTGTGGTCGTGGATTACTTTACAAAGTGGATAGAGGCCAAAGCCCTTGCAAAAATCACCTCCCATAACATCCTTCGCTTTTACAAACAAAACTTCCTCGCTCGGTTTGGAATCCACTAGGCGCTAATCACTGATAACGGCACCCAATTCACCGACCAAGGCTTCCGAAGCTTCATCGCCAAACTTGGCACCAAACAACATTTTACCTCAGTCGAGCATCCCCAAACCAACGGGCAAGCCGAGGCCGCCAACAAGGTCATCCTACGAGGACTCAAGCGCAAATTGGGCCAAGCAAAAAGGGGGTGGGTCGAGGAGCTGCATAGCATCCTGTGGGCTTACCGCACCACCCCCATTCGACGACAGGTGAAACTCCATTCCGACTAACCTATGGCACCGAGGCGGTCATCCCCGTAGAGATCATGGAACCATATAGGCGAACAAAGATGCCCCTTGACATGGAAATGAACGACGAGGCCCTAAGGGATGAGCTCGACCTTGTCGAGGAAATCTGATCGGGAGCAGCCCTATGCGAGGCCACTTTGAAACAACGAGTAGCCCTATGCCACGACGACAAGGTCATCAAATGCGAACTCTAGGTCGACAGCCTAGTCTTGTGAAGGAGCTAAAAAGATTCCCGTGAAGGAAATTGGCCGCAAACTGGGAGAGGCCTTATCGCGTCCAGGGCGCTATGGGCACTGGAGCATATTATCTCGAACAACTAAATGGAGAACCATTACCATGACCCTGGAATGCTGCAAAGCTGAAACAATACTATAGTTAAAGCCCTCATCAACTAAGGACGTTCGCCGTTGAACATTCACCTTTAGTCAACAAAGGGAAAAGTCTCAACCACGTAGGCGTGTCGAGGTACGGACGCAGCCTACCAACCAACGGAAGCATACTGGCGTTCACTCTGATGAACCGAACGAACTTGCCCGACAGGGACACCTCGATCGAGCTCCACTGTCGAAGTACCCCACATGACAGAACACCCAGCTCGCGATGGGAAGTTCACGCCACGGGCTTAGGACCCCAATCGCGATCATACGCCCGACACGCATATTTCACTCCACGTATTTGACACATTTCGAAGTGCGTCGAACCGTCACAAGGGTCGAACGAATATCTCCACTAGAATACGAACTTCGCCAAAGAATTCACTATCAAAATAACAGTTGAGCATATACCTAAAATACTATCGGGTAATTGCAAACAAAGAATCCGTCGAACAAGCAATCATAAACAAGGATTAATAATATACCGACCACAAGGGCCGACGATATCCAAAGTTACAGTCCAGGAACGACGGCCAAAAAACTAAAGAATAATACGGGCACGCAGGCCCCAAAAACAATTACGAGCACGCAGGCCCCAAAAAAACAATAAACGGGCGCGCAGACCCAAAACACCAACAAGGTATCAATCAGTCCCCGGAGTGCTGACGTCGACTTTAGGAGAGCGGGGGGAGGCATAACCCGGCCAACGATGATCTGGGATAGAACTCCATCCCCGTCGGTGTTCAAACCCGGATTAAGCACGGACAACTGACTCACCGCAGCCTCAAACCCATCGACCAAAGCGCCAATGTAGTCCGACTCTAGGAGTTGAATGCAAAAAATAAAATCAGAGTGCGTACGCAAGTAAGCCATCCTCTCTGGTTCATCCTTAGCAGGCAGCATAACGGCTTTTAGGTCCTCGACCTCCCTCGACAGCCGCTGGTTGTCGCTCTCCAACGGTTCCTTATCCAGCGGAAGGCAATCCCTTTCCTCGAGAGCCATGTCAGCCCTTTCCTTCTCCCCCATCAACACATCAGACTGCTCGCGAAACATCTCCTCGGAGTGTTCAAGGGCAACCTTCAGTTTTCGGGACTTGGCCACGAGAGTCGCCTTCTCCGACTCCATCTCTATGACCCAGTCCATGGAGTTCAATCCTTCTCCCGCGAGCACAACCGCCATCTCGGCAATTTTTACAACCCCGACCATACTGGCAGCGAGGTGCTTCCTTCGACCTTCCTTGTCAAGTCGCCTGATGATGTCGGCCTCATTATCGGACACGGATAAGGGAACCCCTTCGAAGAAATCCTTCTCCACGAAGCAGGGTGGCAACCCGAAGGCCTGGGCACTCACACCTCCGTCAGTCACTTCGACCCCATCATCTGGCCAGCTCTGCTTCTTGCTGATCAGAACAGATTGGCGCTCGGCGTATGGGGAATCAGAGGACCCGCTAGATCCTTCCTTGCCCGAGTCATGAGGCGGGCCCATCCGCGTGGCTTGTTGTGGACTCACCAATTTCTTGCTGATTTTCTTGTCTTGGGTTAACTTCAGCAATCTTTCGCGACGCTCCGCCATTTGACCTGCAAAGGAAGTGTACTTGGGTTAGCTATGTACATTAAAGAAAGCAAATAAAGAGGAATGTCAATAGAGCAAAGCAAGAAACCTAAGAGGTCTACGGCTTGCCCGTAAGATTGGCACTCGACGAGTGCCTTAGTATTGATCGGGCGTGCCTCGAATGTCGGATAACCATCCTTATCGAGAACGTCGCCACCTTCCCGCGTAACCCACCGAACAGGAAAGAAGCCGTCGACAAACTTGTTTAGGATGCCATAAGCTTTCTCATCCTCAACACTCATACTCCCAGCAAGAGTGTGATAGTATCCAGGACCATGGTCATAATGGCCCGAACACCAGTGAATGGGAAACCTAGAGACTCTCCCAATCTCGGGGTTACCCTCAGCATCTAAACATGGCTCCCCATCCTCGTCCACCACAGCGGTCGGCTCGAATAGAGAATCTATGGCTGTCGGGGTAGACGGTTGCAAATTAACCACTTGTCCTTAAACAGTCTCTTCGACTGCTTAAGGGATACCCAGTTGTGGTTCCCTCCTCGGGACTACCGCTGTAAGTGGAAAACCCTGAAGAACAGGGGGATCGTCCCCCCAATCCTCAGGAAGCGACAAGTGAGTTCGAATGCCCGGAGAAAGGCAATCGCATTTGGATGAATTTGGGATGGGGCTAGGTTCAGATGGTTGAACACTCCGACCTGGAAGTCATTGAAGGGAAAAGGGAGCCCGAGATCTATGAATATGATCTCGTACATGGGAAATGCATCCTGTGTAAACTCCAAACATATACGGGAATATCTCGACGGCTTCATAATCTTGAAGTTCCATTGAAATCCCTCTTGACCGCCGCCATACTCGACGACAGTGTAAGCTTGTCTATTGGAAAGGCTGTAGATCGAAGATATCCCCTGGGGCTCTGCACCGACCCAATCTAGAGTGGGGTTATCGACGGTGTCGACCAGGGTGATAGTTTCCTCCGCTGTGCTTGTTTCCTTGATGTCGTTACGCCTCGAGGACTCGGGAATATCAGCCATTTACCTGCAAAGTACAGGAAACCGGTGAATTCGACAGCAAATTCGCTTGTCCTCCACAAATACGGGGAGAAGTAAGAAACACTCAGGCCAAGTCTACGGTCATTCGCACGAAAAACAGGAAACAAGTGGACCTCGACAAAACACCGACCTCAGCGGCGGACGGGCAACAATCATGAATGACGCGAGTACAACATGAATATCATAAGCGAAGGATGAATCCCACGACCAAGTTCATAATGTTTTCTGGCCCGATACAAGGATACTATGGGGAAAACTAACCTACATACTAACCAAAGGATGAATCTCCCGACCAGGTTCATAAATCTACTAGCCAAACGCATGAGTATCGCGGGCACGATCATAAACCATATGCCTAAACTTATGAATATCTCGAGGACAACCATGAATCAGACGCCCAACACACTTAAATTTATGGGGCACTATCCCCAAACACGAGATTCTACCACTAAAATGCCATAAAATCTATCTACAGCATGAGATATCAAAAGAGAAAACACTTACTTGAAAGAGGAATGAAGAACGACGGTGGTGGAGATGATCAGACAGCTAACGACATGGCGGTCTCAGTGATGGTACGAAAAATCACGAGGTTGAGAACAGAGAAAATATGAGAAGCGGGAAGAAGTGAGAACAAACTATGGGCCCTGGAGCCCTATTTATAGAGATGACTTGGAATATGAAATGTCGCGTTGGGGAACCACAAACCACCCCCTTCCTTGACACCTACTGGCATAGACAATGATGGCCCTATTCCCTAGGTCGGCATTATGGTTTCTAAGAGCCGTACCACGTGTCTAACTGATGCATCACCACCTCCCCATAAAAGTTCCTCGAACACTCCTCGATCGCTGCACGAGGAAAATCACAAACCGGGCGATGTTTCTTCTCCCCTGTTAAAAACCCCTGCGTCGTGCAAGCGAGCCTCGCAAAAGAGCGAATTTGAGTCAAGTCATAACTTCCGTACCAGGAGCAACGACTTGGAGGGCTCCTGTTCTGGACTGGGCCTGCCCGTGGCCCAATCACCAGCGAGGCGCAATCCAAGCTTTACAACATACCATGCTGAGCATTAGACTCCCCGATATACCCCGATCATGGGTGTCTGGTCGAATACAATTGTGCCCACCGGTGCCCGCAAAGAGCGTCCCCGACGAGGAACATCCCAATCCAAGCCCTGCTCGAGCACCCTCCTCGTAGGGCAGACTCTCAACCTCTCCGAATATCTCGGAGTCCTCAGGGTCTCGGAAAGATCGCGTCTTCACCCTCCCTATTCTGCGGAGAGCATCATCCAGGTAGGGGACCACGTGCAGATCCCCACTACACACGTAGAACATGCCAGTCCCTTTGTTGGGCCTATTTAGTCAGCCCAATAAAGGGACCTTGGCCCAACGCTGGGGGCTATAAATACTCTCTATTTCAAGAGGGTCAGGTATTCATTTCATACACACCAATATACTTGCTTTCCTGCTCATTCCGTCTCTAACTTTGCCATCAGAGTGTCTTGCAGGTACCCCCCCATCTCCTTCCAATTCAGTTCGAAGCCATCTGTGACATTCCAGTTCTGATCAGGTACGATCAAAAACCAAAACCAGTAGGGGTGGTTGTTGAACCCACGCCCTTAAAATTCTCAGGATGTCTGTCTCGCCATGCATTGGTGGTTGTTCTATTTTGGCCTCAGTGTTTTGTAATAACCATGCATGGGACCCTGTCTAAATCTGCAGTGTTGAATCTCATGAACACATTAAATAAATTACTATATCATGAAATACAAATAAAGCAAATATATGAAATTTTGTAATATTAAAACCGATATGGCATATATAAATACTTCCATACCCTTTTGATCATAGAGATCAAACCAACCTTACCCTTACTGAAGAAGTAGTGAGATGTGGGTTTGTAACAAGGATGACTTGTTTGTAGTGAGACGGGGGTTTGTAATAAGGATTTCAAGGTTTTTAGGGTTCTTGAAAGATTTTGATATTTTGACAGGGTTGTGGCAAATGTTTTTTTTCATTTGTCGTTGTTCTTTGTGTGAAAAGAATGAGATTATATAATAAGAGAAAAAAATGGGCTTTGAATGTGCAACTGGGCCTCCAATAACCACAAGCAATAGTGCTAATTTTTATTCACTTGAATCCGTCACGTTCTAGGCTAAATCGCAAGGGCTTAAGTGCAATTTTTGAAGTTGAAATGTGAAAACAAAATTTAGCCCACATCGAGAACTAACTCCTTTCCGAAAATGGGCTCAATCAGATAAACGGTTAATTAGTTATGAATTTTTGAAGTTTTAGCCCAGACAAACTTATTTTGGGCTCCAGTGTCAACTCTGACACGTTCTTCAATAAATAACTGGTATTGATTGGAACATAACCCGGTCTTGACTTTGGAATAAAAGTTGTAGATCTCTGAGTCAGTGACCTTGTGTAAAAAGATGTGCCTGATCTGATAAAAATTGACTGAGTTATGAATTTTCGAAGTTTCGACCCATATGAAATAATATTCAACATTCAGGATTATCAGCGCGTCACGCGCACTCAGAGCAAAAAACAAAGGCCTTTTGGATAATGTTCGAACTCCCTCTTGTGAAAACTTAGCCAACTCAATTTGTGAAATTTTGGCGCCGGAACCATCTAGATACGATGGAAATTGACCAAGTTATGCTTTTATAAACATGACACAAATAAACTTCTGTCACAAATTTTATGTATGAAAATACTTGATAAATCCACATTTTTGAAGACTTTCTGATCGAAATTGGCTTCCAGCCGTGAGAGATGAAAACGTAGATGACGTCAAGACGGAATTTTGGCCAACGGAACGGGTTCAAAACAAGCCACGATCTTCAAGTTGTGAATTTTTTAGTGCGTAAAAACTGCACTTTCAGTACACTTTTTCACCACATTTCTTTGAGAAAACTCACACATTCGGAGACCTTCTTTAAAGAATTGACTCTTGAGCATAACCTAAATTTGAGTATATGTCACCTGGGATATCTTAGCGAAAGAGCCCCTGAATATGACGCGCCGGGTTGGACTTGTGAATCTTTGAACCTCAAATCATTGTGAAACGACGAACCGATCTTCAGCACAGAAAATACTCTAAGAACATCCGTTGGCGAAATAAATGTCACTTGTAACCTGACGAAGCTTGCTAAATATACCTTGATTCCATAACCATAAAACCAATGATATGCATGTATGTAATAATGAAATGTAAGCCAAAAAGGTCGAAATAAAGAGGGTAAATTTTGGGGTACAACACATGACGAAAAAGTTTTGATAATCATCCTAAAGTCTAATTGATTTTAATTAATAAAAAAAATTTAGGTAATTAAATTAATTGAAACTCTAAAATCTAATTTGATTTTAATTTAATCGAGAAAACCTAAAAAATCAAATTAAGGTTAATTAAATAAAACCTAAAATTAAATTAAAAGCCTAAAATTAAATTAAAATTTGTTTAAAAATGTTTTTGAAAAAGGTTTTTAAATAAAAAGGGTGAAAAAGAGTGAGAAATATAGAAAATAAATCAAAGGGTAGGGGTGGGTGTTAAACCCACTCCCTCAAGCATTCTCCACGCATAGCTTACCACCAGGCCAAGCGTCTTGGTGATGGATAACATGATCAATGCGCTATATAATAAACCTGCAAAAAATATGAAAATATGAGAAATTTGGCAAAATTGGGGATCGAACCCGTGACCTGGGAGAGAAGTGACTTAGCGTGCGCGTTTCTACCACTGGGGTAGCTATACATCTGTTTATATAATTGAATCAAAATATATATAATATAAACATGGATATATGGGTCGGAGAAGTGTCGGAGCCCTAGCTCCGTTTGTCTTCTCCGGCGAGACAATTCTTGCACATGTGAAAATAGCAAACGTTAGTGAATAAAGAGGACTCTACCCCCCTAAATCAAGCCTTATAAATCCAATGGTGGTGGCCGTTTGGCCTAAATACCCTTGTACAATGAGATACAAAGAAAAACCTTCACCCTGCTCTAGTAATGGCAGAGCATTATTCATGCGCTAAACCTCACAAGTAACACGTCAAAACAATTCCAAACATTAGTATGAACATAAATGTATGCATAGAATTCATTTAAATCATGTAAATTGAGAGTTTGAATTCAAGGAATACTACCCAACCGATGCAACATTGATGGTACATTCTGAATGCATTTTGGCTTAGCAAAGGATCTGGATGAACTCTCGGAAGTCTCAGGAGGATGATTGGATCGTCGGCTCTGAATGAGAAAGGTTACAGCAGGGGTTTCGAGCTTGCCCTAATCTTTGGAATTTTGAGAAAAATTTAGGGGTTTTTTTAGGCATCTTTCACATGTCCTTTTCATCTGATGTTCTTAGGTATATATAGGACATGAGATTAGGTTAACAAAAGTGGGAGGAATCATGCATGATTATGAGAAAAAGATTTGATTTGGAATGATGTGAAACTTTCTAATTTTGGCTAAATCTTCCACCAATTAACCTTGCACGAATTTGACAGCTTGCAATGTAATCTTGGGCCTCCAACATGATGAAATCAAAAGCCTTGTGCCTTAGTCCATTATCTTTATATTTATTTGATTTATTTTGAGTTTAATTGGATAAAAATCAAAAGAAATAAAACAAAAATAAAAGATAATGCATGAATGGATTTAAGGGTCCTTAAACATGTCATGAACACGTTTGGATCTGAAAACTTAGGCCCAAAAGTCCAAAATTACAATTTTGCTCAATTTGAACTTCATGCATTTGCTCAAAATTTCCTAACTTGAAATAACCATAACTCTCTCAATTTTCATCTTTTGAAGATGATCTATGACTTTTTGTAAAGATCAAGATGTACTTTATAATGTCTATGTTTATCAATTTTGCTTTTGAAGACTTTATCTTGATGTAAGTTGCCTTGACAAAAAGTGTCTTTTTATTGACTTTTGAAATGACCTATAATGTATTGACTTATATCTCTCAAATGATGCACTTTTTGGACTTGAGCTTAGAGAGAAAAGTTGTAGAGAATTGAGTTTCCTTTAAAATGAGATTTAGTTGGGGAAAAGCTGACGAATCATGTGAAAGTTATGCTTGGTCAAAGTTTAGTTGACTTCTCCTAAGGAAACCCTAATTTGGCAACATTTGACTTTTGATGATTTGAGGGCTTTTCTTG
Organism: Vicia faba; assembly: GCA_948472305.1. Taxonomy (NCBI): domain Eukaryota; kingdom Viridiplantae; phylum Streptophyta; class Magnoliopsida; order Fabales; family Fabaceae; genus Vicia; species Vicia faba. Next base: position 499,794,600 of record OX451736.1, read on the forward strand.
AGAAATCATGATCAAACTTTGATCAAATGATGGATATGACTTCAAAATATTGATGTTGACCAAAAATCTTGAAGTTTGACTGTATGTTGTCCATATTTGACTTTTTACCCAATACAGTTGATTTTCCATCATTTGAGCAATTGACTGAGAAAACTTGTGATGCCAAGCATGAAACTTGAAATGAGCATGGTTGAATACATATGAGGAGTCATGAAAACCATTTGAGACCCTGGAAACCCAATCTTCCTTGATAAATACAAAACCCTAGTTATGGACCCATTGCCTAGGAGGAGAATTTGTTTGACCAATTCTTAGGAAACCTTGAGAATTTGAGAATCCTAGGAGAATGTCTTAAAGAAAAATGGGAGGGAAAATTTTGGGGTACAAAAAATGCCCATGTTCAATCTTCTTAAACTTAAGGATTTAGATTGGCATGTCCGCCATTCGTGATCTGAAGGTGGAAGAGGATTGAACACTTAAGTGCCCAGAAATTTGCACTCGCATGTGCAGGAAATAACGTTGTTGGTTGATAATATTGCTTGAATGGGCTTGAAGATGCCATTCGCGGAGATGATAGAATGTTGTCATGGATGGGCTTGCAGATTTCATCCAAAGTAACTGTTGATAGAAGTATCAGAATGACTCTATGCTCAACTTGATCTTATGGAAATGCTTTGCAGAATGAAGATCTGAAGAGAAGTGTTTGTCATGTAGATAGTCGCATCATCCTGTTTCAGGAATTGATCTACAATCTTTTCTTGTTGGTAAACCCGTCCTGTTTCAGGAATTCATACCACCTGGTGATAAAGATAGTTGCCCCATCCCATTTCGGGAATTGATCTTCACATGGTCATAAAGATAGAAAGATAGTTTTTATGTCCTATTTCGGGAGTTAATCTTTGCTCTGTTGTATAGATAGTTTTCCCATCCTTTTTCGGGAGGTAATCTTTAACCTGTTCATGTAGATAGTCGCCCCGTCTTGTTTCGGGAATTGATCTAAAATTTACTTTCATAGATAGTTGCCCTGTCCTATTTCAGGAATTAATCAATGTCTAGTCATCCAGATAGTTACCCCATCTTTTTTCGGGAATTAACCTGGGACCTGCTTTTTATTGGCTGTAGAGATAGTTGCCCCATCTTGTTTCGGGAATTAATCTCTGAACTGGTCACATAGATAGTTGCCCGGTCTTGTTTCGGGAATTAATCTTGGACCTGTTTGAGATTTGTTGATGATATTCGCCTGTTTGTAGACTTTACCTGAAAAGATAAAGAGTTTGTTGTATGCAATGTCATGATGTATGAAATGCATTATGTAATGATGTTCTCAAAGTAAATGAGAATGTGCTATATGTGTTTCGTATGTGTGATCGGTGGAAATAGAACTGACTGTTTTTGAAATGCTGGTTCGCGTTTGCGTTTCTCAAAATGTCACGGTAAGCAAGAGTCGCCACCGTCTTTTATTTTCTCCAACAAGGAAAGGACAAAAGCACATCAAAATTCCTTTTCTAGATGTTTCTCGGGTTTGGGAGGTAGATTATAGAAAGGGAAGGTGTTAGCACCCTTTCTATCCGTGGTTATCCACGGGCTCTTAGGTACTTGCTCACTATGTTTTCAAAAATGTTTTTCTTTTCTTGTGTTTGTGGGTTTTGAAAAGAGTTTTGTTGGAAAACTTCGATTTAACTCTTGTGTCTGTCCTCAAGAGTGTATGAAGTATTGTTTGAAAACTTTTGTCAGAAAAGTGTAGGTGCAAAAAGTATTTTTTTGTTGTGAAAGAGCAAGTACCTGAGAACCTCTACCTACTCAAAAGAAATTAAGCTGTGTAAATGTCCTTTAGACAGTACTATCCCACTATTGAGAAGTAGGTAGCACCGTCGTTGGAGTTTCGGGTCAATTCAATTATAGGGACATGTGGTCACTAAAGCAATGGTAGGACGCCTTAGCGGTAACCCTAATGTCCTAGATCATTTTTTATCGAGGCAACCGTTCCGAGGAAACTTTGATCTTTAGACAGGAGGGCGACCTCTAAAACTTCCTATACTCAATGACCACGTCGAGGCAACCAAGTGAGGCGTACCCTAGGAGTGGCGTGTGCGAGTGTGTCAGGTTTCAGTTATGTTATCTTTGTACATGTTATGGTGAGCTACGATTGATTTTATTTTAAGGATAAGTCTTGTCATGCATAGCCTATTTAGCATACATCTAGCAGTTAATAGTTGCGGAATTTAAACTAAGCTATTACAAGGCGTCGGGTATTTACATCGCCAAAAACAAACCCTTGAAAAAGTAAATTGCGGAAAATAAATAAAAGCAATAAAAAGGTCCTAATTAAAGCTATTACATCCTCGGAGCAATTACATAAAAATATGAATAAAATAAACACGCGCGGGAAAAATTCAATCGGAGAGTTTTTAGGGTTTTGAACCTTTTTTGAGAAAGAATGAGATTTTTTATTATTTTGCATTTAATTAACTTAAACCTAGATTAATTAATTAATAAAAAAGAAATATTTTTTAGTTTTTTATGTTTTTTTTTAGGAAATAAATAAAATATGGTCAAGATTGTCAAGAAACCCTAATTCTACATTAGTTTTAGATTTATTGTGAAAATATTAAAATTAACCTAATTAACTAAATAAATTAATTATGTTAGTATTTATTTACAAAATAACTAATTAAATTTAATAAATAAAAATATTATATTTTCTATGTTTTCTGGATTTATTAAAAAATGTTAATTGTTTTAGTTAGTAGTTAATTAAAAATTAATAAAAACAATTTAAGTAAAAATAAAAAGGAAAAGAAGAAAATAAACTCAGGGGGGTGTTGGCCCAGTTTTGGAGGTGTCTTTGGAATTTTCAGGCCCATTTACATCCCAGCCACGTTGACTTTTTTGGACTCCCTGCACGCTCATTGACTAAGGCGTATGGTGATCACCCAACTTTGGCCACTGGATTTATGCTTGAAGACACCTGGCGCGTTGATGATTGGAGGTATATGATGGACCTCACTTTGAAACCTGCATCTGAACATACAAATAAAAAGGAAATAAATGTTTTGGGGGGACCTGGGATTCGAACCCAGGTCCCAATGCTTCCAGGCCAACACACCAACCACTCCACTACGCTGCTTCAATTGTTAGTAAAATAAGGAGCAATTATTATATTGGGAAATTAATCAATATGCTGTAAAGCAACAAAATAACGCGCGCTTTTTCAAATTAGCCAACCATGTGATAACACATCATCATCTTCTTCGTTTTCCCTATAAAAATAATATCAGATAGCGGGGGTTTTTAACCCCCACTAACCACTGCAAGGAAAAATAGCGATTAGAAGCACAGTGCATATAAATATTTCGCGAGGGGTGGTTCTTGTTCGTCTGGGTCTAACGATTTCAACCATATGTCTTATGAGTCCTAATTTTGCCTGGTTCAGAAAGCCCTAATTTAAAGCTCAAGAACCCTAAAAAATCAGTCATGGCATTCTTCAATTCAGGGCGTTTCAGTTTAATCCAATTATACCATTAGCTTCGTATGGTTCCTAGCAACACAAATCAATCACAAAAACATGTTAACTATGCATGAATTAGGATATACGATTATGAAATATAAGTGCAAACCGTGGTTCTTTATTCCTTGATTCTTTAAGCTTTGATGCCTGAATTGGATTGCAAAACGTTCCTGGGACCTCCTGCAATGTATTAGAATCAACAAAAACCCTTGAATCGACCTAGAATGCAAAAACCAGTTTTCAATTTTCTTGGAATTTCTTCAATGTGCTATGGTTGTTTCTGCAGCTTTCTCTCGTCCTTTTGATCAGGGTTAGCTTGCTTATGTATAAGGCAATTGAATTAGGTCAAAAGATGGGCAACAATCCATATGCATTGATGATTGAATCCTTGATTGAAAAATCAAATATTCTTGATTTTCATGATTGAACAAACTTGCCAAAATTGGATTTTTTGATATCTTTGACTTGTGCACGAATTTTCCAGCATGTTTAGGTCATATTTGCTTCACAAAAGGATTTAAAAATCAAATCTTGTATTTTCTTATGATTTAAATTGATTAAATGAATTAATATTAATTAAAAATCCAATTAATCAATAAAAATAAGAAAATAAATCCAATTAAGCTTGATGGGTCGTGCATAGGTCATGGGTGAAGTTTCAAGAAGAGATTTGAGGCCCATTAGCAAAAATAAGGTGTTTTGAGCAAAGTTGACTTTTGCAAATTCATGAAAATTTCCCAACTTCTCCAATGCACAAGTTGCTCAATTTTGATCATATGACCATGTTCTTGGACATTTTGGAAAGCTCTTGAAGTCCTATAACCAATGCCTTTGGTCCCATGTCATTTGGATTTACCAATCTCAAGTTATGGACTTTGACTCAAAGTGTACATTTGTTGACTTTTGAAATTGACCTATAATGTCAAAATTGGTAACTTCTTGTGAGAGCATTTATTGAACTTGGAGTGTTAATATGGATTGTAGGAGATTGCATCCCCTTCAAAATGAGCATTGGATGGGATTTTTCTGACAAACCATGAAAAAGTTATGCCCTGGTCAAGATACAGTTGACTTTTCTACTGTCCAAAAATAGTAACTTTTTGCATCTTGATGATTTTTGAGCTATGCTTGTGGAATCATGATCAAGACTTGATGAAATGATGATTGTAAACTCAAAATAAGATGTTGACCAAAAATTCTGACTTTTGACTGCAAAATGACCATTTTGCCATTGCAGTAGACTGTAGATCAAATGAGGCTTTTGACTGTGCAAATTGGCACTGTGAGTCTTGAAACTTGGCATGTAGGTGCTTGAGAATGTATATAGGCCTATGAGACTTGATTGAACCATTGAAAAACCCCAATTTCCTTGAAAGAACCAAAACCTTAATTTTGGCTGTCCTAGGAAGATGGTTTGACTGTCTACCTCTTGAGCCATCTTGAGCAATTTGAGGATCATTCTTGACAAATCTTGAGGAATATGGGAGGGAAAATTTTGGGATACAACAGTTTCCCCTGTTCAATCTTCTTAAACCTGAGGATGTAGATTAGCTTGTGTGCCTTTCGTGATCCGAAGGTGGAAGATGATTGAACACTAAAGTGCCCAGAAATTTGCACTCGCATGGTGTAGTATCAACATGGTGATGTCGGGAATGGGCTTACAGATGCCATTTGGAGAGATGATGGATAGGAGGATGGGCTTACATATGCCATCTGGAGATTGTTTGTTGAATTGTGATCTTGTAAGTTGAAAGAAGGAACCTGTGTAGGGTTGCCTGACGATGAGTCCATGTAAAACTGCATCTGAATGAAAGAAGGAACTGGTGTAGGGTTGACTAATGACGAGTCCGTGTGAAACTGCATCTTGGAAGGAAGGAAACCTGTGTAGGGTTGACTGATGATGAGTCCGTGTGAAACTGCATCTTTGGAAAGAGAGAACCTGTGTAGGGTTTCTTGATGACGAGTCCATGTAAAACTACATCTTGAAGAAAGGGAACCGGTGTAGGGTTGCCTGATGAGGAGTCCGTGTAAAACTTCATCTGGAGTTGAAAAGGAACCGGTGTAGGGTTGTTTCGGGATAAGTTTGTGTGAAACTTCTAGAGGAACCTGGGTAAGGTTACCTTGGGATAAGTTCGTGTAAAACTTCTGGATGAACCGGGGTAAGGTTACTGCGGGATAAGTTCGTGTAAAACTTCTGGATGAACCGGGGTAAGGTTATTTTGAGATAAGTTCGTGTGAAACTGCATCTTGGAACGAGAAGGAACCGGTGTAGGGTCGCCTGATGATGAGTCCGTGTAAAACTTCATCTTGGAAGGAAGGAACCTGTGTAAGGTTACTTTGACGATGAGTCCGTGTAAAACTTCATCTTGGAAATGAGAAGGAACTGGTTTAGGGTTGCCTGAGGATGAGTCCATGTAAAACTTCATCTTGGAAATTAGAAGGAACCGGTGTAGGGTTGCCTGATGATGAGTCCGTGTAAAACTTCATCTGAAATTGAGAAGGAACCGGTGTAGGGTTTCCTGATGATGAGTCCTTGTGAAACTTCATCTGGAAGAGAAGGAACCGGTGTAGGGTTGCTTCATGAAGGTCAAGTAGATAATTGTCCTGTCTGGTTTCAGGTATTAACCTATGATCAGTCGTCCACAGAATTTTCCTGGCTTGTTACAGGTATTAATCTGGAATTAGTCGCCCACAGATGCTTTTCCTGGCTTGTTACAGGTATTAATCTGGGACTTGGAAAGGTTGATGGTAGCCATCTTTTGATTGACCTTTTCCTGAAAAGGCAAAACATTAGCTGTATGCAATGTCATGATGCATGAACTGCATGATGTCAAGATGTTCTCAAGAATAAATGAGATTTGTGTTGTATGATGCGTATGCATGTCATGATGTATGAATATGTGATGTTTTTAGCTGGGGAAAATAAATCCTGGAGCTGCTGGAGAGTGGTGTTGAGTTCTTCGTTTCCGCTGGGGATGATGCACGAAGATGGTTGCAAGAATAAACCTGTAGGAGAAGATAACTCTGTTGGGGAATAAACTGGTGAAGATATCACTCTGCGGGGAATTACTCTGTAGGAAGAGATGCTTTGATGAGATTTTAACGATAACTCCGCTGGGGATTCCGTTGATAAGCTCTATTGGGGATTTTGATGATGAACTCCGCTGGGGATAGAAAGAACTTCGTTGGGGATGATCTTTCCGTTGCAACTTGCTGAGGATAACCCAGTTAGACTCTTGTGGGGATAACCTTCTGAATATGGCTGAGGAGATGCATTTGTACTCTACAGGGGACAAGCTTCCAGAATCTACTGGGTAAGATGATTCAACTCTGGCGGGGAAGCTTTTTCAAACTGCGCTGGGAAATGGCTCCACTAGGGGTGTCTTGTATTCCGCCGGGGAACATTCTTATATTTCGTAGAGGAATATTAAGACTGCCGGAGATGCTTGCTGAGGAATATCTGTATACTCCACTGGGGAATATTAAGACCTACTGGGGATACCGAGCCTTTTGAGGGCTGATGGTAGACCAACTCTGCTTGGGGAGAGTATTGCTGATTTGTTCGTAGTTGCAAGTCTCAGTAGGGAGAGCTACCATTATTGTCTTGCTCTGCGGGGAGTGAAGGTATCTTGGTCATAATCTTCAACTGAGTCTACCTTGTACCTCGAGGACAGAGCAGCTTGTACAGTTCAGACAATTCTTATTGCTCCAGTTTCTGCGGGAGAAAGTGCCTGCGGAGGTGCTTGATAACTGCCGATTGACAAATCTTCTTCTGGTAGGCAAGTGACGAGATGACGGGACATAGTCGTACGCTTTAGATCCCTAACTTTTGCCTGGACCGCCCTTTCGGGTTTTCAGTCCATCGGGATACCCCTTTTTGCCCAAGCCGCCTTTTCAGGTTTTCGACTTGCCGGGTGTACAGATTTTTCATTTTCGTCCCTTATTTTTGCCCGAACCCTTTTGGTTCGCCGGGAAGCCCTTATTTTTGCCTAGGCCAGTCAACCTAGCGGGTCTTTTGTTATGCATGGTATATTTTGACTATGTCCACGCTCTCAGGATGTAGGGAGTTGTCACTGTCAGTAGTGTTGTGTCGCCATACTGCCAGAAGATGTTTGATCGTGCAAGATTCGTCGCTGGAATTCATGTCCAATGCCCCAAGTGACTCAGGCGGAGATTTGGCCCTGGCTATTTGGAATCTTGAGAGATTCCTTGAATCTTGACTTGACAGCCCCAGATGATGGACAATGATCATGCTGTGCCCCTTGATTGGAAGTGTTTTTCCACTTGAGGTGATCCTTTTTATTGAGAAGATTTTTGTTCACTAGATATTCGTCGTGCGAATTTCTCTGCTGTTCGAACAAATAGCCATATGCAAACAATGTTATTCTAAGAATGCAAAGCTTATGTCTGTCTTGAAGTTTTTGAAAATGCAGTTTTCAATAAAACAAGTGAATTTTTGTAAAACGTAATGTCAACTCAAGATTTTACAGCGAGTCCTACAGGAGTCAGGATACCTTTTGTAACAGTATACTTTCGAACTGACCCATGCTTCAGCTAGGACTTTTAAGGGTTATAACGTGGCCTGGTTCACGGTTTAAGAAACAAAGGATAAAGGCTTAAATTTTATTTGTACCCACCCGTTCTTCGTGATGTTCTTCGATCCTAAACTCAGCTAATCGTGCATTAGATCTTGTTTGAGTCTTTGCTCTGATATTCCAGTGATGGTTCAGATACTGACAATTTATTTTGAATAGGCAGTCATTTCTTTTTGTTGAGGGTTTGTAGGACCTCTTTCTTTTCGATTTTATTATCCCTGTCTTTTTGCCTGAACTGTTTCTTTTGTGATTACAGTCAGCGGGATGCCCCAGTTTTTTATGTATGTCTCCTTCATAGGTTTTGAATTATTGGGCTTTTATTTTTGAAATATAACGACTGCCTGTCTTGACGATTATAGGGAACCATCACTGTCTTTTTGTCTCGGAAGGACTTCTTTGATGCCATTCATTGTGCACCTGGATCAACTGAGAAAACTACCCTGCCCCGGGTTGTGATTAAGGGTTTTAATTTTTGCGTGAAAAGAAAAACTCCAACTTCTTTGGCTCAAAGGGGTTGACTAGGGATTATCTTCCTTATAACTCCACTGTTTAGGATTTTGAAACAATGCATGTACCTCATCAGCGGGGTCTGTTCAAAAGCATACTGTAAAGATCATGGTATCGTTTTCGTCATCCTCCCTCAGAAGGCTTAGAATTTTTTAATCGAGAGTTGAACATCACAAAATGAAAGTAATTTTAAACATAGTGAACACAATTACTTCAAAACAGACACGTGTAATGCATTAATGAAATAAAAGAGTTTGACATGATAATTGTTCGAATAAGCAAAGAAAAATACAACTTCAGAATCCAAATGAACAAAAGTCTCTTAGTTTGAACTAGTCATCTCAGATGGAGAATTCTCAGCGGAAGATTTTCATCTCGCCATCCGGCATGAACTCCAACACCCTTCCATCGATCAAGTCTTGGATCTTGATCTTTAGAGTCCAACAGTCGTCGGTGTCATGTCCCGGACTGTCAGAGTGGTATGCACACCTTTCATAGGGATGATAGGTAGGAGCAGAGGTGTTGGAATTCCGAGGAGGATCCTTTAAAGCAATAAGATTGACCTCCAACAAGTGTTTCAGTATTAGAGATGATGGTATGTCAGTCTCAGAGAAATGTCTTCCAGCCGTAGTTTGCTTACGCCGATTACCCTGTTGATGCTGGCGAGGTTGATGCTGGGCTTGTGACCCCGAAGCAAGCTGAGGAGCTTTTCCCTTGTCTTCTTGCCCCAAAGGTGGTTGAATGATGGCTTGATCTTCAACCCTAGTTGTCTGCCTCACTTGGTTATTTTGAAGCAGCTTGTTGACGAGGACCCTGAGCTCTTCTTGTCTTTGAGCTAAGTCTTGAATGAGAGTCATCTGGCCCGCCAGCTGTCCCATCATCTGGATCTTCATTGTTGCCAACTCAATTTGTAGCCCTTCCAACTGATCATTCCTGACGCCTCCTGGATTCCCTAGGACCAAGCCCCTTGTGAGGAGAGATTTTATTTCTCCTTGCCCCTGGGATAGGTTCAAGAACATTTCTTGAAGTTGGGCGTTTTGAGCCCGGAGATCTTGGTTGTCTGGTTGGAAAGCCATTGCTGAAATAAACAGCGAGAACATGAGAGACCGGTAAAGGGTGACCTGTTATGCAATGATATGTATGTATGCAATGTTTTCAAGGATCTCGCGGGGTAAACAAAGAAACTGTTAGAGTTTGAATCTGGTAGCTTGAAGGAGCTTCATGTTGTTGAGAGTCCTTCTTCAAGAGTCAAGCTCACCATATCGAGTGGGTCATAGCCCCTGACTCAAGTTGTCGTGCTTGGATTTCTGGACAACCTTGGCTAGAGGAAAATAAATCCCCTTTGCCCCTTGCTAGACATTTGGTTCATCCTGACCTGCATCACAAACCCTTGAGATCCTTGAAATGGTTAAGGAAATGTTATGGTATGATGTTATGATGTGTATGCTATGTGTGTGAGGTGATGTAAGTAAGCCATGCTATAAATCCAAATTGTTGGATAAGGACTGTAAATAAAACCTGCAAGGAACTCATGCTGTCAGATAACAAGAATGTGCAAGTAGTTCAAGTTTGAAGGCACACAAGTCACACAAAAGAGCCCTTAGATTTCAGGCCAGCATGAAGTTTAGGTACTACCCTCTCTCAATTTCAGTTGGTTAAGACCTGTCCTAAAAATAATAGCCGGGTTCTAGAGGATCTCAATATCACTGACTACCCTCGATCGGTCATAATTCCAGTTTGGCAACCTTTTCTTGCGGCCGGAACCATCGCGAGAGTTTAGCCTCAATGAGTGTAGCATACTGCTACTGTTCTATGGCCAAGTTGGTCAATTTAAGGTTCTAAGGTCAGTTGGCGCTTAATGACTCCTCAGAAGACCCATATTCTCCTCGTTCCAACATAAGGGATATCGGTACAGACCAAGGTGTCACACCAATGTAGCTACTGCTTCACCCGTGTCGGTCTACGCCGGACAGGTCCCTCACAGTTTATTGCTACTTACCTAAAGGGTATTCCCTAGATCTGGGTTAGGATCTATAAAACTCCAATACAAGCTCACAAAATTAAAGCATACAAGGAATATAATTAAAAACATAAGTGATCTTATCCTAAGGTACACCTCACTTATAAATCCCCAGCAGAGTCGCCAGTTCTGTGATCGGTGGAAATAGAACTGACTGTTTTTGAAATGCTGGTTCGCGTTTGCGTTTCGCAAAATGTCGCGGTAATCAAGAGTCGCCACCGTCTTTTATTTTCTCCAACAAGAAAAGGACAAAAGCACAGCAAAATTCCTTTTCGAGATGTTTCTCGGGTTCGGTTGGTAGATTATAGAAAGGGAAGGTGTTAGCACCCTTTCTATCCGTGGTTATCCACGGGCTCTTAGGTACTTGCTCACTATGTTTTCAAAAATGTTTTGCTTTTCTTGTGTTTGTGGGTTTTGAAAAGAGTTTTGTTGGAAAACTTCGATTTAACTCTTGTGTCTGTCCTCAAGAGTGTATGAAGTATTGTTTGAAAACTTTTGTCAGAAAAGTGTAGGTGCAAAAAGTATTTTTTTGTTGTGAAAGAGCAAGTACCTGAGAACCTCTACCTACTCAAAAGAAATTAAGCTGTGTAAATGTCCTTTAGACAGTACTATTCCACTATTGAGAAGTAGGTAGCGCCGTCGTTGGAGTTTCGGGTCAATTCGATTATAGGGACATGTGGTCACTAAAGCAATGGTAGGACGCCTTAGCGGTAACCCTAATGTCCTAGATCATTTTTTATCGAGGCAACTGTTCCGAGGCAACTTTGATCTTTAGACAGGAGGGCGACCTCTAAAACTTCCAATACTCAATGACCACGTCGAGGCAACCAAGTGAGGCGTACCCTAGGAGTGGCATGTGCGAGTGTGTCAGGTTTCAGTTATGTTATCTTTGTACATGTTATGGTGAGCTACGATTGATTTTATTTTAAGGATAAGTCTTGTCATGCATAGCCTATTTAGCATACATCTAGCAGTTAATAGTTGCGGAATTTAAACTAAGCTATTACAAGGCGTCGGGTATTTACATCGCCAAAAACAAACCCTTGAAAAAGTAAATTGCGGAAAATAAATAAAAGCAATAAAAAGGTCCTAATTAAAGCTATTACATCCTCGGAGCAATTACATAAAAATATGAATAAAATAAACACGTGCGAGAAAAATTCAATCGGAGAGTTTTTAGGGTTTTGACCTTTTTTTGAGAAAGAATGAGATTTTTTATTATTTTGCATTTAATTAAATTAAACCTAGATTAATTAATTAATAAAACAGAAATATTTTTTGGTTTTTTATGTTTTTTTTTTAGGAAATAAATAAAAGATGGTCAAGATTGTCAAGAAACCCTAATTCTACATTAGTTTTAGATTTATTGTGAAAATATTAAAATTAACCTAATTAACTAAATAAATTAATTATGTTAGTATTTATTTACAAAATAACTAATTAAATTTAATAAATAAAAATATTATATTTTCTATGTTTTTTGGATTTATTAAAAAATGTTAATTGTTTTAGTTAGTAGTTAATTAAAAATTAATAAAAACAATTTAAGTAAAAATAAAAAGGAAAAGAAGAAAATAAACTCAGGGGGGTGTTGGCCCAGTTTTGGAGGTGTCTTTGGAATTTTCAGGCCCATTTACATCCCAGCCACGTTGACTTTTTTGGACTCCCTGCACGCTCATTGACTAAGGCGTATGGTGATCACCCAACTTTGGCCACTGGATTTATGCTTGAAGACACCTGGGGCGTTGATGATTGGAGGTATATGATGGACCTCACTTTGAAACCTGCATGTGAACATACAAAGAAAAAGGAAATAAATGTTTTGGGGGGACCTGGGATTCGAACCCAGGTCCCAATGCTTCTAGGCCAACAGACCAACCACTCCACTACGCTGCTTCAATTGTTAGTAAAATAAGGAGCAATTATTATATTGGGAAATTAATCAATATGCTGTAAAGCCACAAAATAACGCGCGCTTTTTCAAATCAACCAACCATGTGATAACACATCATCATCTTCTTCGTTTGCCCTGTAAAAATAATATCAGATAGCGGGGGTTTTTAACCCCCACTAACCACTGCAAGGAAAAATAGCGATTAGAAGCACACTGCATATAAATATTTCGCGAGGGGTGGTTCTTGTTCGTCTGGGTCTAACGATTTCAACCATATGTCTTATGAGTCCTAATTTTACCTGGTTCAGAAAGCCCTAATTTAAAGCTCAAGAACCCTAAAAAATCAGTCATGGCATTCTTCGATTCAGGGCGTTTCAGTTCAATCCAATTATACCATTAGCTTCGTATGGTTCTTAGCAACACAAATTAATCACAAAAACATGTTAACTATGCATGAATTAGGATATACGATTATGAAATATAAGTGCAAACCGTGGTTCTGTATTCCTTGATTCTTTAAGCTTTGATGCCTGAATTGGATTGCAAAACGTTCCTGGGACCTCCTGCAATGTATTAGAATCAACAAAAACCCTTGAATCGACCTAGAATGCAAAAATCAGTTTTCAATTTTCTTGGAATTTCTTCCATGTGCTATGGTTGTTTCTGCAGCTTTCTCTCGTCCTTTTGATCAGGGTTAGCTTGCTTATGTATAAGGCAATTGAATTAGGTCAAAAGCTGGGCAAAAATCCATATGCATTGATGATTGAATCCTTGATTGAAAAATCAAATATTCTTGATTTTCATGATTGAACAAACTTGCCAAAATTGGATTTTTTGATATCTTTGGCTTGTGCACGAATTTTCCAGCATGTTTAGGTCATATTTGCTTCACAAAAAGATTTAAAAATCAAATCTTGTATTTTCTTATGATTTAAATTGATTAAATGAATTAATATTAATTAAAAATCCAATTAATCAATAAAAATAAGAAAATAAATGCAATTAAGCTTGATGGGTCGTGCATAGGTCATGGGTGAAGTTTCAAGAAGAGATTTGAGGCCCATTAGCAAAAATAAGGTGTTTTGAGCAAAGTTGACTTTTGCAAATTCATGAAAATTTCCCAACTTCTCCAATGCACAACTTTCTCAATTTTGATCATATGACCATGTTCTTGGACATTTTGGAAAGCTCTTGAAGTCCTCTAACCAATGCCTTTGGTCCCATGTCATTTGGATTTACCAATCTTAAGTTATGGCCTTTGACTCAAAGTGTACATTTGTTGACTTTTGAAATTGACCTATAATGTCAAAATTGGTAACTTCTTGTGAGAGCATTTCTTGAAATTGGAGTGTGTAGATGGATTGTAGGACATTGCATCCCCTTCAAAATGAGCATTGGATGGGATTTTTTTGACAAACCATGAAAAAGTTATGCCCTGGTCAAGATACAGTTGACTTTTCTACTGTCCAAAAATAGTAACTTTTTGCATCTTGATGATTTTTGAGCTATGCTTGTGGAATCATGATCAAGACTTGATCAAATGATGATTGTGAACTCAAAATAAGATGTTGACCAAAAATTCTGACTTTTGACTGCAAAATGACCATTTTGCTCTTGTAGTAGACTGTAGATCAAATGAGGCTTTTGACTGTGCAAATTGGCATTGTGAGTCTTGAAACTTGGCATGTTGGTGCTTGAGAATGTATATAGGCCTATGAGACTTGATTGAACCATTGAAAACCCCAAATTCCTTGAAAGAACCAAAACCCTAATTTTGGTTATCCTAGGAAGATGGTTTGACTGTCTACCTCTTGAGCCATCTTGAGCAATTTGAGGATCATTCTTGACAAATCTTGAGGAATATGGGAGGGCAAATTTTGGGGTACAACAGTATGCATATACTATGACATGTAAATGATGTATTAATGTAGGATGTTATGGAAACGTCTCGGCAGCTCCGTATAACATTTTTGACCGAGGAAAATAAATCCCTGAATGTTGTTGGGGATGAAGAATATGTGTAATCTTCAATCTTGTCTAGGATGTTTCCGTTAGGAGTTCCTGCTTTCTGTTTGAGGAAACTCTACCAGGGAATGTGATTTCTGCTTCGGGAGGAAAGTTCAAGAACATTGGTCATTCACCGCTCTACTGGGGAATTTAATTTTTATATACCCTGACTGGGGATAAAAGAGATGAATAACCTTTCGACGTGTTGTCTGACTGAGTTTTCAATATGGATGTTGATTCGTCTGGGGAGGATAAGGTTAAACGATATCTGGTCCGGTTTCAGATTTTGTAGCAACTCTCTGGGATAGTGGTCTGGACTGCCCTTTGCTGGAGAGGGGAACTTTGCCGGTGATTTTTGTTGTACCCCAAAATTTTCCCTCCCGTTTTCATCAACATTTTCTAATCACAAGACTCTTGGAACTCAAGATAAAGTTAGGGTTTGCTCTGCTCAAGACCCCTCCTTGCACTGTTGACCCAAATTAGGGTTTGAGTTTGCACAGGGATGTTTTGACCTAAAATTCCCAAAGTGACTTTCATGCTTCATGTTGGACTCACAAGTTTATCCATACCAAGTTTCAAGCCTTGATTCAAATCTTTGCCCAGTCAATTGGACAGTTGACCTAGAAATCAACTGTATTGGGGAAAAAGTCAACTGTGACCAATGGATAGTCAAACCTCATGAAATTTGACCCACATTAACATAATGAACTCATATGAACCATTTGGTCAAATTTGGATCACAATTCCACAAGAAATTTGATCAGATCATCAAAAGGGCAAAATGGTCATTTTTAGGGTTTTGACTACACAAAGGCAATTCTTAACTGTTTGACCTAACCAATGGCAAACCAAGCTCACATATGGACTCAAGGACTCAATGGAATTGTCTTGACCCATTCAACAAGTTCAAAAGATCTCAAATGCATAGGATTGACAAGTGAATTTTTCAGTCAACTGATCAAAATTTGACTGTATACTGAAAAGTCAAACTTTGACTTTTTGGTCAAAATCAAGTGCCAAGATTCATTTTTCATCAAGAAATGTCAAATTATGAAACTTGTTCATCAAGAAACCCAAAATTGCAAATTAGGGTTTAAAATGAAAAATTTCATAACTTAGAAATTTTCTAAGTTATGAAATATTCTTATTTTTTCCTAACTTTGTACCATTTTTTCACCAAGATGCAAATGGATTCAAACAAAACTTGAAACATGAAAGTTGTAGACTATTGCAAAATCTACAACTTTGATTCACAAAGTTTTCTCAAAGGAAGCTTGTATCTTAAGTTATGATTTTTGGAACAAGGGTACAAAACATGTTTAACTTAGAGAAATTTTGCCCTATTCTAGGCAGGATTTTTGTCCAACTTCTTGGCCATTTTTCACATGGTTCCACTTGTAGTTTCAATTTTCATTACAAATATGGATTGTAGTACACATTCCAAGCTTTCCAAATTGTCCAAGAACTTCTCAAACACCCTTGTGGTTAGAGAGAATCGAATTTGCAAAGTTGGCCAAAACTCACTTTTATTCATGGCCAAGGCTTGTTCATAACACTTGCATCTTCAAATCAGTTTGTGTATTGCTAGCTTGCAGGCCTCAAAACCAAGTTTACACTCCTTAATTTAATTCCTAACCATTGTGTTAAGGCATTATTTCATCCATTTGGGCATTACACATAGAATTAATCCTTAATTAGAAAAAGCAAAATTGCCATTTTTGAAAAGTAACACTTTATGTCAAGTTCCAAATCCTTGAGGTACAGGCCATATCTTTGAGGAAAAGCTTTGTATACAAATTCCATTTATCAAGAGCAAATGCTGCAGCATAGAGGATAGGGTTCACAGGCCTGCATTGTCAACTTGAGTTTCTTTACTTCAAAAACAAGCAAGTTTGCAAAAGAGAAAAAAACTTTCATTTCCTGCAAGCACAAGCCAAAACAAAGTTTGTACTCATCTTCCATACATCCCAATTGACCTAAAACACGACTCTTCCACCCTTCATACCTCCTAATACCCCAAAACACCATTTTGCTGCAAAAACAGGGCATCCCTGCAGATTGAGTTGTACAACTCAGTTTG
The DNA here is from genome assembly GCA_948472305.1 of Vicia faba. Classification (NCBI taxonomy): domain Eukaryota; kingdom Viridiplantae; phylum Streptophyta; class Magnoliopsida; order Fabales; family Fabaceae; genus Vicia; species Vicia faba. Next base: position 499,811,211 of record OX451736.1, read on the forward strand.
CTCATGCATTTTGGCCAAAACAAGTTCAAACACATTCCATTCCATCCACCTGAACTACTCCAAGCCCTAAACACAAGCTGTAACTCCCCCAACCTCAGTTTCCATTTTCATTTTTCAGTTTTGCAGGTGAACTTCCATAGCACGATACATAGTGATTTAAAGCAAGCTAGGTGTTGGAGAAGCTTCCTTGGACTTCAGGAAAGCTATACAGAAGCTCAAACTCCATTGAAGTTGGTCACATTGCTGTACACGATTCAAGATGAAACAGGTAAAACCATGGACTTCTATCTCTCAATCTAGGAAGAGTTAAGCTTAGGTTTGTGAATGAAACATGTTCTACTCATAGCCCTGAAGCCATACGTATGATCACTTTTCATTTATGTTAAGCATGCTGTGAGAATTTTAGCCATGAACATGAGGAAAAAATTAGGTTAAAATTTAGGGCCAGAGAAATTCTCTCTGGCCTTTGAGTGTTAATCCAAGTTTTTTACATGTTTGAACTCGTGATTTGATGCTCTATAATGTTTGTGTTATGAGTTTTGCAAAATAATCAAAGAATCAGGAGTTGATGTTTGGACAAGGAGGCGTGCGAAATTTCAAACAATATGGTGGAGGTTGAAGAAGGTGATGGCTTGGGCTGGGCCTGAGTCATCCTTACTTTTTGCACCCCTTTTTCCCATTTACACCCCCTTGGCCCATTATGTGAAATATTTGTTATTTTTGCATTTTTCTTTTTGATTCTGACTTAATATTTTTTGTTCAAACATAAAAAATCCCAAAAATATTTTTCCACATTTTTTTATATATTTATTTGGCATTTGTTTCATTTTATTAGTATATATATGTAAATAATATAAATACTTTTTACTAAAACCCTAAAAAATAATATAAAAATTATATTTATTTTCAGTTATTATTTTTATTTACACCTTGAAAATATTTTCTTAAATGTACATTTTTTTCATATACATAAATAATTAATTTTATCTTTTTATATTTAATAGGTTTAGTAAATATATATATAAATACTTGTATATTATATTTATTAGAATACTTAGGATAAAAATATGAAAATAATACATTTTTATTTTTATTAATATATGACACTAAAAATACTTTTTTTACAATATACTTTTTATTTTTTGTATATAATTAGCAAATATTGTACATAATTAATAAATAAATACTATTTACTTGAAAATTAGGGTTTTGCCCTAAACCATAAAAATAATCAAAAAATGACTTTTTCTTATTTTGTTTATACTTCAAACATGAAAACCTTTTTACATACATAACAAAAATCATTTTTGTGCATAATACATTTTGTATATTTTTTGTATTCACTTAAATATTGTACAATTAAATATTTGTATCCTATACTTTCGATATGGTTGTAATAACTTAGATTTTATTTCCTTGTCAAATATCCCCCAAATTCAAACTTGTATCCCCATCCCCATAATCATGTTGTAATAACTTAGGACTTTAAATTCTCGCACATTTAAAAGTTTCCAAATTATGCCATGATAGACTTAGGGTTTGTATGCCAAAATCAAATTAACGAATAGCTTAACCTAATTCAAGATAAACATGCATGAAAAACAAACAATGCACACTTGCACCCCTAGGGTTACTCCACTTGTTGCCTTCAAAAATGGGCCATGTTTGCATGTCAAGTACTTTGGCAAAACAAAACAAAAACAAACAAATGATCATAGTCCCTCGATGACGCTATCAAGTTGCCTAAACAAAAATGATCAAGTCCCTCAAGAAAATTTCCAAAATACTTGACACTATTTCTTTCATGGTCTATACGATGACCCGCGCCTGTCCCGTTAACGTCCTAACACAAGGTTGTTCACCAAATACAATGGTGAAACAACACTGTTAAAAGGGTTAAAACATAAGAAAGATCTTTGAGAAATTTAGGGTAGATAGCTCTTGGTTACTTGATCAATCTTGCAAAACAATCCTTGCCATTTTTCAAAACACACATCACAACACAACTTCAAAACAAACTTTCAAAACATTGAAACATCTTTTCAAAAAGACAAACACCTTTGTAAAACATTCGAGTAAAGAATTGTTACAATGGTTGCCTAGACAAGGTATCTTTTTCAAAACATTTTCAAAACCACACACCCAAAGCACCATTTCAAACAATTGAAAAGCAAAGGCAAGTGATCTAATCAAGTAACTAAGAGCCCATTGATAACCATGGATAGAAAGGGTGCTAATACCTTCCCTTTCTATAATCTAATTCCCGAACCCAAGAAAACATCTCAAAGGTTTTTTCCGTGCTTTTTAACCTTTCCTTAGGATAAAATAAAAAGTCGGTGGCGACTCTTGCTTAACCGAAACATTTGCGAATACAAACGCAAAACCTCAAGTCAGTTCTCCCACCGTATCAAAGAACTGGCGACTCTGCATGGGACTACTTTAAAAGTGGAGTAACCTTAGGGCTTAGATCACCTTTTGCATGACTAATTGTTTGCTTTGATTGCTTTACATTTTGGTTCTCTTGTTTGGGCTTGAAATCCTACACCCGGATTTGGGAAACATTCATAGATAGCAATACATTGTGGAAACTGTGCGGGGTATACCGACACGGTTGAAGCAATAGCTATATTAGTGCGACATATTTGTGAGTACCGGTAACCCTTGAGTTCAATCAAGGAGAGTACGGGGCCGCTGAGTGATGTCACTAAGCACTAATGACCTAGAACCTTACTTGACCATCTTGGCCTTTTATTAGGGGTAGTGAGATGACCGGCTTTGGTGCAGTCCGAAGGTGGTAGATACTCGATACTACACTCATTGAGGGTTGTTTTCTTGGAATATTTTGGTCGCTAGTTAAGTGGCTAAACCAAAACAATGAACATAGAAAACAATCCAATGATATTGAGCTCCTTAGAACCCGGTTACTATTTAGGACAGGTTTTAAGCCAACTAAACTCAAGAGGGTACTTACCTATGAAACCCCATGCAAGCCTGACTCTAGGGTTTTGTGTGACTTGCTTGTACATGTGTTTGTGCATACATCATGAACATCATAAAGCATCATATGCATCCACTAACCATTTCAAGGGTTTGGATCTTCATCTTTGTTCTTGTTTTGTAGGTTATGGAAATTCTTCGCAGGAAAACTATCCAAGTCAACCTTGTGAGAATCCCTCCTCAACTCAAGGAGCTTACATCCAGAATTCCAGAAAGCTCTCTCTTCAGTGAAAGACATGGTAGACTGCTCAGCCTAGTCAACACCAACATTGAAGAAGACATGGTGAAAGTGTTGTTCCAATTCTTTGACCCCCTTCACCACTGTTTCACATTCCCCGACTACCAATTGGTGCCTACTTTGGAGGAATTTTCTCAACTCCTGAGAATTCCTATTCTTAATCAACTACCCTACAACGGTACGGAAAAAGAACCAAAGCCTGAAGATGTTACTCAAGCACTACACTTGCAACCATCTGACATCAAGGGGCATTGGGAAACTAGAAGTGGTGTCAAAGGCTTCTTGGCAAAATTCTTGTTTGAGAAGGCACAAGAGTGTTGGAATTCTTTGGATCTACAAGCCTTTGAAGAGATTGTGGCACTCCTCATTTATGGGTTGGTCTTGTTCCCAAATCCTGACCAACTTATAGATGTAAATGCTGTCAAGATTTTCATGTCCAAGAATCCCATACCTACTTTGCTTGGGGACATCCTCCACTCATTTTACACACGAACAATGAGGAAGAGAGGTGTTCTCATGTGTTGTACTCCTCACCTTGCAAGGTGGTTTATTTCTCACCTTCCACAATCAGTTTTGAAGAATGAACAAGGCTTGAGGTGGTCGCAACGATTGATGACCCTCACACATTCTGATGTACATTGGTGTTCTCGGTCCAGAGAAAATGTCATCATCATCGATCGTTGTGGTGAGTTCCCTAATGTTCCATTACTTCGCATTAGGGGAGGCATTACCTACAACCCCTGTCTAGCTTTAAGACAATTTGAATATGCTCGGAGGGATGGCCCTCATGACATGCTGATTCCTGACCTAGTTTTTGACTTCGACAACGATGCACAAGGACTTCCCCAAAGATTCATCAGAGCTTGGAGGATGCCTAACAAGGTAGATAGCAAGACACTGGGACACAAGAACTCCATCCCTCTTGAGCCTTACCTCAAGTGGGTACGAACCCGCGCCCAGAGTCTTATGATGCCTTACCCTCACATTCTCCCTTTGAACAAAGAGCCTGTTAAGGAAGGAGAGGTTCCGTACACCATCCTACATCCTGACATGCCAACATCATGGGAGGAAATGCAGAAGAGTTGGATCCAACTCAAGGAAGAAAGGGATACTTTTGAAGCCAGCTTCTACGCCAGTGAGAAGAAGGTTTTGGAACTTACTCGCCGACTTCACGAGGAGGAGACCCTCAACACTTACATCGCACCAAAGAGGATGCGCAACGTCTTTTTACCTTAAGAAGTTTTTGTAATATTTGGCCCATGGGGCATTTATGTACTGACAAAATTTCTTCTTATTAATATGACGTGTGTTCTTTTTGTCTGCAACAATTTTGAATTTCTAAATCCTTGAATGCATTACATGAATAAACATATCATTCATCATATGCATAAACAGGTCTTCACACCAGGTTTCCTTATCTTTCTGTTGTTTATTTCAGTAAGATGGATATCAAACAGACGGTCAGAGATCTGCAGTCACAAAACTCGCAGTTTCAACAACTCCTTATGACCTTGGCAAAGGGTAAGGAGGATCTTAAAGCACTGTTAGGGAATAAAGAGCAAGAAAAAGGAAAAAATAAGAAGAAAAGAGTTGGGGTAGCTACACTGGGAAGAAGATTTGAGAATGAAGCTAGGAGAGTTCTTGAATTCCCCTCCACATCTGATGAGGGGACCGGTAAGGGAAAAGGAGCTGCATTACCTTCTGAATCCGAGGCTGAAGAGGAAGAGGTTGAGGAAGATGAAGATTATTTAGAGCAGCAATACCCGCCAGCGGACGACAAGTACAAAAACCTGGAGGATAGACTGGCAGCTATGGAGCTGCAAAGGGTTCCCGGGTTAGATTTTGAAGAATTGGGATTGATTGCTGGGATTTTGATCCCTCCAAAGTTTAAGGTGCCAACTTTTGCAAAATACGACGGTCTGTCTTTCCCGAAAATGCACCTGAGGTCGTATGTCAGAAAAATTCAACCTCATTTATCCGATAGAAATCTTTGGGTACACTTCTTCCAGGACAGCCTGTCTGGTACACAACTAGATTGGTTTTACCAGCTTGAGAGGTTAGAAGTGCATAACTGGGAAGACTTGGCAGCTGCCTTCTATCGCCAGTATCAATACAACACCGACTTGGCGCCAACCCGTACTCAGTTACAAGGTATGGGGATGGCCTCAAATGAGGGATTCAAAGAATACGCCCAGAAATGGTGTGACTTGGCCGGAAGAGTACAACCACCGCTTTCAGATAGGGAGCTAGTTGATATGTTCTTGGGGACCCAATCTGGCCCTTTCTTCAACCATTTGATCGGGAGCTCTTCTGCAGGGTTTATCGAACTGATTCTGACTGGCGAACGGGTGGAAGCTGGTATTAAGAGCGGAAAAATTCAAAGGGATGCCTCTGCCTCCACAACTGTTAAAAAACCGTTCCCGGCTAAGAAGGAAGCAGTTGTTATATACTCTCAGAAAGGATTGAGAAGAACTGAGCGCCGGCCGACTGTAGGGGCCGTGATGATTCAAAATTCGTCAAATGATCAGCCTCGTAACAATCAGTCTAGACCTAATCAGCAACGGGTAGAACGGCCACAACGGCAGTTTACCCGCATCAACATGACGCCTGCAAAAGTTCTTCCCCATTTGTTGAAGCTAAATCTCACCAATATTAGAGAGGCTCCAAAGGTTGTGAATACCACTTCCCCACATTATCATCCCAACGCAAAATGTGCCTATCATTCTGACAGCGCCGGGCATGACACCAATGATTGCTGGGCGCTTAAGAATAAAATTCAGGATTTGATAGACGCTAAAGAGGTTGAGTTTGACTCCCCTGAGAAACCGAATGTAATCTCTGCCCCAATGCCAAAGCATGGTCGCAATGTCCATGCTGTTGAAAAAGATATGTTTGTTTCTACTGTTGATGATCTGATAACTCCACTACTGACAATCAAGCTGAATTTGCTGAAAGCTGGTATTTTCCCAGGTTGTAAAGAAGATTGCTACCTTTGTTCCTCCCTACCGATCAACTGTCCACTGTTGAAGTTAGGCATCCAACGCCTAATGGACAACCAAGAAATTCTTTTCGAAAAGACTCCCGTTACTCTAACTCCTATCAATGAAGTTTCAATAATAACCATTTCCGCCAATCTTTCCAAGGTCCCCAAAAGGCCTGTTAAGATTACATCCACTCCGAAGATTGTACCCTTGAAGATAACCATGCCTGAGCCCGTCCCATACAAATCTGACAAATCAATACCGTGGAATTATGGTGGAGAAATCTACTACCACGGTGTTAAACAAATTGAGATAACTGAAGAGAGCTCTGACGAAGAAACTACCGACATTGGAAACATTGCCGGTACGAGCAAAATTACCTGAAGTGGAAGAATTTTCTCTCCAGAGATTGCCCCTCAAAGGCAATCTTTGGACCCTCAGCTGCTCCCAAGGTTACCCTTGCACCAGTAAAACTATTTGCAAGAACTCCAATGATTAAAGAAGCTGTTACTCCTATGGTTTCCCCTTCTGATGCTGCTGATAAAGGGAAAGGGATCCAAGAAGAGCTCGTCAGGACGAGGGCTCAGCCATTGGTCATCCCCGAAACCTCTAAAAAAGAAATGGAGGAGATTCTGAAAATAATTAAGAAGAGTGATTACGATGTGGTGGAGCAATTGGGGCAAACCCCCTCGAAGATCTCCATGTTGGCCCTGATGCTTTGTTCGGAGGCTCATGCCAAAGCTTTGATAAGGTTTTTGAAGACAGCCCACGTGCCCCAGGAAACCTCAGTCGACCAATTCCAGGATTGTGTAGCCAGCCTTACCGCCGACAACGGCCTGGGTTTCTCTGATGTTGACCTGACTCATAAGGGAAGAAAGCATAATGACGCACTGCATGTGTCAGTTGAATGCCGAGGAACCACTCTCGCCCATGTCTTGGTCGATACTGGTTCTTCCCTAAACGTGCTGTCTAAGAAAGCTATGGACCGGTTAGATTGTGAAGGCTTGGAGCTGAAACCAAGTAATATCATTGTCAGGGCCTTTGACGGGTCTAAAAGGATGGTGCATGGGGAGGTCAACATTCCCATTTAGGTAGGCACTGAAGTGTTCCACTCCACATTCTATGTGATGGACATCCGCCCATCATACTCTTGCTTGCTAGGAAGGTCGTGGATTCATAATGCTGGGGAAATCACTTCTTCTCTACATCAGATGCTGAAATACCCTGTTAAGGGTAAAATCATAACTGTACACGGTGAGGAGGAGTACATGATCAGTCATCTGAATTCCTTTCGGTATGTGGAAATGGATGGCGAACTCATCGAAACACCCTTTCAACACTTCGAGGAAGTTTCTCCCGATGTTGCAGTAGCAAAGGCAATAGCTGAGGTACCCAAGCAGATGGCTAGGATGGCATCTCTGAAAGACGCAAAGGCTGCAATGAAGGAGGGGAAGAGCTCAACATGGGGACAATTTCCTGACTTTCCCCACAAGACAGACAAGTTTGGGTTAGGGTTTACGGCTGCGGGGCAAAAGGCTATGCGTCGCTCCAAAATTGAAAGGACACCCATCAAGATTTCTCCTCATGGAATCAATGCTTTGGAAGACGAAGACGAAGAGGGTAACATTGAAGATTGGATCTTCCCAACCATTGAAGGGGGACTGCACAACTGGGAAGCGAAAGACTTCGTTCCTATTACTTTCATCAATCAGTAATTTATCTTTCGAACATTTCCTGTTGGTCTGTAATAATTACTCTTAAACAATCTGCACACTATTTTTCACGTCATGCCTTGCCCGGGGCATGTAGGTCCATTTGTAAGGGCTTGATTATTTTCATAATCATATGCCATATTTAATGAGTCATTGGACGTTTTTCATTTATAAACTGCTGTGTTCATTTTATTTCCTTTTGCATTTTTGTTTGTTTAAGGATGGCTATCCCTTACACACACCCACACTCACAAATGCAGGTACCCATCCACTCCGGATTCCATGGGTGACTATTCTGTTGTATCCTTCAATAACTCTGAAGATTTGGTCAATCAGGCTGAGTACGAAGATGACGAAGATTGTGAAGTACCGAGAGAGCTAGCCAGACTTCTACAACAAGAAGAGAGGGCCATCTTACCTCATGAAGAGTTGTTGGAAACAGTCAACTTAGGAACAGAGGAAGACAGGAAAGAAGTCAAATTGGGTGCCAATTTGGAACCAAGTGTCAAGGAGCGCTTAATACAGCTATTGAATGAATACGTTGAAATCTTCGCCTGGTCTTATGAAGACATGCCAGGGTTAGACACAAACATTGTGGTTCACCGTCTCCCTACAAGAGAGTACGGTCCACCGATCAAGAAAAAAGTCCTCCGAATGAGGCCCGACATGTATGAGAAGATTAAAGCTGAAGTAATGAAGCAATTCAACGCTGGCTTTCTGGTTGTTACATCCTATCCACAATGGGTTGCTAACATTATGCCCGTTCCCAAAAAAGACGGCAAGGTCAAAATGTGTGTGGACTACCGGGATTTGAACAGGGCCAACCCTAAAGATGTTTTTCCGCTACCACATATCGACATTTTGATTGACAACACAGCTCAGCACAAGGTATTTTCCTTCATGGACGGATTCTCGGGCTACAACCAGATTAAAATGGCCCCCGAGGACATGGAGAAAACAACCTTTGTTACACAATGGGGTACCTTCTGCTACAAGGTGATGCCGTTCGGACTGAAGAACGCATGGGCAACCTATCAACGTGCCATGGTAGCTTTGTTTCATGATATGATACATCATGAGATTGAAGTTTACGTAGACGACATGATAGCTCGATCACAAACAGAGGAGGAACACCTTGAACATTTGCAGAAGCTGTTTGCCAAGTTGAAGGAGTACAAACTCAGGCTGAATCCAAGTAAGTGCACTTTTGGAGTTAGGTCTGGTAAACTTCTGGGATTTATTGTCAGCAACAAAGGCATTGAGGTCGATCCAGCAAAAGTAAAGGCTATACAAGAAATGCCTGCCCCCCGTACTGAAAAGGAGGTTAGAGGATTCTTGGGACGCTTGAACTATATCGCCAGGTTCATCTCTCACCTGACGTCTACCTGTGAGCCAATTTTCAAACTATTAAAGAAAGATCAGGTAGTCGAATGGAACAATGATTGTCAAACTACTTTTGATAAAATCAAGGAGTATTTGCTAGAACCTCCTATTCTGATGCCACCCGTCGAAGGAAGGCCGCTGATCATGTATCTGACTGTTTTGGACAACTCAATGGGGTGTGTATTGGGCCAGCATGACGAGTCTCGTCGAAAAGAGCATGCCATTTATTACCTTAGCAAAAAGTTTACCAACTGTGAGACTCGTTACTCGCTGCTCGAGAAAACTTGCTGCGCTTTGGTATGGGCTGCTCGCCGACTAAGGCAGTATATGTTGACTCATCCCACTTTGCTGATTTCCAAAATGGATCTTATCAAGTATATCTTCGAGAAGCCTGCTTTATCTGGAAGAATCGCTAGATGGAAAATGATCCTGACTGAATATGACATCCAGTATACTACCCAAAAAGCTATAAAAGGGAGTGTACTAGCTGACCATCTAGCTCATCAAGCTATCGAAGATTATCAATCCATGAGATTCGACTTCCCGGACGAGGACATCATGACTTTGGACAACGTTGAAGGTAACGAACCATATGACGGACCTGAAAATGGATCCCGATGGACCCTGTACTTTGATGGTGCTTCAAATGCACTTGGAAACGATATCGGTGCGGTACTCATTTCCCCAGAAGGTTGCCATACACCTCTCACGGCCCGACTTTGTTTCAGCTGTACCAACAACATGGCTGAATATGAAGCTTGCATCTTTGGTCTCAAGACTGCTATAGACTTGGGGATCAAATCTTTGATCGTATTTGGGGACTCGGCTTTGGTTATCAGTCAAATCAAAGGAGAGTGGGACACCAAACATCCTAATCTTATCCCATACAAAGAACATGTCCTGACGTTGTTGCGTCATTTCGAGCAGATCACCTTCGAGCACTTCCCGCGAGAAGAAAATCAGCTAGCAGATGCTCTGGCTACAATGTCTTCCATGTTTAAACTCAACTGGGATAACGAGGCTCCCCAAATCACCATCGAGCGAATGGATGAAACTGTGCATTATCATGAGATTAATACCGAAGAAGTAGTGGAACAACCCTGGTTTCATGAAATCAAAAGGTATCTCAAGACTAGAGAATATCCCGAAGAAGCTTCTCTCAATGACAAAAAGTTCTTAAGGAGATTTGCTGCCAAGTTCTTCCTGAGCAATGGCATCCTTTATAAGCGCAGCCATGATTGTGTTTTACTCCGATGTGTAGACAAAGCTGAAGCAGAGTTAATCATGACTGAGATACACAGTGGCACATTTGGCACCCACTTGAGCGGGCATACGATGGCTAAGAAGATTCTAAGGGCAGGCTATTACTGGTCTACCATGGAGGCTGATTGCCATCAACATTCCCGTATTTGTCACAAATGCCAAGTCTATGCCCACAAAATACATATTCCTCCTGTTCCTCTCAACGTTCTGACAGCTCATTGGCCATTCGCAATGTGGGGCATTGACATGATTGGAGAGATCAAGCCCACGGCATCCAACGGACATCGCTTCATCTTGGTCGCTATTGACTATTTTACCAAGTGGGTCGAAGCAGCTTCCTTTGCCTCTGTTACAAAAAATGTGGTTGCCCGCTTCATCAAGCAGAACCTCATATGCCGGTATGGTGTCCGCGACAGGATCATCACAGACAACGGTACAAATCTGAACAATACTATGATCACCGCTCTATGCGGACAGTTCAAGATTTATCATCACAATTCATCTCCCTATCGGCCGAAGATGAACGGTGTTGTTGAAGCTGCGAACAAAAACATCAAGAAGATCATTCAGAAAATGACAGTTACCTACAAGGACTGGCATGAGATGTTACCGTTTGCTCTGCATGGATATCGTACCACGGCATGTACTTCAACAGGGGCAACCCCATTTTTTTGGTATATGGCATGGAAGCTGTCCTACCCATGGAAGTTCAGATTCCTTCTTTAAGGATTATGAAGGACGCTGGTTTGAGTGAAGACAATTGGATTCAGACCCGACTTGATCAACTCAATTTGATCAACGAGAAACGACTCACTACTGTTTGCCATGGTCAGACGTACCAAAAACGGATGATCAAGGCTTTCAACAAGAAAGTCAGACGTTAAGTATATCAAGTCGGAGATCTTGTAATCAAGCGGATTATCTTGCCTCAAAGTGATCCCAGGGGCAAATGGACTCCTACTTACGAAGGACCGTTTGTGATAAAAAGCATCTTTTCTGGTGGTGCAATGATTCTGACCACCATGGACGACGACGATTTGCCACACCCTGCGAACACAGACATAGTCAAAAGATACTACGCATAAAATAACCCGACAAGTCGAAAACCCGAAAGGGCGACTTGGGCAAAAATGGGCATCCCGGTGAACCGAAAACCCGAAAGGGCGGTTCAGGCAAAAATTAGGGATAAAACAAGAAATCTGTACACCCGGCAAGTTGAAAACCCGAAAGGGAGACTTGGGCAAAAAAGGGTTTCCCGGTGGATCGAAAACCCGAAAGGGCGATTCAGGCAAAAGTTAGGGAATTAAAGCGTATGACTATGTCTCGTCGGATCACTTTAAAGAACAATCTCTTCATCAACAAGTTCCGAGCTTCTGATCAATCCAATCATCGGCGGACGAAGCAGTGAACGGACAAGATATTCAGAGTTGTGAAGGCTATAACAGAATGGGAATCCCATGGAATTGTTACACATAGCCATCTTTCTTTTGTATAAAATTTTCAATTTTTTACGACAACATCCTCTTACTAGGATGACTGTCTCCTTTGTACAAAGATACTCATAAAAAGTTAATACAAACACTTTTCCAAATACATAAATTTGCTTTGTCTTCTTTTTCTTTTTACACTTATGTTTTATTTGAGAAACGTCCAATGTTTTGTTAAATAGGCATATGCATTTGAACATAATCATTTGCTTACAAATCAAGAAAGATGATTGCTGATAGGTTGAAGGCACAGATAGATATCTTGATGCCTTTTCAGAAGAAATCCCCAGCGGAATTAAACTCCAAATTCCTCAACAAAGTTAAAATCCAGAACTTAATTCCCCACACAAAGTTAAACTTCAGGATCCTCAGTAGAACAAAAGCTTTCTCAAAGCTTATTTCCCCAGCCAGAGAGCCTTCCAGAATCTAATTCCCCTCAGAGTCAAGTTTCAAGATCCCCAGCGGAGCTAAAACTTCCAACTATCAATCCCCAACGGAACCAGATTAGTGAACGTTCTCCCCACAGAGATACTTCCCATCAGATTGAAGATTATCAGTCTCACTCATCCAGCATGAGTCTCCCAGGTTCTGAACTCCCCAGTAGAGATCGTCTGAATTCTCCTTTCCCATAAGTCACCAAGGATTTTCAGTCCCCAGCAGTGGTCCTAAAATCCCTCAACAACTGAAGATCTTGCTCCCCAAGCAATCGACAGTCAACAAGGATTTCTCACCCTCAGTAATCAAAGGATTTTCAATCCCCAGCTTCGGTTATGGGTTTATTTCCCCAACATTTGTCAAGGATTTATCCTCCAAAACAAATTACATTTCAAATTGATCGGTCGTTCAAAAGTTCCGTCATCACCTGTTGGAAGTTACGATCGTCAAAGATCAAATTCTCACAAAATTCAAGTTACGAAGCCCGGATCTGACTGGATAGTATCCTGATCTCTACAGCATATTGTGAAGCCCGGATTACGACCGGATAACATTATCAGACCACCGTGAAGCCTGGATTATGACCAGATAGTGGTATCTCCTAAGAGCAAGCTATGAAGCCCAGATTTGACCGGATAATAGTTTAATCCCCAACAAGTTATTGTGAAGCCTGGATTACGACCAGATAGCAATACATGTTCCTGTGAAAGCCTGGATTACGACCAGACAGCAGCCAAGAATACTACGAAGCCTGGATTCGACCAGATAGTGGTATATCTTTAACACAAGCCGTGAAGCCCGGATTTGACCGGATAGCAGTTCAACAAGTTATTGTGAAGCCTGGATTACGACCAGATGGCAATACGAGTTTATGTGAAGCCTGGATTACGACCAGACAGCAGCCAAGAATACTACGAAGCCTGGAGTCGACCAGATAGTGGTATATCTTTAACACAAGCCGTGAAGCCCGGATTTGACCAGATAGCAGCTCAACAAGTTATTGTGAAGCCTGGATTACGACCAGATAGAAATACAAGTTTCTGTGAAAGCCTGGAGATCAACCATATAACAGTTAACCGTTAACAGAATGAAGACTCTCGTTCTTGAATCCCCAGTAGATTGGAATACAACCCAAGCTCCTGAGTCCCCAACAGTGGTCCCAGGACTTCTCATTTTCAACGATCAAAAGATTCTTGCAATCCCCTGCAGCAGTCAAGGATTTACTTTCCCCTGCAGCGGTCAAGGATTCACTTTCCCCGGCAGCAGTCAAGATTCTATTATCTCCGGCTATCCAGGATTCATCTATCCTCAGCAAGACAGCTCATCAGCTTACATGCGCATTCATTACATTCATATCATAGACATTGATATAACATATATATTGCATCATACATTTCATGCAACATAACTTTGTGTTTCAACTAATATTCTACCCTTTTCAGGATAAGATTAATAAGCTTCGACTTCTGAAAATAGTTTACGGATTCTCCAAACACAGATGTTAATCTATCGCTTGTTCAGACTTAACTTCTGAAAACAGTTTACGGGTGCTTCCAGGTATGGATGTCAATCTATCGCTTGTTCAGAATCAACTTCTGAAAATAGTTTACGGGTGCTTCCAGATATGGATGTCAATCTATCGCTTGTTCAGACTCAACTTCTGAAAACAGTTTACGGATGCTTCCAAATGCGGATGTTAATATATCGCTTGTTCAGATTCAACTTCTGAAAACAGTTTACGGATTCTCCAAACATGGATGTCAATCTATTGCTTATTCAGACCCCTAGTTCAGAGATGTTCCAAAATAGGGATACCTTCCTGATACTCATTTCTTTCACCTACAACATATATTCCAGATGGCATCTTTAAGCCCATCCCCGACAAGATTCTGTCACATCTCCATATGGCATCTTTAAGCCCATCTCCAAATGGCATCTTTAAGCCCATTCCCTCAACTACGCTTGGACGAGTGCAAATTTTTTTGGGCACTCTAGTGTTCAATCTCCTTTTACCCTCGAGTCGCGAAAGGCAAACCTGTCAATCTAACTCTTCAGGTTCAAGAAGATTGAACAGGGGCAACTGTTGTACCCCAAAATTTGCCCTCCCTTTTTCATCAACATTTTCTCATCACAAGACTCTTGGAACTCAAGATCAAGTTAGGGTTTGCTCTACTCAAGACCCCTCCTTGCACTGTTGACCCAAATTAGGGTTTGAGTTTGCACAGGGATGTTTTGACCTAAAATGCCCAAAGTGACTTTCATGCTTCATGTTGGACTCACAAGTTTATCCATACCAAGTTTCAAGCCTTGATTCAAATCTTTGCCCAGTCAATTGGACAGTTGACCTAGAAATCAGTTGTATTGGGGAAAAAGTCAACTGTGACCAATGGATAGTCAAACCTCATGAAATTTGACCCACATCAACATAATGAACTCATATGAACCATTTGGTCAAATTTGGATCACAATTCCACAAGAAATTTGATCAGATCATCAAAAGGGCAAAATGGTCATTTTTAGGGTTTTGACTGCACAGAGGCAATTCTTGACTGTTTGACCTAACCAATGGAAAACCAAGCTCACATATGGACTCAAGGACTCAATGGCATTGTCTTGACCCATTCAACAAGTTCAAAAGATCTCAAATGCATAGGATTGACAGGTGAATTTTTCAGTCAACTGATCAAAATTTGTCTGTATACTGAAAAGTCAAACTTTGACTTTTTGGTCAAAATCAAGTGCCAAGATTCATTTTTCATCAAGACATGTCAAATTATAAAACTTGTTCATCAAGAAACCAAAAATTGCAAATTAGGGTTTAAAATGAAAAATGGTTTCAAACAAAACATGAAACATTAAAGTTGTAGTCCATTGCAAAATCTACAACTTTGATTCACAAAGTTTTCTCAAAGGAAGCTTGTATCTCAAGTTATGATTTTTGGAACAAGGGTACAAAACATTTTTAACTTAGAGAAATTTTGCCCTATTCTAGGCAGGATTTTTGTCCAACTTCTTGGCCATTTTTCACATGGTTCCACTTGGAGTTTCAATTTGAATTACAAAGATGGATTGTAGTACACATTCCAAGCTTTCCAAATTTTCCAAGAACTTCTCAAACACCCTTGTGGTTAGAGAGAATCGAATTTGCAAAGTTGGCTAAAACTCACTTTTGTTCATGGCCAAGGCTTGTTCATAACACTTGCATCTTCAAATCAGTTTGTGTATTGCTAGCTTGCAGGCCTCAAAACCAAGTTTACACTCCTGAATTTAATGCCTAACCATTGTGTTAAGGCATTATTTCATCCATTTGGGCATTACACATAGAATTAATCCTTAATTAGAAAAAGCAAAATTGCCATTTTTGAAAAGTAACACTTTATGTCAAGTTCCAAATCCTTGAGGTACATGCCATATTTTTGAGGCAAAGCTTTGTACACAAATCCCATTTATCAAGATCAAATGCTGCAGCATAGAGGATAGGGTTCACAGGCCTGCATTATCAACTTGAGTTTCTTTACTTCAAAAACAAGCAAGTTTGCAAAAGAGAAAAAACTTTCATTTCCTGCAAGCACAAGCCAAAACAAAGTTTGTACTCATCTTCCATACATCCCAACTGACCTAAAACACGACTCTTCCACCCTTCATACCTCCTAATACCCCAAAACACCATTTTGCTGCAAAAACAGGCCATCCCTGCAGATTGAGTTGCACAACTCAGTTTGCTCGTGCGTTTTGGCCAAAACAAGTTCAAACACATTCCATCCCATCCATCTGAACTACTCCAAGCCCTAAACACAAGCTGTAACTCCCCCAACCTCAGTTGCCATTTTCATTTTTCAGTTTTGCAGGTGAACTTCCCTAGCACGATACAGAGTGATTCAAAGCAAGCTAGGTGTTGGAGAAGCTTCCTTGGACTTCAGGCAAGCTATACAGAAGCTCAAACTCCATTGAAGTTGGCCACATTGTTGTACACGATTCAAGCTGAAACAGGTAAAACCATGGACTTCTATCTCTCAATCTAGGAAGAGTTAAGCTTAGGTTTGTGAATGAAACATGTTCTACTCATAGCCCTGAAGCCATACGTATGATCACTTTTCATTTATGTTAAGCATGCTGTGAGAATTTTAACCATGAACATGAGGAAAAAATTAGGTTAAAATTTAGGGCCAGAGAAATTCTCTCTGGCCTTTGAGTGTTAATCCAAGTTTTTTACATGTTTGAACTCGTGATTTGATGCTCTACAATGTTTGTGTTATGAGTTTTGCAAAATAATCAAAGAATCAGGAGTTGATGTTTGGACAAGGAGGCGTGCGAAATTTCAAACAATATGGTGGAGGTTGAAGAAGGTGATGGCTTGGGCTGGGCCTGAGTCATCCTTACTTTTTGCACCCCTTTTTCCCATTTACACCCCCTTGGCCCATTATGTGAAATATTTGTTATTTTTGCATTTTTCTTTTTGATTCTGACTTAATATTTTTTGTTCAAACATAAAAAATCCGAAAAATATTTTTCCATATTTTTTTAATATTTATTTGGCATTTGTTTCATTTTATTAGTATATATATGTAAATAATATAAATACTTTTTACTAAAACCCTAAAAAATAATATAAAAATTATATTTATTTTCAGTTATTATTTTTATTTACACCTTGAAAATATTTTCTTAAATGTACATTTTTTTCATATACATAAATAATTAATTTTATCTTTTTATATTTAATAGGTTTAGTAAATATATATATAAATACTTGTATATTATATTTATTAGAATACTTAGGATAAAAATATGAAAATAATATATTTTTATTTTTATTAATATATGACACTAAAAATACTTTTTTTACAATATACTTTTTATTTTTTGTATATAATTAACAAATATTGTACATAATTAATAAATAAATACTATTTACTTGAAAATTAGGGTTTTGCCCTAAACCATAAAAATAATCAAAAAATGACTTTTTCTTATTTTGTTTATACTTCAAACATGAAAACCTTTTTACATACATAACAAAAATCATTTTTGTGCATAATACATTTTGTATATTTATTGTATTCACTTAAATATTGTACAATTAAATATTTGTATCCTATACTTTCGATATGGTTGTAATAACTTAGATTTTATTTCCTTGTCAAATATCCCCCAAATTCAAACTTGTATCCCCATCCCCATAATCATGTTGTAATAATTTAGGACTTTAAATTCTCGCACATTTAAAAGTTTCCAAATTATGCCATGATAGACTTAAGGTTTGTATGCCAAAATCAAATTAACGAATAGCTTGACCTAATTCAAGATAAACATGCATGAAAAACAAAAAATGCACACTTGCACCCCTAGGGTTACTCCACTTGTTGCCTTCAAAAATGGGCCATGTTTGCATGTCAAGTACTTTGGCAAAACAAAACAAAAACAAACAAATGATCATAGTCCCTCGATGACGCTATCAAGTTGCCTAAACAAAAATGATCAAGTCCCTCAAGAAAATTGCCAAAATACTTGACATTATTGCTTTCATGGTCTATACGATGACCCGCGCCCATCCCGTTAGCATCCTAACACAAGGTTGTTCACCAAATACAATGGTGAAACAACACTGTTAAAAGGGTTAAAACATAAGAAAGATCTTTGAGAAATTTAGGATAGATAGCTCTTGGTTACTTGATCAATCTTGCAAAACAATCCTTGCCATTTTTCAAAACACACATCACAACACAACTTCAAAACAAACTTTCAAAACATTGAAACATCTTTTCAAAAAGACAAACACCTTTGTAAAACATTCGAGTAAAGAATTGTTACAATAGTTGCCTCGACAAGGCATCTTTTTCAAAACATTTTCAAAACCACACACACAAAGCACCATTTCAAACAATTGAAAAGAAAAGGCAAGTGATCTAAGCAAGTAACTAAGAGCCCATGGATAACCATGGATAGAAAGGGTGCTAATACCTTCCCTTTCTATAATCTACTCCCCGAACCCAAGAAAACATCTCAAAGGTTTTTTCTGTGCTTATTAACCTTTCCTTAGGATAAAATAAAAAGTCGGTGGCGATTCTTGCTCAACCGAAACATTTGCGAATACAAACGCAAAACCTCAAGTCAGTTCTCCCACCGTATCAAAATTTGTAATAGTCAAAGTGATAGACTCAAGCCGGGGAGACTGTATTTTGTTGGGGAAATAAACCATGTTGGGGAAATAAACCCTTTTGGAGAAACACTATATTGAGGAAATAAACCTACTGGAGGAATATATTTTGCTGAGGAAATGAACCATGCCGGAGAAGAGGATTTTGTAGGGTTTTTAAAGTGTTGGAGAAATAAACTTAGATGGGGAAGAGAATTTATGTGAACTGTGCTGGTGACATACTCTCTGACGAGGATTGGGACTCCGTAGGTTGGCGACATTGTCGGGGAAAAAATCATACTCCTTTGTCTGCAGGGGATCTGCTGGTGAGTATGATTAGGATATTTCAGACTTGCAGGAATGCGTCGAGTTTGTGAAGATGAATCTGCGGGGGACAATCTTATGGGAACTACTCTATGGGGATTACAGACAACTTGAACATTATCCCGTCTCCTGGAGTCTTGAGTAAATGCTTATTCCTGTTTTTACATATATATTTGTTAACAGTAATC
The DNA here is from genome assembly GCA_948472305.1 of Vicia faba. Taxonomy (NCBI): domain Eukaryota; kingdom Viridiplantae; phylum Streptophyta; class Magnoliopsida; order Fabales; family Fabaceae; genus Vicia; species Vicia faba. The sequence goes on from OX451736.1 coordinate 499,830,355, forward strand.
ATATTCATATGCATATGTTCATTCAACTCAATCATTGAACGTCTTTGCAAACAAAATAGAAAAAGTAAAAAAAAAATTTAAATTTTGAAATTGTGTTTATATTGATAGTTTACCTATAAACAGGCGATTGCTGTACAAAGAGACAGAAATCCTAGTAAGAGGAAATCATCGTGAAATGAAGAGAGTACAAAGTGAAAACAAAATACATAGCTATGTGTAAATGATCTCGTCGGGTTTCAACTCTGCTATTGCCTCTATGTCCCCAAGAATATCATCCCTCGTTGTCGGCAGAAGTTGATTGAATTAATCTGTACCATTTGAACTTGATGTTGGTAATAAAGTTGGAGGTAAGTGATCTAACAGGACATAGTCGTATGCTTCAATCCCTAATTTTTGCTTGGACCACCCTTTCGGGTTTTCAGTCCACCGGGATACCCTTTTTTGCCCAAGCCGCCTTTTCAGGTTTTCGACTTACCGAGTGTACAATATTTTACATATATATATATCCCTGATTTTAACCCGAACCCTTTTGGTTCGTCGGGATGCCCTTATTTTTTCATAGGCCAGTCAACCTAGCAGGTCGTTTTTCATGCATAGTATCTTTTAACTATGTCCGCATTCACAGGGTCTAGAAGATCTTCACCATCCATGGTGGTAAGTATCATAGCACCGCCAAAAAAATCTTCTTGATACAAATGGCCCTTCGTAGGTGGGAGTCCATTTTCCCCTAGGATCACCCTGCGGTAGGATGATGCGCTTTATTACCAAGTCACCAGCCTGATATACTCGACGCTTGATTTTCTTATTGAAGGCTTTGATAATACGCTTCTGATACATCTGACCATGACAAACAACCGCCAATCTCTTCTCGTCAATCAAATTCAACTGATCCAACCTAGTATGAATCCACTCGTCTTCATCTAAACCTGCGTCTTTCATAATCCGTTGGGAAGGAATCTGGACTTCGACAGGTAGACAACTTCCATATCATAAACTAGAGAAAACGGGGTTGCCCCAGTTGATGTCCGGGATTAAGTGCGATAGCCATGGAGAGAAAATGGTAACATCTCATGCCAATCTTTATACGTCACTGTCATCTTATGTATAATCTTCTTAATGTTCTTATTGGTGGCTTCCACTGCCCCATTCATCTTTGGTCGATACAGAGAAGAATTATGGTGCTTGATCTTGAACTGTATGTAGAGTTCCATGATCATAGTTATTGTACCCCAAAATTTTCCCTCTCATTTCTCAAAGGATCATCTTGGACCCTCAGGTTTGCTTCTATCGAGTTTCAAGTCTTGAATTATAACTTTTCAAGAAAATCATTCACAAGGGCAAAATGGTCAAAAGCATATTGAAAAGACAAACTTTGACTTTTAGATCAAAAATCAAGTTTCAATAATTGTTTCATCAAGACATGGAATTGGTTCATCAAAAATCTGAAGTCAAAAATTACTTTGAAAAAAATCAAATTTCTAAACATTTAGAAAATTTTCTAAGTGTTAAGAGAATATGATACTTCAGAACTTCTGAGCCAGCCTCCACGCAAGTGCAGTCAGAATTTGCAAACATGGTTCAAAACATAATTCGTCAATCAGAATGTGACTCTTCAGCATGTGCTTCGATCAGAGTATCACCCTTTGAGTTTCACTCTGGTCTTTTTCGATCAGAACATCACAAAGCCCCAAAACCTTGTTTGAACAGCCTGCTGCACTGCTATAGCACAATCCTGTAACCAGCTGCCACAACACTCCAAATTGCTGCTGATCTAGTCCACGCCTGCATTTTTCTCAAACCCTATATTTGCACCAAATTAGCATATAAAAATTGTGATTAAAAAGCAATGGAACAGTATACCAAAAAGGTTTGAATCCCATTTGTTTTTCCCCCCAAACCCACAACAAACCCATCTATAAATAATTTGCTCCATCACACGTTCAAGGGGCTGGATTTCGGAGAGAGAGAATTGTCAAAAGAGAGAAAAGAAAATTGTGGAACCTTCGTAAAAATCCAGAATTCCCAAACATAAAACCAAACCTTTGTTCTTCCCTTTGAATCAAAGAACTTGACATTTTCTCCTTCGTTGCTCTTGCTGACTCCAAAACATCTGAAGGCAGTAGTTCAAGTTCCAAGCACATGCTCCAGGTTCAAGGTAAGTCTTTCTGACTTTGTATATTTCATTTAGAACATCATTAAATATGTAAATATCATAGTATTGATGTTGTCCATATCATTACATAAGTAGAAAAACTGTGGATCAAAACTTCTTGATTAAGGCTAGGCTCAGAATTAGGATTAGAACTTCTATAAACTGTTGTGCTTTTATCCTTTTGATTTGCTATTTGTTAAGAACTGAATAAATTGCTGATGCACTGATTAATATGAGGAAAGAGTTGAAATGTGGCACATAACTTCTGATTTTTACTCACGGTTTTAGCACACCATAGAACTTCTGAGTTCTCCTCACTGTTTTAACACCCTGAACTTCTGATGTTTCCACTCACTATTTTAACACTTAGAACTTCTTATTTTCACACGCTGATAACGCACTGAACTTCTAATGTTCACTCATTATCTTAGCACAATACATAACTTTTGAGTTCTTCCCACTATTTTAACACGTACAGAGCTTCTAAGATTTTCTCACTGCTCTCACATTCAGAACTTCAGTATGTAGCAACCCAGAACTTATGTGTTTTCCCTCTAACGTTTCTTGCGCGCCCGACATCAAAACTTCTGATCCCCGTTGCTTTGCTTTCAGCAACATGCTGTTTCTTTTCTCTCTTTATTTTCCTTTTTATCATTTTTAGCATTAACATCCCTTTTATTAATATATAAAAAAACAGACATGAAAAATATTTCCCTTTTTTAGTTAATTTATTTCTTTTTTTATTATTATTCATTAAGATAAAAAACCATTTTAAAAAACAAATCCTTTTTCTTTCTTGCATGGTACATTTCAATATGGTTGTAATAGTTAAATAGGATTTAAATTCGTATAACCCCCATTTATAAATTTGCACCCCCATCCCTAAATATTGTAATATCGTAGGACTTTATATTTCCGCAATTTATCGCTTTTCAAATATAATGCTAGTAATTAGGACGTGTATGGCAAGACATGAAATAGATCACCCTAATCAAGACTAAATGCATGCAATCAAACACCATTTGCACACACACACCCTTAGGGTAATCTCACTTGTTGCCTATCGAAAATTAGTCATGTCCCCCGAACATGGGCGTTTTAGCAAAAGAACCTCGATAAAAGATCGTAGTCCCTCGATGGCCCTCGATGTTGCTTTTGGTAAATGATCTAGTCCCTGAAATGACATTGCTAAAACATTCCATGGGTTGTCTTCTATGACTATACAAACGTCCCGCACCCGTCTCTTCACATCCAATAATGAGGCTTCTTACCAAAATCAATGGTAAGATAGAAATATCTAAAGGAGGAAGAAAAGAACACTTAAGACCTTTTGAGTAGGTAGATTCGCTCCTAGTTGCTCGCTTGCTCACAACAAAACATTTTTACACCAACACTCTCATTTGAAATATTTTCAAAAGACAAAACTTTGTACGCGTTCTTATAGAAACGAGAGCTATTACAAAGAAAACCCTTTTCAAAATCACTTTCAAAAAAACACAAACACCTCTTTGGACTATTTTTGAAACAAACACTTTGTACGCGTTCTTATAGAAATGAGAACCATTACAAAGACATTTTAAAAATACTTCCAAAACCCACACCACAAGCACATTCAAACAAAAGCAAGTGATCTTGCAAGTAACTAAGAGCCCAAGGAAAATAATGGATGAAAAGGGTGCTAATACCTTCCCTTTTCATAATCTACCCCCCGAACTCAAGAAAACATCTCTAAAGGTCTTTCCTGTTCTTTTCAGCCTTTCCTTATTGGATAAAAGAAAAGTCGGTGGCGACTCTTGCTAAACCGCAACAATTGCGATCAAATGCAAAACAACCAAGTCAGTTCTCCCACCGTATCACAATAGTGTTATTGAGATTGGTACCATTGTCTGTGATAATCCTCTTAGGAATTCCATACCGACAGATAAGGTTATGCTTAATGAATCGTGTGACCACCTTCTTAGTAACAGAGGCAAACGAGGCTGCTTCAACCCATTTCGTGAAGTTATCGATAACAACGAGGATGAACCGGTGTTTGTTAGAAGCAGTAGGATTTATTTCTCCAATCATATCAATGCCCCACATTGCGAATTACCAAGAAGCAGTTAAGACATTCAGAGGTACTGGAGGCACATGTACTTTGTCAGCATAGATCTGGCACTTGTGACAAGTTCTTGAGTGGTGGTGACAACCGGCTACCATAGTCGACTAATAGTAACCCGCTCTTAGGATCTTCTTATCCATAATATGTCCACTGGAATGAGTACCTAAGATACCTTCATGCATATCTTCCATAATCTTCTCCGCCTCTTTCTTGTCCATGCAACGAAGGAGAGTCGAATCATGGTTGCACATGTACAAAATTCCATTACTCGGGAAGAACTTAGTAGAGAAACTCCATAGGAATTTATTGTCATTGATAGATGCTCCCTCAGGGTACTCTTGAGCCTCAAGATATCTTTTCACTTCATGAAACCACAGCTTCTCCTCTACTCCGCCAATGTCAACTTTATAGCAGTGTGCCGGTTCGTCTATCCTTTCAATGGTAATTTTGGGAGCCTCGTTGTCCCATCTAACCTTGAACATAGATGACATGGTTGCTAACGCGTCTGCCAACTGATTCTCTTCCCTTGGGATATGCTCAAAAGTGATATCCTCGAAGTACGAGATTAAGGTCAACACATGCTCTCGGTACAGAATGAGATTCAGATGCTTAGTATGCCATTCTCCCTTGATTTGACTGATTACCAGGGATGAGTCCCCATATACATTCCAGAAATTGTTTCTTAGGTCAATAGCTTCTCTAATGCCCATGATGAATGCTTCACACTCAGCCATATTGCTGGTACAATCAAAGCATAATCTGACGGTGAAGGGCGTATGGCAACTGAGGAGAGATGATTACAGCACTAATTCCTTTTCCAAGTGCATTAGAAGCTCTGTCGAAAACCATAGTCCATCGGGATCCCAGCTCAGGTCCTTCATATGGTCCAGTTTCTTCACAATCTGTAGCTAGCATAATGTTCTCATCTGGAAACTCGAAGTTCATAGATTGGTAGTCGTTTACGGCTTGATGAGCCAAATGATCTGCCAATACACTTCCTTTGATTTCTTTTTGAGTGGTGTACTGAATGTCGTATTCTGTCAAGACCATTTTCCATCAGGCTATTCTTTCGGAGAGTGAAGGCTTCTCAAATATGTATTTGATGGGATCTATTTTAGAGATCAATAAGCTAGTATGGGTCAACATATATTTTCTTAGTCGGTGATCAGCCCATGCCAAAGTGCAGTAAGTTTTCTCGAGCAGTGAGTATCTTGTTTCACAGTCGGTAAACTTTTTGCTAAGGTAGTATATTGCATGCTCTTTTCTAACATACCCGTCATGTTAGCCCAATACAAACCCCATTGAATTCTCTAACACTGTTAGATACATGATTAGAGGTCTTCCTTCAACTGGTGGCATCATAATTGAAGGTTCTTGGAGGTACTCCTTGATTTTGTTGAAGGATATCTGACAATCGTCGTTCCATTTCACTACCTGATCTTTCTTTAGTAACATGAAGATCAGTTCATAAGTAACGGTCAAATGAGAGATGAATCAGGAAATATAATTCATTCATCCCAAGAAACCTCTTACTTCCTTCTCGATATGGGGAGGAGGCATTTCATAAATAGCTTTAACCTTGGCGGGATCAACCTCAATACCTTTACCGCTGACAACGAAGCCCATGAGCTTACCAGACCTCACCCCAAAGGTGCACTTGTTCGGATTCAATCTTAACTTGTACTTTTTCGGCCTCTCAAACAACTTATGTAGATGGTCTAGATGATCTTCTTCAGTATGTGATCTGGCTATCATATCATCGACATAGACTTCTATCTCGTGATGAATAATGTCATGGAATAAGGCTACTATAACACGCTGGTATGTTTCACCGACGTTTTTTAATCCAAAAGGCATAACCTTGTAGCAGAAAGTTCCCCACTGTGTGACGAACATAGTCTTCTCCATGTCATCGGGTGCCATCTTAATCTGATTATAACTTGAGAAACTGTCCATGAAGGAGAATACCTTGTGTTGAGTGTTGTTGTTGACCAAAACATCTATATGTAGCAGTGGGGAGTCATACTTGGGGCTCGCCCTATTCAGATCTCTGTAGTCTACACACATCTCTACCTTGCTATGTTTCTTTGGTACTAGAACTACATTTGCAGCCCATTGAGGATAGGATGTCACTGCTAAGAAACCCACGTTGAATTTCTTCATAACTTTGGCCTTGATCTTCTCTGACATCTCGGGATGCATGCGACGAACCTTCTGCTTTATCGGAGCACAACCCTCTTTCATCCGAAGACGATAAACCACAATATCAGTATCGAGCCCTGGCATGTCTTCATACGACCAAGCCAAGATCTCAACATATTCATGCAACACCTGTATTAACCTTTCTTGACACTGTCCTATAGGTTGGAGCCTATCTTGACTTCTTTCCTGTCTGCCTCAGTACCCAGATTTACCACTTCAATTGGCTCTTCATGTGGTTGAATAGCTTTCTCTTCTTGTACTAACAGTATGGCAAGTTCTCCAAGTATTTCACAATCTTCTTCACCTTCGTCCTCATCTTGGTAGATCGGATTTTCAAAGTCATAAGTGCCAATAGCAGAGTCGTTATCAACGAGATCCAGAGTCGATGTGAATCTGCAATGTATTATGTGGGTGTGTGTAAGAACACATAGCTACTTGAACAAAGTAAAAAGAAAGAAAGAGATCAACAAATTTAAATGCAAAACGTCTAATTCTTTTATTAAATGAACATATGTTTATGAAATGATATCCCTTAACAAACGAACCGTTGTGCCTCGGGTAAGGCACAAGGCCTAAAGTCATTGTTTAAATATTACAAAGCTAAAACATGAAAGCAATAAAAACAGAAATGTAGTTATTACTCCTGGATAAAGGAGATAAAGATGATGTCTTCCTCCTTCTAGTTGTTGAGCCCGTTTCCAATTGTAGGAAATATCCAATTGTAAAGGTCATAATCACTGTCAGGATCTTCTATTACATTGACTCCGTTGTTGCTGATGCGGAATGGTGGCCTTCTAGCATGAGCGCGTCGAACAACCCTATGACCCTCTGTAGTGAAACACAAACCAAACTTATCATATTTATAGGGGATGTCAGGAAGCTGACCCCAATAAGCACAACCACCTTCTTCTACAGTAGCTTTAGCATCTTTCAAGGAAACCATTCTGGGCAAAACCCTGGTAACTATGGGAACGGCAGAGACGTCTTCATTTGAGGCATGAGGGAGGACTTCAAAAGTCTGACAGGGAGTCTCAATGAATTCTTCGTCCATTTCTACATACCGGAAAGAGTTCAAGTGGAGAACCATATACTCTTCTTCGCTGCAGACAATAACAATCTTTTTATTCACAGGATATTTTAACTTCTGATGTAGGGTTGAGGTGACAGCGCCTGCCCCATGGATCCAGGGGAGCCCCAATAAGCAAGAATAAGCTGGTCGAATATCCATTACATAGAAGGTATATTCAAAGATCTGCGAACCCACTTTGATCAGGAGATCCACTTCCCTGTGTACCATCCTTTTTGACCCATCAAAGGCTCGAACTATAATATCAATGGATTTTAGTATGACCCATTCCCAATCAAGTCTGCCAAGAGCGCCTTTCGATAGAACATTTAACGAGGAACCAGTATTAACCAAAACATGAGCTAAAGTAGTGCCCCTACATTCAATGGAGACATATATGGCCTTATTGTGGTTTCTTCCTTCCGGAGTCAGATCAGTGTCCGAGAAACCTAAACCATTATCGGTCGTTAAGCTAGCAACATAGCTTCCAAATTATTTGGCAGAAATATCTTGTGGCACGTGAGCGGTCTTTAAGAATTTTACTAAAGCCTGTACATAAGCTTCAAAATTCACTAATAGGGATAACATGGCGATCTTAGATGGGGTCTGCCCCAGCTGTTCAACAATTTTGTAGTCACTCTTGCGGATTGTGATACTGTGGGAGAACTGACTTGGGTGTTTTGTGTTTGATCGCAAATGTTGCGGTTAGCAAGAGTCGCCACCAGCTTTTCTTTTATCCAATAAGGAAAGGTTAAAAAGTGCAGGAAAGACCTTTAGAGATGTTTTCTTGAGTTTGGGGGGTAGATTATGAAAAGGGGAGGTGTTAGCACCCTTTTCATCCATGGTTTTCCATGGGCTCTTAGTTACTTGCTAGATCACTTGCTTTTGTTTGAATGTGCTTGTGGTGTGGGTTTTTAAAGTATTTTGAAAATGTAACTTTGTAACGATTCTCGTTTCTATAAGAACGCATACAAAGTGTTTGTTTCGAAGATAGTTAAAAAAGGTGTTTGTGAGATGTGTTTTTTGAAAGTGATTTTTTAAAAAGGTGTCTTTGTAATGATTCTCGTCTCTATAAGAACGCATACAAAGTGTCGTCTTTTAAAATGTTTCAAAGTGAGAGTGTTGGTGTATAGAATGTTTTTTTTAGCAAGCAAGCAACTAGGAGAGAATCTACCTACTCAAAAGATCTTAGATGTTCTTTTCCTCCTCCTTTAGATGTTGTTATCTTACCATTATTTTGGTAAGAAGCCCCATTGTTGAATGTGAAGGGACGGGTGTGGGTCATCGTATAGCCATGATTAGCAATGTTTCAAGGTATCTTAGCATTATTTTTGAGGGACTAAGATCGTTTGTAAGGCAACTTAGAGAGCGTCATCGAGGGACTATGATCTTGTATTTGCTTGTTTTTGCTAAGACACCCCACATGCATAACATGAACATTTTTTAGGCAACAAGTGGAGTTAACCTTAAGGGTGCATGTGTGAATAGTGTGTTTGATTTGCATGCATTTAATATTTGATTAGGGTTATCTACTTGTTGATTTCATGTCTTTCCATACACACCCTAATTGCTAGCATTTACATTCGAAAGCGATAAATTGCAGAAATGTAAAGTCATACGCTATTATAATATTTTAGGGATGGGGGTACATATTTATGAATGGGGGTTGAAAATAAAATTAAATCCTAAGTTACTATTACAACCATATTGAAATGTTTAATATAAGAAAGAAAAAGGACTTGTTTAGAAAATGGTTTTTTGTCTTAATGAAAAAAAAGAAATATATAATTAATAAAAGAAAATATTTTTATGTCTTTTTATCTAAATGAAAAAGGAGTTAATATTAAAAATGATGAAAATGAGAATAAATGAAAAATAGAAACAGTGTGCTGCTGCAAGCAAAACAACAAGGATCAGAAGTTCTGAAGCCAGACGCGTGATGACTCAGAAAGGAACGTCAGTGGAATCAGAAGTTCTGGATTGGTACACTCTGAGGTCCTACAAGACACGTTAGAGGGAAAACATAGAAGTTCTGGGTTTCTATGTGCTAAACTTCTGAATTTTAGAACAATTAGAAAATCTTAGAAGTTCTGGATATTAAAACAGTGAAGAGAACTCAAAGGTTCAATATATGCTAAGACAGTGAGTGAACATCAGAAGTTCAGTGTTTATTAACAGCGAGTGAACATCAGAAGTTCAGTGTGTTTAAACAGTGGAAAAATCATAGAAGTTATGCATGTTAAAACAGTGAGGAGAACTCAGAAGTTCTGTGTTGTGCTAAAAATATGAGTGAACATCATAAGTTCTATGCCATATTTTAACTCTTAATCAGCACATCAGCAATTTATTCAGTTCTTAATAAACAACAAATCAGAGGGATAACATCACAACAATTTATAGAAGTTATATTCCTAAATCTGAGTCCAGGCCTAATCAAGAAGTTATGATCCATAATTTTTCTACTTATGCAATGGTATGGACAACATTAATTGTGATATTTACATATTAATGATGTTCTGAATAAAACAAAATTCAAAGTCAGAAAGACTTACCTTGAATCTGGAGTGTATGCTTGGAGCTTTGGGTTGCTTTCTTCAGATGTTCTGGCGTTAGCGAGAATAGCGGAAGAATGGTTATGTTCTTTGATTCAAAGGGAAGAACAAAGGTTCTGTTTAGGATTTGCGAAGGTTTTCATTGTTTTTCCTTTCTCTCTTTTGATGATTCCTCCCCTCTCCAAAATCCAGCCCTTTGTAAGTGTGATGGAGCAACTTATTTATAGGTGGATTTATTATGATTTTTGGGGGGAAAAACAAATGGGATTTGAACCTTTTTGGCATCCTGTTCCCTTGCCTTTTGATCACAGTCTTCGTATGCTAGTTTGGTGCAATTATGGGATGCAGGCGTAAGCTGAATTAGCTGTTGGTTATAGGACTGTGCTGTAGCAGTGCAACAGGTTGTATAAACAAGGTTTTGGGATTTGGTCATGTTCTGACCGAAGCGTTGAATAAAGCCTTCATATGCTAAGGTGATGCCTTGTTCTTGAAGCAAGCATGGTGGTTAGAAGCTTTTAGCAGCGCCTAAGCTGGAATTGTAAGCAGGAAGTAAGGAAAGGTAACTTAAAAAGAAAAAGAAACGCATGGGCCCAACACACTTTTGTATAAGGGTTTGCTTTTCCAAGACAATAAAGGTACTTCTATGCCACACGTGGAGAAATCCTTTGGACAAAAACCCAAAATTGGTTGTGAGCATTAAATGATGATGAGATTGATCAAACCAGAAATCCTGCAACATGATATTTTGTATCATTTCTTAGTTCTGGATCAGAAGTTCTGCTTCAGAGTAACTTAGAATAGACATCCAACTTCTGATCCTTGAATCCCTTTTCTTCAGCATGTTCTGATTGAGTTCTCAGACATTCCAGGAAGCTTGTAGCACGCTTTGTAACCTTCTTTGAATTACCCTTGCAAACTCTGACTGATCCTTTGTGAAAAATGGCCCAGAAGTTCTGACCAAACTCTGTCTTGAAAGTGTCAAGAATTTGCTGAGTGTTTTAGTTTCACGGACGTGTCTTTGAGAAGTTATAACTTTAAATCCTAGCATTTCTAAGGGAAGTTCTGTTCTACAATGTTTTAGATCTCATTGAAATCTATAACTATTGTATCAGAAGTTATTCCAGAATCAGCTTGCATCATGGTGAAAATCTGATCAGAAGTTCTTAGCTTGTCATATTTCTTAAACACTTAGAAAAATTCTAAGTATTTTGAATTTTGACTTTTCCAAAGTAATTTTGACTTTTGAATATCTTGATGAAACAAATCTCACATTCCAACATGTCTTGATGAAATATGATTCTGGAAACTTAATTTTGATCCAAAAGTCAAAATTTGACTTTTTAGTGTGCAAATGCCCATTTTGCCCTTGTGAATGACTTTCTTGGAAAATTTGTAATTCAAGGCTTAAAATTGGATGGGAACAAACCTGGGGGTTCAGGGTGATCCTTTGAGAAATGAGAGGGAAAATTTTGGGGTAGAACGGCTGCCCCTGTTCAATCTTCTTAAACTTGAAGAGTTAGATTTGGCGAACCTGCCATTCGTGACTTGAAGGTGGAAGATGATTGAACACTAGAGTGCCTAAAAATTTGCACTCGAAGATGTGATAGTTGGTTGTGTAGGGAACGATGTAAAGTTGTTGGACATGGGCTTACAGATTCCATCTAAAAGTGATTGTTGAACTGTATTTGAGAGGGAATCTGAATGAGTATCAGAGTGGCATCCGTGTCTGGTATGTATCTGAACTGTATCTGGGAGTGGAATCTGAATGATTATAAGAATGGAATCCGTGTCTGGAGCGTATCTGAACTATATCTGAAAGCTGAATCTGAATGAGTATCAGAATGGAATCCGTGTCTGGAGTGTATCTGTACTGTATCAAAAGTTGAAATCTGAATGAGTGTCAGAATGGCATCTGTGTCTGGAGCGTATCTGAACTGTGTCAAAAGTTGAAATCTGAATGAGTTTCATAATGGCATCCGTGTCTGGAGCGTATCTGAACTATATCAAAAGTTGAAATCTGAATGAGTGTCAGAATGGCATCCATGTCTAGAGCGTATTTGAGCTGTATCAAAAGTTGAAATCTGAATGAGTATCAAAATGGCATATGTGTCTGGTGCGTATCTAAGCTGTATCAAAAGTTGAAATCTGAATGAGTGTCAGAATGGCATCCGTGTCTGGTGTATATCTGAAATGTATCAAAAGTTGAAATCTGAATGAGTATCAGAATGGCATTCGTGTCTGGTGCGTATCTGAACTGTGTAGGGTTGCTTGATGATGAGTCAGTGTAAAACTTCATCTGAAATTTCCTGAGAAGGAACCTGGGTAGGATTACTTCATGATGAGTCCGTGTAAAACTACATCTGGAAGTGAGAAGGAACCTGGGTAGGGTTGCTTCAATGATGAGTCCATGTGAAACCGCATCTTGGAAATAGGAGGAACCTGTGTAGGGTTGCTTGATGATGAGTCCGTGTAAAACTTCATCTGAAATTTCCTGAGAAGGAACCTGGGTAGGATTACTTCATGATGAGTCCGTGTAAAACTGCATCTGGAAGTGATAAGGAACCTGGGTAGGGTTGCTTCAATGATGAGTCCATGTGAAACCGCATCTTGGAAATAGGGGGAACCTGTGTAGGGTTGCTTGATGATGAGTCAGTGTAAAACTGCATCTGGAAATTTCCTGAGAAGGAACCTGGGTAGGATTACTTCATGATGAGTCCGTGTAAAACTGCATCTTGAAGTGAGAAGGAACCTAGGTAGGGTTGCTTCAATGATGAGTCCATGTGAAATCGCATCTTGGAAATAGGGGGGACCTATATAGGGTTGCTTGATGACGAGTCTGTGTAAAACGGCATCTGGAAAGGAGGAACCTGTGTAGAGTTGCTTGATGATGAGTCCGTGTAAAACTGCATCTCGGAAATAGGAGGAACCTATGTAGGGTTGCTTGATGATGAGTCCATGTAAAACTGCATCCGGAAAGGAGGAACATGTGTAGGGTTACTTCAATGACGATGAAGGGATCTGGGATGATTGCTACTCCAAAAGATGATGAAAGAATCTTGGACGATTGCTACTCCAAAAAAAGGTGATGAACTTTATCTGTTGACCTTTTCCTAAAAAGGTAAAGTCAAAGTCGTATGCAATGTCATGGTAGATGAGATGCATTATGTAATAATGTTCTCAAAAATGAGATTATGTTGTATGCACTTGTCATGTGTGAAATGTTAGTGAATGTATTTTTGTCTAGGAAAATAAATCCTTGACAAATGCTAGAGAGTTATTAAACCCCGGACTGCCGTTGAAGAGTAGGTGTGTCTTCAAACTTTGCTTAGAATGTTTCCACCCGGGATTCCCGTTTTGAGGAGAATTCCGCTGGGGGAAGTTGTAAACTCTGTGGAGAGTGTTGATTCCTGCTTGGGGAAAAAGTTCAAGAGTCTCGGTTATCCGTTGCTCTACTGGGGAGTTGAAGTTGAACTAATGTCTGGTTGGGTCCAGGCTTCACAGTAACTTGTTGGGATTGTAGAGTAGTCTACTGGGGAAGAGGAGTTGTGGTCCTTTTATTTGTAGTGGTTGGAGAGGCCACCTCAAGCTGGGGAATCCCGTCGTTTGTTGGGGAAATAAACCCTGTTGCTTAGTCTGTTGGAGAGGCAGCGACTTCACTGGCAGAAATCCTCGAGGATTCTTGAAGTCGATTCAGTTGGGAAAAAGTTTCCAGAGATTGAAACTCTGGCTGGGAGTTATCCTATGAGAAGGATTTTAGGGAGATTTGTCACTGCCCCTAGTAGCGAGTGTTTGTGGCACTGCCAGGAAATGTTTGACTGTACGTAACCCTTTGTCGGGATTCGCGTTCAATGCCCCAAGTGATTCAGATGGAGACTTTTCCCTGGTTATTTAGCATTTCTTGAGATATTTCTTGGAATCTTGACTGGACTGCCCCAGGTGTGCTTAGATAGTGACATGTCATGCCCCCTTGTTGATAGGAGATCTGTTATGCGAGGCGTTTTCCCGTTTGAAATGATTTTGTTCATTGAGAGAGTTTTTGTTCACTGGATCTTCCTTGTGTGAATTTCTCCGCTGTTAAACAATTAGCCATATGCAAACAATGCTATTCAAATAATGCAAAGTTTATGCTTGACTTGAAATTTTGAAAATGAGTTTTAGCAAGTAAAGAAGTTTTGTAAGAAAATTCAAACTCAGGATTTAGAGTAAAGCCTTACAGGAGTCAGGATACCTTTTGTAACAGTATGCTTTCAAACTAACCCATGCTTCAATTAGAACTTTTGAAGGGTTATAACGTGGCTTAGTTCACGGTTTAAGAAACAAAGGATAAAGGCTCAAAGTGTATTTGTACCCACCCGCTCTTCGTGACGTTCTTCAGTCCCAAGCTCAGTTAATTGTGTGTTTGAACTCCAATTGAGTCTGGAATGGCACTTTAGTGATGGTTCAAACAAGTTAAGTTTGTCGGAAGGTAGTCATTTTTGCAACATTTTTCACGTTGTTGAGGTTTTGTAGTGACCTCTTTCTTTTGATTTATCATCCCAGATTTTTGTCTGTCTGTTCTTGTTTTTGAGATTACAGTCAGCAGGATGCCCCTGTTTTCTTTAAGTCTCCTTCGTAGGTTTTGACTTAGTGGTATTTTCTTTTTGAGAGATAATGACTTCCTATTTGGTAGGGAACCAATACTGTCTTTTGATTCCAGAGGAATGTTTTTTGATATCACTTATTGTATACAAAGTGAACGAGCATTTGAATTAACTGAGAGACTACCCTGCCCCGGGTTTTGATTAAAGGTTTCAATTTGTGTAAGAAAGAAAAATTCTACTTCTTTGGCTCAAAGGGGCTGACTGGGGATTATCTTCCTTATAACTCCGGTGTTTAGGGTTTGAAAGAATGCCTGTACATCGTCAGCAAGGTCTGTTCAAAAGCATACTGTATGAGATTATGGCATTGTTTTTGTCACTCTCCCTCTAAAGGCTTGTAACTTTTAGCAAGAGTTGAATGTCATAAAGAGAGAAAAAGCATAGTTTTAAATATAGTGAAAAATGAATGGATGAATTCAAGACAAACATATGCAATGCATTAATAAAACAAAGTTTGACATTAATAGATAATTGTTTGAATAACAAAAGAAATTACAATTTGAATTCAAAATGAACAAGACGCTCTCAATGATTTGGCATAGGAGCAATGATCACATTTGGAGTCTCCGGAGAGTCAAACTTGATCTCCTTGGCATCAATCAAATTCTGAATCTTGTACTTCAATTCCCAACAATCATTAGTGTCATGCCCAGGACTGTCAGAATGATAAGCACACGTTGCATTAGGATTGTAGTTAGGAGAAGAAGTTTTGGAGTTTGGATGAGGTCCTATCAATGCAATCAGTTTCATCCTCAACAAGTGTTGTAGCGTTGAGACAGTGGCATGTTGATGTTGGTAAACTGTCTTTTGGGCTCGTTTGGCCTTCGTTGATTCCCCCTTTGCTGTTGTCGGTGCGATGTAGAACCAGATATCAGGACTGCCCCCACGTGTTGTTCATGACGACTCTTTTGACCAGACACTGCATTGTACTCTTTCTTCCCACTGTATAGCTTTTTCTGATCATCAGGAGGTGTATCTCCTTGGATCTTACCACTTTTGATGCCAGCTTCGACCCTTTTGCCGGTCAGTATTAGCTCGGTGAACCCGGCTGAGGAACTTCCGATTAGGTGTTTGAAGAAAGGCCCCGTCAAAGTTCCCATGAAGATGTCAATCAGCTCCCTGTCAGTTAAAGGGGGTTGCACCCTACCAGCCAAATCTCTCAACTTTTGGGTGTATCCTTTGAAGCTCTCGTTGGAAGCCATGGTCATGTTCTGCAATTGCATACGAGTTAGTACAAGATCAGCATTATACTGATACTGCTTGTAGAAAGCAACATCTAAATCCTCACAGGTGTGGATGTGAGAACTCTCCAATTGATAGAACCATTCGAGTTGAGTCCTTACTAGGCTTTCTTGGAAGAAATGGATCCAAAGCTTTGGATCAGTTGTATATGGTTGAATCTTGCGGACATAAGACTTTAAGTGCATCTTAGGGCAAGAGACTCCATCGTACAAGACAAAGGTAGGGATTTTGAACTTTGGGGGATGACCACTCCAGAAACCAAACCCATGTCTCCTAAATCCAAGTCGGGTATCTGTTGAATCTCCATAGCACTGAGGCGATCCTCCAGCTGTTTGTACTTGTCAATAGTGGGAGGAGATTGTTCCTTAGAGTAGTTAGCTTTGGCTTCATCAATCTCCAGACTGTTGTCTTCTTCATGACTATCCCCCATGTTGGATGGAGTTGAAAGATCTAGAGCTCCCTTGACTGGTCCTCTAGGTATTCTTCTCAAGTTCAGGACGCCTACTGACTTCTTGGAATTTTTTCTTCTTATCTGTGACAAGAAGGGTCTTCAGGTCCTCTTGCCCCTTAGCTATATCCAGGAACATTTGTTGGAATTGAGCGTTTTGAGCTTGGAGATATTTCACTGTTTATTCCATATCCATCTTATTCAAATAAACAGTAGGAAGATAAGGATACCTGTATAAGAGAAACCTGTCATGATATGATGCATGATATGTGGATGCATGTTTTCAAGGATCTCACGGGGTTAGTAGTCACTTACAGTTTAGGATTGGAGAACTTTGTATCGGTGGATGTCCTTCCACGAGAATTAAGCTCACCATGTCAAGTGGGTTGTATCCTTTGACTCCAGTTTGTTGTACTTGATTTTTTACGGTGTTTGGTTAGAGGAAAATAAATCCTCTCGCCCCTTGGTAGATGTCTGGTTCAACGTGACCCTGCATCACAGGCCCTCGAGATCCTTGAAACGGATCTTGAAAATGCTATGGTCTGATGTTATGATGTTATGTACAAATATGCGAGGTAAGCAAGTTTATATACAAATAATCATATTCACACAAAGTAGACAAGTCCTTAGGTTTAGGTCTGCATGGAGTTTGTAGGTAAGTACCCTCTTGAAGTTTAGTTGGCTTAACCTTTCCTAGTTAATAGTAACTGGGTTCTAAGGGATCTCAATACCACTGACCTTTCTTTAGGCATTGTCTCAGCTCAATCAATCTTTTCTTGTGGCCGAGATATCCCAAAAGTTCAGTCTCAATGAGTGTAGTATCGAGTATCAACCAACTTCAGACTGCACCAAAGCCGGCTATCTCACTACTTCCTAATGGCCAAGTTGGTCAAGTAAGGTTCTAAGGTCAGTTAGTGCTTCATGACGCCGCTCAACGGCCCCGTATTCTCCTCGTTTTAACACAAGGGATACCGGTACCAACAAATGCGTCACACTAACATAGCTATTGCTTAGACCATGTCGGTATACCCTGCACAGTTTCCACAATCTATTGCTACTTACCTAAAAAGGTGCCCCAGATCCGGGTAGAGGATCAAAACAAACCCAAACAAGGAACCAATAATGTAAAGCAAGCAATTCAAACAAATGAAGTCAAGTAAATATGATTTAACCATAAGGTAACCCACTTTTAGAGTTATGTCCCCAGCAGAGTTGCCAATTCTGTGATACGGTAGGAGAACTGACTTGGGTGTTTTGCGTTTGATCGTAAATGTTGCGGTTAGCAAGAGTCGCCACCGAATTTTCTTTTATCCAATAAGGAAGGGTGAAAAAGCACATGAAATACCTTTAGATATGTTTTCTTGAGTTCGGGGGGTAGATTATGAAAAGGGAAGGTGTTAACACCCTTTTCATCCATGGTTTTCCATGGGTTCTTAGTTACTTGCTAGATCACTTGCTTTTGTTTGAATGTGCTTGTGGTGTGGGTTTTGAAAGTATTTTTAAAATGTAACTTTGTAATGATTATCGTTTCTATAAGAACGCATACAAAGTGTTTGTTTTGAAGATAGTTAAAAAAGGTGTTTGTAAGATGTGTTTTTTGAAAGTGATTTTTTAAAAAGGTGTCTTTGTAATGATTTTCGTCTCTATAAGAACGCATACAAAGTGTCATCTTTTAAAATGTTTCAAAGTGAGAGTGTTGGTGTATAGAATGCTTTTGTTGAGAAAGCAAGCAACTAGGAGCGAATCTACCTACTCAAAAAGTCTTAGATGTTCTTTTCCTCCTCCTTTAGATGTTGCTATCTTACCATTGTTTTGGTAAGAAGCCCCATCATTGGATGTGAAGGGACGGGTGTGGGTCATAGTATAGCCATGATTAGAAATGTTGCAAGGTATCTTAGCATTATTTTTGAGGGACTAAGATCATTTGTAAGGTAACTTAGAGAGCCTCATCGAGGGACTATGATCTTGTATTTGCTTGTTTTTGCTAAGACACCCCACATGCATAACATGACCATTTTTTAGGCAACAAGTGGAGTTAACCTTAAGGGTGAATGTGTGAATAGTGTGTTTGATTTTCATGTATTTAATCTTTGATCAGGGTTATCTACTTGTTGATTTCATGTCTTGCCATACACACCCTAATTACTAGCATTTACATTCGAAAGCGATAAATTGCAGAAATGTAAAGTCCTACGCTATTACAATATTTTAGGGATGGGGGTACATATTTATGAATGGGGGTTGCAAATAAAATTAAATCCTAAGTTACTATTACAACCACATTAAAATGTACAATATAAGAAAGAAAAAGGACTTGTTTAGAAAATGGTTTTTTTGTCTTAATGAAAAAAAAATTAATTAATAAAAGAAAATATTTTTATGTCTTTTTATGTAAATGAAACAGGAGTTAATATTAAAAATGATGAAAAGGAGAATAAATGAAAAATAGAAACAGTGTGATGCTGCAAGCAAAACAACAAGGATAAGAAGTTCTGAAGCCAGGCGCGTGATGACTCAGAAAGGAACGTTAGTGGAATCAAAAGTTCTGGATTGGTACACTCTGAGGTCCTGCAAGACACATTAGAGGGAAAACACAGAAGTTCTGGGTTACTATGTGCTGAACTTCTGAATGTTAGAACAATGAGAAAATATTAAAAGTTCTGTATATTAAAACAGTGAAGAGAACTCAGAGGTTAAATATGTGCTAAGACAGTGAGTGAACATCAGAAGTTCAGTGTGCGTTAACAGCGAGTGAACATCAGAAGTTCAGTGTGTTTAAACAATGGAAAAATCATAGAAGTTCTGTATGTTAAAACAGTGAGGAGAACTCAGAAGTTCCGTGTTGTGCTAAAAATGTGAGTGAACATCAGATGTTCTATGCCATATTCCCACTCTTAATCAGCATATCAGCAATTTATTCAGTTCTTAATAAACAGCAAATCAGAAGGATAACAGCACAACAGTTTATAGAAGTTCTAATCCTAAATCTGAGTCCAGGCCTAATCAAGAAGTTCTGATCCACAGTTTTTCTACTTATGCAATGGTATGGACAACATTAATTGTGATATTTACATATTAATGATATTCTGATAAAACAAAATGCAAAGTCAGAAAGACTTACCTTGAATCTGGAGTGTATGCTTGGATCTTTGGGCTGCTGTCTTCAGATGTTCTGGCGTCAGCGAGAATAGTGGAACAGTGGCTTTGTTCTTTGATTCAAAGGGAAGAATAAAGGTTCTATTTAGGATTTGCGAAGGTTTTCACTGTTTTTCCTTTCTCTCTTTTGATGATTCCTTCCCTCTCCAAAAGCCAGCCCTTTGCAAGTGTGATGGGACAACTTATTTATAGGTGGATTTGTTGTGATTTTTTTGGGGGAAAAACAAATGGGATTTGAACCTTTTTGGCATCCTGTTCCCTTGCCTTTTGATCACAGTCTTCGTATGCTAGTTTGGTGCAATTATGGGATGCAGGTGTAGGCTGAATTAGCTATTGGTTATAGGACTGTGATGTAGCAGTGCAGCAGGTTGTATAAACAAGGTTTTAGGATTTGGTCATGTTCTGACCGAAGAGTTGAATATAGCCTTCATATGCTAAGGTGTTGCCTTGTTCTTGAAGCAAGCATGGTGGTTAGCATCTTTTAGCAGCGCCTAAGCTGGAATTGTAAGCAGAAATTAAGGAAAGGTAACTTCAAAAGAAAAAGAAACGCATGGGCCCAACACACTTTTGTACAAGGGTTTGCTTTTCCAAGACAATAAAGGTACTTCTATGCCACACGTGGAGAAATCCTTTGGACAAAAACCTAGAAGTGGTTGTGAGCATTAAATGATGATGAGATTGATCAAACCAGAAATCCTGCAACATGATATTCTACATCATTGCTTAGTTCTGGATCAGAAGTTCAACTTCAGCGTAACTTAGAAGAGACATCCAACTTCTGATCCTTGAATCCCTTTTCTTCAGCATGTTCTGATTGAGTTCTCAGACTTTCCAGGAAGCTTACAGCATGCTTTGTAACCTTCTTTGAATTACCCTTTCAAACTCTGACTGATCCTTTGTGAAAAATGGCCTAGAAATTCTGACCAAACTCTGTCTTGAAAGTGTCCAAAATTTGCTGAGTGTTTTAGTTTCACGGACGTGTCTTTGAGGAGTTATAACTTAAAATACCAGCATTTATAGGGGAAGTTCTATTCTGCAATGTTTTAGATCTCACTAAAATCTATAACTATTGTATCAAAAGTTCTTCCAGAATCAGCTTGCATCATGGTGAAAATCTGATCAGAAGTTCTTAGCTTGTCATATTTCTTAAACACTTAGAAAAATTCTAAGTATTTAGAATTTTGACTTTTCCAAAGTAATTTTGACTTTTGAATATCTTGATGAAACAAATCTCACATTCCAACATGTGTTAATGAAATATGATTCTGGAAACTTAATTTTGATCCAAAAGTCAAAATTTGACTTTTTAGTGTGCAAATGCCCATTTTGCCCTTGTGAATGACTTTCTTGGGAAATTTTTAATTCAAGGCTTAAAATTGGATGGGAACAAACTTGAGGGTTCAAGGTGATCCTTTGAGAAATGAGAGGGCAAATTTTGGGGTACAACACGGATAATCTTCAATACCTCTTCCAACTCTTGTCTAGAGGTGTCTTCGACTGTAACTTCTTTAGGTGCCTCCGTCTGGGAAGGCTCTGTCTTTTGCTCTTTGCCCCGAGCCTCAGTAGTTGACTCGGTAGCAGTAACTTGAACAGGTGTAGAAATAGTATTCGGAGATATTTATGGGGAGAAAATCCTTCTGCTTCTAGTAACCTTACTGGTCCCAGCAATATTGTCAACATCGGGATCAGAAACTTCCATGACTTCATCTTCAACAGTCGGTAGTTCTTTCTTGACGCCATGGTAGTAGACGTCAAATCCATATTTCCGAGGAATAGCTTTATCCGAAGAAAATGGGATAGGTTCAGGTGTAGTGATGATCAGAGGAGTAAATTTTGGATTGACAATAATTCTTAAAGGACCATCTTGCCCTTATTTTATTTAAACTTCTATTATTCTATTTTTTCCAATTAAAATAATTCTAAACAATTATTCTAATTATTCTAAAATACTAATAGTCCAATTAATTAGTATAATTCCCACTATTCTACACATAGCAACCCATCATACATCATAGTCATCCAAACATCATATTTATCTCAATCATCATGGTACACTTCATACTCATCATAATATTACAAATCACTATAAAGGATCACATATAATCATCAAGACATCAAACACTTCAAATTAAATAATATAATCATCCTAAATTAATCAATTAAATAATTAATCTAGAACTCAGGGTGTTATAACTCTCCCCCACTTAAAAGAATTTTCTCCCTCGAAAATTACTTGAAGGAAACAACATCGGATAAGACTTTCTCATCTGATCCTCATATTCACAAGTCCAACTTTTACCAGCTGATCCGCCCCATAATATCTTCACTACAGAAATGTACTTGCCTCACAATTGCTTCACTTCTCGGACTTCTATTTGCAATGACAATGCCTCAATAGCCAGGTTATCTCTCACATATACATCATCCATTTGAATCACATGCGAAGGATCAGAAATATACTTTCTCAACTGAGACACATGAAACACGTCATGCGGATTCACAAGTGACGGTGGAAAAGTAATCCGATAAGCTACCTCACATATCTTCTATGATATCTGATATAGGCCAACAAAATATGGCGTAAGTTTCCTTGACTTCAAAGCTCTACCAATGCCAACTTTCAGAGTAACTCTCAAAAATACATGATCATCTTTCTTAAACTCAAGGTCCTTTCTCCTCTTATCATGATAAATCTTTTGACGACTCTGAGAAGCGTTCATCTTCTCTTTGATCATCTTTATCTTCGCAGTTGTCTCTTGCACAACCTCATGCCCGAGCACAACATTCTCGCATGACTCATACCAACACAATGGAGTCCTACACCTCTTACCATACAACACTTTATATGACACCATTCCAATACTAGAATAGAAACTATTATTATAAGTAAATTTAATCAATGGCAAGTGACTATCCCAAGCTCCTCATTGTTCTAGCACATAAGCCCTCAACAAATCTTCTAAAGACTGAATAGTTCTTTTTGTCTGTCCATCCGTTTGAGGATGATATGTGGAACTCAACTTCAACTTAGTACCAAAGGCATTATGTAAACCTGTCCAAAATTTCAATGTAAACCTTGGATCTCTATACGACACAATACTCGAGGGTATTCAATGCAATTTCATAATTTCTTCAATATACATCTTATCTAACTTCTCCATAGGATGATTGATCTTCATCAATAAGAAATGTGCCCACTTAGTCAATATCCATAATCACCCAAATCGAATCATTACCTTTAGTAGTATTCGGAAAACCCGATACAAAATCCATGGAAACATTGTCCCACTTCCACTCTGGAATACTCAATGGTTGCATAAGACCCATAGGCTTATGATGTTCAATCTTTGACTTCTGACAAGTCAAATAAGCATAAACAAACTTAGCAATCTCCTTCTTCTAGCTCCTAAATTCGACCCTCACAACAAATTGGCCTTATGAGCCAAAAATAGATTGAACAAATCTAAGTTGGAAATACTTCGACATATTGGAAAAATACTTAGAGAAATTTCTAATTTAAAATGAATCTTCAACCAGAAGGTTCTTACATCCTTCGACTGAAAGGGTTCCAGGGCCTTCGACTAGAAGGAAACCTCGTATCAACAACATGTGATTTTGATTCTGAAGAAAGGAGGGAAAATCAGTTCACTTAGAAGTTGAGAAAAGCAACGTGGCATGAAGATAGAGGTCGAAGCACATGCAAAAGACACTTTTCCTCATCCTATAGCAAGGCAACTCCTCGACGATTACCTAGTTTTAGTATAAATATAGGAAGTTTATGTAGATTTCCGTGTGTTCAACTGATCGTACAAGTTATTCAATACTATTCAAGTACCCACTGCGTGAGAAAGAATACTAAAAATGTACGTTTGAAACACCACATTTTATAATCAAAGTATTTTACTTTTCTCTTTACATTTCTTGCCTTTTCATCTTGTTTGCACTTTACTTGCACTTTTTCCCAGATTCCTGCACTTGAACTTTTCCAAAACCCTTTTCTATTTACTTTATGCACTCAAACTCGTCTCAAACCTCAACCTTTCTCAGTCGAACGTGCGTTCTTCATATTTATGCCCAAACAACGTCAAAAATTAGTATATGTTTTAGGATCAAACTGATCGATCCTGCGAGTAACCAAAAATTTACCCTTTTTGGAAGATCAGCGGTTATTTACCGAAAAACACGGTGAACAAATTAGCACACCTGGTGGGACTTTTCTAATTTATATACTTTTTGTATTTTTGTTTCGTTTTTGCTTGTTTATCTTAACATAAATGCTTTGCATAACTTCCTTTCTTTTACGAAGTCTTGCATGCTATTAATAAGGGGTAAATTAACCACCAATAAGTGTACAACTAGAAAGAGAAATAGTGAAAGCAATATGGCTAATCAGCCAAATAATGGAGAAATACCTCCACCAATTACTACGGGAACAACGGTTATACCAACCGTTAGTGAAATTGTCTCGTCAACCGTTGGTTCAGCACCAACATTAATAGCAACCCAAACAGGACCAATACTTTCGTATGCAGGTCCTAGAGGTCCCTCAGGAACACCCCCACCAAGGGTGAGTCCAGGATCTCGACCATATGTTCCCCTAGGATTTTCGACAGCCTGGATGGGTCGAGACCAGCCTTATGGCATGCCAACTACTGAAATGGCTAGTCTTATGAACGTTGCGTCTACATTTTCAGAACCTTTGGTAAGTGCGTCTTCGCCATTACAAGGATCTGGGATTAGTATGGCGAACTTGGGTAGAAACCAATTTTAGGAGGGACATCCCATGCAATACCAAGCCTCACAAACACTTCCACAATAATTTTGAGGCAACAGATGGATGAAAGCAACCATGATATGGTACAAATGTTGGCCCAAACTCTGAGTACAGTGTTGAACCCTCTAATATAAAATACCACCCCGTCGAACCAACAAATGTCCGCCCAGATGACGCGCATGGCTGAATTTTTTGGGGTTCCCTAACCTATTCGACAACCCCAAAGAGCGCCTATGAGAGAGAATCAAGGTATAGTCTTAGAAGAAGATGTAACCATTAACCAAAACCCACAGCTATATAGGAGGAACCACAAAGTGGAAATCGAACAACCTAGGGTCGAAATACCCATATTTCCCCCACAGATTCCTAGAGATGGTGATCAAGGTGTAATGGTGGTAAATAGAAACCAAAATGCTGATGAACTGATACAACAAGTTCGACACCATAATTATGGAATAGATAATAATTTGACAGCCATGATAGAAATAATTATGATACAAAACGGAATGAACATTGGCTTTCATAGGCCATACTTTACATCCCCGTTGTCAGAGTATATCTTGCAAACAGATTTACCCCTAGATGGAAAGTTCCAAAGTTCTCTAAGTTTTCAGGGGATACGACAGAGTCCACTGTCGAACACATAGCGAGATATTTGATAGAAGCTGGGGAAATATCAAATAACGAAAGCCTTAAGATTAAATACTTCCCAAGTTCTCTAACAAAAAACGCTTTTACTTGGTTTACCACCCTCCCAGCCAATTTGATCCACAATTAGAATCAATTGGACAGATTGTTCCATGAACAATTTTACATGGGACAAACCAAAATAATTATGAAAGAACTGGCTAGCGTGAAAAGAAGATTCGTCGATTCAATAGACAAATATATAAATAGATTTCGACTGCTCAAAGCCAAATGCTTTACATAAGTGACTGAGCATGAATTGATCGAAATGGCTGCAGGGGGCTTAGATTATTCTATTAGGAAAATACTAGATACCCAATACCTGAGGGATATGGCCCAATTGGCCGATAGAGTTCGACAGGTAGAACGTCTTAAAATTGAAAAAGCTAAAGCAATTAAGACTCATCGAAGAGAAAGGGTAGCATATGTCGAAATGGATGAAGACGATCCAGAGACATCTAGTGATCATATAGTTGTCGAAGAAAGCGAAATAGATTTAGCAGAATTAAAGCAAGGGCCACCATACTCTAGTAGATTGTTAGTGCCCTCGGATGG
Organism: Vicia faba; assembly: GCA_948472305.1. Classification (NCBI taxonomy): domain Eukaryota; kingdom Viridiplantae; phylum Streptophyta; class Magnoliopsida; order Fabales; family Fabaceae; genus Vicia; species Vicia faba. The sequence continues at coordinate 499,855,927 of OX451736.1, forward strand.
GAAGAATCCTAATGAGACTGAAAAGAACAGTGATAGATTCCCAAAGAAAACATATAGTTTCAACGTCACAAAATGTGACGAGATATTTGACTTGTTAGTTAAAGATGGCCAAATGATAGTGCCCCCAGGGGAAAAAATGCCTCCTTTAGAAAAAAGAAAGAAAAGAGGTTTTTGTAAGTATCATAATTTTTTGGGTCATAAAACTTCACAATGTTTTCTTTTCAGGGATCTCGTTCAAGGAGCGATCAAAGAAGGCAGACTCAAATTTGCTGACAAACCTCCAATGAAAATTGATGCAAACCCATTGTAAGCTGATGCCCACTATGCTGAACCAGCAGGCATCAACATGGTCGAATCTTCTGAAGACTTCGTCAATAAGCCGATTTTTGGCAGTTTCACTGGGAACATCTCCAGAAAGACAGTCTAAGGGGTGAGAAAGGCTACTGAAAGCCTAAACAGAAAGGCTACTGCAAGCCTAAACAAAAATGCTACTGAAGGCCTAAACAAAGAGGCTACTGAAGGCCTAAGAAAATGAGTTACTGAAGACTCAAACAAAAGGACTAATGCAGGTTCTTATTTGGTCGTCGTCAAAGGTTCGACAGAGGACCTTGAAGCCAAAATGAAAAAGATGAATCTCGCTACCAAGAGCAATGTAGAAGTCAACATGGTCGAAGTATCTGAGGCAAAGGCTTCATAAGAGGCCATCAGACAAGAGGAAGTGAATAAAACTGCATTTCCTAAAGAGAATGAGAATATGGCTGATTTCCTGCAACGCTGCCAAAAGAAGAAGTCTGAAGTTATGTTGTGTCCAAGATGCAACTCCATCTTTTAAAAAAAGGCTGCAGAGCACATACAGGGCATAAGGGAAGTGAAGAAAAAATGGGCCACCAGTGCCTAACCCAACATGGTTTCTGAGGTTAGATATGATCCCAGAAGAGGGTATCAGAAAGGACCAATGAACCAGGCGAAGAGGCCATCAAATTTTAGGCCTCCAACAAATATCCTAGTGGACACTTGGCTAAAAACAGAAAACAGAAAAAGGCCAAGTGAGGAGAAATAGTGAACATTCGATGTGCCAAGAGGGTCATCCTTGGCTTATAGGAAAGAGCTCTAAACTACAACAACAAACAAAGTGGCTCATGTGTCGAGCAACTATAAGGGGAAAAACCCCATGTCTCACTCCCAGTGGAGAAGATATCAAATACGACGAAAAGCCGCGAGAGAGGCTACAGAGGAGCCTCAGCCAGAGTCAAGCACCAACATACCACAAAGAGTGGACAAAGGAAAACAAAGAAATCCTTTGGAAAGGAAACCAGTTGCTAGAAGATTGGAGTGGCCAGATCAAGGTGAATTAGATGAAGAAGGTAATTATGAATCTGATGCTACTTTAGATATTATGGTGAATATGGTATCAGTGCTACCCATAGAGTACGACCACCAAGTCGAAGTCAAAGAGACCGACTGGGAGGTCGAACAGGAAATGGCCCAACATAGGCCAGTGTGCTATTATGTGATGAGCAATGGTTGCGTCAAAGAGAAAAATACCTTCTTCGAACCACCTACTGAGGCGATGAAAAATCACCTCAAACCCTTGTTCATAAGGGAAAAGATAGGGGAAATAACAATCAACAAGATTCTGGTTGATTGTGGGGATACAATAAATATTATTCCCCAATCTATGCTGAGGAAAATGGGCAAGGGAGATGGAGATATTAAACCCCACAACATGGTTCTATCGAACTATGAGGGAGGTATTGGAACTACTATGAGGGTGATACAATTAGACCTCAAGGCGGGAACAATACTTCGACCAAATATGTTTATGGTCATTTCAGCGAAGCCCAACTACAATCTACTCTTAGGTAGAGATTGGATACATAGCATAGGTGCAGTGCCATCTTCGATGCATCAACATGTTATCATTTGGCGCCCTGATGGCATCGTGGAGAATATCGAAGCCGACCAAAGTTATTACTTGGGTGAAGTTAACAACGTTGGAAAAAATAGCTTCGATAGAAACCTGGCTCACATAGGGACATGCAATCCTTCTGAGTTCGATTTGGAACCAGCAACAAATTCCTTTTTCTCCCTCTACCTGCATTCCGACCATGGTTTCTAGTGGGATAGAGAAGATTTATCAAACATTGACTATGGAGGAGTTGATGACATACGACCAACGGGCTGGGGAAGTGAATTCGGTGATGATTACTAAATCACAAACGTTAAAAAGATTTCGCCATATGTAGCCGAAAGTAGAATGATAGCGACCTTAGAGGCTGAAGTCAAGTACATGGCTCTTGAAGCCAATGAGCAAGTATTTCTTCCAGAAGGTCCTGGGAAAGACTTCGAACCAGAACCACCTGACGTGAAAGAGGAAGAAATGCAAAACCAGAAGCTAGATGCCATCTATGATGATGAGCCTTTGGGTTTTGAAAAGGATCCGTTGGCAAACAGTGTTAAAATGCTAGCACAAGATCCTCTAGAAGAAATAGACCTGGGCGAAGGTTTGGTGAAAAGACCAACATACATTAGCACGAAGATAAATCTAGAGCTCAGGATCGAAATAATCTAAGTGTTAAAGGAATTCAAAGACTGCTTTGCATGGGATTATGACGAAATGCCTGGTCTCGACAAGGAAGTGGTAGAGCTTCAACTACCAATAAAGCCTGGAAAAAAGCATGTCAAGTAAACTCCAAGGCATTTTGCACCAGAAATCTTGTTGAAGATCAAGACGGAAGTCGAAAGACTGCTGAGATGTAAGTTCATCCGAACAACCAGGTATGTCGAATGGATTGCAAATATAGTACCTTTTATAAAGAAAAATGGTACCTTAAGGGTGTGCATCGATTTTAGATATTTAAATGTTGTAACACCCAAAGATGAATATCCAATGCCTGTGGAGGAAATACTTGTCGATTCTGCCGCTGGCTTCGAATAAATGAGTATGCTTGATGGATACTCAGGGTATAATCAAATTTTCACTGCTGAAGAGGATGTGTCGAAAATAGCATTTCGATGCCCCGAGGCTTTAGGCACCTACGAATGGGTAGTGATGCCTTTTGGCCAAAAAAAGCAGGGGAAACATATCAAAGAGCAATGAATTCTATCTTCCATGATTTTATTGAAATTTTTATGCAGATTTATATTGATGATATTGTTGTCAAATCTGTTTCAGGGAAGAATCATATAGACCATCTTCGACAATCCTTCAAAAGGATAAGACGCTATGGTCTGAAAATGAATCCCATAAAATGCGCTTTAGGAGTAAGAGCAGGGGACTTCTTAGGTTTGTGGTCCACAAGAAGGGAATTGAAGTAAACCAGAACAAGACCAAAGCCATTTTGGAAGCAAAAGCGCCAACTAACAAGAAGGAGTTTCAATCTCTACTTGGCAAGATAAATTTCCTGAGGAGATTTATATCCAACTTGAGTGGAAAAACGCAAGCCTTCTCACCACTACTTCGACTCAACAAAGGAGGATTCGAGTGGGGGAAAGAACAACAAGAGGCTTTCGACAAGATCAAAGAATACCTCACCAAGCCACCTATTATGGTACCTCCTTGTAGAAATAGGAGTATGAGATTGTACATGGCTGCATCTAATAAAACTTTAGGAAGCATGTTAGCTCAAGAGGATGAGAGTGGTGTCGAAAGACCCATTTATTACCTTAGTAGAGTTTTAACTGATGCAAAAACTAGATATAGAGAAGTTGAAAAACTATGTTTATGTCTTTACTTCTCGTGTACAAAACTCAAGCAATATATTAAACCAATTGATGTTTACGTTTCGTCTCATTTTGATGTTTTCAAATATATGTTGTCGAAACCCATCTTGCATAGCCGAATTGGCAAATGGGCATTTAGATTAACTGAGTATTCATTAACCTTTATGCCTCTTAAGGCTGTAAAAGGTCAAGTGGTAGCAGACTTTATAATTGACCACTCAATAAATGAGGAATCAATCAACTACCTGGAGATCGAACCCTGGAAGTTATACTTCGATGGTTCTAGTCATAAAGATGGAACTGGGGTAGTAGTTCTGATTCTTTCTCCAAATCAAATTCCAACAACATTCAAGTACAAGATCGAAGGTTCTTATTTGAACAATGAGGCTGAATATGAAGCTCTAATCATAGGCCTTGAAATCTTGTCGGAATTGGGGGCAACTCGAGTCAAAATAATGGGAGACTCAGAGTTAGTTATAAAGCAAGTTACAAAAGAATACAAATACATAAGAGAAAATCTTATCATGTACTTTGTAATAGTCAATCATTTGTTGAAAAACTATGAAAAGATCAACATTCGACATATACCAAGATTGGAAAATTAAGTGGCTAATGACTTAGCACATATTGCATCTGGGTATAAAATTTAGAAAGAGAAATTACAACAAGTAATCAAAGTTAGAGGAAGAGTAACATTAACCAAGTTGTCCCCAAGGAATTTGAATACAACAAAACTGGGGTACGCTGACCACGGAAACTTCGAAATTTCGTTCATAGACAATCTAACAGAACAAGATTGGAGAAAGCCTATAGTGGATTAATTTCAAAATCCAGTAGCTTCGACGGAACGAAAAATAAAGTATAGGGCGCTAAGTTATACTCTAATGGGAAACGAGTTATTTAAAAAGACGCCTGAGGGGGTGTTATTAAAATGCCTAAGTGAAACAGAAGCATACATATCCCTTTCAACTACACATGTTGGAACACGTCAGGCACATTAAGTAGGCCATAAAATGAAATGGTTATTGTTTTGATAAGGACTATATTGGCCCACTATGTTTAAAGATTATGTTGAGTTTGCAAAAGGATGTCAGGAATGTCAAGTACATACAAGTATCCAGCACGTACCTGCAAGAAAACTTCACTCAATTGTGAAACCTTGGCCTTTTAGGGGAAGAGCTTTGGATCTTATCGAAGAGATTCGACCAGCTCATCTAAAATCTAGAAATACATATTGGTAGGCATGGATTATTTTACTAAATGTATTGAAGCAATTCCTTTAGTCAATGTAGACCAGGAAAATTTCATTGAATTCATTCAAAAGCACATTATATACAAGTTTGGAATCCCTGAGACAATAACAATTGATCAAGGGTCGGTCTTTATTGGTCGAAAAATGCAAGAGTTTGCTACAGAAATGGGGTTCAAACTATTAACATCTACGCCTTACTATGCACAAGCTAATGGTCAAGTCGAAGCGGTAAACAAGGTAATATTCAGCTTAATAAAGAAGCATGTAGGAAAGAAGCCAAAGAACTGGCACAAGACTTTAGATCAAGTTTTATGGGCTTGTCGAACTTCTCCTAAGGAAGCTACCAGAACAACACCTTTTCGACTAACTTATGGCCATGACATGGTATTACCAGTAGAAATTTGTCTACAATCAACAAGAATTCAGAAACATCAAGACATCCCTTCTGATGCTGACTGGAATATGATGTTAGACGAATTGGTTGATTTGGACGAAGAAAGACTCAGAGCTTTGGATCTCTTAAGGTTACAAAAGAAGAGAGTGGAAAAATCTTACAATAAAAGAGTAAAACCCAAGACGTTCTTGCCTGAGGACCTGGTATGGAAGGTAATCCTCCCAATGTATTGAAAGGATAGGAATATGGGAAAATGGTCTCCTAAATGGGAAGGACCTTTTAAGATCATCCAAACATTATCTGGTGGCGCATATGAGGTCGAAGAATTAAAGGAAGATCAAAGGCTCTTGAGAGTAAATGGTAAATACTTGAAAAGCTATAGACCTGCACTTCAAGAGGTTAGAATAACCAATGCTTGATCTCAATCAAGTTAAAAAGCCAAGATGGAAAATATATTACAATGCCAAGATGGCTAAAAGTCATTACAAGAAGTACATAATTATACAAACAAAAAACAAAGTTGAAATCAAAACGGGAGGTTGGCCTTGATTTGGAGGTATTTTATCTTCTGTAGCTCCAGACGTCTTTCGCACAGAGCCTTTGACTGATGAAGAGTCTCGATTTTGGCATTCAATGCTTGGGCTCGTTCAGCATATGCTAATCCCTTGTTAAGTTCCTTTTGACTCTCTGAATCAGTGTTGACAGCGAGAAGTTCTTCCTTTCATTTATCATTGGCAGCAATCTTAGCCTCTAACTCTCTTATATGAGCCTTCATACTGGCTGTATTTTGGTCGAGTTCTTCTACTTATTTCTGCCTAACTTCTTGTGCCTTTGACAACTCCTTAATCTTCGAAGCTGATTCAGCAGAAGCACCCCAGGAAGCAGCTACATGGCCATTGGCCTCCTCAATTTTGAGACTGAGAGTCCTTCGACGATTTAGTCAGCTGAAACCTGATCGATGATGGAAATCAAATCCAAAATAACACTGGCAATGTCAGGTGAAGCAGCAAGAAGGTTAACAACTCTTAAAGTAGTCTTCAAAAAGGAAGGAAAAATGTGTATTGTCCCAGAAATACTGTGAATATACCAACATGAGAGGGCAATAAGCTAACCCAATCTTCGACAGCATAATCAAGTCATAGATCCCCATGTCCTTCCAGATTTGGGGTTGTACTTTTTCCATCTTACTCATCCATTTTAAGTATTCTGAAGTAAGACTAGGGCAAGATCGAAAGATCTTATTCCCCTTGTTCATGAACTGGAGGTTGATATCTTCCTTCGTTTGAGAATGTTGCTGGTTGGCTGGGGTTGCATCCTCAGGATCATTCCTGGGTTTCTTCGCGCAACCTATAGGCTTGAGCATAGGGTGAGTTGGGAAGAAGTTGTTATTTTGTTTTGGGTTCTCAAAGCATGTAGATAATGGGCCAGACATGGCATACATGTGCCCAGAATACTTAACAGGAATGAGTAACTGAGAGTCATAAGCCTCACGCCATTCTTTGGCCATGGGTTCAGATACGACCCTTTGTTCCACAGTCGAAACAGGTACATGACTAGTGGGAAAAACCTCTGGTTGTCTTTGTAGATCAGAAACGTTCTTAGTTTTTGGGTTGTTTGGTGCGTTGGAAAGGGAAGCCATGATTGAAAGTAGTGAAAGAACGAAGAAGATGAAGTTGTTAAGACTTTTTCTTTGTAAGTAAATAAAGAGTACTAGGAGTTGTAAAAGAATTCCAAAGAGAGGATTCATCTATTTATAGTGTTCAGGGAAGAGTGTTTTCCCTCAAGACCATTTAATGCTGCAGAGTTAGTGGAGCACGTGGCGAGCGTTGAAGCAGTTACCGTACAGGTAATGAAAAATTTTGCCATACTTTCCTAGGTTGTATGGATAATTGTCATCATGGCAGCGTGGTAACGGCTGATTAACAGCGACGTGTTGGGAAAAAAGGTAATGATGACTCTGAATACCAGCAGTGGTTGGTAGAAGACGAAAAGCGCACAAGTGATTTATGTGGTAAAAAAGAAGATAGGTGTCAAATGGGAATCTCAAAGAATGATCATTTCTCCCTGCGTCGAAATTAACATTCTTGGGGGGAAATTTGTTAGCTCCTAAATTCTACACCCACAACAAATTGGCCTTATGAGCCAAAAATAGATTGAACAAATCTAAGCTGGAAATACTTCGACAGATAGGAAAAATACTCAGAGAAATTTCTAGTTAAAATGAATCTTCGACCAGAAGGTTCTTACATCCTTCGACTGAAAGGGTTCCAGGGCCTTCGACTAGAAGGAAACTTCGTATCAATAACAGGTGATTTTGAATCTGAAGAAAGGAGGGAAAAGCAGTTCGCTTAGCAGTTGAGAAAAGCAACGTGGCATGAAGATAGAGGTCGAAGCACACGCAGAAGACACTTGTCCTCATCCTAGATCAAGGAAACTCCTCGATGGTTACCTAGTTTTAGTATAAATATAGGAAGTTTATGTAGATTTTTGTGTGTTCAACTGATCGTACAAGTTATTCAATACTATTCAAGTACCCACTGCATGAGAAAGAATACTGAAAATGTACGTTTGAAACACCGCATTTTATAAGCAAAGTCTTTTACTTTTCTCTTTACATTTCTTGCCTTTTTATCTTGTTTTCACTGTACTCGCACTTTTTCCCAGATTCCTGCACTTGAACTTTTCCCAAACCCTTTTTCTATTTACTTTCTGCACTCAAACTCATCTCAAGCCTCAATCTTTCTCAGTCGAACGTGCGTTCTTCATATTTATGCCTAAACAACGTCAAAAATTAGCATATGTCTTAGGATCAAACTGATCGTTCTCGCGAGTAACCAAAAATTTACTCTTTTTGGAAGCTCAGCGGTTGTTTACCGAAAAACACGGTGAACACCAGGCCACCAAAATAATTGCTCCAAGTCTTGATACATCTTCGTAGCACCGAGATGAATACTCAACCTGCTTCTATGTCCTTCCTAAAGAATACTCTTCTTAAGCTCTGGGATATCCGTAACACACATTCTATTGCCAAACCTCATTACACCATTCTCATCAACTCTGAACTTATCTACTTTTCCCTAGTTAATCAAGGTTAATTGATCGACTAACCTCAAATCAAACTTATGACCTTCTCAGATTTCTTCTATTATACCACTAGTTAGTTTCAACATTCCTAACTTCACACTATTGGAAGTCTCTTCACACACTAAGATCATGTCTCTGAATTGCTCGATCAACTCCAACTCTCGAACCATAAGCATCGACATATGCAGCGACTTCCTACTTAATGCACCAGCAACTACATTTGCCTTACCGGGATGGCAACCCAAATCAAAGTCATAATCTTTCAACAATTCAAGTCACCTTCTCTGTCTCATATTCAATTATTTTTGGTCAAATAATTACTTAAAACTCTTGTGACCACTGAACACTTAGAGTTTAGAACCAAAAAGATAATGTCTCCAAATCTTTAACACAAACACCACTGCTGCTAGCTCTAAGTCATGCCTAGGATAATTTCTTTCATGAACTCTGAGTTGTCTAGAAGCATAAGCAACAACTTGTCCATTATGTATTAGCACACCACCAAGTCACATCATAGACGAATCATAATACACCACAAAAGACTCACTTAAATTAGGAAAAATCAACACCGGAGTATTCGTCAACCTCTTCTTTAATTCTACAAAACTTTATTTGCACGCAACGTCCCACACATAAGCTTGACCCTTTCCATTCAACAGAGTTAATGACAAATCCAACTTAGAAAATACTTCAATGAACCTTTGATAGTACCTGCCAAACCAAGAAAACTTCGAACCTTGGTTGCAGACTTCAGAGCCTCCCATTGAAATAAACATCAACTTTAGAAGGATCCACAACAATTCCACCACTAGAAATCACATGTCTAAGACAACTAACTTCCTTTATCCAAAATTCACACTTTGACAACTTTGCATACAATTTATTTTCCTTTAACACTTGCAACACCATTAGCAAATGCTCAGCATGCTCTTCTTCAGATTTAGAATAGATCAGAATATCATCAATAAACACCACGACAAACTTATCCAAATATGAATGGAAAGTTCTATTCATATACTATATAAAAACACCTGGCACGTTAGATACACCAAACAACATCACAATGTATTCATAATTACCATACCTCATTCGAAAAGCTATCTTCGAAATATCAGATGGTTTAACTCGAATCTGATGATAACCCTACCTCAAGTCAATCTTACTGAAAACACAAGCACCCACCTACGGATCCATCAAATCATTGATTCTCAATAGTGGATACATGTTCTTAATCGTTACTTTATTCAATTGCCTATAATCTACACACAACCTCATACTTCAATCTTTCTTCTTAACTAGAAACACTGGAGCACCCCACAGTGTAACACTCGGTCGAACAAACTTCTTCTCAAGCATCTCTTCCAATTGTTTCTTCAACTCGCTCAACTCTGAAGCTTAGATTTTATAAGGAGTCATCGACACACAAACTTGTAACTGGAACCAAATCTATAGAAAAATAAACATTATGTTCACGGGGTAAATTACTGATGTCATCTGGAAACACCTCTGGGAATTCACAGACAACCGGTAATTCCATATTCGCATCTTAACCATCAACTTGCAATGACGCAAACATCGCAAACATCAGGCCTACATCTTCTAAAGTTCATTCACTTACTTAGTGGTCAACAACATTAATTCTCCATTATCACCAAACTTAGGGAACCTCAAAGTCTTATTATAACAATTTATATGAACATAGTTGAACTCCAACCAGTTCATTCCAAGAATCACATCGATTTAGTGTAAGGGAAGACACACCAAATCCATCACAAAAATATTGTCATAAATAGTCAAAGGAAACTTCAGACAAACGTAAGTAGTGGTAACAGAACCACTGGCAGGAGTATCTATCACCATACTATCATTCATATCAAACAATTTCAATCCCAACTTAGTAGCACATTCAAGAGAAATAAATGAATGAGTAGCACCAGTATCAATAATAGCAACCAATTCAACATCTTTAATAAAGCAAGTACCTCGAATCAAGTTGTCCTTCTTAGGTTACTCTGATCCACTCAGCGCGAATACTCTACCATTGGTCTGAGCAGTAGCATCCTTCCTTGGTTTCTGACACTGAGTACTAATATGACCCTGCTCTCCACAATTGAAACAAGTTGGACCATTATTATTGCATTCGAGAGCATGATGACCGGGCTTACCCCACTTGTAGCACCTCAACACCTTATTCTCATATTCATTGGATTGGTGACCTTGTTCACCAAACCTATAACACTTGATAGAAGCAGGATATCCTCCCCGTTTGTCTTCTTCCCATCATAAGCCTTTTGTTTCCCTTTATCAGTTAGGACATCATAAGGCTTCTTACGATCTTGATATTGCCTTCCTCTTTTCTCATTCAAACTCTTATAGTGAGCTGAATAAGCTATGTTGTCCTACTCATAGACTCTGCAGTTGTCCAACAACTCTGAAAACACACAAGTTTGTTGATATCCAATCACCCGCTTGATCTTCGGACGCAAAACATTCTCAAACTTGATACACTTTGAGAACCCAACACTTGCTTCACTATAATGCAGATAAAACTTTGCTAGCTCCACAAATTTTGAAGCATACTCCGTCACAATCAAACTTCCTTGTTTTAACTCTAGAAAATCAATCTCTTTATTCCCACGCACATGCTCAGGAAAATACTTCCTCAGAAATTCCCTTCTGAACACAGCCCAAGTAATCACTTCACTGAGAGATGTCTGTTTCTGATGAGTACCAACCGACTAGTCATCAACTTCCTTTTCCAATTGATGCGTACCAAACCACACCTTCCACGCCTCTGAGAAATCCATGATTCAAAAGATTCTCTTAATCTCCTTAAGCCAAACACGTGCTCCATCAGGATTGAACCTACCCTTGAAGCAGCCAGATGATTACTCTGTAACATCTCCAAAACACGGGATCCATCATTAGGCTGATATTACACAACTTGAGCAATAGCCTGCCAAGCAGCAGCAAGTGCAGCATTGTTCCTTCCAGCCATTTCTCTACTTCACATCAATAATGGTCACAATGGTTAGAAACTATCTCGACAGTATCCCACTGTCACACAATACAGACTCAATAACCTGGCCTGACAAATCGACCTTCTCTAATACCACTAATGTAACACCCTTCTAAACCACAAGGAATATTCACAATTATTTAAATAAGTAAATTGAAATTCTGGTACAGCAGACTCAGATATCCTATAAGGATGTCAAGACATCTGATCTGACATAACACACAATCAAGATAAAACAGTACTGAAAAGATAAAGAACTCATCAGAATTATTTACCCAGTTCAGTGTATAACAACACCTACTTTGGGGGATACCAAGCCAGGAATGAAGTCCACTATCAGTAGTATCAATTTGCAGACCCTACAGCCAACACACCTGTTGACGATCTACACACTTAATCACTACCTAATGACCCTTCTATCTAGGTCCTCCCTAGATATGGAATATCCCCATCCGACTTCCAATCATCTATAATGATGTCTAGCAGTCAACACCTCAGTCATTGTATAGACGACCCTTCACCATGATTCTGATCACATTGATAGACAGTTTAGAAGACACACTTCCATGACAACCTAAATAAGTCTCCAAGCCAAACTCCACAGTTTGTTAGCTTTGCTCCTAACACATCCTGGAGTTGCTTCAAAGCTTCCTCCAAGAACAATGCCCCTCTTACCTACAGGGTTCGAGGTGAACATGGTAACCTTCCCACAACCCGGGAGGTTTACCTTGACAAAACCCTTATACTTCTACATCTTGAGTCGTGTATTTTCTAGGTTACAAACCCTTCTATTTATAACCTGTTACCCAATTGGTTTTGGGCCTTCAATCACAGCAAATCAGCTGTAACAAACTGCAGAAACTTCTGCTCCAAGAAAGGACTTCAATATTTACTTTCCTAAATAATCTCCTTATTTAGAAAGTCTTCACTCTCCATGATTTCTGATTGAATTTTCTGGACCTTTAAATATGCGCCACATAGGATGCATAATATTCTCCTGAATATTCTGCCAATGTTGAGAACAAACTGAATCTCATTAATCTAGCTCAGCAGGCGCGATGTCAAGACATCTTCTTCGACATGTTGTTCTAGTTGTTGAGAAAGTTCAACATAACATGTTCTGACATTGTAATAGGACTTCTTGTTGTACCTGTTCTTCTTATCCTATTCTTCATTGCTGCTATTATTTGTTTTACAAAAAATTAAGCCAATCCTAAAACAAGAGAACTAACAATCTCCCCCTTTGGCATATTTTGGATAAAACAAATAATCTAAAAACAATTGCAATCTATGGGATTACAACAATTAAGAAGCTACTGCATACAACAATTGATCTTCAGTGGAAAATAATGTCTCAACATCTTGTTAGACATCTTCAATTGCATTAGCACCAACAAACATCGGCTTTAGGATAAAAGGAAGGATAGTCCTGAAGTTTGGTTGATGCACATGAGGAAGAAGATAGGAAAAGATAACTTGTGCTCCCCCTTAATGCAGGAACATCTTTTAAACATATAAGACCAATGGTGGAATAAGAGAACTCTCAATAATTCCTTAAGACCAAATCAACCACTGCCCCTGATAACTCAGAACACATGTCACAACTGTGTTCATAACTCAGATCAAAGGTCACAAACATATGTCACAGAAATAGGATCGAACATATTATTTTGACCTTTGTGAACATTAATAATAAACACCACTTGTGGAATCAACAACATCTAAGATAATTCACCTTTCTCCCCCTTTTTAGCCAAAACTTGGCAAAGGAGGCCTTCACAATACCAGACCCAAGCACAGCTTACCCAAACCCGAATAAAATCCATAAGAATTATGGACTCAAGTAGCTCACGGGGTTATAGAGATACAGAGAAATCTCTATAAATAACTGGGATTTTCACTTGGGAAGTAACGATCCTAGGTTGTAGCACCAATCTTGGTCAAAAGAAATGATATTTGAGGAGGAAGCTTCAAATATCAATGTGCACCGTCCATACTGGCTTTGAATGATATAGTTACTTCACATGCATAGTCAAACAAATTTTTCTCCTCCTGTTTACAACCACATGTTTGAACACGTAGGCTACTCCACTGTATGTTGACCATGCAGGAACATGTCCTAAAAGATGTCCTGACACTTAGTCAGACATTGTCTTCTTATTTCAATAAACAACACATCTTCTTCCACCAATTAGGGATGCTTCACCATATTATCCACATGTTCATACTAGATTCTAAGTGTTCTTTTTTCACTTGGACTTAGTGACATACACTAAGATATCAAAATATCACATTTATGACACCTCTTCATAACATAGACCCTCAAGGAGTCTTTTTGAAATCTATAGAGAAAAATAAATTCTCCCAGACTTCCCATTAAACTTTTAAGAGACATGTGAATTTATGATCTTCACCAAGCTTCTCACAGTTTGAAATAACCATATCTTGTTAAGTTTATCCATAACTTCACAATGTCACAACATGTTGTTTAGACATCATTTCCTCATAGAACCTTTACAAAAGTGTACAGTATTCTGGCTTGACAATACCTGTATCATTGCAACAACAATTTACAAATATTCACATGACTCCCTTTGTTATAAGTAATTAATGCTCCAACTAAAGATGAAGACTTGTGCACTAGATAAGAAACTTCAGCACTTCCCGCATATGCTAAAACTTAACTCCCTCAGTAGAGTCAAACCAGAGTTAGATATTCTCACTCCTTGAGAATACTTCCAGGAACCCTGACTTCTTCACAACACAAGGACACTTTTGATCATTGTCTTATCATAACCATACTCTGTATCACGACCTTTTGAATAGGCAAGATGTCATGCATACTAGGTGTGAAGTCACTCACAAACTCCAAAAACTCTTAGTTTCTCCAGATCACCAAACCTTTTATGGAGTGACTTGCGGCAAAAAAATACCCCTTAAGTATCTGTTAGCAGCCTTCTGCCTTTATATCCACTAATAGTTGCTGATACTAGTGAAGTCTTCAACAAAATAGTCATGCATTCATCAAACATGCTACTATAGGTAGGATTAGACTCTCCATATTCTAATCCACATAGTCAGAAATGCCACTTCTCACAATAATTCTTAAGCTTCCAACTTCACATGAACAATCCCATGCATTAAAAAAAACATCCATCAACAATCATGATGGTAAGACATCATGTGGTACATCAAGTTCATAATACATAACCTAATCAAACTGGTTTTCAATCATTTAAAGGGCTCATTGTGCATAGAAATCCTTTAAGAAGCCCCCATTAGGACACACAACCGGTGCACAGGTTCCTATATGTTTTACAGTCATGTTTGCAATAATGGCTTTGCACACCTGATTATCAGTCACATCCAAATCACAATAATCATCTTCAGACTTGCCTAGATAACTATTGATGACAACAAGGGAAAATTCAACACAAACACCTTCCCATATTCCTTACTTTTGTGATCAGCACAAGCCAGCAAAACAAATCAGCTCCATAATCTCTTTGCACTCTAGTGCACCTGCTCCCAATTCTCTTTTAAGGGCAATTCTTCTTTGAGACACATATTTCCACTTTTCAGCATTGCCAATAGAATGGAAGGAAATGTTGTCAAGAGGAGCATCAGACACCCTGATAGAAAGCTTCTTGCTTACGGACTTCTTCAAAGGAGAGATATTGCGATACGGTGGGATAACTGACTTGATGGTTTTGAGTTTGATCGCAAATGTTGCGGTTAGCAAGAGTCTCCACCGAATTTTCTTTTATCCAAAAGGAAAGGTGAAAAAGCACAGGAAAGACCTTTGAGATTATTTCTTGACATTGTTATTTTACCATTGATTTGGTAAGTAACCCTATCTTTGGATGTAAACGGGACAGGCCTGGGTCATCGTATAACCATGATTAGCAATGTTTGCAAGGTATCTAAGCATTTTCTTGGAGGGACTAAGATCATTTGAAAGGCAACTTTGATAGCGTCATCGAGGGACTATGATCTTTTATTTGCTTGTTTTTGCTAAGATACCTTACATGTGTAATATGGCCATTTTTTATAAAGCAACAAGTGGAGTTAACCCTAGGAGTGTTTGTGTGCAAGTGTATTGTTTTTCATGCTTGATTTTATCTTTGATTAGGGTTTTCTATTTGATTGGTTTTAGTATTTCCATACAAACCTTAATTATTAGCAATTTTATATAAAGCGATAAATTGCAGAATTTAAAATTACTACGCTATTACAATACTTGTGGGAAGGGGGGTGTACAAATTATAAATGGGGATTGCAAGTAAAATTAAATCCTAAGTTACTATTACAACCATATTGAATGGATAATAATGTACAAGAAACGTAAAATGGACTTGTTTCGTTTAAGAAAATAAATAAGTTTTGTTTAAGAAAACATTTTGATCTTTTTATATTAAAAGAAATAAAATAACACATGTGAATATGAAATATTTTTTGGTGATTTTGATTAATATAAGTGATGGAAACAATAATAAGGAGAAAGAAAACAGAATCAACGCACTGCTGAAATAAAAGAGATTAGAAGTTCTGACTTTGGCGTGCTGCAAAACAGAAATAACATGTAAGTAGAAAAAGGGTGGGTCAGAATTTCTGGATCCGCTAGGAACAAAAGAGATTCTAGAAGTGTTGATGCCGCTGACAGACTAGAAATGCTAATGTTGCTGAAAGGGCAGGAGTTTCTAGCTGTTGAGAGAGTTTGGAAGTTCTAGTGATAAACTCCACCTCTTTCATCATGCTAATCAGAACATCTTCAACTTGGTCATTTCTCAACAGAACAAAAAACACAAACATAGAAATTGTGGTAGGTTTCAATCATGGTTTCAGAAACATAAAAAATGTCAAGACTCTAAATCAGAAACAAGCATGTATCTGCTAAACCTAGTTTCCTTAAGATATTCTGAACTGATATTCTCTCTACTTAGGCAGACAAATACATGAAACCTCAAGAAATGTACAACATCAGAATCAGGATGTCCACATTGTGCTTTTAAACATGCAAATCTGACAATGCCTAAGTAATATGATGAGAGTCAACAGAAACTTACCTTGCAGCTTGAAAATGCTCTGTGAGCTGGAGTCTGGTTCTGAACGTTGGTGATGTTCTTAACATCTTCTTCACGTGCTCAGCAAGCTGAAAGCTTTCAACTTGGGCTATGAATGATTAGAAAATTCTGGAACAACCAAGGGGGAAAAGTTCTGACTTCCTTGAGGTGAATATGGATGGATAATGTGTTACAGTCTGAACACAGAAGATAGGATGGTTTCTAAATCTATATGAGAAACTGTATGGATGGTTTTGGTCAAGAAATACTTGAGGAAAAAAATGGAGTTTGAATGCAAGAACCAAAAGTTAACATGTTTTTGTATTTTGTATTTGCAGTTTTGTACTCTTGGAATTTTAGCAGGGGTTCAAGGCTTTTTCTTTCTCAAGAATTCAACCCTTTTATAGTTTCCCATGAAGTCCAATTTCTAGGCAAAGGTTTAGTCGCTTGGAGAGGTCAAGGGGTACAACCATCATATGCTAGGCGCTGACTTGTTCTTGAAGTAAGTTCAAATAGGTATGATAGTTAGTAGTTTCTTAGTCGTGCCTAAGCTGGATTCGTAAGCGGGAATTAAGGAAAAGTAATCTCAAAAGCAAAAGCAACGTATGGGCCCAGCGTATTTTTATGCAAAAGTGGCTTTTTCCAAGACAGTGATGGTACTTCTATGCCATACGTGGGGAAATTCTATAGATAAAGACCCAAAAGTGGTTGTGAGCATTAAATGATGATGAGATTTATCAAACCAGAAATCCTGCAATGTGATATTCTGCATCATTGCTTAATTCTGGATCAGAAGTTCAGCTTCAGCGTAACTTAGAATAGACATCCAACTTCTGATCCTTGAATCCCTTTTCTTCAGCATGTTCTGAGTGAGTTCTCATACTTTCCTAAAAGCTTATAACACGCTTCATAAATCCTCTTTGAATTGCTCTTGCAACTTATGACTGAACCTATGTGAAAACTGGACCAGAAGTTATAGACAACTTCTGACTTGAAAATGCTCAGAATTTGCTAAATGCCTAAGCTTCAGAGACGTGCCTTTGAGGATGTATAACTTGAAATCCCAGCATTTCTAAAAGAAGTTTTGTTCTACAATGTTTTAGATCTCATTGAAATCTATAACTTTTGTGCCAAAAGTTCTTCCAGAATCAGCTTGCACCATAGTGATAATCTGACCAGAAGTTTTGAATTTGTCATATTTCTTAAACACTTAAAAGAATTCTAAGTATTTAGAATTTTGACTTTTCCAAAGTAATTTTGACTTTTGAATTTCTTGATGAAACAAACTTCATGCTTTGATGAAATATGATTCTTGGAACTTGATTTTTTTGATCCAAAAGTCAAAGTTTGACTTTTTAGTATGCAAATGACCATTTTGCCCTTGTGAATGACTTTCTTGGAAAATTTGTAATTCAAGGCTTAAAATTGGATGGGAACAAACCTGAGGGTCCAGGGTGATCCTTTGAGAAATGAGAGGACAAATTTTGGGGTACAACAACTGCCTCTGTTCAATCTTCTTACACTTGAAGAGCTATATTGGCGATTCTTCTATTCGTGACTCGAAGGTGGAAGATGATTAGACACTATAGTGCCCAGAAATTTGCACTCGGTGATGTGATAGTTGAGGGAATGGGCTTAAAGATTCCATTTGGAGAGGTGATAGAAAGTTGTTAGAGATAGGATTGTAGATGCCATCCAGAAAGGTTGTTGAACCGTATCTGTAAGCCGAAACCTAATGAGTATCAAAATGACATCCTTATCTGGAGTGTATATGAACTGTATTTGAGAGCTGAATATGAATGAGTATCAGGATGGCATCCGTATATGGAGCGTATATGAACTGTATCTGACAATTGAATTTGAATGAGTATCAGAATGGCATCCGTGTCTAGAGCGTATCTAAACTGTATTTGACAATTGAATCTGAATGAGTATTAGAATGGTATCCATGTCTGGAGTGTATCTGAACTGTATCAGACAATTGAATCTGAATGAGTATCAGAATGGCATCCGTGTCGAGAGCGTATCTGAACTGTATAAAAAGTTGAAATCTGAATGAGTATCAGGATGGCATCTATATTTGGAGCGTATTTGAACTGTATCTGAGAGCTGAATCTGAATGAGTATCAGAATGGTATCCGTGTCTGGAGCATATCTGAACTGTATCTGAGAGTTGAATCAGAATGAGTATCAGAATGGCGTCCGTGTCTAGAGCGTATCTGAACTGTATCTGAGAGTTGAATCTGAATGAGTATCAGAATGGCGTTCGTGTCTGGAGCGTATCTAAACTGTATCTAATAGTTGAATCTAAATGAGTATCAGAATGTCGTACGTGTATGGAGCGTATCTCAACTGTATCTGAGAGTTGAATCTGAATGAGTATCAGAATTGCATCCGTGTCTGAAGCGTATCTGAACTGTATCTGAGAGTTGAATCTGAATGAGTATCAGAATGGCGTCCTTATCTGGAGCGTATCTAAACTGTATCTGAGAGTTGAATCTGAATGAGTATCAGAATGGCATCCATGTCTGGAGCGTATCTGAACTGTATCTGACAATTGAATCTGAATGAGTATCAGAATGGCATCCGTATCTAGAGCGTATCTGAACTGTATCTGAAAACTTTGAACATTGTTAATGATAGCTGTTAACCTTATCCTGAAAAGGGTAAAAGTTAGCTAAAATGCAAAGTCATGTTGTATGAAATTCATAGTATAATGCATTTGTGTTATCAATGTTTATGATATATGGATGCAAGTATGCGTATATGAGTTGATTCTGCGGTACTGCTATTGGGTTGGGGAAAATAAATCCCTGTCCGCTGCTGAGGATATGGAGTATAAGTCTTCATGTTGTGAAGTTGAAGTGCTGATGAATTTCTCCTTAGAGAAATAAACTCTGTTGTAATGGAAATGCCGTGTACTGCTTGTAAAATCCTATCGGGGGATCTTGAGAAATTTAACAACTTCTACCGGGGAGTGATTAAACTGCACACTGTGGGGGATTTCATGGAAATAGCTTAGAGAGATTTTCCTACTTCTTAAAGCCATCAGTGACTGTCTTCCTATTTTATTTATTTGTAAACAGTAATTATGTTCAAATGCATATGTTCAAAAATAAATCATTGGACGTTTTTGTAAACAAAACACAAGAGTAAAGAAAAACAAATAGTTTTGTACTTTCAAAGGGATATCTTTGTATTAACTTTGAGTAAGTATTTTTGTACAATGAGACAAACATCCTAGTAAGAGAATGTCGTCGTAAAAATGAAAATTTTGATACAAAGAAAAGATAGCTATATGTAATAATCCCATTGGGTTCCCATTCTGCTATAGCCTTCGTGTCTTTGGGCATCTTGTCTGTTTGTTGCCTTGTCCGAAGCTGATTGGATTGATCAGAACCTCTGAGTTTGTCAGGTTGTCCGTAAGGTGATCCAACAAGACATAGTCATACGCTTTAATTCCCTGACTTTTGCCTGGACCGCCCTTTCGGGTTTTCAGTCCACCGGGATACCCTTTTTTGCCCAAGCCGCCCTTTTAGGTTTTCAACTTCCCAGGTGTACAAATTTTTTTGTTTTATCCCTAATTTTTGCCTGAACCTTTTTGGTTCGTCGGGATGCCCTTGTTTTCCCTAGGTGTTTCAACCTAGCATGTCTCTTACGCGTAGTATCTTTTGACTATGTCTGCATTTGCATGGTATGACAGGTTGTCGCCATTCATGGTGATCAAGATCATTGCTCCACCAGAGAATATGTTTTTGATTACAAATGGTCCTTCGAATGTAGGAGTCCATTTTCCCCTGGGATCACCTTGCGGTAGTATGATGCGTTTGATCACCAGATCTCCAACTTGATACACTTGGCGTCTGACCTTTTTGTTAAAAGCCTTGATCATCCGTTTTTGATACATTTGACCATGATAGACAGCAGTAAGCCTTTTCTCATCAATCAAGTATAGTTGATCAAGTCAAGTATGGATCCAATCGTCTTCATTCAACCATGCATCCTTCATGATTCTTAGAGAGGGGATCTGAACCTCAATAGGCAAAACAACTTCCATGCTGTAAACTAGAGAAAAGGGTGTTGCCCCGGTTGATGTGCAAGTCGTGGTACGATATCTGTGGAGGGAGAATGGTGGCATTTCATGCCAGTCTTTTTATGTGACTGTCATTTTCTTTATGATCTTTTAAATGTTCTTATTCGCGGCTTCGCCATCACCATTCATCTTTGGCCGGTAAGGGGAAGAATTGTGATGTTGGATCTTGAATTGTTCGCACAAGGCGGTGATCATAGTATTGTTCAAGTTTGTACCATTGTCTATAATGATCCTCTCTGGGATACCGTAACGACAAATGATATTTTGCTTGATGAACCGGGCGACAACATTCTTGGTAATGGAAGCGAAAGAAGCTACTTCCACCCACTTGGTAAAATAGTCAATGGCCACTAGGATGAAACGGTGTCCATTGGAGGCTCTTGGCTCGATTTCCCCAATCATATCGATACCCACATAGAAAAGGGCCAAGGAGCCGTCAAAACATTTAGAGGAACCGGAGGTACATGCACTTTGTCAGCATAGATTTGACACTTATGGAAGGTTCGAGAGTGTTGATAGCAATCTGCCTCCACGGTAGACCAGTAATAGCCTGCCCGTAGGATTTTCTTTGTCGTCGTATGCCCACTAGAATGGGTGCCAAAAGTACCTTCATGTAACTCAGCCATGATTCTTTCAGCTTCAACCTTGTCTATGCACCGAAGTAACACGGAGTCATGGTTGCGTTTGTAAAGAATGTCATTACTAAGGAAGGATTTAGTAGAGAATCTCCTTAAGAACTTCTTATCATTGACTGAAGCTCCTTCTAGATATTCTTGAGCCCCGAGATACCTCTTGACTTCGTGAAACCAAGGCTGGTCCACTACTTCTTCAGTATTAATCTCGTGACAGTGTGCTGGTTCATCCATTTGTTCAATGTTGATCTGGGGAGCCTCGTTATCCCATTTAAGTTTAAACATAGATGACATTGTGGCTAGTGCATCTGCTAGTTGATTTCCTTCTCGCTGGAAATGCTCGAAGGTAATCTTCTCAAAATGTGGGAGCAATGTCAAAACATTTTCTTTGTAAGGGATAAGGTTAGGGTGTTTGGTGTCCCATCCCCCTTTGATCTGGCTAATGACCAAAGATGAATCTCCGAATACATTCAATGATTTGATCCCCAAGTCTATGGCAGCTTTGAGACCAAAGATGCACGCTTCGTATTCTGCTATGTTATTTGTACAATTGAAGCAGAGTCTTGCGGTAAAAGGAGTATGACACCCTTCCGGAGATATGAGTACAACACCAATACCATTGCCGAGTGCGTTAGATGCCCCATCAAAAATCAGGGTCCATCGGGATCCTTGTCCAGGTCCATCATATGGCCTGAATTCTACACCATTGTTTACCATCATGATGTCTTCATCTGGAAATTCGAACTTCATGGAATGGTAATCTTCCACAACTTGGTGAGCAAGGGGATCAGCTAGTACACTACCCTTTATTACTTTCTGGGTAGTATACTGTATGTCATATTCTGTCAGGATCATCTTCCATCTTGCTATTCTCCCAGAAAGAGAAGGTTTATCGAAGATGTATTTTATTGGATCCATTTTAGATATCAACAAGGTAGTATGGGTCAACATATATTGTCTTAGGCAGCGAGCATCCCATGCCAGAGCGCAAATTTTTTTCTCGAGCAGTAAATATCTTGTTTCACATTCGGTACACTTTTTGCTCAGGTAATAAATAACATGCTCTTTTCGTCCAGACTCGTCATGCTGCCCCAACACACACCCCATTGAATTTTCTAAAACAGTCAGATACATAATCAACGGTCTTCCCTCGACTGGTTACATCAATGCAAGAGGCTCTTGCAGGTACTCTTTGATCTTGTTGAAAGCAGTTTGGCATTCGTCATTCCATTTGACTACTTGATCTTTCTTCAGTAATTTGAAGATTGATTCACAAGTAGCTGTCAAGTGAGAAATAAATCTGGCAATGTAGTTCAAACTTCCCAAGAATCCTCTGACTTCCTTCTCAGTACGAGGAGCAGGCATCTCTTGTATCTCTTTCACCTTGGAAGGGTCTACCTCAATACCTTTATTGCTGACGACAAAGCCTAGGAGTTTACCAGACCTCACTCCAAATGTGCATTTATTTGGGTTCAACCTCAGCTTGTATTTCTTTAGTCTCTCAAACAGTTTCTGTAAGTGATCAAGATGCTCTTCTTCTGTTTGAGATCTAGCTATCATGTCGTCCACATAGACCTCTATTTTGTGATGTATCATGTCGTGAAATAAGGCTACCATGGCACGCTGATAGGTTGTCCCAGCATTCTTCTGTCCAAATGGCATAACCTTGTAGAAGAATGTTCCCCATTGTGTGACAAAGGTTGTTTTCTCCATGTCCTCAGGCGCCATTTTGATTTGGTTGTAGCCTGAGAAACTGTCCATGAAGGAAAACAATTTATGTTGTGATGTATTGTCCACTAGAACATCAATGTGGGGAAGTGGGAAATCATCCTTTGGGCTGGCCCTATTCAAATCTCTGTAGTCCATGCACATTCATACTTTGCCGTCTTTTTTGGGCACGAGAACAACATTGGCAACCCATTGCGGATAGGAGGTGACGGCCAAGAATCCAACTTTTAATTGTTTCATGACTTCTTCTTTAATCTTCTCTGACATGTCCGGTCGCATACGACAAACCTTTTGCTTTACCGGTGGGCAGTCCTCTCTTGTAGGTAGACGATGTACCACAATATCTGCATCAAGTCCTGACATGTCTTTATACAACCAAGAAAAGACCTCAACATACTCGTGTAGTAACTGAATCAGAAGCTCCTTGACACTGGGTTCCAGATTGGCACCCACCTTGACTTCTCTTTTGTCTTCTTCGGTACCTAGGTTGATAGTGTCCACTGGCTCTTCGTGGGGCTGAATGGTCCTCTCTTCTTGTTGTAGTAACCTGGCGAGTTCCCCTGGTGCTTCACAATCTTCCTCACCTTCGCCTTCGGCTTGGTAGATTAGATTTTCAAAGTCACAGAAGGCCATAACATAAATGTTACCCATGGGATCCTGAATGGATGTAGACCTGCATTGTGAGCGTGGGTGTATGTAAGGGTATAGCTATCTTTGAAAGAAATGAAAAATGTAAAAGAGAAAAACAATGAGCACAAAGTTTGTATGCAAAACGTCCATGATTCATCGATGTCATGTGGAAATGAGATAATAACCCTTACAAATGGACCATTGTACCTTGGGTAAGACACAAGGTTTTAAGAGTCTGAATTGTTTTAATATTACAGATCCAACAAAATGTAAAGACAAATTACTGTGGGATAAAAGTGACCGGGACAAAATCTCTAGCCCCCCAGTTGCTGAGCCCTCCACTGACAGTTGGGAAGATCCAATCCTCCAGGTTGCAACCATCTTCATCATCCTCTACCACGTTGACTTCACGGTTGCTGATCTTCAAGGGTGGTCCTCCAGCACGAGCGTGGCGTACAACCTTATGAGCACTTGAAGTGAAACCTAGGCCAAATTTGTCATATTTGTATGGGATATCTGGGAGTTGTCCCCAGATAGTGCACCCACCTTCTTCTATCACTACCTTTTCATCCTTCAAAGATGACATCCTGAGTGGAGGCCTTGTGATCTTGGGAACAACCCTGGTTACTGCCACATCTTGTGGGACTTCTTCAAAATGTTGGAATAGAGTTTCAATAAATTCACCATCTAATTCCACATATCTGAAGGAATTGAGATGGCTGATCATATACTCTTCTTCTCCATGAATGGTGATAATCTTCCCTTGAATTGGATACTTCAGCATTTGGTGCAACGTAGAAGTAACAACGCCAGCATTGTGAATCCATGGTCGGCCTAGCAAGCAGGAGTATGAAGGGCGAATATCCATTACATAAAAAGTTGAATCAAATGTTTGGGTTCCAACCTTTATGGGGATATCCACTTCCCCATGTACCATCATTTTCGAGCCGTCAAAAGCCCTCACTATTATGTTGCTTGGCTTTAATGTCAATCCCTCACAGTCGAGCCTATCAAGAGCTCTTTTAGGTGATACATCCAGATATGAACCAGTGTCTACCAAAACATGAGCCAAGGTTGTGCCCCTACATTCAACTGAGACATACAATGCCTCATTATTCTTCCTTCCACTTGGCGTTAAATCAGCATCTGAAAAACCTAGACCATTATCTGCAGCCAAGCTGGCTACGCAGTCTTGGAACTGGTCGACATATGTTTCTTGGGGTACATGAGCAGTCTTCAGGAATTTTACCAAGGCCTTTACATGCGCCTCAGAACATAGTAGTAAAGCCAGCATGGGAATTTTGGATGGAGTTTTCCCCAGTTGTTCAACTACATCGTAGTCGCTTCTTTTTATGAACTTTAGAATTTCCACCATCTCTTTCCGGGAGGTCTCAGAGATAGCCAATGATTCACCTTCGTCCGGACAGGCTCAATCAGAATACTTTTACCTCGAGACTCGGTTGACCCGGCAGCAGGAATGTCAGTAGGAGTGATAGTAGGGATTGTAACAACTTTTTCAATTGGAGTATTGGTGGAGATGATTGTAGGACTGGGAATAGCCTTCGGAGGAGCAACAACAATAGGAATGATTACGGGTCCAGAAACTGCTTTTGGGGGAGCAATTTCTGGAGAGAATATTCTTCGGCTTCGGGTAATCTTTCTAGTCCCTGCAATATTACTGATGTCAGAGTTATCTTTCTCGAAACTTGAATCTTCGGAAGCTGGCCAATCTTGCTTGATACCGTGGTAGTAGACATCCCCTCCATAATTCCATGGTACGGTTTTGTCTGACGAATACAAGACTGGTCCAAGCATTGTAATTATCAAAGGAGATGCTTTTGGAACTCATGTAATTCTAACGGGTCTTTTGGTGGAGACCCTGGAAGAATCGACGGAAATGGTAATGATAGAAACATCATTATAAGGAACAGGTGAAACAGAAGTCTTTTCAAACAAAATTTCCTTGTTATCTATTAGGCATTGAACGTCTGCTTTCAACAAAGGACAACTAGTTGGTGAGGACAAACATAAATGGCAGCTTTAATCACATCCTGGGAATACACTGGCATTTAATAAGTTCTCTTTGATAGTCAGGAGTGGAGTTATAAGGTCATCAACTGAAGTAACAAACATATCTTCCTCAATGGTGTTGGTATTATGGCCATGTTTAGGCATAGGGGCAGAAATGACATTTGGCTTTTCGGGCGCATCGAATTCAATCTCCTTGGCTTCAATGAGGTCTTGTACTTTGTTCTTCAGCGCCCAACAGTTGTTAGTGTCATGGCCGGGACTCTCAGAGTGGTATGCACAGTGGGCATTAGGATGATAGTGAGGAGATGTTGTGTTAAGATTATTAGGAGCTTCTTTCAAGGTCACTAGGTTGGATATCAACAGATGTGGCAATACCTGAGATAGGGTCATATTAATTCTGGTGAATTGTCTGACTGGTCTTTCCATCCTTGGTTGGTTGTTTCTTTGTTGATCAGGCGCAGGTGTATGAATCATAACAGCCCCCACCATTGGATGACGTTCGGCCCTATCTTGATTTCTCTGAGGATAAACAACAACCACTTCTTTCTTTCTGATAAATGGCTTCCTTATAGCAGCAGAGGATGTATCTTTTTGAATCTTTCCACTTTTTATCCTGGCTTCTACCCTCTCTCCGGTCAATATCAGTTCAGTAAAACCTGCTGATGAACTTCCAATTAGGTGATTGAAGAAGGGACCAGACAAGGTGCCCCAAAACATGTCTACTAATTCTATTTCAGATAGGGGAGGTTGAACTCTTCCAGCCAAGTCTCTCCATTTTTGTGCATAGTCTTTGAAGCCCTCACTTGAAACCATGGACATACTCTAGAGTTGAGTACGGGTTGGCGCAAGATCAGCGTTATATTGGTATTGTTTGTAAAAGGCTGCAACAAGATCTTCCCAGTTATGAATATTGGCTCTTTCTAACTGATAAAACCAATCAAGTTGAGTTCCAGACAAACTGTCTTGGAAGAAGTGTACCCATAAATCTTTGTCAGCGGTATGGGGCTGGATTTTCCTTACATAAGACCGGAGATGCATTTTAGGACATGAAACTCCGTCATATTTTGCAAACATAGGTGCTTTGAATTTTGGACGAATGACAATTCCCGATACTAACCACAACTCCTCAAAGTCCAAGCCAGGCACTTTTTGGATTTCCATTGCACTCAACCGCTCTTCGAGATGTTTATACTTGTCATCAGCTGGAGGGTATTGTTCTTCAGAATAGTCTTCTTCTTCTTCTTCTGATTCCGACTGGATAATTGTTTCCTTGCCCTTCCCATGTTGGTTGTCTTTCTCACCAGATGTTGTTGCAAAGTCTAGGGCTCTTCTTGTCTTCCCTTGGAACCTTCTTCCCATGTTTAGAACTCCGGCTATCTTCTTTGTCTTCTTTTTCTTCTCCTCAGCCAGCAAAGTCTTCAACTCTTCTTGTCCTTTGGCTAGGGTGAAAAACAATTGTTAAAACTATGAATTCTAAGCTTGAAGGTCCTTCATCATTTGCTCGAGATCCATCTTACCGAAATAAACAGTAGAGAGATTAGGAGACTTGTTGCAAGAAACCTGCTTATGTTATGATGAATGATAAATGCATATGCAATGTTTTCAAGGATTTTAAGATTCAAATTTGTTTTAGACAAAAAGGAAACACACGTCATATTAATAGATTAAATCTTGAGTACATCAATTCCTTCTTGGAAAAAATAATACAAAAACTCTAAGATAAAAAGGTAGTACGCATCCTCTTTGGTGCAATGTAGGCATTCAGAGTTTGTTCCTCATGAAGTAGCCTAGTGAGTTCCAAAACCTTCTTCTCGTTTGCGTAGAATTGGGCTTCGAAGGTATCTCGCTCCCCCTTGAGTTGTATCCAATCCCTTTGTAGGTATTCAAGAGAGGTAGGCATGTCAGGATGTAGGATAGTATATGGAACATCTCCCTCCATGACAGGCTCAATGATTACCGGGAGAATGGAGGAATAAGGCATCATAAGACTTTGAGCACGAGTTCGTACCCATTTGAGGTAAGGCTCAAGAGGGTTTGAATTCTTGTGCCCCAAAGTCTTGCTATCTACCTTGTTTAACATCCTCCAAACTCAGATAAATCTCTGGCGAACACCTTGATCGTCATTGTCGTAGTGAAATACCAAACCTTGAATCAACATCTCATGCGGGCCATCCCTTCGGGTGTAACCAAACTGTCTTAAAGCTAAGTAGGGGTTGTAGGTGATACCTCCCCTAATGCCAAGTAAAGGGACATTAGGAAATTCTCCATAATGGTCGATAATGGTAACATTCTCTATGGATCGGAACACCAATGAATGTCTGAATGTTTGAGCGTCATCAAACTTTGTGACCACCTTGAACCTTGCTCATTCTTTAATACAGATTGGGGAAGATGCGAAATAAACCATCTTGCCAAGAGAGGAGTGAAACACATAAGGACACCTCTTTTCCTCATTGTGCGAGTGTGAAAAGAGTGTAGGATATCCCCTAGCAATGTAGGCGAGCCACAATTTCCTCAAAGGCTTACAAATCCAAGGAATTCCAACAATTTTGGGCTTTCTCAAACAAGAACTTTGCTAAGAAACCTTTGACACCACTCCTTGTTTCCCAATGAATTATGACATCAAAGGAGTGCAAGTTTAGAGCTTGAGCAATAGCTTCTGGCTTTGGGTCTCTTTTCGTACCGTTGAAAGGTAGTTGATTGAGAATGGGAATTCTCAACAGTCGGGAGAATTCTTCCAAAGTAGGCACAAGTTGATAGTCGGGAAATGTGAAGCAATGGTGTAAGGGGTCAAAGAACTGAAAGAGCACCTTTATCATGTCCTCATCATGTCTCTCGGTGAATGGAGAGTTTTCAGGAATCCTTGAAGCTAGATCCTTAAGTTGTGGAGGGATCCTCATAAGGTTGACTTGAATAGTTTTCCTGCAAAGGGAATCCATATCCTACAAAACAAGAACAAAGATGAATCCCAAAATCCTTGAAATGGTTAGTGAATGTGTATGATGTTATGATGTTCATGATGTTATGTACAAGTATGTATATACAAACAAAGCAAATAAGTCTTTAGGTTTAGGCTTGCGTGGAGTCTCATAGGTAAGTACCCTCTTGAAGTTTAGTTGGCTCAAACCTGTCTTAGTAATAGTAACCGGGTTCTAAGGAGCTCAATATCACTGGTTTGTTTCCTTGGTCATTGTTTCAGCACAAGCCTCTTTAATCGCGACCGAAATATCCCAAGAAACCAAACCTCAATGAGTGTAATATCGAGTATCTACCAACTTCGGACTGCACCAAAGCCGGTCATCTCACTACATCCTAAAGGCCAAGTTGGTCGAGTAAAGGTTCTAGAAGTTCATTAGTGCTTTATAACATCACTCAGCGGCCCCGTATTCTCTTTGATTAACTCAAAGGATACCGGTACCCACAAATATTTCGCACTAACATAGCTATTTTTTAGACCATGTCGGAATACCCCACACAGTTTCCACAACGTATTGCTACTTACCTATAATGTATCCCAAATCCGGGTAGAGGGTTCAAACCCAAACAAAGAACTATAATGTAAAGCATACAAGTCAGACAATGAAAGCAAATAAATGTGATCTAGCCCTAAGGTAACCCCACTTTTTTAAAATATTCCCCAGCAGAGTCGCCAGTTCTGTGATACGGTGGGAGAACTGACTTGAAGGTTTTGCGTTTGATCGCAAATGTTATGGTTAGCAAGAGTCGCCACAGACTTTTCTTTTATCCAAAAGGAAAGGTGAAAAAGCACAGGAAAGACCTTTGAGATTATTTCTTAAGTTCGGGGGGGGGGGGGGGGCGGGGTAGATTATGAAAAGGGAAGGTATTAGAACCTTTTCATCCATGGTTTTCCATGGGCTCTTAGTTACTTGCTAGATCACTTGCTTTTTGTTTGAAATTGTGCTTGGTGTGGTTTTTGAAAGTATTTTGTAAAGAGGCCATTGTTTAGGCAATCTTTGTAATGATTCTTGTTTGTAAGAATGTATACAAAGATGTTTGATCTTTTGAAAATGTTTTCAAGTTTGTAAGATGTTTGAAAGTGTATGTGTTTGTTTTGAAAATAGCAAGGATGTTTGTTTGAAATTGAGAAAGTAATTAGGAGTATTTTACCTACTCAAATGTCTTTCTTGTTTATTTTTCTTTTCCTTTGACATTGTTATTATAACATTTATTTGGTAAGTAACCCTATCTTTGGATGTAAATGGGACAGGCGTGGGTCATCGTATAACCATGATTAGCAATGTTTGCAAGGTATCTTAGCATTTTCTTGGAGGGACTAAGATAATTTGAAAGACAACTTTGATAGCGTCATTGAGGGACTATGATCTTGTATTTGCTTGTTTTTTCTAAGATACCTCACATGCGTAATATGGCCATTTTTTATAAGGCAACAAGTGGAGTTAACCCTAGGAGTGTTTGTGTGCAAGTGTATTGTTTTTCATGCTTGATTTTGTCTTTGATTAGGGTTTTCTATTTGATTGGTTTAGTCTTTCCATACAAACCCTAATTATTAGCAATTGTATATAAAGCGATAAATTACGGAATTTAAAATTACTACGCTATTATAATACTTGTGGGAAGGGGGGTGTACAAATTATAAATGGGGATTGCACGTAAAATTAAATCCTAATTTACTATTACAACCATATTGAATGGATAAGAATGTACAAGAAACGTAAAATGGACTTGTTTCGTTTAAGAAAAGAAATAAGTTTTGTTTAGGAAAATATTTTGATATTTTTATATTAAAAGAAATAAAATAAGACATGTGAATATGA
Source organism: Vicia faba (assembly GCA_948472305.1). Lineage (NCBI taxonomy): Eukaryota > Viridiplantae > Streptophyta > Magnoliopsida > Fabales > Fabaceae > Vicia > Vicia faba. The sequence goes on from OX451736.1 coordinate 499,886,372, forward strand.
AATATTTTTTGGTGATTTTGATTAATAAAAGTGATGGCAACAATAATAAGGAGAAAGAAAACAGAATTAGCACACTGCTGAAATAAAAGAGATTAGAAGTTCTGACTCTGGCGTGCTGCAAAACAGAAATAACATGTTAGCAGAAAAAAGGTGGGTCAGAAGTTCTGGATCCGCTAGGAACAAAAGAGATTCTATAAGTGTTGATGTCGTTGGCAGCCTAGAAATGCTAATGTTGCTGAAAGGGAAGGAGTTTCTGGTTGTTGAGAGAGTTTTGAAGTTCTAATGATAAAATCCACCTCTTTCATCATGCTAATCAGAACATCTGCAACTTGGTCATTTCTCAACAGAACAGAAAACACAAACATAGAAATTATGGTAGGTTCCCATCATGGTTTCAGAAACATAAAAAATGTCAAGACTGTAAATCAGAAACAAGCATGTATCTGCTAAACCTAGTTTCCTTAAGATGTTCTAAACTGATATTCTCTCTACTTAGGCAGACAAATACATGAAACCTCAGGAAATGTACAACATCAGAATAAGGATGTCTACATTGTGCTTTTAAACATGCAAATCTGACAATGCCTAAGTAATATGATGAGAGTTAGTAGAAACTTACCTTGCAGCTGGAAAATGCTCTGTGAGCTGGAGTCTGGTTCTGAACGCTGGCGATGTTCTGAACAACTTCTTCACGTGCTCAACAGGCTGAAAGCTTTCAACTTGGGCTATGAATGATTAGAAAATTCTTGAACAACCAAGGGGGTAAAGTTATGACTTCCTTGAGGTGAATATGGATGGAGAATATGTTACAGTCTGAACATAGAAGTTAGGATGGTTTCTAAATGTACATCAGAAACTGTATGGATGGTTTTGGTCAAGAAATACTTGAGGAAAAAAAATGGAGTTTGAATGCAAGAACCAAAAGTTAACAGGTTTTTGTATTTTGTATTTGCAGTTTTGGACTCTTGGAATTTTAGCAGGGTGTGATCGGTGGATCTGGAACTGACTGTTTAACGCTGGTTCGCGAAATGTCGCGGAAGCAAGAGTCGCCACCGTCTTTTATTTTCTCCAAATGGAAAGGACAAAAGCACAGAAAAATTCCTTATAGAGATTGCTCTCGGTTCGGGAGGTAGATTATAGAAAGGGAAGGTGTTAGCACCCTTTCTATCCATGGTTATCCATGGGCTCTTAGATACTTGCTCATTTGTGTTTTCAAAAATGGTTTGTTTGCTTTTCAACTGTGGGTTTTAAAAAAGTTTCTTTGAAAATTCCAGTTCGACTCTTGTATCAGTCCTCAAGAGTGTTTGAAAATTTGCTTTCGAAAGCTTTTTGAAAAGGTGTCGGTGTGAAAAGTAATTTTGATTTGTTTTGAGATTTAGAGCAAGTATCTACGAGAACCTACCTACCCTAAGGAATTCGTTTGTGTAGATGTCCTTTAAAGTAGTGCCATCCCACCATTGAAAGGTAGGTAGCACCACCGTTGGAGGTGTTCGGGTCAATTCGAAGGTTCGGGACATGGTGATCACCGGAGCAATGGGAAGACACCTTAGAAGCTACCCTCATGCCAGGTTCCCGGATCATGAGGACTTACTAAGACGTCCTCTACTCGACGATCACCTTTCGAAGGCAAGGCAACAGTGAGGCGTACCCTAGGGGTGGTGTGTGACTTGTGTGTCGTTTTCATTGATATTTGTCTTGTCATGTTCATTGTGATCTACGCTTGATTTTATTTAAGGCCATACATTCTTTCATGCTTTTTGTTAATAGTTAAAAAATATTTGCGGGAAAGTAAATCTAAGGCTATTACAAATGGCGCGGGTCCACATCGCCAAAATTAAACCGGACCCGATTTGACGGAAAGTAAAGAAGTAAATAAAGTAAAGTGCGAGAAGTAATTGTTACAAAGCTTTGGGAGAGATACATAATTAATTAAGCGAAATAAAATAAATGTACGAATTAAAAGAATTATCGAAACGAGGGTGTTGGACCCTTTTGCGAAAATATTGAATTAATGAATTAATTAATTAAGATTAAAAGAAAGCAAGAATTCGTTTTTGGTATTTTTAGGATTTAATGAAAAAGAGAATTAATGAAAATTAAAATTGAATGCAAACCCTAATTCTATTTATTTTTAAACTTATTAAAAAATGTTGAAGTTTTTAACCTAATTTACCCTAAGTTATTTATGTACAATTTAATTATAAAAATAAATAAATAAATATTATGGAAAAAAGGAAACAAATTAAAAAGGGATAAAAATTAAACCTAATTCTATATTTTTGTATTTTTGTTATTAAAAGAATTAAAATTAAAACTCTAATCTAAATTAATTTATTTACATGAAAATATTAAAATAAAAATTATTTATCATGTTTTTATCTTTTTCCTGATTTTTTAGGCATTTTTTATATATTGTAAAAATAATTAATTAAATAAAAACAATGAAGTAAATAAAATAACAATTGAAAACAAAATAAATAAAAAAAGAAAATTGCAAACCAGGGGGGGTTCAGGCCCCAATTGGAGGTATAGGCCTAGCAATCTGGCCCAATAGCATTGGCCTCGTTGGACTTTTTTGAATCATGTGTGATGCGTTGACTAGGGCGTAGTATGTTCTTTGAATCCCTGCCTTTAATTTGAATCTCCTGGATGCGTGTATGTTTGATTTTTGAAGGCCTATGGTAGTCTTGACTTTGGGCGCTGCATGAGAATTTACATGAAAAAATAATATTGGAAATTATACAGACCTGGGACTCGAACCCAGGTCACATGTGTTACCAGCACCATCGCCTGCCACTAGACCAACTCAACGCATTTGATTAATTAATAAACAATAAATATTATAAAAGAAACGCAAATGGTTAGTGGTTCAACGCGCCAATTTTCAAACCAACGTATCATGCTTTGCCACGAGGTCATCGTCCTCCCTGTTCCTGCAACGTAAAACATATAGGCAACGGTTTTAGGCGCGTTGTGTTAGGTTGCTTTAGAGAAAATAGCGAATAGGTTTTAGGCGCTCATAAATTGAGCGCGATGGGTGTTTCTGCTTCGTCCAGATGCGCTTGTTCTAATGATCAAGGTCCTATGTCCCAATTTTGCCTGGTTTCAAAATCCCCAATTGGATGCTCTGCAAACCCTAACATTTAACAATGGCGAAATTGCCCATAACGCATAATAATCTAATCAAACGTATGGGTTAGCTTCAGAACATTATGAGGAATGCAAAACACATATCAAAACTTATAAAAAATGCACGAATTGGCATGCACGATTATGACTTTTATTTGATACAGTCTGCACTCATATTACCAATTTCTTGAGTCTGGAAGGATGTTAATGATTGGAACGTGATCAGTGATCTCCAAGGAAGCTATTGAGACAAGAATGGAGGCTTGAATCGACCTAAAAAGTGGTTTACAGTTTTTGAGTTTCTTGGAGAAATTTCAAGTTTGTCAAGGCCTCTTCTGCGCAGCTTTTTTGTCCTCCATGATTAGGTTTAGGTTTCTGATTATGTAGTGAAGGCATTAGGTTAACAAAATTGGCCAAAATCTCTTGTAATCATTGATTGAATATTTGATTTTTTTCACCATAATTTTCATATCTTTTTCACATGTTCTTGTATCAATTAGCATCCAATCAAGCCAAATCTTTCCATAATTGTACAAGCACGAAATATTGAGTCCAAAACATGCATGAAAAGATTTATTAGGTCAAGTTATATATTTTTCACATATTTAAATAATTTAAATGAATTAATATGAATAATAATTCAAATAAATAAATAAAAAATGAGAAAATACTTCCCTTTGGGCCAAGTGGTCGTGCACATGCTTAGAATGATGAATCATGGAAGAAAAATGGGCCCATTAGCAATTTTAGGTCATTTGAAGTAATGTTGACTTTTCAAAATATCCAAAAATTTCCCAACTTCCACAAGGCATAACTTGCTCAATTTTTAAGCTTTTCTCATGTTCTTGGACATTTTGGAAAGGTCTTTGAGTCCTCTAACCAATGCCTTTGGTCCCATGTCATTTTGATTTACCAATCTCAAGTTATGGCCTTTGACTTAAAGTCCCTTTTTGTTGACTTTTGAAAATGACCTATAATGTTGAAATTGATAACTTTTTGTGAGAGCATTTCTTGGACTTGAAGTATGAAGATGAGTTGTAGGAAATGTCTTTCTCTTCAAAATGAGCTTTGGATAGAATTTTTCTGATAATCCATGTGAAAGTTATGCCCTGGTCAATTTCAGTTGACTTTTTCAACTGTCCAAATAAGGAAACTTTTGCATCTTTGATGATTTCTGAGCCAAATTTTGAGAATCATGATCAAGCATTGATCAAATGATGTTTGTGGCTTCAAAATGATATGTTGACCAAAAATTTGAACTTCTGACTGTCAAATGACCATTTTACCCCTACAGCTGACTGTAGTGCAATCTAGGGTTTTGACTGTGCAATTTTGAGTTGAATGCCTTGAAACTCGATATAAGGATACTTGACCATATTTGTAGGCATATGAGGCTTGATTGGGCCTTTGAAAACTTCCATCTCTTGATCAGAACACAAACCCTAGTTTTGACTGCTTAGGAGGCTCTTTGACTGTACAACCCTTGGGGAATTTTGCAGCTTGTCTTGGCAATTTCCTGAAGAATATGGGAGGGCAAATTTTGGGGTACAACAGTTGCCCCTGTTCAATCTTCTTAGAACTGAGGATGCAGATTGGCTGACGTGCCTTTCGTAATCCGAAGGTGGAAGATGATTGAACACTAGAGTGCCCAGAAATTTGCGCTCACATAGTAGCAGTGATGGCGGAATGGGCTTATAGATGCCATTTTGGAGATTGATGGATAGGATGATGGGCTTATAGATGCCATCTGGATGTTGATTGCGTAGGAGATTCCTTAGCGAGAACCTGCGTACCTGCAAAAGAACAAATGAGTACCTGACACGTTGTAGGAGCTGGTTTTCAGATGCTTGGTATAGATGTGTCCTGACTGGTTACAGGAGCTGAATCTGGAGCTTCACAAGATGATGAATGAACCAGGGATGGTTACTACCTTAGCATGAACGGTAAGAGAACCTTGGATGACTTTAACCTCAACAACGCTCGTTGAGAAAATCTTGGTGGGGATTACCATCTTCGTAGTATCGGGAAGAGAACCAAAGGACATTATAATCTCGGAGGGAGTCACCTCACTCACCGTCGGAGAGGGAACTATAGGAAATTATAATCTGAAAGGAATTATCACCTCACTCACCGTCGGAGAGGAAACCATAGGAGACTATCACCTCACACTCACCGTCGGAGAGGGAAACATCTGAAAAGGACTTACCACCTCACTCGCCGTCGGAGAGGGAACCATAGGAGACTATCACCTCACACTCACCGTCGGAGAGGGAAACATCTGAAAAGGACTTACCACCTCACTCGCCGTCGGAGAGGGAACCATAAGAGACTATCACCTCACACTCACCGTCGGAGAGGGAAACATCTGAAAAGGACTTACCACCTCACTCGCCGTCGGAGAGGGAACCATCGGAGACTATCACCTCACACTCACCGTCGGAGAGGGAAACATCTGAAAAGGACTTACCACCTCACTCGCCGTCGGAGAGGGAACCATCTGGGATAACTTCTACTGAGTCTTTATCAGACAAATCTGTTGGGAGTCGATTTAGCTGGACTAGAGAAGGCCTGGGACTGGGTAAGAAATCTTTGGAGTCGATTAACTAAACCGGTCTAGGTCTTGAAATATGATTGAGAATTTCAACTGCATCTTTCCTGAAAGGTAAAGGTCAGTCATATGCAATGCATGACATGGATCAAGCAATGATGTTCTCAACATAAATGAGATTTGTATGATATAATGCGTCTTATGCATGCTATAATGATGTATGTGATGTTTTATGAATGTGTTTTTCGTCTAAGAAAGTAAACTCTTTGACGGGTGTCGGGGAGTCATTCCTGGGCTGATGTTGGAGAATAGATTTTGCTTCCGCTGGGGGATGATAGCTGCAAGAATACCGGAGGGAGAAGATGACTCCGTTGCGGAATAAACTTGGCAAATGGAAGATTCTGCGGGGAGAAAAATACTCTAGCGACCATGCTGGGGAGTGATACTCTGTGGGAATAGAGATGCTTTGTTGATAATAACCTGTTGAGGATACCCTTGTTGGATTGGAAGTGTTGATAGACTTCGCTGGGGATGAGGATATTTTGTCGAGGACACTCTTTCCGTGGCTTTTGGCTGAGGATAACCCAGTTATATCCGGTTAAGGAAATAACTCTTTAACATAAAGCCGGATGACGCGTTCGTGCTCTGCGAGGATAAGCTTCCAGAACCTACTGGGGATAAGCTTACTGCTTGGGGGATATGAATTCCAGATTTCCTGGGGAACTGGATTGGACTTTCCTGGGGGGATTTTGAACTGTAATTTTGTAAGTTGAAAGAGGGAACCTATGTAGGGTTGCCTGCTGATGAGCTCGTGTAAGAACCGCATCTGAAATGGAGAAGGAATCTGTGTAGGATTACTTTGATGAGTTCGTGTAAAACTTCGTTTTGGAAAGGGAGAACCTGTGTAGGGTTTCTGGGTGACGAGTCCATGTAAAACTGCATCTTGAAGAGGGGGAACCGGTGTAGGGTTGCTTGATGTCGAGTTCGTGTACAACTACGTCTGGAGGAGGAGAACCTGTGTAGGGTTGCCTGGTGAGGTAAGTTCGTGTAAAACTTCTTGACGAACCGAGGTAAGGTCATCTTGAGATAAATCCATGTAAGATTTCTGGAGGAACCGGGGTTCGGTTACCTGGATAAGTTCGTGTAAAAACTTCTTGATGAACCGGGGTTAGGTCATCTTGAGATAAATCCATGTAAGATTTCTGGGGGAACCGGGGTTAGGTTACCTGGATAAGTTCGTGTAAAAACTTCTTGATGAACCGGGGTTAGGTCATCTTGAGATAAATCCATGTAAGATTTCTGGAGGAACCAGGGTTAGGTTACTTGGATAAGTTTGTGTAAAAACTTTTTTTTTTTTGATGAGCCGGGGTAAGGTCATCTTGAGATAGGTCCATGTGAGACTCTGGATGAACCGGGGTTAGGTTACTTGGATAAGTTTGTGTAAAAACTTCTTGATGAACCGGGGTTAGGTCATCTTGAGATAAATCCATGTAAGATTTCTGGAGGAACCGGGGTTAGGTTACTTGGATAAGTTTGTGTAAAAACTTTTTTTTTTTTGATGAGCCGGGGTAAGGTCATCTTGAGATAGGTCCATGTGAGACTCTGGATGAACCGGGGTTAGGTTACTTGGATAAGTTTGTGTAAAAACTTCTGGGGAACCGGGGTTAGGTTACCTTGGATAAGTTCGTGTAAAAACTTCTGGGGGAACCGGGGTTAGGTTACCTTGGATAAGTTCGTGTAAAAACTTCTGGATGAACCGGGGTAAGGTTACTTGTGGAGAATGAGTCTGTGTATGACTTTGTCTGAAAATTGAGAAGGAACCGGTGTAGGGTTACATGATTTGGATTAAGTGGATGATTGTCCTGTTTGGTTTCGGATGTTAACCCACGATCTGGAATTTATAAAGGTAGATGGTAATCATCCTTATGTTGATATTTCCTCTGTACTTTGGTTAATAGAACAAATGGATCGCCTGGATAACTCATTATTGCCCCTGTTTCGGAGGTGAGGGAAGAGGATACCTGTGTGGGTGATTGACAAATCTTCGGGTAGACAAGTGATGAGGTACCGGAACATAGTCGTACGCTTTGATCCCTAACTTTTGCCTGGACCGCCCTTTCGGGTTTTCAGTCCACCGGGATACCCATTTTTGCCCAAGCCGCCTTTTCAGGTTTTCGACTTGCCGGGTGCACATATTTTTCCATTTTCATCCCTTATTTTTGCGCGAACCCTTTTGGTTCGACGGGAAGCCCTTATTTTTGCCTAGGCGTGTCAACCTAGCGGGTCTTTGATTGTGCGTAGTATTTTTCCGACTATGTCCGTTCTCAGAAAGTAAGGAGTTGCCCCTGTTGGAAGTATTTTGTCATGCCCCAGATACTGGGCAATGCTCCTACTGTGCCCCTTGATTGGAGGTACTTCTGTTCACAAGGTGTTCATCGTGCGAATTTCCCCTGCTGTTCAAACAAATAGTCATATGCAAACAAGGTTATTTTAAGAATGCAAAAAGCCTATGTCTGTCTTGAATATTTTGAAAATGCATTTTTTGTAATACAATGCGGTGTCAACTCAAGATTTTACTGCAAACCTTCAGGAGTCAGGATACCTTCGTAACAATATGCTTTCGAACTAACCCGTGCTTCAGCTAGGACTTTTGAGGGTTATATCGTGGCCTGGTTCATGGTTTAAGAAACAAAGGATAAAGGCTCAAATTATTTGTACCCACCCGCTCTTCGTGATGTTCTCCCAACCTAAACTCAGTTGATCATACGTTAGACCTTGTTTGAGTCTTTGTCCTGATATTCCCGTGATGGTTCGGATGTTGATAGTTTATTTTGAATAGGCAGTCATTTTTTTTTGTTGAGGATTTGTAAGACCTCTTTCTTAATTTTTGTTATCCCGTTCTTTTTGCCTGAACTGTTTCCTTTTTGGAATTACAGTCAGCGGGATGCCCCAGTTTCATAAGTCCCTTTTTTGTAGGTTTTGACTTCTTGGGCTTTTATGATATTTTTTTTTTGATAACGACTGCCTGTCTTTATGATTGTTCTGAACTATCACTGTCCTTTTTTGTTTTGTAAGGATCTCCTTGGTGCCATTTGTTATGCACTTGGATCAACTGAGAGAACTACCCTGCCCCAGGTTATGATTACGGGTTTTAAATTTCGAAAAGAAAAACTCCTACTTCTTTGGCTCAGAGGGGTTGACGAGGGATTATCATCCTTATAACTCCAGTGTTTGGGAATTGAAACAATGCCTGTACCTCATCAGCGGGGTCTGTTCAAAAGCATACTGTAATGATCGCGGTATCGTTTTCGTCATCCTCCCTCAAGAGGTTTAGGATTTTCAATTAAGAGTTGACCATCACAAAAATAGGAAAGCAGTTTTAAGCATAGTAAACATAGTTAAATCAAGACAGACATGTGTGATGCATTCATGAAATAAAAGAGTTTAACATGATAATTGTTTATCTGAACAAGAAAAGAAAAATACAACTTGAATTCAAATGAACAAAAATTTCTCGACTCTAGCCATGTTTTGGCAAGGGAGCAGTGATCACGTTGGGGGTCTCAGCAGGCTCGAACTCGATCTCTTTGGCATCGATCATGTTCTGAATCTTGTATTTCAGCGCCCAACAATCTTCGGTATCGTGCCCCGGGCTATCGGAATGATAAGCACATCTGGCTTCTGGATTGTAGCTTGGAGAGGAGGTCTTGGGATTTGTAGGAGGATTAATCACCGCAATCAGGTTCATCTTCAACATGTGCTGCAATGCTTGTGACCATGGCATGTTAATGTTGGTGAATTGTCTTCTAGGCTCGTCCGGCCTTCGCTGATTTCCCTTTTGTGGTTGGCGGCGTGGTGCAGAGCCAGAGATCATGACTGCCCCTGCATGTTGGTCACGACGACTCTTTTGGCTGTATGCAGCATTAGATTCTTTCTTTCCCGTGTAAGGCTTTTTGTGAGTATCAGAAGGTGTGGCCTCTTGGATCTTCCCACTCTTGATACCAGCTTCAATTCTTTCGCCGGTCAGGATGAGGTCGGTAAATCCAGCAGATGAATTACCAATGAGGTGGTTGAAGAACGGCCCGGATAGGGTCCCCAAGAACATATCAACGAGTTCCCGGTCAGTTAACGGAGGCTGCACCCTTCCAGCAAGGTCCCTCCATTTCTGTGCATATTCCTTGAAACCTTCATTTGACCCTATCGACATACCCTGGAGTTGGGTACGTGTGGGAGCAAGGTCGGCATTGTACTGATAATGCTTGTAGAATGCCGTGGCTAGGTCTTCCCAGGTGCGGATGTTGGCTCCATTCAGTTGATAGAACCACTCGAGCTGAGTCCCTGAAAGACTCTCTTGGAAGAAATGGATCCATAAGTTTTTGTCAGCTGTATAGGGCTGGATCCTCCTTGTATAAGCCCTGAGATGCAACTTAGGACAGGATGCCCCGTCGTATTTAGCAAAGGCAGGTACCTTGAATTTGCGCGGGATCACTACCCCAGAAGACAAACCTAGATCCTCGAAGTCCAGGCCAGGCACCTTTTGTATCTCCATAGCACTGAGTCGATCTTCCAACTGTTTGTACCTGTCCTCGGCCGGAGGGTACTGCTCGTCGTTGAAATCTGTCTCGTTGTCGGAGACCACTGGACTGGGAACCCTTTCCTCTTGATGACTGCTTTTCTCCACAGATGGAGCTGTCCTCTCAGTTTGATCCTGCAGGGTGTTCCCAGATCTGCGTCTAGGGCTGAACAAAACAGTCCTCTTCTTCTTCTTCTCCTTCTTCAAGAGGAGAGCCTTCAAATCTTGTTGCCCCTGGGTCAAATTCATGATCAGCCCTTGGAACTGGGCGTTCTGAGCCTGGAGGGCCTTGATAGATTGCTCCGCAGATGATTCAGGATTCATGATGATCGGCTGAAATAAACAGCGAAGAGGGTAAGCAACCTGTAGAGAAAGGGTACCTGTAATGCGATGATATGTATGATATGCATGCAATGATTTCAAGGACCTCGCGGGATAAACAGAGAAACTTGTTAGAGTTGAGAACTGGTAACTTGATTGAAGGTACTTCATGTTGTTGAGAGTCCTTCTTCAAGGGTCAAAGGCTCACCATATCCAGTGGGTCATAGCCCCTGACAACCTTGGCTAGCGGAAAATAAATCCCCTTTGCCCCTAGCTGAGATAGTTGATTCACCATGACCTGCATCACAAGCCCTTGAGATCCTTGAAATAGGTTAGGATGTATGCAATGGTATGATGTCATGCTATGCATGGGGGTGATATAGGTAAACCCTTGTTATGAGTCCCAATTAAGGACTGCAAACCAAGACCTGCAAGAAACTTAGGGTACCCTGTTATGAGTCCTAATTAAGGACTACAAACACAACCTGCAAGAGACAAATGTCAGGTAACAGGCATGCAAATAGTCAAGTACGAAGGCACACAAGTCACACAAGAGAAGCCCTTAGAGTTTAGGCCAGCATGAAGTCTAGGTACTACCCTCTTTCAGTTGGTTGGTTGATACCTGTCCTATCAAAGTAACCGGGTTCTTAGAGGATCCCAATATCATTGACTACCCTCAATCGGTCATAACTCCAGCATCGCAATCTTTTCTTGCGGCCAGAACCATCACGAGAGTTTAGCCTCAATGGGCGTAGCATACTGCTACTGTTCTAATGGCCAAGTTGTGTCATTTAAGGTTCTAAGGTCTGTTGGTGCTTAATGACTCCTTGGAAGACCCATATTCTCCCTGTTTCAACACGAGGGATATCGGTACAGACCAAGGTGCCACACCAACGTAGCCACTGCTTCACCCATGTCGGTATACGCCGGACAGGTCCCTCACAGCTTATGCTACCTAAACAGGGTATCCCCAGATCCGGGTTAGGATCTATGTAACTCCGATGCAACCCACAATAATAAAGCAAGCAAAGAAGACAATTGAAAACACAGTGATCTTAATCCTAAGGTACACCTCACTTTAAGTTTGGTCCCCAGCAGAGTCGCCAGTTCTGTGATCGGTGGATCTGGAACTGACTGTTTAACGCTGGTTCGCGAAATGTCGCGGAAGCAAGAGTCGCCACCGTCTTTTATTTTCTCCAAATGGAAAGGACAAAAGCACAGAAAAATTCCTTATAGAGATTGCTCTCGGTTCGGGAGGTAGATTATAGAAAGGGAAGGTGTTAGCACCCTTTCTATCCATGGTTATCCATGGGCTCTTAGATACTTGCTCATTTGTGTTTTCAAAAATGGTTTGTTTGCTTTTCAACTGTGGGTTTTAAAAAAGTTTCTTTGAAAATTCCAGTTCGACTCTTGTATCAGTCCTCAAGAGTGTTTGAAAATTTGCTTTCGAAAGCTTTTTGAAAAGGTGTCGGTGTGAAAAGTAATTTTGATTTGTTTTGAGATTTAGAGCAAGTATCTACGAGAACCTACCTACCCTAAGGAATTCGTCTGTGTAGATGTCCTTTAAAGTAGTGCCATCCCACCATTGAAAGGTAGGTAGCACCACCGTTGGAGGTGTTCGGGTCAATTCGAAGGTTCGGGACATGGTGATCACCGGAGCAATGGGAAGACACCTTAGAAGCTACCCTCATGCCAGGTTCCCGGATCATGAGGACTTACTAAGACGTCCTCTACTCGACGATCACCTTTCGAAGGCAAGGCAACAGTTAGGCGTACCCTAGGGGTGGTGTGTGACTTGTGTGTCGTTTTCATTGATATTTGTCTTGTCATGTTCATTGTGATCTACGCTTGATTTTATTTAAGGCCATACATTCTTTCATGCTTTTTGTTAATAGTTAAAAAATATTTGCGGGAAAGTAAATCTAAGGCTATTACAAATGGCGCGGGTCCACATCGCCAAAATTAAACCGGACCCGATTTGACGGAAAGTAAAGAAGTAAATAAAGTAAAGTGCGAGAAGTAATTGTTACAAAGCTTTGGGAGAGATACATAATTAATTAAGCGAAATAAAATAAATGTACGAATTAAAAGAATTATCGAAACGAGGGTGTTGGACCCTTTTGCGAAAATATTGAATTAATGAATTAATTAATTAAGATTAAAAGAAAGCAAGAATTCGTTTTTGGTATTTTTAGGATTTAATGAAAAAGAGAATTAATGAAAATTAAAATTGAATGCAAACCCTAATTCTATTTATTTTTAAACTTATTAAAAAATGTTGAAGTTTTTAACCTAATTTACCCTAAGTTATTTATGTACAATTTAATTATAAAAATAAATAAATAAATATTATGGAAAAAAGGAAACAAATTAAAAAGGGATAAAAATTAAACCTAATTCTATATTTTTGTATTTTTGTTATTAAAAGAATTAAAATTAAAACTCTAATCTAAATTAATTTATTTACATGAAAATATTAAAATAAAAATTATTTATCATGTTTTTATCTTTTTCCTGATTTTTTAGGCATTTTTTATATATTGTAAAAATAATTAATTAAATAAAAACAATGAAGTAAATAAAATAACAATTGAAAACAAAATAAATAAAAAAAGAAAATTGCAAACCAGGGGGGGGTTCAGGCCCCAATTGGAGGTATAGGCCTAGCAATCTGGCCCAATAGCATTGGCCTCGTTGGACTTTTTTGAATCATGTGTGATGCGTTGACTAGGGCGTAGTATGTTCTTTGAATCCCTGCCTTTGATTTGAATCTCCTGGATGCGTGTATGTTTGATTTTTGAAGGCCTATGGTAGTCTTGACTTTGGGCGATGCATGAGAATTTACATGAAAAAATAATATTGGAAATTATACAGACCTGGGACTCGAACCCAGGTCACATGTGTTACCAGCACCATCGCCTGCCACTAGACCAACTCAACGCATTTGATTAATTAATAAACAATAAATATTATAAAAGAAACGCAAATGGTTAGTGGTTCAACGTGCCAATTTTCAAACCAACGTATCATGCTTTGCCACGAGGTCATCGTCCTCCCTGTTCCTGCAACGTAAAACATATAGGCAACGGTTTTAGGCGCGTTGTGTTAGGTTGCTTTAGAGAAAATAGCGAATAGGTTTTAGGCGCTCATAAATTGAGCGCGATGGGTGTTTCTGCTTCGTCCAGATGCGCTTGTTCTAATGATCAAGGTCCTATGTCCCAATTTTGCCTGGTTTCAAAATCCCCAATTGGATGCTCTGCAAACCCTAACATTTAACAATGGCGAAATTGCCCATAACGCATAATAATCTAATCAAACGTGTGGGTTAGCTTCAGAACATTATGAGGAATGCAAAACACATATCAAAACTTATAAAAAATGCACGAATTGGCATGCACGATTATGACTTTTATTTGATACAGTCTGCACTCATATTACCAATTTCTTGAGTCTGGAAGGATGTTAATGATTGGAACGTGATCAATGATCTCCAAGGAAGCTATTGAGACAAGAATGGAGGCTTGAATCGACCTAAAAAGTGGTTTACAGTTTTTGAGTTTCTTGGAGAAATTTCAAGTTTGTCAAGGCCTCTTCTGCGCAGCTTTTTTGTCCTCCATGATTAGGTTTAGGTTTCTGATTATGTAGTGAAGGCATTAGGTTAACAAAATTGGCCAAAATCTCTTGTAATCATTGATTGAATATTTGATTTTTTTCACCATAATTTTCATATATTTTTCACATGTTCTTGTATCAATTAGCATCCAATCAAGCCAAATCTTTCCATAATTGTACAAGCACGAAATATTGAGTCCAAAACATGCATGAAAAGATTTATTAGGTCAAGTTATATATTTTTCACATATTTAAATAATTTAAATGAATTAATATGAATAATAATTCAAATAAATAAATAAAAAATGAGAAAATACTTCCCTTTGGGCCAAGTGGTCGTGCACATGCTTAGAATGATGAATCATGGAAGAAAAATGGGCCCATTAGCAATTTTAGGTCATTTGAAGTAATGTTGACTTTTCAAAATATCCAAAAATTTCCCAACTTCCACAAGGCATAACTTGCTCAATTTTTAAGCTTTTCTCATGTTCTTGGACATTTTGGAAAGATCTTTGAGTCCTCTAACCAATGCCTTTGGTCCCATGTCATTTTGATTTACCAATCTCAAGTTATGGCCTTTGACTTAAAGTCCCTTTTTGTTGACTTTTGAAAATGACCTATAATGTTGAAATTGATAACTTTTTGTGAGAGCATTTCTTGGACTTGAAGTATGAATATGAGTTGTAGGAAATGTCTTTCTCTTCAAAATGAGCTTTGGATAGAATTTTTCTGATAATCCATGTGAAAGTTATGCCCTGGTAAATTTCAGTTGACTTTTTCAGCTGTCCAAATAAGGAAACTTTTGCATCTTTGATGATTTCTGAGCCAAATTTTGAGAATCATGATCAAGCATTGATCAAATGATGTTTGTGGCTTCAAAATGATATGTTGACCAAAAATTTGAACTTCTGACTGTCAAATGACCATTTTGCCCCTACAGCTGACTGTAGTGCAATCTAGGGTTTTGACTGTGCAATTTTGAGCTGAATGCCTTGAAACTTGATATGAGGATACTTGACCATATTTGTAGGCATATGAGGCTTGATTGGGCCTTTGAAAACTTCCATCTCTTGATCAGAACACAAACCCTAGTTTTGACTGCTTAGGAGGCTCTTTGACTGTACAACCCTTGGGGAATTTTGCAGCTTGTCTTGGCAATTTCCTGAAGAATATGGGAGGGCAAATTTTGGGGTACAACACAGGGGTTCAAGGCTTTTTCTTTCTCAAGAATTTGACCCTTTTATAGTTGCCAATGAAGTCCAATTTATAGGCAAAGGTTTAGTCGCTTGGAGAGGTCAAGGGGTACAACCATCATATGCTAGGCATTGACTTGTTCTTGAAGTAAGTTCAAATAGGTATGCTAGTTAGCAGTTTCTTAGCCATGCCTAAGCTGGATTCGTAAGAGGGAATTAAGGAAAAGTAATCTCAAAAGCAAAATCAACGTATGGGCCCAGCGTATTTTTGTGCAAAAGTGGATTTTTCCAAGACAGTGATGGTACTTCTATGCCACACGTGGGGAAATCCTTTGGATAAAGACCCAAAAGTGGTTGTGAGCATTAAATGATGATGAGATTTATCAAACCAGAAATCCTGCAATGTGAGATTCTGCAACATTGCTTAATTCTGGATCAGAAGTTTAGCTTCAGCGTAACTTAGAATAGACATCCAACTTCTGATCCTTGAATCCCTTTGCTTCAGCATGTTCTGAGTGAGTTCTCATACTTTCCCAAAAGCTTATAACACGCTTTGTAAATCCTCTTTGAATTGCTCTTGCAACTTCTGACTGAACCTATGTGAAAACTGGCCCAGAAGTTATAGACAACTTCTGACTTGAAAATGCTCAGAATTTGCTAAATGCCTAAGCTTCAGAGACGTGCCTTTGAGGATGTATAACTTGAAATCCTAGCATTTCTAAAAGAAGTTCTATTCTGCAATGTTTTAGATCTCATTGAAATTTATAACTTTTGTGCCAGAAGTTCTTCCAGAATCAGCTTGCATCATAGTGATAATCTGACCAGAAGTTCTGAATTTGTCATATTTCTTAAACACTTAGAAGAATTCTAAGTATTTAGAATTTTGACTTTTCCAAAGTAATTTTGACTTTTGAATTTCTTGATGAAACAAACTTTATGCTTTGATGAAATATGATTCTTGGAACTTGATTTTTTTGATCCAAAAGTCAAAGTTTGACTTTTTAGTGTGCAAATGACCATTTTTCCCTTGTGAATGACTTTCTTGGAAAATTTGTAATTCAAGGCTTAAAATTAGATGGGAACAAACTTGAGGGTCCAGGGTGATCCTTTGAGAAATGAGACGGAAAATTTTGGGGTACAACAGATGTCCTTGACATCATCCTCGACATCATAACCAGAGTCAACATCTTCTAACAACCAGCAGGATAGTATTCTTTATCCCATTCACTATCGTAGAGAAAAATAAATTCTCGCAGAACCAACACATCCTCTTGGAGAAGGATGGTATACTCTAGTAACATATGGCTAGAGTCTTCAGAGACTCATAAGGGCATAAACAACTACATTTTGTAGCAACATGTCTCAGCATGTTATCCAACATCATCCTCTTAGGAGGGTAATAACTCTATACGCTTGAACATCACAAGCTCCAAACAAACTAATTTGTCCACTGACTCCTCCTGTCATGGACAATAAAAAATTTCATTATGGATAAAACACAACACTAAGCACCCACCAGTTCACTGGGAATAACTCCAAGTATAAGGACACATGATTCATGCCCTTTCACCTCCACACATATTGTCATGACTCTTTAGATGACTAAGATGTCATGCAACCGTAGTCTAAAATCAAATCCTAACCATTTATTAGTGTTCTTAAAAGCTTTACTAAGATTCAAACTCTCCAACAGAAGGAGTACCCCTTAACCAATGTCCTGATTAAATCCTCCTTCTGCATATTACTAGTATTTGCTGCCACTAGTAAAGTCTTCAAACCAAGATAGTAGTTATTTATTACTTGAGCATACTTCTCCTTCAATCAGAATCTCCTTATTCAATACCATAGACAGAACTGCCACTAATGAGTATGGAGTTTGAATATTGAGATTCATAGTTCTAAGTATCTTTAATAGACTATCATCAAAAATGATGTTCCAACATCATTTGAGACATCATCAATATTACCACAAAGCTTATCTGCTTTGGTTCTAGAATCATCATCCAAGGGACTTATTTCCATCCATGCCCTTTAACAAACTCCCCATTCTCACAAGAGGATTTCACAATGTCTCATCTTCATATTAACCATACAACAGAAATATTATCTCATTATATTCTGTAGTAAGCTTCTCACACTAGGTGAAACTGACAGCTTTCTTCTTCACACATGTGATACTTGTTGAATCTTCGACAAGACATCCAATCATGGAAGCCAAAACATTCCAGGTTAGGTCAGTGACTTGACCTTAAGCTCAACCCTTGGAGAAAACAAAATATTCTAGAATCTCCTGACTAGAACCACATAGACCCAACAGGGGCATAGACAGCTACACCTAGTAGCCACAGATCACAACATGTTGCCTGTAATCTTCACCAGCTTGAATAACACGCAAGCTCCATAACTACTACAACAATAACTATAGATAGGTTCTAAGCTCCCCCTATCATGGACAAACAAGGCTTCTGCTGAGGATGAACACTTGGACACCAGAAGACAAACAAGAGACTCTATGCACTCACTGAAACATATCAACACTCTTGTGAAAATAACTCTTCCTCCGGGTCTTCAAACTTTTCCAAGCTCATGTCTGATACACGGCCCTACATAACCACACAAATATCCATACTTCTTTAGATATCCAAGATATCATGAATACATACTTGGACATCATACAAACACAAGCCCTCAAATAGCTTGTTTTAAGCATACTTGCAACAGAGGAAAACCGCCTTCTTCATATTCCTTTTCTCTAAAAATCACTAGCAATTGCTAGTACTAGTGAAGTCTTCAACATAGTAGTTATGCAGTCACCAAACATACTACTAAAGAAAGGATCAAAATATGCATCTTCTAATCCACAAAGTCAGAACTCCTTCTTTTGACAACCATGTTGATCCTCAATCTTCCATAATCATAATCCCAAACCTTCGTTTACAAAATGATGTTACAACATCATTTAGGATATCAACCTTTTTTCACATATCCCAATAATTCAGTTCTTTATTTATCAACCAAAAATATTATTAATCTTGATAGTATTTTTAGGAGAATATCACAAAAGATTACATCTACATCCACCTGAACACTATAGAGAGAAATAAACTCTCAACAATATCTGAATCATCAGTTCAGATAGTAAATTTGCATCCATACCTTAGATAAGTATTCAGCTCCCGACAAGGTCTTTATCATCAGTAACATGCACATCTTAATAAGATCAGACTTATACTTATCTCCCAACAAGATATCTGTCATCAGAGGAAAAACTTTCCCCCACACACAACTGCAGATGATACTCCTTTTCAAGAAATGTTATAGCACTTGAACTGACATCCTTCTTCTTCATCGTTCAACACAAGAGGATCCTTTCAACATTCTAGACTTGGTCACAGACTGATCTTCAGCTCCATCATGATAAAACATTCTAACTTTGAACTTCACTGGTGAACAACAATACTCACCTCATGATCTACACAACAACTTCCTTTTTAGAGGAAGCACACACCTAGAAATGATGTCCCGACATCAGATACGACATCATCCATTCTTACTATGGTTATGGGGGTAACTTCCATATTAACTTATAATCAAATCTTGTGGGGGTTAACACAAGGAAACAAACCAATAACAAATGATTAATCTTCAGGATCAGAATACCAGCATATGCAGGGGATTGCACGAGCCACATCTCAATAAGCTTTTCTTTAGACCTCATGTCTGACTTTGAGATGATGGATGCCATTGTTTGTACCTACAGAGGGAATTCCCTCTATTAGGTCTCTGGAACAGACTCTGCTAGGCATGACAAAAAAAGAAGACTTTTCAAAGCATCTATTTCCCTTGATTCTTCAAAAACAACGCCCTTCAAATTTTAACATCTTCAAAGATATCACGACATTCTATCTGACATCATATCAACCCTTGACAAGGGGATCTTTTTCAACAACTTCTGAGGGTACACAAAGAGAATTACAAATTCTCTTCCTCAAGGGCAATCAAAACAATACCCAGGAGCATCAAACATTGTGGTTTAATCATAATACTCCTCTTCAAACATAATCTGTTCTATGGCCACAAACAGGATTCCATGAATCTGGTTCCTTTGATCCGAAGGATCTTCCAGATACGAGCTTATCTCATATACATAAAGGGTCTTGTGGAGACTCCTTTATGATTTCTTCTCAAGAGCATGGAGCTCAACCTCTATACTTCCATAAGCCTGACATATGGAGTAGATAAACTGTTGATCATGTCCTAATCAACTTGCACAAACCAGATGCCTCCTCTTCCAGATTAGGAGTAGGTTCCAAACAAAAAGTATTCATAATATTTTTGTTCAACACCCAAATCATTTGTTCTTCAACTGGTAGTTGCATACCTGCAGAAATATTGTTCTAACATCCCATAGAACATTAGTTCCTTCTTCTTGGAACACACCATCCTTGACAGTCTTCAAGGTCAATATGCAGATGTATATGAGCACCATTGATCAATTGATTCTCATCAACCTTATTGATAAATACCTTTATGAGTGGACTTGAGGAAAATCTCAAGTATCTTTGACACTTTTAATACGATTAAAAATGTCAGCATATATTCTGTTGAGGGTAACAACCCTAATATCCTTCTCATACTTTCAGGGTTATATGCAGCGGAATATAAAGAACTCCTCAACAATATTCAGACACACCACTATCCAAGTACAAGCATGGAAACCTAGGATAAAAAATAAACCCTACAAATAGCAACTTCCCACTAAGCTGCAGGCCTGATGGCAACACCCAGGAACACTACCTGTCATATATAACCAATGATCCTTGCCAAGAGATCATCCATACAGTAGTATGAATTGTCCAAGTTCATACCTCTTTTTAGTAAATAATTTCTTCCTTTCCCATGACCAGAAAGTATCTTCCCAGGATCTCACCCAGAGCAGAATAAGATGCCAGCTCTGATACCAATTGAAATTCTGGTACAACAGGCTCAGATGTCCTATAAGGATGTTAAGACATCTGATCTGACATAACACACAAGAAAGATAAAACAGTACTGAAAAGATAAATAACACATTAAAATTGTTTACCCAGTTCAGTGTATAACAACACCTACTATGGGGGCTACCAAACCAGGAATGAAGTCTATTATCAGTAGTATCAATTTGCAGACCCTACAACCAACACACCCGTTGACGATCTACACACTTAATCACTACCTAATAAACCTTCTACCTAGGTCATCCCTAGATATGGAATATCCCCATCCCACTTCCAATCATCTACAATGATGTCTAGCAGTCAACACCTCAGTCATCGCATAGACGACCCTTCACCAAGATTTTGATCACACATATAGACAGTTTGGAAGATACACTTCCATGACAACCTAACTAAGTCTCCAAGCTAAACTCCGTTGTTTGTTAGTTTTACTCCTAACACATCCTGGAGTTGCTTCAAAGCTTCCTCCAAGAATAATGCACCTCTTACCTACATGCTTCGAGGTGAACATGGTAACCTTCCCACAACCCGGGAGGTTTACCTTGACAATACCCTTAGAATTATACATATTGAGCCGTGTATTTTCTAGGTTACAAACCCTTCTATTTATAACTTGTTACCCAACTGGTTTTAGGCCTTCAATCACAACAAATCCGCTGTAACAAACTGCAGAAACTTCTTCCCCAAGAAAGGTCTTCAATCTTTATTTTCCTAAATAATCTCCTTATTTAGGAAGTCTTCATTCTCCTTGATTTCTGATTGAATTTTCTGGACCTTTTAATATGCACCACATAGGATGCATAATATTCTCCTGAATATTCTTCCAATGTTGAGAACAAACTAAATCTCATTAATCCATCTCAGTAGGTACGATGTCAAGACATCTTTTTCGACATGTTGTTCCAGTTGTTGAGAAAGTTCAACACAACATGTTCTGACATTGTAATAGGACTTCTTGTTGTACCTTTTCTTCTTATCTTATTCTTCATTGCTGCTATTATTTGTCTTACAAAAAATTAAGCCAATCCTAAAACAAGAGAACTAACATAAATAAATAAGAGTATATCACCAACAAGGGTGTCACATCTTCATATAAAACATCATAAAGATATATCATGGTCTGTAACACGGGCTTTAAAAATATTTAACAAGATATAATCAACATTTAATTCTTCAAATCATGGCAGCGTAAATCATAGTTCAAAACTCCTCATTATAATACTTTATGAAATTAGTCATACTTTATAACTCATACTCCTAATTCAAACATCTCTATTATCATGTAGGGTGGCTCAACATCTTAAAACAAAACAAAGAAAAAAAGTTCCAAATCAATCGATCCCAACCCCGATGTTACATATCATATCAATACTCCCTTTATTCAACAAAAGAAAATAGATGCATGCCCTAACTATCCTCTAATACTTCTATGGACTATTCTCGATCACCCGCACATTACCCATGTGGAGGCAAAATTCAAGCACAAAGGGTGAGTAAATCATAATCATTATATAAGATATAAGGAACAAAATAGTAAATATGCACATAAGCAAGGCATCACACACCATCATATCTTCATGTTAACTCACACCTTCACAACTTCATCAATACACGTTCACATATCATCATACTCAATGTATCATCAAACATCAAAAATAAATCATTATGCCATGTCACATAGAATATAATGAAACGTCATTGACTCATGCATGTAGTACCAAAACTTCACTGATGGCTCACTCATCGTTATCTCTAAAGATCTCCACCATAGGATCGACTCCCGCTTGGAACCAGAGCATTTTACTGTTGCACCCAATCCACACTATGGAATTGTTATCTTCACTGGACAATCATCCCATCATCTTCACTGGACCGAAGTCCCAACTTCACTGTACCGAAGTCCTAACATATACCATGAATGCAATTATACGCAACAACATATTTAATACGACTACAACTAGTCAACACGTATCACCATTCATGATTCATCACAATCATCATCATATCATCATAGTAATAAACACAATGCCATATCATAATCTTAGTAATCAACACAACATTATAACATTATCGTAGTAATCATCACAACATCATAGTATCATCATCATAATCAAAACATCAATGCAATTCAACACAGGGAACCTAGTTCTATTCTAAATTAGATTCTTGAATTATTCTTCCTAGTATTCATTTTACTCCACTAAACTATAGTTCGTCGTGTTATCTATCCAACGCTTCAAACGACACCTCAATACGAGCTCTAGAACTAAAACTATGATCATTTTAAGATTTACAACTTGGACAACTAATTATGGCTTCCGTCGCTTGGCGACACACTTCCGTCGCATGACGATGCTACCATCTCCATCTGCTTTGCCCAGTGACACTAGGGGAGACGCACTCAAGAAAATATCTCCAACCTACCTCCCTTCGCTCCCAACTTTTCCTGGTGATGCATCTTTTCCCAACGACACTCCCTTCGTCGCCCGATGACACAATGTGGGCAGTGTTTTCCCGTTAAATTTTCTGCACTGCACCAACCTAAATCAACAATTTCATCATGTAATATGGTGGGAGAACTGACTTTTAGTTTTGCGTTTTATAGCAAATGTTGTGGATAGCAAGAGTCGCCACCGACTTTTCTTTTATCCAATAAAGGAAAGGGTGAAAAGAATAGGAAAAACCTTTGAGAATTTTTCTGAGTTCGGGGGGTAGGTTATGAAAAGGGAAGGTGTTAGCACCGTTTTCATCTGTAGTTATCTACGGGCTCTTAATCACTAACTCACTTTGGAAATGCTTTGTATGTTTGAAAATATTTTGAAAATGCCTAAGCGTGGCAATTTTTTAATGATTCTCGTATAATTGAGAATGCATACAAAATGTTTATTTTGAAAATATTTGTTGAAATGTCTCATTGTGTGAAAAATGTTTTGAAATGTTTGCGAGCAAGCGATTAAGAACTATCTGCATACTTAAAAGTCTTTTGTTCTTTTCCTTTTCCTTTAGATAGTGCTATCCTACCATTGGTTAGTAGGAAGCCTTATCGTTGGATCTGTGAGGGACAGGCGCGGGTCATCATACAGTCATAAAGGCAACTTGTAGAGCGCTTTAGCAATTTATCGTAAGGGACTAAGATCGTTTAATGAGGCAGCATCGAATGGTCATCGAGGGACTACGATCTTTTTAACCGAGGGTCTTTGCTAAAGCGTCCCACGTTCGAGGGACATGACTATTTTTTATCTGAAGGAAACAAGTGGAATCACCTTAGAGTTGCGTGTGTGAATTGTATTTGTGTTGTACCCCAAAATTTTCCCTCCCTTTACTTCAAGACATTTCTCACAAAAGATCTCAAATGCTCAAGGATTCTCAAAGAGTTGACCAGACAAGCTCACCTTCTAAGTATTGAGACCACAAATTAGGGTTTTGGTTTTAACAAGGAAAATTGGACTTCTAATGCCTCAAATTAGTTTCATGGTTCATCATAGACCTCCAAGAATGCTCATGCCAAGTTTCAAGTCTTGCATCTCAAAATTGCTCAGTCAATTGCTCAGATGACTGAAAATCAGATGTGTTGGGTAAAAAGTCAACTATGGTCAACATACATCAAACTTCATGATTTTTGGCCAACACTAACATTTTGAAGTCATATTCATTATTTTATCAAGGGTTGATCATAATTATTCAAACAAAACACTTAAATCATCAAAGGGGCAAAATTGTCAAAATTAGGGTTTTGATTGAGAATGACTGATCATTAACTTTTGACCTAGTACATGACCTAATGGCTTTGTGATACGGTGGCAAAACTGACTGTTAAACTAGTTTGCATTTTTTGTTCGCAAATGATCGGTAAGCAAGAGTCGCCACCGACTTTTATTTCAGCCATCAAAGGAAAAGGGAAAAGAATAGAAAAAACCTTTTTCGAGATGTTTCTGAGTACGAGGGGTAGATTATAGAAAGGGAAGGTGTTAGCACCCTTTCTATCCATCGTTTTCCATGGGATCTTGGGTACTTGCTCATTTTGAAATTGCTTGTGTGCGTTTTGAAAAGTTTTTGTTTAACTTCGTAGTAACCCTTGTACCTGTCTTCAAGAGTGTGACGAAGTTGTTTTTGAAAACTGTTTTGAAAGTGTTTGTGTGAAATAATTTTTGTTGTTTTGAGCAAGTACTTAAGAGTTTCTACCTACTCGAAAAAGACCATTCGTTTTCTCGTTTCCTTTAGACAACGCTATCCTACTATTAAGGAGTAGGTAGCCCCATCGTTGGAGTTAAAGAGACATTCGAAGGGACAATTACGGTCACTGAAACAATGGTTAGGAAACCTTAGTAATTACCCTAGAGTCTTAAAGATCTTTCCGAGGCAACATTCAAATGGGTCATTTTTGATCTTTTGGGACTAGAGGGCAACCGAAGGCAATCGAAGGGGGGATATACCCTAAGAGTGAACATGTGCAAGTGTTTGTTTTCAGTTTCATTTATCTTGCACATTTAGGGTTATCTACCGTTTTAATCGTTGTTCTTTCCATACAAGCCTATTAGTCTAAGCAGTTAATAATAGCGGAAAGTAGAGTGCGAGAATAAAAACCTAGCTATTACAAGTCTTTGGGGAGGGGGTTACATAGCCAAAATAGGGGGAAATAATAAATAAAAACAGTAATAAAACCTAATTAAAAAACTATTACAACCCTTGGCAGTTACAATAATTGGAAAAATAAATAAATAAAACGCGCGCGAGGAAGAACACGAGAATTAAATATCCTAATGAATCTAATTAATTAAAGGAAATATTTTTGTATTTTTATTTAAGAAAATAAAGTATTTATGCATTAAACCTAATTTTCTAATTGATTTTAATTATGAAAAAAAAAGAATTTAAGTTTCCCTAATTTAATTAATTTAATTAATTAATGAAATAAAATATTTTATAAAAAAAATCTAATTTTAATGTGTTGTACCCCAAAATTTGCCCTCCCATATTTCTCAAAACATTTCAAGAAAAATTCACAAGTCCAATCCGGCGCGTCATATTCAGGTGTTCTTTCACCAAGATATCTCTGATAACGTATTCTCAAATTCAGGTTCGGCTCAAGAGTCAATTCTTTAAAGAAGGTATCCGAATGTGCGAGTTTTCTTGAAGAAATATGGTGAAAAAGTGTGCTGAAAGTGCAGTTTTTACGCGCTAAAAAATTCATAACTTGAAGATCGTGACTTGTTTTGAACCCGTTCTGGTGGCCAAAATTCCGTCTTGACATTATCTACGTTTTCATCTCTCACGGCTGTAAGCCAATTTCGATCAGAAGGTCTTCAAAAATATGGATTTATCAAGTATTTTCATACAGAAAATTTGTGACAGAAGTTTATTTGCGTCATGTTCAGAAAATCATAACTTAGTCGATTTTCATCGTATCGAGCTGGTTCCGGTGCCAAAATTTCACAAATTTAGTTGGCTACATTTTCACAGAAGGTATTGAGTTCAAACGGTATTCAAAAGGCCTTCGTTTTTTGCTTAGAGTGCGTGACACGCTGAAAATCCTGAATGCTGAATATTATTTCATCTGGGCCGAAACTTCGAAAATTCATAACTCGGTC
The DNA here is from genome assembly GCA_948472305.1 of Vicia faba. NCBI lineage: Eukaryota > Viridiplantae > Streptophyta > Magnoliopsida > Fabales > Fabaceae > Vicia > Vicia faba. Next base: position 499,912,333 of record OX451736.1, read on the forward strand.
AATTTTTATCGGATTGGGCTCATATTTTTACACAAGGTCCCTGACTCATAGATCTACAACTTTTCTTCAAAAGTCGAGACCGGATTATGCTCCGATCAATACCAGTTTTTTATTGAAGAACGTGTCAGAGTCGACACTGGAGCCCAAAATAAGTTTGTCTGAGCTGAAACTTCAAAAATTCATAACTAATTCACCATTTATCCGATTGAGCCGATTTTCGGACATGAGTTATTTATCGATGTCGGCTACATTTTGTTTTCACATTTCAACTTAAAAAATTGCACTTAAGTCCCTGAGATTTAGCCTGGAAAGTGACGAACTCAAGTGAACATTGGAGGCCCAATTGCACATTCAAAGCCCATTTTCTTTACCCTAATTTCCAATATATAATCACATTCTTTTCACACAAACCAGAGAGGAGAAAAAGAGAGAAAAAACCTTGCCACAACACTGTTAGAATATCAAATTCTTTCAAGAACCCTAAAACCTTGAAATCCTTATTACAAATCCCTCTCTCATTACAAACAAGTCATCACAGTTACAAACCAACACCTCACTACTTCTTCAGTAAGGATAAGGCTGGCTTGATCTCCATGATCCAAAGGGCATAAAAGCATTCAGGTCACTAATTTTCCAGTAAGGGTAAGATTGATTTGATCTCCATGATCAAAATGGTATAATCATTCATACATGCCATATTGTGCCTAAACATTAAATTTCTTCATATATTGACTTTATTTGCATTTTATGATTTTATTTAATGTGTTCATGAGATTCAACACTGCAGATTTAGACAGGATCCCATGCAGGTTCGTTAAGGAACGTTGAGGCCAAAACACAAATGGCCAAAAGCCAAAAACCAAATGACCAAAAAAGAACAACTTATGCATGACACCAATACATGGCGAGACAGACATCCTGAGAAGATTAAGGAACGTTGAGGCCAGAACACAAATGGCCAACAGCCAGAACACAAATGACCATGAAACCCAATCCAATGGCCAAAGAATGCAGACCACGGTACTCAGGAGTCAATGAACACGCACGTGATGCCAGAAAGTCAAACAAGGCTTTTTGTCTAATGGGCCAGAATACTTCAAAAAAACCTCCCTTTGGGTCTGAATACCCCCCATGGTTTGCATCAATTTTTAATTTTTATTTGTTTTTCTTTCTTAATTCTATTAATTGTTTTAATTATTTTCTTTAATTTCCTAAAATAATTTTCATAATAAAAATAAAATACAGAAAAATCAAAAAAATGTTTATTGTTATTAATATTAATTTCACCATTATACTTTTGTAAATAAATATGTGAAATAATTAATTAGTGTAAATTAGGTTTTTAAAACTTTAATCTTTTCTTAATAAATTAAAATAGGTAGAATTAGGGTTTTTGATATTTTTTTTCACCTTTTCCTTTTTAATAAATAATCTTCTCTCATTAATATTAATAATTACTAAATATCTTGTAAATAAACATGTATTAAATATTTAGTAAATTAGGTCAAACTTTAATATTTTTTCATTAATAATTAAAATAACTTAGAATTAGGGTTTCATTTTAAATTCTTTTCTTATTCCATTAAATACCAAAAAAACCTAAAAAATATTTCTTTTCTTTTAACAAAATAATTAATTAGCTTTTTAATTTCAATTTAATTTCAAAAGGGTCCAACGCCCTCGAACGTTCTATTTTTATTTCTTTCGCACATTTAATTTTTTTCTCAATATTATGTAACTGTTCAAGCCATGTAATAGTAAATAGGAATTTATTTTACTTTCCGCATTTTCATTAAAAATGGGTCTTTATAATTTGGCGATGTATAGACCCGCGCCTTGTAATAGCGTAGGATTTTACTTTCCGCATTTAAATTTCCGCACTTCTTTTAAATTCTAATTGCATGAAAGAATGAATGACCTAAATTAAAAACAATGCGTAGCTCACCATGCCATGATCAAAAGATAAATGCTAAACTGAAAACAACACACAAATTCACACACCACTCTTAGGGTACGCCTCACTGTTGCCTTGCCTTCGAAACGTGGTCGTCGAGTATAGGACGTTTTAGTAAGTCCTTATGTCCATGACATGATCCAGTTGCCTCGAAACAGTTGCCTCAGAATAAAAAAAGGATCAATGGCATAAGGGTAGCTTCTAAGGTGTCCTACCGTTGCTCTGGTGACCACACTGTCCCTAACAAACGAATTGACCCGAACACCTCCAACGGTGGTGCTACCTGCCTCTCAATGGTGGGATGGCACTACCTTAAGGACATTTACACAGCCTAATTCCTTAGGGTAGGTAGATGACTCATGGATACTTGCTCTATTAAAAAACAAACAAAAAACTCTTTTCACACCGACACTTTCAAAAAGCTTTCAAAACAATTTTTCAAACACTCTTGAGGACTGATACAAGAGTTATTCAGAAAACTTTGACGAAACTTTTTTCAAACCCACTCACAATTGAAAAGCAAACATTTTGAAAACACAATGAACAAGTATCTAAAAGCCCATGGATAACCATGGATAGAAAGGGTGCTAACACCTTCCCTTTCTATAAATCTACCTCCCGAACCGAGAAACTGTCTCATAAGGAATTTTGCTGTGCTTTTGTCCTGTCCATGTTGGAGAAAATAAAAGACGGTGGCGACTCTTGCTTCCGCGACATTTCGCGATCCAGCGTTAAACAGTCAGTTCTAAATCCACTGATCACATAATGTTTTTGTGATTTTTTTATTTAATAAAAAAATGATTTTTTTTTGTAAATATAATTAAACAAATAATTAAAACAAAAGAAATTAAAAAAAGAAAAAATTTAGCCTGTTACTGTTTCCAGCCTGGGGGTGTGAGTGGCAATTTACTAAGCCCATACTTGTACAAGCCCAATTGCATGCGAGAGATCCAATGTTGAGTATGCCTGAGGGTGCACCATGGGGACATGCTTGCAGGGAACTGGATCTGACCTTGTAGTAATCTGATGGGTGACATCTGGAGATGCATGGTAGTTTCCTGGCAGGGAGATGTATTGGATCTGGGATAGAAAAATTAAAAAATATAAAAACATGGGATTCTGGGATTGAACCCAGAACCTCTTGGTTCACCAGCCTACGCCTTTGTCATCTGTGCTGGGATGGTTAGTTTTTAACATAATAAACAAATAAAACATAAATGAAAAAAATTCATTATGCGTAGAAAACGCGCCAAGATTCAAATGAGCCAGTGTGTGGCTGCCACGTGATCATCTTCCTCCTCAGAACTGTCGTTTTAGGTCTGAAATTTTACCTACGAACGATGTCTGTAGCTATAACCCTGTGTCATTCAAAAATTAAATACAAGCAATATAAATTCTAATGGAGACCATGAATCAATTCGGCTTGAAGCCCTGAACACCATGGTACCCATGTTTAAACCTAATTTTGCCTGTATCAGGAAGCCCTAAAACGAGTTTGGAAACCCTAAGAATGCGAAATTGCGATTCCTGTACCTAAAACGCAATCAAACAATACAGAGAGCATCACAACCTTATGATAAACAAGAATACATGGTTAATTTTCATTGAAAGTACATGTATGCGCGTAATCAAAAATAAAAAATAGTTAGAGAACCAAATCCTGTATCTTACGATTTTGGATGTTTTGTGACTTGGGAATGATTGGAATAGTTTCAGAACACGTCCAGGAACGGATTGCTGGCTTTGAAATTGCTTGAATTGGTCTGTAGAGAAAGATCTGATCTGCACTTTTCTTTGAAAATTTGGAACTTTGTTTGACTCCTTGAGGCAGGCCGCGCGTCTGAATTCTTGTCCTTAGGGTTAAGAATACTTGTGTATAAGTATGTGAATCAAATTAGGGTGCTAAGTTTAGAAAAAATCCAAGATTTGATAACTTTTGAAAATTGCTTCCAAACTTTCCAAGCTAGGAGATTTCCCCCTGTTTTTGATTTTGCACGATTGTTTTTTGGCTTTGTGACAGCAAGCATGATCTTCTAATTCAATGCAAACAAATCTCATCCCATTGATTTTATTTATTTTGATTTGATTTGAATTTAAATAAATAAAATCAAAATAAATTAAATAAATAAATAAATAAGGTATGGAATGGTTTATGGGTCGTGGGCCATGTTAGGAATGAGATTCAATCTTGAAAAGTTGGGTCCATTTGGAAAAAAAAAAGCAATTTTAGTCATTGTTGACTTTGTGCAAATTTTCAAAAATGGCCAACTTTCATAATGTATATCTCCTTCAATTTTGACCCTAAGAGGGTGTTCTTGGACTTTTTGGAAAGCTTAGGATGTCCCCTAAACAACCCTTTTTGTTTCATATCAATTGTATCTTCCATGTTCATGTAAGAAGCTTTGACCCAAAAGATATTTTTGTTGACTTTTGAAAAGGACCTATAATGTCTGAATTTATATCTTTTCATAAGTGCATTTCTTGAACTTGAGGGATGAAGATGAGTTTTAGGGAATTGAATCCTCTTCAAAATAATCCTTGGATGGGAAATTTATGATATAGTATGAGAAAGTTATTCCTGGTCAAAGTTTGGTTGAGTTTTCTTATAGAAACCCTAATTTAGCAACTTTTGAGTTTTTATGAATTTGGGGCATTCCTTGAGGAATCATGATCAACCCTTGATAAAATGATGAATATTACTTCAAAATATTGATGTTGACAGAAATCTTGAAGTTTGATTGCATGAGGGTCACAATTAACTTTTGACCTAGTAAAGTTGATTTTTAGGCATTTGAGCAGTTGACTAAGAAAACTTCTTGTGCAAGGCATGAAACTTGACATTGATGGTCTTGAGAACATATTAGGACCATGGAAAATATTTGATGCCTTTGGAGTTCACATATCTTGATAAAAGTGGAAACCCTAGTTGAAGGTTCATTGCCTTAGGAGAGAATTTGTCTAGCTAATTCTTGGGCATCCTTGAGCAAGTTGAGGACATCAATGATCATGTGTTGAGTGAAATGAGAGAGATAATTTTGGGGTACAACAGCTGACCCTGTTCAATCTTCTTGAACCTGAGGATGTAGATTGGTTGGTCTGCCTTTCGTGATCTGAAGGTGGAAGATGATTGAACACAAGAGTCCCCAAAAATTTGCACTCGTATGAAATGATGCTTAATTTATATAGGTAGTATTAGGAATGGGCTTACAGATGCCATTTGGAGAAGACGACAGAGATTCGTCGGAGATGAGCTTAAAGATGCCATCCAGAATAATGACAATTTTGTGAGATATTCCTTCGTGGGAATTCCTGTTCCTGTTGTTAGGGAGAACTTCGCTGAGGAATGTTGGTTTATGTCTTAGGGAATAGAGTTTAGGAGCTTCAGTTTTCCGTTACTCTACTGGGGAATTAACTCTTGATTGAGGAGGTGGAAGTAAACTACATGTCTGGTCAGGGTCCAGGCTGCATAATGACTTATTGGGGAAATGTGAAATCGACCGTATCTGGTCGGGTCTAGGTCTTACAGTGTTATAAACTGTTGTCTGGAGATAAGAGAGAAGGAACCTGGATAGTAGGGTTGCTTCAAAATTAAAGCCTGGGTAGTAGGGCTGTGGGAAGGAACCTGGGTAGTAGGGTTACTTCGAGATGAAGGCCTGGATAGTAGGGCTATGAGAAGGAACCTGGATAGTAGGTTTACTTAAAGGTGAAAGCATGGATAGTAGGGCTATGAGAAGGAACCTGGGTCGTAGAGTTACTTCGAGGTGAAATCCTGTATAGTAGGGCTTATGGGAAGGAACCTGGATAATAGGGTTACTTCAAGATGAAAGCCTGAATAGTAGGGCTTATGGGAAGGAACCTGGATAGTAGGGTTACTTCGAGATGAAAGCTTGGATAGTAGGGCTTATGGGAAGGAACCTGGATAGTAGGGTTACTCCGAGATGAAAGCCTAAATAGTAGGGCTTATGGGAAGGAACCTGGATGGTAGGGTTACTTCGAGATGAAAGCCTGGATAGTAGGGCTTATGGGAAGGAACCTGGATAGTAGGGTTACTTCAAGATGAAAGCATGGATAGTAGGGCTTATGGGAAGGAACCTGGATAGTAGGGTTACTTCGAGATGAAAGTCTGGATAGTAGGGCTTATGGGAAGGAACCTGGATAGTAGGGTTACTTCGAGATGAAAGCCTGGATGGTAGGGCTTATGGGAAGGAACCTGGATAGTAGGGTTACTTCATCTGATCACGTAGGTTAGTTGACCTGTTTGGTTTTGGGAACTAATTTCCCATTAGTTGTATGCAGATGTGACATGTATAACTTCCTGGATTTAGTCTTGAACTGCTGGGATTGTTAATGATAATTGTCTTTCCTGAAAAGATAACAGGGTTAATTATATGCGATGCATGAAGTGCATTATGGGATGATGTTCTCAAAATAAATGAGATTATGCTGTATGCAATATGTATGCACGTGTCATGATGTATGAATATGAAATACTATTATGACCTATCCGAGTCTGGGAAAATAAATCCCCGACTACTGCTGGAGAGTATTGGAAATTGAATTCCCAACTGTTATAGAAAACAATGGTTCTTCTACTTCCATTGGGGATTGTAAACAGAGATGACTATGTTTTGGATTTGCTCATTGTTTATGGATATTCTTCCAGGGAGAGACTCTACTTGAGAATAACTCTGCGGGGGAATAACTCTGTTCGAGAGAGGAGATGCTTTGCTGGAAGATTTTGCCAATTCGGAGGAATAAACTCCGCTGGGGGATGAACTTCCGTAGCTGGAGAAATAAACTATGTTGGGGATTGAGCTTCTGTATGCAGAGAAATAAACTCTGCTTGGGAGACAACTTTAATAAACCGCTAGCGATTATGAAATTCGGCTGGGGAATATAGATGTCAGTTTTCTGAAGGAACCCGGCTGGGGAGAGTATCTCCTGTTTGGGGAAGTTGATATCAAATCTTTGATTGCCTCTACTCTGTGAGGAGTGTAGACGCCATGAGATCTCACATAATGGTGCCCTAGTTTCAAAATTGTCTCTGCCTCTGTACCTGCTGAATAGAGTAACTGTCGGGCTTGACCTGATTTTTTTTAGTTTTTGCCCCTGTTTCTTAAGTTACGAGCAATTGTTATTCCGTTTCCTATGCAGATATTTATGAATAACGGTTATATTCAAATTCATATGCCAAGAATAAATCATTGGACGTTTTTGCAAGACAAAACAGAAAAAGACAAACAAATGATTTTGTGAAAATGATTTGTATTAATTTCTTGAAGTTGGCCTATAATAGGCGTTTTTGTACAAGGAAGTTGACGCTCTAGTAATAAAAGGCCGCCGTGAAAATGAAAGCTATATAATAATTGTGTACAAAGAGAATAAAACAACTATGTGTAATAATCACATTGAGTCTCAATTCTGCTATTACCGCTATGTCTTCGAGTGTCTCATCACTTTGCTGCTTGTCCAAAGCTGATTAGATTGGTTGGTACCATTCAAACTTGATAGTTGATACTGAGGTCTGATCGCAAGGTGATCCAATGGGACATAGTGATATGTTTTAAATCCCTAATTTTTGCGTGGACCACCCTTTTGGGTTTTCAATCTATCGGGTACCCCTTTTTGCCCAAGCCGCCTTTCCAGGTTTTCGACTTGCCGGGGGCACAATTTTTTTTTCATTTTCATCCATTATTTTTGCCCAAATCCTTTTGGTTCACCGGGAAGCCCTTATTTTTGCCTAGGTCAGTCAACCTAGCGGGTCTTTAATCACGCGTAGTATCTTTTCACTATGTCCGCAATGACAGGGTGAGGAAGGTCGTCATCGTCCATGGTGGTTAGAATCATGGCTCCACCCGAGAAAATATTTTTGATCACAAATGGCCCTTCGTATATGGGAGTCCATTTGCCCCTAGGATCACCTTTCGGTAGTATGATGCGCTTGATCACTAGATCCCTGACTTGATACTCTTGGCGTCTGACTTTTTTGTTGAAAGCCTTGATCATTCGTTTTTTATACATTTGACCATGGCAGACAGCAGTAAGTCTCTTCTCATCGATCAAATTCAGTTGATCAAGTCGAGTCTGGATCTAGTCGTCTTCGTTCAAACCCGCATCCTTCATAATCCTTAAAGCAGGGATCTGGGCCTCAATAGGTAGGACTGCCTCCATGCAATATACCAGAGAGTAGGGTGTTGCCCCTGTTGATGTCCGTGCTGAGGTACGATACCCATGAAGAGAAAATTGTAACATCTCGTGCCAGTCTTTGTATGTCACCGTCATCTTTTGTATAATCTTTTTGATGTTCTTTTTAGTAGCTCCAAAAACTCCATTCATCTTCGGCCGGTAGGAAGAAGAGTTATGATGCTGTATCTTGAATTGCTTACAGAGTTCGGTGATTATCGTGTTGTTGAGATTCGTTCCATTGTCAGTGATGATTCTCTCTAGCACACCATATCGACAAATTATGTTATGCTTGATAAACCACACCACAACATTCTTGGTAACGGTAGCAAAAGAGGCAGCTTCCACCCACTTCGTGAAGTAATCAATGGCCACCAGGATGAAGCGATGCCCATTGGAAGCGGTAGGTCTAATCTCTCCAATCATGTCAATTCCCCACATTGCAAAGGGCCAAGGAGCCGTTAAGACATTCAAAGGAACTAGAGGCACATGCACCTTATAAGCATAGATTTGGCACTTATGACAAGTTCGGGATGTTAGAACAATGTTTGAATCTACTACCCTATATTTGAGTTTTGATGATAACAAAGTGAAAAGATATAGTATTTATAAGTTTCATGAATGAACTATCTGCTGCCTAAAATTATTATGTTCTGACTTGCAGATACTCTGATTGATATAAGCAAGATCACGTCTATTCAGCATCAGAACTTGATTTCAGACACCAGCATCAGAAGTTGCTATATCAGAACGTCAAAATCAGATGATCAACTCACGCACATGCTGAAGCCTGATGAACAAGACTGCGCTCAACACTCTGATACAGAAACACAATAGCTCATCAGCAGCGAAGCAGAATCAGAATGAGCCAAGCCAGAACGTGCATTAAGGAAGCAACGGTACTGTGCATTGAAAGCTAATTAATTCCAACGGCCTCATTCCAGACAAGATCTGCTCAATAAGGAAAGCTTGTTATTAGCATTGAATCAAGAATATTGCATCCAACGTTCATCATCCCAATGCTATATAAACAAGGCTTTGAAGATTATAATGGCTAATGCTCTCCAAATCTCTACACGCACAAAAGCTGAACCATTATCTTCGTTCTACCAGTTTTGCTAAACCACACACTCTGATATTCCATTACTGTTTAGCAATCTAGTTTCTAAGCTTCATTTTGTGTATACATCACAGTTGTGATACAGTTTTGTAGAAAACATCCACACACATTGTTTTATATCCTTGTAAGAAAGTGTTACCTTGATAAACCGGGTTGTGGTTTGAATCAAGAAGGCTTTAGCAGTTGTTAAAGCAGTCTGTAATATTCAGTTGAATATAGTGGATTAAGACCTCGTTGGAGAGAGGCGAAATCACCTTGACGGGTGGACTGGAGTAGTTTGAGATCAAACGAACCAGGATAAAAATATCGTATTCATTGCATTAGATTTCAGTTTTACAATTCAACCCCCCCTTCTTGTGTTTTTCACCACTTCAATTGGCATCAGAGCGCCTGGTTCTGAGCTAAAACACTTAACCGTGTCAGTACAAGATCCAGCGTCAGAAAAACACAATGGCAGGAAACAATTCTCACATCAGCAATGACAACAATGAGGACAGAGACAGATTCAGTGGCAAACCTCCAGTCTTTGATGGAGAAAACTTTGATTACTGGAAAGACAGAATTGAAAGCTTCTTTCTAGCACATGATGCTGATCTGTGGGATATGGTGACAGATGGATACACGCACCCTGTGAATGCAAGTGGTCAGAAGATTGATAGAAAAACAATGTATGATCAACAAAAGCGTGACTTCAAGAATCACCACAAGGCCAGAACCATCCTCCTCAGTGCCATCTCTTATACTGAGTATGAAAAGATCTCCAACAGAGACACAGCAAAGAACATCTTTGATTCTCTCAGAATGACGCATGAAGGCAACGTTCAGGTCAAAGAAACAAAAGCTCTGGCGCTCATTCAGAAGTATGAGGCGTTCAAAATGGAAGAATCTGAATCCATTGAAACTATGTTCTCTAGATTCCAGATTCTGGTAGCTGGTCTCAAAGTTCTGGACAAAGGATACTCTACTGCTGACCATGTCAAGAAAATAATCAGAAGTTTACCCAAGCAGTGGAGGCCTATGGTTACTGCTCTGAAGCTAGCTAAAGATCTCAACAAAATCACTCTGGAGGAACTTATCAGCTCCCTCAGAAGTCATGAGATAGAGCTAGAAGCTGACGAGCCACAAAAGCAAGGTAAGCCTTTAGCATTAAAATCTAACAGAAAATCTGAATCTAAAGTTTTGCAGGCAGTTGAAGAAACATCTGATGGATCCTCATCAGAAGAAGACGAACTCTCCCTCCTCTCCAGAAGAGTAAATCAACTGTGGAAGCAAAGACAAAGGAAGTTCAGAAATCCCAGAAGATCTGATCAGAACGAGTCTTCTTCCAGATACAGAAGGACAGATTCTTCCTCTGGATACAGAAGATCTGAAGGCTCCTCAAGTAGCAAAAAGCCAAATACCAAAGACATCACCTGTTATGAGTGCAATGAGCAAGGACACTACAAGAGTGACTGCCCAAAGCTTCAGAGGGAAAAGCCCAAAAAGAAGTTTGGAAGAGAGAAGAAGAAAAGTCTCATGGCTACATGGGATGACTCTGACTCGTCTGAAGCTGACTCAGAATCAGATGATGAGAGGGCAAACATAGCTCTCATGGCTAACATCTCAGAAGATAGTGAAGCTTCTGAATCAGACTCTGAATCAGACACTGAAGAGGTATTTCCTAACTTTGCTGTTAACTTTACAAAGGCTGAACTTGCTGAAAGCCTTAATGAGATTCTGGAACGTTATCAGCAGATTAGAGCTAAATTCAGAGACCTGAAAAGGAATCTTGAATCTGACTCTAATAAGTCTGAGAGTCTCAAATTGGAAAATTCTGAGCTGAGAAATAAGATTTCAAAATTAGAAAACACTTTACAAAACTCTCAGAAGGAACCAATTTCTGAAACTCCCAGCAACGCTGATGAGATCATCAAGGAGTATGATCACAGTTTCCAGAAGTTTCTAGCTAAAAGCATAGATAGAAGCAGAATGGCTTCAATGATCTATGGAGTTAGCAGAAACGGCAGGAAAGGAATAGGATACCAAGGTAAGGTTCCTACGCCTAAGAATGTCATGGACTTAACCATTAAACACACTCCTCTGAATTCACGCTTTGTGTATGGTCACACACATGATATCAAATATACTAGCAGTAAGCACTCTGTGAAACCAAAATTCAACCAGAGTTTTGGTAAAACTAACAAATCAGGACCCAAGAAAATCTGGGTACCTAAGGATAAAATAATACATGTTGCAGATATCTTTAGCAGCAAGTCAGAAACACCAGTCATGGTACCTGGACTCTGGCTGCTCGCGACACATGACGGGAAGAAGGCATATGTTCCAAAGCCTGGAACTTAAGCCTGGAGGCCACGTTGGCTTTGGAGGCAATCAGAGGGGAAAGATAATTGGCTCTGGAACTGTAGGTAATGGAAATCTTCCCTCTATTAATAATGTTCTGCTAGTAGATGGATTGATGCATAATCTGTTATCCATAAGTCAATTAAGTGATAACGGTTATGATATAATCTTTAATCAAAAATCATGTAAAGCTGTTAGTCAGAAAGATGGGACTATCCTATTTAATGGTAAGAGGAAAAACAACATTTACAAAATCAAACTTTCTGAACTAAAGAGTCAGAATGTAAAATGTCTTCTGTCTGTTAACAACGAGCAGTGGATCTGGCACAGAAGATTGGGGCATGTTAGTATGAGAAGAATATCTCAGATTAACAAACTCAATCTGGTCAGAGGACTTCCTAATTTGAAGTTCAATTCAGATGCTCTGTGTGAAGCATGTCAGAAAGGCAAATTTGCAAAACCTTCTTTTAAATCCAAAAATGTTGTTTCCACCTCTAAGCCATTAGAACTTCTGCACATTGACTTATTTGGACCAGTTAAAACTGCTTCAGTCAGTGGTAAGAAGTATGGGTTAGTAATCGTAGATGACTATAGCAGATGGACATGGGTAAAGTTCTTAAGACACAAGGACGAGTCACATTCTGTGTTTGTTACCTTCTGTAACCAAGTTCAGAATGAAAAGGATCTTAGAATCGTTAAAGTCAGAAGTGATCATGGTGGAGAATTTGAAAATAAAGATTTTGAGTCATTCTTTAATGACAAAGGCATTCTGCATGATTTCTCTTGTCCTAGAACTCCCCAACAAAATGGAGTTGTAGAACGAAAGAACAGAACATTGCAAGAAATGGCCAGAACCATGATCAATGAGACAAACGTTGCTAAGACTTTCTGGGCAGAGGCAATAAACACAGCGTGCTACATTCAGAATAGAATCTCAATAAGACCTATTCTGGAAAAGACTCCATATGAATTGTGGAAGAACAGAAAGCCCAACATTTCATATTTTCATCCATTTGGATGTACTTGCTTTATATTAAATACAAAGAATTATTTGAACAAGTTTGACTCTAAAGCACAGAAGTGTATTATGTTAGGATACTCTGAACGCTCAAGAGGGTACAGAGTATACAATACAGAAACACAGATTGTGGAAGAATCAATCAGTGTTCGTTTTGATGATAAGCTTGACTCTGAAAAGTCAAAGCAGAATGAAATTTTTGCAGGTATAGAAATTGAATTTGCAGGTTCTGAAGACAAGTCATCAGAAGCTCTCAACACAGACATTCCTTCAACGTCTGAAAGGAGCACTGCTAGAAATCCTACAACAGCTGCTGATCAACCTCAGAAGAGATTACCCAGAAGCAGCTTGGATCACCCAGAAGAGACTATCCTAGGAAGAAAGGAAGATCCAATCAGAACAAGAGCAAGCTTCAGAAACTCTGAAGAAACTCTTATGGGACTTGTGTCTCTGATTGAACCTTCCTCAATTGATGAAGCACTTCTGGATAATGACTGGATTCTGGCAATGCAAGAAGAGCTGAATCAATTCACCAGAAACGACGTATGGGATCTCGTTCCCAGACCAAAAGGATTCAACGTCATTGGAACAAGATGGGTGTTCAGAAACAAACTAAATGAACAAGGTGAAGTCATCAGAAACAAGGCACGACTGGTTGCACAAGGTTATAGTCAGCAAGAGGGGATAGACTATATAGAAACCTTTGCCCCAGTCGCCAGGTTAGAATCTATCAGACTTTTAATTTCATTTGCTGTTAATAAAGGCATCACTCTGTATCAGATGGATGTCAAAAGTGCATTCTTAAATGGTTATATAGAAGAAGAAGTTTATGTTCACCAACCCCCAGGTTTTGAAAATACAAAACATCCAGAACATGTTTTCAAACTAAAGAAGTCACTGTATGGTCTGAAACAAGCTCCCAGAGCTTGGTATGAAAGGCTAAGTAACTTTCTGCTTGAAAATGAATTCACCAGAGGGAAAGTGGACACTACTCTATTCTGTAAAACAGTTAAGAGTGACATCTTAGTCTGTCAAATTTATGTTGATGATATTATTTTTGGTTCTACTAATCCTTCTCTTGGAAGAAAATTTGCTAAGTGTATGCAGGCAGAATTTGAGATGAGCCTCATGGGGGAACTGAAATTCTTTCTAGGAATTCAGATCAATCAAACTCCAGAAAGAACTTACATTCATCAAAGCAAATACATCAGAGATCTTCTGAAGAAATTTGACCTCTCAGAATGTAAGCCATCAAAGATTCCAATGCATCCCACGTGCATTCTGGAAAGAGAAGAGGTAAGCAAAAGTGTAGAACAGAAAGTCTACAGAGGTATGATTGGTTCTCTCCTCTATCTGACTGCTTCAAGACCTGACATATTATTCAGTGTTTGTATTTGTGCTAGATTCCAATCAGATCCTAGAGAATCTCACTTAACAGCTGTTAAGCGAATTTTCAAGTATCTGAAAGGTACTACTAATCTGGGTTTGTTTTATAGAAAATCTAGTGATTACAGCTTAGTAGGCTACTGTGATGCTGATTTTGCTGGAGACAGAGTGGAACGTAAAAGTACTTCTGGAAGCTGCCAGTTTCTGGGAGAAAATCTGATCTCTTGGTCCAGCAAAAGGCAATCAACAATTGCTCTGTCAACAGCAGAAGCTGAGTACATAGCAGCAGCAGGATGTAGCACACAAATGCTCTGGATGAAAAGTCAGCTTGAAGACTTCCAGATTTTTGAGAGTAACATTCCTATACTTTGTGATAATACTTCTGCTATTTGCTTAAGTAAGAATCCCATTTTACATTCTAGAGCTAAGCATATAGAAATAAAACATCACTTCATTAGGGACTATATTCAGAAAGGAATTTTGAACTTAAAATTTATAGATACAGACCATCAATGGGCTGATATCTTTACTAAACCCCTTTCAGAAGATAGGTTTAATTTCATTCTGAAACATCTCAGCATGAAAGTATGCCCAGAGTGAAAATGTTTTAATTCCATATATTTACCTTCAGAATGTAATTATTTTACTGTGAACTTCTGATCAATCTCCTTTCAGAAAGATAGAACATGCAGATTGTATCAGATGCAAGTCTAAAGATCTGAGAGTCTAAGCTCAAAGACAGACGTGCTGATCACTATATCAAACAAGTGTCATCCAATCATCAGCATATCTCTGAAGCAGAACGCGTGCACGCTTCTGAGAAGGCAAAGCGCTGATTGGGTGCATTGAGACACATGTCTGGTAACCGTTTTTAAGTATCTTTCTCAAATCCCCCAAAATCAGCAAGCATTTAATGAAAAGTAATCATGCTTTTAAATGGCAATCATGATTTTTCTCTCTCTTAAAAACGTTTATCTTTTCAAAATAATTTTGAAAACTCTATTTAAGCACATTAATCTCTTATTCTTACTCTTTACGCTTTCTCACTAACACTCAAGCATTTTCTGCATATTTCTGAGTTCATCCCTTGCAAACCTTTTTCCTCAGTTCATTCTCAAAAACCTTTTAGTGTGAACATGGCAACCTCCAGTAGCGTTTCTGCAGGTAATCAGAAGAAAACAAGACCATTCAGGCTGAAGAAAATCAAGCAGAGGACGTTGCTGAAAGTTCTGAGAAGCCTCCTCCCTCTAATGCTTCTCAAGCTGCCTTGGACAGGCAGACTCTGGAAGAACTAAGGCTGAATGACATGCGTCTGCAGCAGCGGATGGATGAAAACGATCAGAAGATGAAAGAGAGAATGGATGTGCAGGACAGCAAGATTGACACTGTTGTCAGCATGGTTCATAAACAGAATGAGACTTCTGAAAAGATTCAAGCCTTGCTGGAGAACCTGTTCACACGCTTGCCTCCTCAACCTTAAATCTTTTTCATGCATGACCTTTTTCATGTTTTCTTGATTTTCTGATGTACTGTTTTGATTATGCTTTGTAATATTTTCTTGCTCTGACTCTGAACTATTAATATGATTAGTTTTTCTGATCTTAATTATTTTAGCACATCACCAACACTTTTTGATTGCTGACAAAAAGGGGGAGAACAAGAATGATATTTAAATCAATAACGGCTAACTAGACAGAAATTCTCAAACATTCTAACTCTATTACTTGAAATGTTTTTCTGTTTTGTTTAAAGTCTACAGGCACAAGGAAGCTCCTGGACACTCTGAAGACTAGAAGCTCTGATCAATATGAAACTGCTCTGATCAATATGAAACTGCTCTGATCAATATGAAGCTGCTCTGATCAATATGAAGTTCTGATCCAAAGCAAAGCTCTGACAAGAAAAGCTCTGAAGCTCTGCTCTGACATAAAGCTTCTGATAAGTCAAAGACTCTGATAATCTGATGTTCAAAAGAAAGAAAAAGATCTGATCCTGAAGATCACGTATAATCAAAGGGAAGTAATCAACTCAGGGGGAGTATCTCTTAACTCTGACTTCTCCGTACTTCTTAACTCTGATACATTTCCCAGATGCCTTTTCACGTTATTTTTCATTTAAAATATCTAGTTTTTGTCATCATCAAAAAGGGGGAGATTGTTAGAACAATGTTTGAATCTACTACCATATATTTGAGTTTTGATGATAACAAAGTGAAAAGATATAGTATTTATAAGTTTCATGAATGAACTATCTGCTGCCTAAAATTATTATGTTCTGACTTGCAAATACTCTGATTGATATAAGCAAGATCACGTCTATTCAGCATCAGAACTTGATTTCAGACACCAGCATCAGAAGTTGCTATATCAGAACGTCAAAATCAGATGATCAACTCACGCACATGCTGAAGCCTGATGAACAAGACTGCGCTCAACACTCTGATACAGAAACACAATAGCTCATCAGCAGCGAAGCAGAATCAGAATGAGCCAAGCCAGAACGTGCATTAAGGAAGCAACGGTACTGTGCATTGAAAGCTAATTAATTCCAACGGCCTCATTCCAGACAAGATCTGCTCAATAAGGAAAGCTTGTTATTAGCATTGAATCAAGAATATTGCATCCAACGTTCATCATCCCAATGCTATATAAACAAGGCTTTGAAGATTATAATGGCTAATGCTCTCCAAATCTCTACACGCACAAAAGCTGAACCATTATCTTCGTTCTACCAGTTTTGCTAAACCACACACTCTGATATTCCATTACTGTTTAGCAATCTAGTTTCTAAGCTTCATTTTGTGTATACATCACAGTTGTGATACAGTTTTGTAGAAAACATCCACACACATTGTTTTATATCCTTGTAAGAAAGTGTTACCTTGATAAACCGGGCTGTGGTTTGAATCAAGAAGGCTTTAGCAGTTGTTAAAGCAGTCTGTAATATTCAGTTGAATATAGTGGATTAAGACCTCGTTGGAGAGAGGCGAAATCACCTTGACGGGTGGACTGGAGTAGTTTGAGATCAAACGAACCAGGATAAAAATATCGTGTTCATTGCATTAGATTTCAGTTTTACAATTCAACCCCCCCTTCTTGTGTTTTTCACCACTTCACGGGAGTGCTGATAACAATCTGCTTCCATAGTGGACCAATAATATCCTGCCCGTAGGATCTTCTTAGCCATGGTATATCCATTGGAATGAGTGCCAAAGGTTCCTTCATGTAAGTCTGCCATAATCCTCTCTGCTTTGCTCTTGTCTAGACACCGCTGTAAGGGAGAGTCATGGTTGTGCTTGTAGAGGATTCCATTACTGAGGAAGAACTTCGTGGCGAACCTTCTCGGAAACCTCTTATCATTGAGTGATGCCCCTTAGGGATACTCTTGAGTCTTGAGATACCTTTTTACTTCGTGAAACCAGGGTTTGTCTGCTACCTCTTCAGTATCAATCTCACAGCAGTACGCTGGTTCATCCAACCTCTCAATAGTGATTCGAGGAGCTTCATTGTCCCACCTGACCATGGACATAGAAGACATGGTAGCTAGCGCATTCGCTAATTGATTCTCCTCTCGTGGGAAATGTTCAAAGGTTACCTCCTCAAAGTGTGGGAGCAATGTCAGCACATGTGTAAGTGATTGTTTGTTGGCATTTTTTTGGTAAAACCAGAGTTGCGAATGTCGTGACTGATGTCATAACATTCTGGGATAAAGGTACATTCTGCAGAAAAGAATGTCATACAGGAACTACTCAGTATGAAGTGTTTGTCATGATCATTAAGCAATGTTCATATATAGTGTATACTACCAAAATCAGTGAGCAGGATTCTTGTTATCATAACCAATGTTAAGACATCCTGTACTGATCTAGCTTTTGTGCAGATTTATTATTCCTGAGATTTTTCAGGAATCTGGTATGCTTCTCTAAGTTGATGTATACAGTCCAGATCAGATGCTCACGTGGACATTAGGTTAACCTTGCTTAACCCTAATCTGGTATGATGAAAGCCTAAGACCAAGTATTTAGGTTAACTTTAGTTAACCCTAGCTATTTTCATGGAAGCCCTAACTGAAGAATAGTCTTCCTATATATTCCTCATGAAGATTAATGGTGAAAGACACTTTTTGACAGAAGATAAATAAGGGATTGTATAGTTGTAACTACTGTGATCCAAGCAATTATCATTGTGATAAGTGACTTGGAGTAGGATTTGATTGTAAGGATTGTGTATCACTCAAAGCTTTGAAGCACGAGTGTTTGTGTCTCTTGATTAAAGCTTTGAAGGAAAATCAAGTTAGGGTTGTTTATCACTCAAAGCTTTGAAGCACGAGTGATTGTGTCTCTTGATTAAAGCTTTGAAGCAAAATCAAGTGTGTGTACTGAAGAGTGTCTTCATAATCTCATTAATCAATTGTTTAGTATCACTGTTGTGATTGAGGGGGAGTGAGTAGGAACTCAGGTTTAAGTTGAACTTAGATTGAAGTTGTATTGGGTAGGTCTTAAGTGAAGGAGATAAACTGGTTGGTTTATTCATGAATTAATTTCTCTTATAGTGAATTTCCTCCCTGGCTTGGTAGCCCCCAGAGTAGGTGTTGTTACACACTGAACTGGGTTAACAATTGATTGTGTTCTTTACTGTTTTTAATTTACTGTCTTGAAGTGTGTCAGATACGGTGTCATAACATTCACTGTGACATTAAGTATCTGTTGCCAGAATTTCAATTGGTATCAGAGCAGGCACCCCTGCCTGTCTTACTGGGTGAGATCTAGGGATATTATTTTCTAGCGCTATGGACAAGGAAGGAGGATTTAGGAACAGACCACCTATTCTGGATGGATCAAATTATGACTACTGGAAACCTCGTATGATTGCCTTCTTGAAGTCACTGGACAAAAAGGCTTGGAGAGCTGCTGACAAAGGATGGAACCATCCCACCATAACTGAGAAAGATGGGACGACCAGTCTGAAACCTGAGGAAGAATGGAGCAAAGAAGAAGATGAGTTAGCCCTGGGTAACTCCAAAGCATTAAATGCCTTGTTCAATGGAATTGGTAGAAACATATTCAGACTAGTACATCAATGTGAACTGGCCAAGGATGTTTGGGACACTCTCAAAACCACCCATGAGGGTACATCCAAAGTAAAAATGTCAAGGCTTCAGATGCTTACTACCAAATTTGAGAACCTAAGGATGATGGAAGATAAGACCATTCATGAGTTTCACATGAACATCTTGGAAATTGCCAACACCTCAGGAGAATTGGGAGAAAAGATGTCAGAAGAAAAGCTGGTGAGAAAGATTCTCAGATCCTTGCCTAAAAGATTTGCAATGAAGGTTACTGCTATAGAGGAAGCTCAGGATATCTGCAACTTGAAGGTTGATGAACTCATTGGGTCACTTCAGACTTTTGAGATGGGGATCAGTGACAATGTTGACAAGAAAAACAAGAGCATAGCACTTGTATCCAATACTGAAGATGAAAACAAGGAGGGTGATGAAGAGAATATTTCAGAAGCTATAGCTATGTTTGGAAGGCAGTTCAACAAACTCATCAAGAGAATGGACCCAAAGTCAAGGTCAAATATCAAGAACATTCCCTCTGACATTAGCAGATCCTATGACTCCAGTAGAAGACCTAAGTCTGAAGAAAAGGGAAATCAAAGCAGAGGAATCCAATGCCATGGATGTGAAGGATATGGGCACATTCGAGCTGAATGTCCTACCTTTCTTAAGAAACAAAAGAAAGGAATGTCTGTTACTTGGTCTGATTGTGACTCAGAAAGTAACTCTGAAGAAGAATCTGCTAAACTAGTTACTGCACTAGCTGGTATTTGTAACTCTGATAGTGACTCTAGTGATGAGGAAGTGATATTTGAAGAACTTGCTGACACCTACAAGAAGCTATGTATCAGAAGTTCTGAAGTCTGTCAGCAAAATGAGAAATAAAAAAAACTCATAGTAAAATTGGAGGCTGAGAAGAAGGCAGACACTGATACTATAAACCATCTCGAAGGTGAAGTTCAAATGCTAAACTCAAAACTTGATCAGATGACCAAGTCTGTTAAGATGCTGGCAAATGGAACTGACAAGTTGGAAGAAATCCTTCAGGCTGGACAAAATGTGGGAAACAAGTCTGGTCTAGGATTTATGGCTGCAAAGAAATCTACTGTAGACAAGAAGAAGATCAGGCCTGATAAACAAATGTCAAAGAAGATGTCACAACATAGCACTCAACATCGAGAACAGAGAAATATGAAGAAAAAGTATCAAAGATGGAGATGTCATCATTGTGGAAGGTTTGGTCACATAAAGCCATTCTGCTTAAGATTATATGGATATCCTAATCAGACCCCAGTTGTCAAAACTAAGTCTAACAAGGCATCATATACTCAAAAGTGGAAGAAAAAGTCTGCAGCCCTGATAGCTCACACCTCCCTTAGAGTTTCTGCCAAGGAAGACTGGTACTTTGATAGTGGATGCTCTAAACACATGATTGGAATCAAGAATCTTCTGAATAATGTTAAACCTCATACTACTAGTTATGTCACTTTTGGAGATGGTGCTAGAGGAGAAATCAAAGGAGTTGGAAACTTGGACTTCCCTAGAGTTCCAAACCTAAATGAAGTGTTGCTGGTAAATGGCTTGACTGCTAATCTCATAAGTATCAGTCAATTATGTGATCTAGGATTCAAGGTCAACTTCGCCAAGTCTGAATGTCTTGTAACTAATGAAAAACAAGAAGTTGTAATGAGAGGAGTCAGATCAAAATACAACTGTTACTTATGGGAGTCTGAGAACACTAATTACTCTTTTGTATGCTCTATAGCCAAAGAAGAAAAGGAAGTGAAACTGTGGCACCAAAAACTTGGTCATTTACATCTAAGAGGGATGAAAAAGATCATATCCATGGAGGCAGTCAGAGGGATTCCAAGGCTTCAAATTGATGAAGGGAGAGTCTGTGGTGAATGTCAGGTTGGAAAGCAAACTAGAATGTCACATCCAAAGAAAAGACATCTGACCACCTCTAAGGTGCTAGAACTTCTACATATGGATCTGATGGGTCCAATGCAGGTGGAAAGTCTTGGTGGAAAGAGATATGCTTATGTTGTTGTGGATGATTTTTCCAGATTCACCTGGATTAACTTCATTAGGGAAAAGTCGGATGTATTTGATGTATTTAAGGAACTGTGCAAAAGAATTCAAAGAGAAAAGGAAGGATGCATTGTCAGAATCAGAAGTGATCATGGCAAGGAATTTGAAAACAGTAAGTTTGATGAGTTCTGTTCCTCAGAAGGAATCAATCATGAATTCTCTTCACCCATAACTCCTCAACAAAATGGAGTTGTGGAAAGGAAAAACAGGACTATACAGGAACCTGCCAGAGCAATGATACATGCCAAAAGACTTCCTATTCATTTTTGGGCCGAGGCTATGAATACAGCCTGTTATGTCCATAACAGGGTCACCTTGAGAAAGGGAACATCATCCACCATTTATAAACTATGGAAAGGAAGAAGGCCTACAGTAAAGTACTTCCATGTCTTTGGAAGCAAATGCTATATTCTGACAGATTGTGAACAAAGGAGAATGATGGATCCTAAAAGTGATGAAGGAATATTCCTAGGATACTCTACCAACAGCAGAGCATATAGGGTATTCAATTCCAGGACCAAAGTTATGATGGAATCTATAAATGTCATAGTTGATGATTATCATGAGGAAACAAATGTCCCATATGATGTTGAGACATTCTTTGAGACTTCAACTCAAGTGTCTAAAAAGAATGATGTACCTAAAACTACTTCATCAGAATCTGAATCAAAGGAAGCTAACAACGATCCTTCCATCAGAATTCAGAAAGATCATCCTAAGGAACTCATCATAGGAGACCCTAACAGTGGAGTCATTACAAGATCTAGAGAAATCATCACAAACTCTTGCTTTGTATCTAAGATTGAACCAAAAAATGTTAAGGAGGCTTTGACTGATGAATACTGGATTAGAGCAATGCAAGATGAATTGAACCAATTCAAGCAACATGAAGTATGGGAGTTAGTTCCTAGACCAGAAGGAACAAACATCATTGGCACAAAATGGATCTACAAGAACAAATCAGATGCTGAAGGAGTTGTCACCAGAAATAAGGCA
Source organism: Vicia faba (assembly GCA_948472305.1). NCBI lineage: Eukaryota > Viridiplantae > Streptophyta > Magnoliopsida > Fabales > Fabaceae > Vicia > Vicia faba. The sequence goes on from OX451736.1 coordinate 499,934,482, forward strand.
AGGCTTGTTGCTCAAGGATACACTCAAGTTGAAGGGGTTGATTTTGATGAGACTTTTGCTCCTGTAGCCAGACTGGACTCAATCAGACTTATATTAGGAGTAGCTTGTCTCCTTAAGTTCAAGTTATTTCAGATGGATGTAAAGAGTGCCTTCCTAAATGGGTACTTAAATGAGGAAGTATATGTGTAACAGCCTAAAGTATTTGTGGATCCAAACTGTCCTGATCATGTCTACAAATTGAGGAAAGCTTTATATGGGCTGAAACAAGCTCCTAGAGCCTGGTTTGACAGGTTGACAAAATTCCTCACTGACAAAGGATACAGGAAAGGAGGCTTGGATAAAACTTTTTTTGTCAAAAATGAAGGAGGAAAGATAATGGAAGCTCAAATTTATGTTGATGACATAGTGTTTGGAGGAATGTCAGATAAAATGGTTAAACAATGTGCTGACCTGATGCAAGCTGAATTTGAAATGAGCCTCATGGGAGAATTGACCTACTTTCTTGGACTGCAAGTCACACAGATGGAAGACTCAATTTTTTTGTCTCAAAGCAAGTATGCAAAGAATATTGTTAAGAATTTTGGAATGGAGAATTCCAGTCACAAAAGGACTCCTGCACCTACTCATTTAAAGTTGTCCAAAGACACAAGTGGGGCAAATGTGGATCAAAGCTTGTACAGAAGCATGATAGGAAGTCTGCTATACTTAACAGCCAGCAGACCTGACATTGCTTTTGCAGTTGGAGTATGTGCAAGATACCAGGCTGAACCCAAAGTAAGTCACATCAACCAGGTGAAAAGAATTCTGAAGTATGTGAGTGGAACTTACAACTATGGCATGTTGTACTCTCATGGATGTGAACCAATTCTATCTGGTTACTGTGATGCTGATTAGGCTAGTAGTGCTGATGATAGAAAGAGCACCTCTGGAGGATGCTTCTTTTTGGGAAATAATCTTGTCTCTTGGTTGAGCAAGAAACAGAACTGTGTGTCTCTATCCACTACTGAAGCTGAATACATAGAAGCTGGTAGCAGCTGTTCTTAAATGATCTGGATGAAACAGATGTTAACTGAGTATAATGTTACACAAGATGTCATGACATTGTACTGTGACAATCTGAGTACTATTAACATTTCCAAGAATCCTATACAGCACAGCAGGACTAAGCATATTGACATTAGACATCACTTCATCAGAGACCTTGTGGAAGAAAAGGTGATTAAGCTGGAACATGTTGCCACTGAACTACAACTGGCTGACATTTTTACCAAGGCACTTGATGCTAGTCAATTTGAAAATTTGAGGGGCAAGCTGGGTATTTGCCAATATGAAGAGATGTAGCAATTAATTTTGCTTAAAACAAGGGATAAAAGAGATATTTTAGTTAAGTCTATTCTGATTGGGCTAATCATCTGTTTCCCTCTTTCTTTCCAAAATTTTAAGAAGTGGAATAAACATTCATATATCTCCCTCTTCTCACGTTCCTGCAACAGTCTCCATTCTCTCAAACGAAGATTTCACACTCGCTGTTACTTGTTTTCTAAATCTCTTAAGATGTCTCAACAATCCATGCCATCATCTTCATCAAAGGCGACTGCTTCTTCCGCACCCTCTGACACCGAACCTAGGGCAATCACAAACTACATGGATGCTGATGTTCTTGAGAAAACTCCTCTTCGTGAACTGGAAGCTGATCCTACTAAGGTCAAGATGCTGCGAACCAGACATGCAAGAAGATCACAAGCTTCTCCATCTGGTAAATCTTCTCAACCATCATCTTCTGTTCCTCCAGAGATAGAAAATAGGGAAGGTTCTGCTTATGTACATCAAGCTATTGCCAGACTAGTCACTAGGATTCTTAATGAGAATCACTCTGTTCCTGGCATTTATGTACCTTTGAACCAAGAAACTGCTAGTCCCAATGTAGAAATGGATCCATATGTCACTCAGAATGTTGAGACACCTAATGACAACATTAGGAAATCTCCAGAAAAACATGATGATCACCAGAACCCTACTGACAAGGCTGTTGAACCCCCTGTGATTGATGTTGATGAAGAATACTCTGACAATGATTTAATTGCTAATATCAACCCTAGCATAGCTAGAAGGATGATGAGCAGAAAAGAAAAGAAGAATGCTGCCCAAAGCCCCTCCAAAGAGAAGGCTACTGAAGTTGTTCATAAGAAAACCAGGACTGAGAACAAGACTAGAGTAGAAGCTGAGAAGGATCAAAAAGTTGGAATGTCGAAAGGGAAGGGGAAGGTATAAGCTAGAGTACCTGTTGGTAGTCTCTCAAAACCTTTGAGACAACCTATAGCCAAGAAAAGGAAGGATCCTGAACCCTCTGAATCTGATGAGGAATCAGACTTTGATTTTGATGTTGAGAGCAATGTTCCAGACATTCCTCTCAGGAAGAAACCCTCTTCTAGCAAACTGCCTAAAGTCCCTGAAGTTGCCATTGACAACATCTCCTTTCACCATCCAGAAAATGCAAGCAGGTGGAAGTATGTGTTTCTGAAAAGGATTTCCTTGGAGAGAGAGCTGAACAACAATGCTATTGAGTGTAAGGAAATCATGGATCTAATCAAGGCTGCTGGCCTAATGAAAACTGTGGTCAAGTTTTCCAACTGCTATGAGATTCTTGTCAAAGAATTCATAGTAAATTTGTCTGATGGTTGTGCTGATGGAAAGTCAGCTGATTTTAAAAGTGTGTATGTTAGAGGAAGGAAGGTAAATTTCTCTCCTTCTGTAATAAACAAATTCCTAGGAAGGCCTGATGATGCTCAACCTGAGCTTGAAGTTAGTGACAACCAAGTTTGTCAAACCATCACTGCCAAGCAAGTCAAGCACTGGCCCTTGAAAGGGAAGCTAAATGCAAGCAAGTTGAGCATGAAGTTTTCCATACTACACAAAATTGGTGCAGCTAATTGGGTTCCCACCAACCACAAATTCACCATTTCCACAGGTTTGGGAAGATTTATCTATGCTGTTGGAACCAGGACAATCTTTGATTATGGCAAGTACATCTTTGATCAAACATTGAAACATGCTTGAAGCTATGTTATTAAAGGCCCTATTGCTTTTCCCTCTCTCCTGTGTGGTATAATCATTGCTCAGTATCCTGATATTCTGGTTGAAAAAGACTCTGTATGCAAAAGAGCCCCTGCTCTTGGTTTGCACTATAAGCTGTTTCAGGGAACACATGTCCCTGACATTGTTATGACATCTGCTGAGACATCAAATGTCAAAACTCATTCCAAGAAAACTGATGTTATAGTTGTGCTAAAAGAAACCTGCAGAGAGCTTGATACAAGAAAAAGGACTCTTGAAGAGCTGATTGCTAGACTAGAACAGGAGGAGAATGAAGAACAAATAAGGGAAGAGGATGCTGATGAAGACCAGCATAATGCTGAAAATAGTGCTTCCTCAGAGGATGACAGTGCCTGAAGGTCAGTGCTGCTGAAAAGATTGCTGCTGGAACTTGTTGCTGCCAAATAACTTCTTATTATTTCTGTTTTTTTTAATTCCATTTGGATGACTGTATAACTTAAAAGTACAAGTATCTTTGGCCTCTATATGGCTAAAAAGGGGGAGAAGAATTTGTGGTAATTTTGGTAGAATTAGACTTGGTAGCTGTTATTAAAAATTCTGCTGCATTCTAATCTCTGATTGTTTAGGGGTTTTAGCAAAAAAATTTCCAAAGGGGGAGTTTGTAAGTGTTTGTTTGTTGGCATTTTTTTGGTAAAACCAGAGTTGCGAATGTCATGACTGATGTCATAACATTCTGGGATAAAGGTACATTCTGCAGAAAAGAATGTCATACAGGAACTACTCAGTATGAAGTGTTTATCATGATCATTAAGCAATGATCATATATAGTGTATTCTACCAAAATCAGTGAGCAGGATTCTTGTTGTCATAACCAATGTTAAGACATCCTGTACTGATCTAGCTTTTGTGCAGATTTATTATTCCTGAGATTTTTCAGGAATCTGGTATGCTTCTCTAAGTTGATGTATACAGTCCAGATCAGATGCTCACGTGGACATTAGGTTAACCTTGCTTAACCCTAATCTGGTATGATGAAAGCCTAAGACCAAGTCTTTAGGTTAACTTTAGTTAACCCTAGCTATTTTCATGGAAGCCCTAACTAAAGAATAGTCTGCCTATATATTCCTCATGAAGATTAATGGTGAAGAACACTTTTTGACAGAAGATCAATAGGGGATTGTATAGTTGTAACTACTGTGATCCAAGCAATTATCATTGTGATAAGTGACTTGGAGTAGGATTTGATTGTAAGGGTTGTGTATCACTCAAAGCTTTGAAGCACGAGTGTTTGTGTCTCTTGATTAAAGATTTGAAGCAAAATCAAGTTAGGGTTGTTTATCACTCAAAGCTTTGAAGCACGAGTGATTATGTCTCTTGATTAAAGATTTGAAGCAAAATCAAGTGTGTGTACTGAAGAGTGTCTTCATAATCTCATTAATCAATAGTTTAGTATCACTGCTGTGATTGAGGGGGAGTGAGTAGGAACTCAGGTTTAAGTTGAACTTAGATTGAAGTTGCATTGGGTATGTCTTAAGTGAAGGAGATAAACTGGTTGGTTTATTCCTGAATTAATTTCTCTTATAGTGAATTTCCTCCCTGGCTTGGTAGCCCCCAGAGTAGGTGTTGTTACACACTGAACTGGGTTAACAATTGATTGTGTTCTTTACTGTTTTTAATTTACTGTCTTGAAGTGTGTCAGATACGGTGTCATAACATTCGCTGTGACATTAAGTATCTGTTGCCAGAATTTCAACATGTTCTTTGTACGGGATAAGATTCAGATGCTTCGTATCCCATTCCCCTTTGATCTGACTTATCACCAGGGCTGAATCCCCGAAAACGTTCAAGAACTTGATCCTTAGGTCGATAGCATCCTTGAGACCCATGATACAGGCTTCATACTCCACCATGTTGTTAGTGCAGTTGAAACATAGTCAAGCGATGAAAGGAGTATGACAGCCCTCAGGAGATATGATTACAACACCAATGCCATTACCGAGTGTGTTCGAAGCCCTGTCAAAAACCATAGTCCATTTGGATCCTTCTTCTGGTCCTTCATTCGGTCCAGGTTCTTCATAGTCCGTCACTAGCATAATATTCTCGTTCAGGAACTTAAAATTCATGGACTGGTAGTCATCCACGGCCTGATGAGCCAAATGATTAGCTAATACACTTCCCTTGATTGCTTTCTGGGTTGTATATTGTATATCGTATTCAGTTAAGATCATCTGCCATCTTTCTATTCTTCCTGAGAGGGATGGCTTCTCAAAGATGTACTTGATCAGATCCATCTTAGATATAAACAAAGTAGTGTGGGTCAACATATATTGTCTTAGTCGGCGAGCAGCCCATGCCAAAGAGCAACAAGTTTTCTCGAGCAGTGAGTATCTTGTCTCACAGTCGGTAAACTTTTTGCTAAGGTAGTATATTGCATGCTCTTTTCGACCAGACTTGTCATGTTGCCCCAGCACACACCCCATTGAATTGTCTAGCACCATTAAGTACAATATCAAAGGCCTTCCTTCAATCAGAGGCATCAAAATTGGTGGTTCTTAGAGGTATTCCTTGATTCTTTAGAAAGCGGTCTGGCATTCATCATTCCATTTTACCACTTGATCTTTCTTCAGGAGTTTGAAGATCGGCTCGCAAGTAGCAGTTAAATGTGAAATGAACCTGGCGATATAATTTAGGCGTCCCAAAAAACCTCTAAGCTCCTTCTCATTATGGGGTGCCGACATATCTTGTATGGACTTTACCTTTGCAGGGTCTACCTGAATACCTTTGTCACTGACGATGAACCCCAGAAGCTTACCAGACCTTACCCCGAAGGTGCACTTGTTCAGATTCAACCACATCTTGTATGTCTTCAGCTTGTCAAATAGATTTTGTAGATGATCCAGTTGTTCTTCCACGGTTTGAGACCTGGCTATCATGTCATCCATGTATACCTCTATCTCTTGGTGAATCATGTCATGAAATAAGGCAACCATGGCTCGTAGATAGGTTGCCCTGACATTCTTTAATCCGAACGACATCACCTTGTAACAAAAGGTGCCCCACTGTATGACGAAGGTTGTCTTCTCCATGTCTTCGGGAGCCATCTTGATTTGATTATACCCAGAGAAACCATCCATAAAGGAAAAGATCTTATGTTGTGCGATGTTGTCAACCAAAACATCGATGTGGGGAAGCGGGAAGTCATCTCTGGGGCTTTCCTTGTTCAGGTCTCTGTAGTCCACACATATCCGTACCTTGCCATCTTTCTTTGGTACCGGAATGACATTAGCAACCCACTGCGGATAGGAGGTGACAGTTAGGAACCCAGTGTTGAACTGTTTCATGACCTTTGCTTTGATCTTCTCCGACATTTCAGGGTGCATACGACAAATTTTTTGTTTAACCAGAGGACAATCTTCTTTATTAGGCAGACGATGTACCACAATATCAGTGTCTAAACTAGGCATGTCTTCATATGACCAGGCAAAGATCTCAACATAGTCGTGCAACATCTGTATCAACTGCTGTTTGACATTAATCTCCAGATTTGTGCCGATCTTGACTTCTTTTCTGTCTACTCCCATGTTTATTGTCTCAATTGGCTCTTCATGAGGTTTTATAGCCCTCCCTTCCTACTGTAACAGTCTAGCAAGTTCTCCAGGTACCTCACAATCTTCCTCACCATCTTCCTCGGTGTGGTTGATCAGATTTTCGAAGTTATAACTGGAAATAGCAGAACTGTTATCCATGGGATCCAGAGTGGATACGGATCTGCAGTTTGATATGTGAGTGTGTGTAATAGCATAACAGTATTGATAAAGTGAAAAAGCAGAAAAGAAAACAGAGAGCGCAAAATTTGTATGCAAGAAACGTCCAATGTTTTATTGATGACATATGAAAATGACATATAACAACCCTCACAAATAAACCATCGTTCCTCGGGTAAGACACAAGGCCATAGAGTTTATATTGTTTATTACAAATTCAAAAAACAAGTAAGACAATTACTGCTGAACAAAAGAAATTGGCACAAAATCTATGGTTGTCCAGTTACTAGGTCCACCATTAGTAGTAGGGTAGATCCAGCTGTCAATATCAGAATCCTCATCACTGTCTTCAATAGCATTGACCCCACGATTGCTGATGCGTAGGGGAGGTCCTCCGTCCCGAGCGTGTCGAACAACCCTTTGAGCTTCTGAAGTAAAGCCCAAACCAAATTTGTCAATTTTATGAGGAAAATCAAGGAGCTGTTCTCAAATGGTACACCCACCTTCTTTAACTACTGCTCTTACGTCCTTAAGAGAAGCCATCTTCAAAGGAGATTTTGTGATCTTTGGCGCACTAGTGATGGTCTCAGTTGATGCCATAATCTGGTGAACCTCTTCAAAGTTTTGACAAGGGGTCTCTATGAATTCCCCGTCCATCTCCACATACCTGAAAGAGTTCAGGTGGCTTACCATATACTCCTCTTCACCATGCAGTGACAATCTTCCCCTTCACTGGATACTTCAGCATTTGGTGCAGTGTAGAAGTAACGGCCCCAACTTCATGGATCCAAGGGCGACCCAACAAGCAAGATTATAATGGCCTGATATCCATCACGTAAAAGGTGGATTCGAAGGTCTGGGAACCCACTTTGACAGGGATGTCCACCTTCCCATGCACCATTCTTTTTGACCCGTCAAAAGCCCTCACCACAATGTTACTGGGCTTTAAGGTCAAGCCTTCACAATCTAGACGATCAAGAGCCTTCTTAGGCAGAACGTTCAGTGACGATCCAGTGTCCACCAGCACATTAGCCATGGTAGTGCCCCTACATTCAATCGAGACATGCAGGGCATCATTATGCTTTCTCCCCTTTGGTGTCAAATCGGCATCTAAAAAACCCAACCCATTGTTAGCAGTCAAACTGGCCACACAACCCTTGAATTGGTCGGCAGAGGTTTCCTGCGGCACATGTGCAGTCTTGAGAAATGAAATCAAAGCCTTTGCATGGGCCTCGGAACATAACAGCAGAGACAACATTGATATCTTTGAAGGGGTCTGCCCCAGCTGCTCGACCACATTGTAGTCGCTCTTCTTGATTATTTTTAAAATTTCCTCCATTTCTTGCTTAGAGGATTCCAAAACAACTTTTCTAGGTGCCTCCATCCAAGCAAGCTCATCTATAGCTTCTTTGCCCCGAGTCCCAAATGACTCATCGGCATGGGTAACAACTGGAGTAAGGATGGGAGTAGTAACAGAAGTACTGGAAGGAACAATAGATGGAATAACAACAGGCTTATCAATAGTTTTCAGGGAGATCTCAGGAGAGAAAACCCTTCCACTTCAAGTAACTTTGCTGGTCCCGACAATGTTACTGACATCGGGATCAGCCTCTTCAGTCTTCAAATCCTGTTTGACGCCATGATAGTAAATGTCGGCACCATAATTCCAAGGGACATCTTTGTCCGAGGAGTACGGTACAGGGCCAGGAAAAGTGATTATCAACGGAGAAATTCTTGGAGCAGGTGTAATTCTAACAGGACTTTTAGAGGAAACCTTGGAAGGATTGGCGGAAATGGTTATGATTGCAACATCTTCATGTGGAATAGTCAGAATCAGAGTCTTTTCAAACAAAATTTCTCTGCTATCCATCAGGCGTTGGACACCTTCTTTCAGCAAATAACAACCAGAAGGTAGAGATAAACACATGTGGAAACCTTCACCACAACCCAGAAATAAACCAGCTAACAACAAATTCTTCTTGACAGTCATGAGAGGAGTGGAAACTTCATCAACAAAGATAACAAATAGATCGGTATCAATGGCATTAAAACCACTATTGTGCTTGGGCATGGGAGTAGTTATGACATTAGGCTTCTCTGGAGCATCAAACTCAATCTCCTTGGCTTCCATCAGATCCTGTATCTTATTTCTCAGAGCCCAAAAGTCATTTGTATTGTGACCTGGACTCTCATAATGATAAGCACACCGAGCGTTTGGATTGTACCGAGGATATATGGTGTTAGGATTCTTGGGAGCCTCCTTTAAGGTTTCCAAGTTAGATCTTAACATATGGGGTAAAACCTCAGTCAATGTCATATTAATCCGGGTGAACTGCCTTTGCGGTCTTTCTACCCTTTGCTAATTATTTCGTTGTTGAGTAGCCGCAGGCTTAGGTATCATAACATCCCCTACCTTTGGACGCTTCTCAGCTATGCTCGGACCTCTTGAGTTATAAATGGAACTGACCTCCTTCTTACCCGTGAATGGCTTCCTCACTGTACTTGACGTGGTGTCTTTCTGGATATTGCCACTTCGGATCCCAGCTTCTACCCTTTCTCCAGTCAATATCAGCTCGATGAAACCAGCTGAGGAGCTACCAATCAAGTGATTGAAGAATGTACCAGACAGTGTACCAAGAAACATGTTGACCAACTCCCTATAAGACAAAGGGGGTTGGACTCTCCCTGCCAAATCTCTCCATTTATGCGCATAGTCCTTGAACCCTTTGCTTGCACCCATGGACATACTCTGGAGTTGAGTACGGGTAGGAGCAAGGTCAGCATTATATTGATACTTCTTGTAAAAAGCAGCAGCCAGATCTTCCCAATTGCGGACATTGGTTCCCTCCAGTTGATAGAACCATTCAAGATGAGTCTCGGACAGACTGTCCTAAAAGAAATGGACCCACAAGTTCCTATCAGGAGTGTGAGGCTTAATCTTCCTCACATAGTAATGGAGATGAAGCTTGGGACAAGACACCCCATCATACTTCGCACATACCGGAGCCTTGAACTTCTGTGGTATGACTACCCTAGATACCAAACCCAACTCTTCAAAATCCATCCCTGGTATTCTTTAGATCTCCATTGCGCTCAGATGATCCTCTAACTGTTTGTATTTATCCTCAGCAGGAGGATACTGTTCATCATTGTAATTTGTGTCATTATCAGAAACCTCATGGCTAGGGTCCTCCTCCCTTGTATCTCCTCCTTGATTCTCCCCTTCTTTGGACGAGGAGGTCAGATGAACCGGTTGCTTCAACGGTCCTTTGAATCTTCTGCCTAGATTCAGGACACCAGTGGTCTTCTTCTTCTTCTTCTTCTCTTTCAGAATAAGGGCCTTCAGATCTCTCTGCCCCTTAGACAAGGCTACGAACATTTGTTCAAATTGGGCATTTTGTGCCTGGAGGTCCTTGATACTTTGTTCAGAAGACATTATTGCTGAAATAAACAACGAAGACGATGAGAAACCTGTAATGAATCTTGTTTATGCAATGTCATGAATGATATGTGTATGCAATGATTTCAAGGATCTTGGGAAATTTAAATTTGCGAACCAAAATGAAATAAAGATTTTATTAGTAGAATTCAAAATACAACTGTCTTTTAGGTGTTACAATTGAAAATTCTAAAAACTAAAAGAAAATCAAATTTCCCATGGATGCTTCCTCTTTGTGCCGAGATAGACATTAAGGCTTATTTCCTCATGAACCTGCTTTGTGAGATCTAAGACTTTCTTCTCCTATGCATAGAATTGGTCCCTATAAGTATCCTGCTCCTTCTTCAACTGAATCCAGAACCTCTGTAATTATTCAAGATCAGTGGGCATATCAGGATGAAGAACTGTGTAGGCAATATCCCCTTCAGTAATGGGCTCCACAATCACTGGCAAGACAGCTATGTACGGCATCATCAGTTTCTGAGCACGAGTTTGTACCCATTGGAGATAAGGTTCCATAGGAATTAAATTCTTCAGCCCCAAAGTCTTGGCGTTAGATCTGTTTACCATGCCCCAGGCTCGTATGAACCTATGGCGATGCCCTTGAACATCATCCTCATAGTTAAACATAATGCCCTGGATAAGCATCTCATGAGGACCATCCATTCGAGCGTAACCAAACTGTCGCAGAGCCAAACAAGGATTGTAAGTTATGCCTCCCCTAATGCCAAGTAGTGGGACATTAGGGAATTCCCCGTAGCGGTCAATAATAGAAATGCCTCCCATAGATTGGGAATATCAGAGAATATCCGTGTGAGAAAGTGACATTATCCTTTGCAGCCAACCCAAACCTTCTTCATTCTTCAGCACTGACTTAGGGAGGTGAGGAATAAACCACCTCGACAGTAATGGAATGCAACACATAAGAACTCCTCTTCTCTTCATAGTACGAGTGTGGAGAGCATGCAAGATATCTCCGAGCAAAGTAGGCACAGGGTTGTGAGAGAGGAAGATCTTGATAGCATTCACGTCTATAAGCAAGTCTGGATTAGGGAACAGTACTAACCCATAAATTAGAAGGGCCAAAACCTCCTCAAAATCCTGAAAGTCCAAATCATTCCAAAACAGCCGGGCCTTCTCTATTAGGAACTTGGCTAGGAGACCTTTGACTCCGCTTCTTGTTTCCTAATTAGATACCACGTCGGCCCGTTTCAGATGCAAAGCTGAGGCAATGATATCTGGATTGGGAACTACTTCTAAACCTGTGAAAGGCAACTGGTCAAGAATAGGTAGATCCAATAACTGAGAGAACTCTTCCATGGTAGGCACCAATTGATAGTCTGGAAAGGTGAAGTAGTGGTGCTTGGGATCAAAGAACTGAAAGAGTACCCCCATCATCTTTTCATCAAAGATCAAAGTAACCAGGTTGAGAAGTCGACCATGTCTCTTAGTGAACGAAGAAGTTTTAGGAACCCTTGATACTAGCTCCTTGAGTTGGAGAGATATTCTCACAAAGATGGTTCAGATAGTGTTTCTACGAGCGGAAGCCATGATCTGCAAAACAGAACAAAGATAAATTCCTTTGGTCCTTGAAATGGTTAGTGTAATGAGAATGGATGATATGTTATGATGCATGATGTTATATTCAAACGGATTAAATCACACACAAGCAAAGCACACAATAGACCTTAGGTTCAAAGGCTTACATAAGGTTAAAGGTAAGTACCCTCTTGAAGTTTAGTTGGTTTCAAACCTGTCTTAGAAAAGTAACCGGGTTCTAAGGATTCTCAATATCACTGATCATCCTTTATCGGGCATTGTTTCAGCTCAGGCAATCTTTTCTTGCGACCGAAATATCCCGAAAGTTTGATCTCAATGAGTGTAGCATCGAGTATCAACCAATCCTCAGCTTTATACCGAGGTCGTCTATCTCACTACTTTCTAATGGCCAAGTTTGTTCAACTAAGGTTCTAAGGTCCGTTAGTGCTTCACGACACCATGTGGTGCCCCCGTATTCTTCTCGTTTCCACACGAAGGATACCGATACCAACCAAAGTGTCACACCAACACAGCCATCGCTTAAACCATATCGGTCTACGCCGTATAGTCTCCACGATCTATTACTGTTTACCTATAAAAAGTTCCCCCCAGATCTGGGTGTAGGATCTTCAACAATACCCAAACAAAACCCTTAAGGATAAAGCAGTCAAAGCAAACAAGAAAGCAATTTTAAAAATGACCTAGATCCTAAGGTATATCCCACTTTATTAAGATTCCCCAGTAGAGTCGCCAGTTCTGTGATACGGTGGCAGAACCGACTATTAAACTGGTTTGTGTTTTTTGTTCGCAAATGTGCGGTAAGCAAGAGTCGCCATCGACTTTTATTTCATCCAACAAAGGAAAAGGGAAAATAACAGAAAAAACCTTTTCGAGATGTTTCTGAGTACGGGGGGTAGATTATAGAAAGGGAAGGTGTTAGCACCCTTTCTATCCATGGTTTTCCATGGGCTCTTAGGTTCTTGCTCATTTTGAAAATGCTTGTGTATGTTTTGAAAAGTTTTTATTTAACTTCGTGGTAACCCTTGTATCTGTCCTCAAGAGTGTGACAAAGTTGTTTTTGAAAACTGTTTTGAAAGTGTTTGTGTGAAAGAATTTTTGTTGTTTTAAGCAAGTACTTAAGAGTTTCTACCTACTCGAAAAAGACTGTTCGTTTTCTTGTTTCCTTTGGACAGTGCTATCCTACTATTAAGGAGTAGCCAGCCCCATCGTTGGAGTTAAAGGGACATTCGAAGAGACAATTACGGTCACTGAAGCAATGGTTAGGAAACCTTAGTAATTACCCTAGAGTCCTAAATATCTTTCCGAGACAACATTCGAATGGGTCATTTTTTATCTTTTGGGCCTAGAGGGCAACCACTAAATGTCCCTATACTTCATGACCGTT